>CM055128.1:333318078-333927601 GCA_029206835.1 Rana muscosa
ACACACAGGAGAAGAGAGGAGCTTCCAGGGGTCTGTGGATATAAGAGGAGAAGCAGAGAACTCTACACACAGGAGAAGAGAGGAGCTTCCAGGGGTCTGTGGATATAAGAGGAGAAGCAGAGAACTCTACACACAGGAGAAGAGAGGAGCTTCCAGGGGTCTGTGGATATAAGAGGAGAAGCAGAGAACTCTACACACAGGAGAAGAGAGGAGCTTCCAGGGGTCTGTGGATATAAGAGGAGAAGCAAAGAACTCTACACACAGGAGAATAGAGGAGCTTCCAGGGGTCTGTGGATATAAGAGGAGAAGCAGAGAACTCTACACACAGGAGAAGAGAGGAGCTTCCAGGGGTCTGAGGATATAAGAGGAGAAGCAGAGAACTCTACACACAGGAGAATAGAGGAGCTTCCAGGGGTCTGTGGATATAAGAGGAGAAGCAGAGAACTCTGCACACAGGAGAATAGAGGAGCTTCCAGGGGTCTGTGGATATAAGAGGAGAAGCAGAGAACTCTACACACAGGAGAATAGAGGAGCTTCCAGGGGTCTGTGGATATAAGAGGAGAAGCAGAGAACTCTACACACAGGAGAAGAGAGGAGCTTCCAGGGGTCTGTGGATATAAGAGGAGAAGCAGAGAACTCTACACACAGGAGAAGAGAGGAGCTTCCAGGGATCTGTGGATATAAGAGGAGAAGCAGAGAACTCTACACACAGGAGAATAGAGGAGCTTCCAGGGGTCTGTGGATATAAGAGGAGAAGCAGAGAACTCTACACACAGGAGAAGAGAGGAGCTTCCAGGGGTCTGTGGATATAAGAGGAGAAGCAGAGAACTCTACACACAGGAGAAGAGAAGAGAGGAGCTTCCAGGGATCTGTGGATATAAGAGGAGAAGCAGAGAACTCTACACACAGGAGAAGAGAGGAGCTTCCAGGGGTCTGTGGATATAAGAGGAGAAGCAGAGAACTCTACACACAGGAGAAGAGAGGAGCTTCCAGGGGTGTGTGGATATAAGAGGAGAAGCAGAGAACTCTACACACAGGAGAAGAGAGGAGCTTCCAGGGATCTGTGGATATAAGAGGAGAAGCAGAGAACTCTACACACAGGAGAATAGAGGAGCTTCCAGGGGTCTGTGGATATAAGAGGAGAAGCAGAGAACTCTACACACAGGAGAAGAGAAGAGAGGAGCTTCCAGGGATCTGTGGATATAAGAGGAGAAGCAGAGAACTCTACACACAGGAGAAGAGAGGAGCTTCCAGGGGTCTGTGGATATAAGAGGAGAAGCAGAGAACTCTACACACAGGAGAAGAGAGGAGCTTCCAGGGGTCTGTGGATATAAGAGGAGAAGCAGAGAACTCTACACACAGGAGAAGAGAGGAGCTTCCAGGGATCTGTGGATATAAGAGGAGAAGCAGAGAACTCTACACACAGGAGAATAGAGGAGCTTCCAGGGGTCTGTGGATATAAGAGGAGAAGCAGAGAACTCTACACACAGGAGAAGAGAAGAGAGGAGCTTCCAGGGATCTGTGGATATAAGAGGAGAAGCAGAGAACTCTACACACAGGAGAAGAGAGGAGCTTCCAGGGGTCTGTGGATATAAGAGGAGAAGCAGAGAACTCTACACACAGGAGAAGAGAGGAGCTTCCAGGGGTCTGTGGATATAAGAGGAGAAGCAGAGAACTCTACACACAGGAGAAGAGAAGAGAGGAGCTTCCAGGGATCTGTGGATATAAGAGGAGAAGCAGAGAACTCTACACACAGGAGAAGAGAGGAGCTTCCAGGGGTCTGTGGATATAAGAGGAGAAGCAGAGAACTCTACACACAGGAGAAGAGAGGAGCTTCCAGGGGTCTGTGGATATAAGAGGAGAAGCAGAGAACTCTACACACAGGAGAAGACAAAACAAGTGTATGTTACCTTTACGTTGTGCCAATACGAGAAGCAGGTCGGGATGTGCTGCAAAGCTGAAGAAAAGTACAGCGGTGAAATCTCCATGTAATGTGTGAGGGTCCAATATAGCAATAATCTGATACCTCATCATTTATATAGGGGGGCGGAGACACATGGTGACCAGACTGGGATCAGCCTATAGGGGGGCGGAGACACATGGTGACCAGACTGGGATCAGCCTATAGGGGGGCGGAGACACATGGTGACCAGACTGGGATCAGCCTATAGGGGGGCGGAGACACATGGTGACCAGACTGGGATCAGCCTATAGGGGGGGGCGGAGACCCATGGTGACCAGACTGGGATCAGCCTATAGGGGGGGGCGGAGACCCATGGTGACCAGACTGGGATCAGCCTATAGGGGGGGGCGGAGACCCATGGTGACCAGACTGGGATCAGCCTATAGGGGGGGGCGGAGACCCATGGTGACCAGACTGGGATCAGCCTATAGGGGGGGGGCGGAGACCCATGGTGACCAGACTGGGATCAGCCTATAGGGGGGGGCGGAGACCCATGGTGACCAGACTGGGATCAGCCTATAGGGGGGGGCGGAGACCCATGGTGACCAGACTGGGATCAGCCTATAGGGGGGCGGAGACCCATGGTGACCAGACTGGGATCAGCCTATAGGGGGGCGGAGACCCATGGTGACCAGACTGGGATCAGCCTATAGGGGGGCGGAGACCCATGGTGACCAGACTGGGATCAGCCTATAGGGGGGCGGAGACACATGGTGACCAGACTGGGATCAGCCTATAGGGGGGGCGGAGACACATGGTGACCAGACTGGGATCAGCCTATAAGGGGGCGGAGACACATGGTGACCAGACTGGGATCAGCCTATAGGGGGGGCGGAGACACATGGTGACCAGACTGGGATCAGCCTATAGGGGGGCGGACACACATGGTGACCAGACTGGGATCAGCCTATAGGGGGGCGGAGACACATGGTGACCAGACTGGGATCAGCCTATAGGGGGGCGGAGACCCATGGTGACCAGACTGGGATCAGCCTATAGGGGGGCGGAGACACATGGTGACCAGACTGGGATCAGCCTATAAGGGGGCGGAGACACATGGTGACCAGAATGGGATCAGCCTATAGGGGGGCGGAGACACATGGTGACCAGACTGGGATCAGCCTATAGGGGGGCGGAGACACATGGTGACCAGACTGGGATCAGCCTATAAGGGGGCGGAGACACATGGTGACCAGAATGGGATCAGCCTATAGGGGGGCGGAGACACATGGTGACCAGAATGGGATCAGCCTATAGGGGGGCGGAGACCCATGGTGACCAGACTGGGATCAGCCTATAGGGGGGCGGAGACCCATGGTGACCAGACTGGGATCAGCCTATAGGGGGGCGGAGACCCATGGTGACCAGACTGGGATCAGCCTATAAGGGGGCGGAGACACATGGTGACCAGAATGGGATCAGCCTATAGGGGGGCGGAGACACATGGTGACCAGAATGGGATCAGCCTATAGGGGGGCGGAGACACATGGTGACCAGACTGGGATCAGCCTATAGGGGGGCGGAGACACATGGTGACCAGACTGGGATCAGCCTATAAGGGGGCGGAGACACATGGTGACCAGACTGGGATCAGCCTATAGGGGGGGGCGGAGACATATGGTGACCAGACTGGGATCAGCCTATAGGGGGGCGGAGACACATGGTGACCAGACTGGGATCAGCCTATAGGGGGGCGGAGACACATGGTGACCAGACTGGGATCAGCCTATAGGGGGGCGGAGACACATGGTGACCAGACTGGGATCAGCCTATAGGGGGGCGGAGACCCATGGTGACCAGACTGGGATCAGCCTATAGGGGGGCGGAGACACATGGTGACCAGACTGGGATCAGCCTATAGGGGGGCGGAGACACATGGTGACCAGACTGGGATCAGCCTATAAGGGGGCGGAGACACATGGTGACCAGAATGGGATCAGCCTATAGGGGGCGGAGACACATACTGCCATTGTATAGATCAGTAATCTTCATACCTACCACACAAGTAGAACTCCTCGGACATGTTCATGGTGGAGATGTCGAAGAAGTGGATGTTTCGGCTGGTGGTGGCCACGGCAAATTTGTGCAGATTGGGAAGATAAATGGCATCTGTAGTCCAAGACTTAAACCTTCTCTTTCCAGCCTGGGGATCATGGGGGTCAGAGGAGATCTACAATGTAGAGGACAGGACTTTAAGGATGTCCAGCATGGTCCCACACAGTCCTCAACACCACGTCCAGCATGGTCCCACACAGTCCTCAACACCACGTCCAGCATGGTCCCACACAGTCCTCAACACCACGTCCAGCATGGTCCCACACAGTCCTCAACACCACGTCCAGCATGGTCCCACACAGTCCTCAACACTACGTCCAGCATGGTCCCACACAGTCCTCAACACTACGTCCAGCATGGTCCCACACAGTCCTCAACCCCACGTCCAGCATGGTCCCACACAGTCCTCAACACTACGACCAGCATGGTCCCACACAGTCCTCAACACTACGACCAGCATGGTCCCACACAGTCCTCAACACCACGTCCAGCATGGTCCCACACAGTCTTCAACCCTACGTCCAGCATGGTCCCACACAGTCCTCAACCCCACGTCCAGCATGGTCCCACACAGTCCTCAACCCCACGTCCAGCATGGTCCCACACAGTCCTCAACCCCACGTCCAGCATGGTCCCACACAGTCCTCAACACCACGTCCAGCATGGTCCCACACAGTCCTCAACACTACGTCCAGCATGGTCCCACACAGTCCTCAACCCCACGTCCAGCATGGTCCCACACAGTCCTCAACACTACGTCCAGCATGGTCCCACACAGTCCTCAACCCCACGTCCAGCATGGTCCCACACAGTCCTCAACACTACATCCAGCATGGTCCCACACAGTCCTCAACCCCACGTCCAGCATGGTCCCACACAGTCCTCAACACCACGTCCAGCATGGTCCCACACAGTCCTCAACATCACGTCCAGCATGGTCCCACACAGTCCTCAACCCCACGTCCAGCATGGTCCCACACAGTCCTCAACCCCACGTCCAGCATGGTCCCACACAGTCCTCAACCCCATGTCCAGCATGGTTCCACACAGTCCTCAACCCCACGTCCAGCATGGTCCCACACAGTCCTCAACCCCACGTCCAGCATGGTCCCACACAGTCCTCAACACTACGTCCAGCATGGTCTGAAAAAGTCCGGAGAATGCGCGTTATCCGAGACCTTTACTGACTTCTCATGCTTTACTACCAATCACCGATATCATCCTAACATGTAATAAAGAGAGTTTGTCGGAGACTAAACTCAGCCATGGTGTAACCTACCCCTGTGTACTGTACATGGGGAGACATAGAAAGGTAACTTACCCCTGTGTACTGTACATGGGGAGACATAGAAAGGTAACCTACCCCTGTGTACTGTACATGGGGAGACATAGAAAGGTAACTTACCCCTGTGTACTGTACATGGGGAGACATAGTAAGGTAACCTACCCCTGTGTACTGTACATGGGGAGACATAGAAAGGTAACCTACCCCTGTGTACTGTACATGGGGAGACATAGTAAGGTAACTTACCCCTGTGTACTGTACATGGGGTGACATAGAAAGGTAACTTACCCCTGTGTACTGTACATGGGGAGACATAGAAAGGTAACCTACCCCTGTGTACTGTACATGGGGAGACATAGAAAGGTAACTTACCCCTGTGTACTGTACATGGGGAGACATAGAAAGGTAACTTACCCCTGTGTACTGTACATGGGGAGACATAGTAAGGTAACTTACCCCTGTGTACTGTACATGGGGAGACATAGAAAGGTAACTTACCCCTGTGTACTGTACATGGGGAGACATAGAAAGGTAACTTACCCCTGTGTACTGTACATGGGGAGACATAGTAAGGTAACTTACCCCTGTGTACTGTACATGGGGAGACATAGTAAGGTAACCTACCCCTGTGTACTGTACATGGGGAGACATAGTAAGGTAACCTACCCCTGTGTACTGTACATGGGGAGACATAGTAAGGTAACCTACCCCTGTGTACTGTACATGGGGAGACATAGTAAGGTAACTTACCCCTGTGTACTGTACATGGGGAGACATAGTAAGGTAACTTACCCCTGTGTACTGTACATGGGGAGACATAGTAAGGTAACCTACCCCTGTGTACTGTACATGGGGAGACATAGTAAGGTAACCTACCCCTGTGTACTGTACATGGGGAGACATAGAAAGGTAACCTACCCCTGTGTACTGTACATGGGGAGACATAGTAAGGTAACCTACCCCTGTGTACTGTACATGGGGAGACATAGTAAGGTAACCTACCCCTGTGTACTGTACATGGGGAGACATAGTAAGGTAACTTACCCCTGTGTACTGTACATGGGGAGACATAGTAAGGTAACTTACCCCTGTGTACTGTACATGGGGAGACATAGAAAGGTAACTTACCCCTGTGTACTGTACATGGGGAGACATAGTAAGGTAACCTACCCCTGTGTACAGTACATGGGGAGAAATAAAGGTAACCTACCCCTGTGTACTGTACATGGGGAGAAATAAAGGTAACCTACCCCTGTGTACTGTACATGGGGAGACATAGAAAGGTAACCTACCCCTGTGTACTGTACATGGGGAGACATAGTAAGGTAACCTACCCCTGTGTACTGTACATGGGGAGACATAGTAAGGTAACTTACCCCTGTGTACTGTACATGGGGAGACATAGTAAGGTAACTTACCCCTGTGTACTGTACATGGGGAGACATAAAGGTAACCTACCCCTGTGTACTGTACATGGGGAGACATAGTAAGGTAACTTACCCCTGTGTACTGTACATGGGGAGACATAAAGGTAACCTACCCCTGTGTACTGTACATGGGGAGACATAGTAAGGTAACTTACCCCTGTGTACTGTACATGGGGAGACATAGTAAGGTAACCTACCCCTGTGTACTGTACATGGGGAGACATAGTAAGGTAACCTACCCCTGTGTACTGTACATGGGGAGACATGGAAAGGTAACCTACCCCTGTGTACTGTACATGGGGAGACATAGAAAGGTAACCTACCCCTGTGTACTGTACATGGGGAGACATAGTAAGGTAACCTACCCCTGTGTACTGTACATGGGGAGACATAGTAAGGTAACTTACCCCTGTGTACTGTACATGGGGAGACATAGAAAGGTAACCTACCCCTGTGTACAGTACATAAGGGGACATAAATGTACCTCATAGGACCTCAGGGGGTTCAGGCCGCCGTCCCATGTAGTGAGGACCCCTCCTTTGCTGACACTCATGAAGCAGAATGATGGGGGGCCACTGATGGCCAGGATTCGGCAGGTGGGCTCTTGCTGGAGAGAGACAAAACATGGAACACTGTGACAATTCCTGCAGAGGGCGCCATTCATCTGACATGTGGCCCTTCATCTCTCTCTACTCACCTTACTGTGGGTGCACAGACGTATGAGGGGCTCCCCCAAAACACTCGCCCTCCTCGTCATCATCACATCTCTTTCCTTGTACTGCAGCAACATATATGTACAAAATTCACTCCAGTCAATTAATCCATCACATGATGTGTCCACCTGCAGGAGAGGAGGAGGAGGAGGAAAGGATAGAGGAGGGAGGAGGGAGGAAAGGATATAGGAAAGGATGGAGGAGGAGGAGGAGGAGAGACAGAGGAGAAGTTTTTACAGATGATCCACAGCCAGATCCAGCCTCCCCCCATCCAGTGATCCACAGCCACATCCAGCCTCCCCCCCATCCAGTGATCCACAGACAGATCTAGCCTCCCCCCTCATCCAGTAATCCACAGCCAGATCCAGCCTCCCCCATCCAGTGATCCACAGCCAGATCCAGCCTCCCCCCCATCCAGTGATCCACAGACAGATCTAGCCTCCCCCCTCATCCAGTAATCCACAGCCAGATCCAGCCTCCCCCATCCAGTGATCCACAGCCAGATCCAGCCTCCCCCCCATCCAGTGATCCACAGCCAGATCCAGCCTCCCCCCCATCCAGTGATCCACAGCCAGATCCAGCCTCCCCCCCATCCAGTGATCCACAGCCAGATCCATCCTCCCCCCCCATCCAGTGATCCACAGCCAGATCCAGCCCCCCCCCCATCCAGTGATCCACAGCCAGATCAAGCCTCCCCCATCCAGTGATCCACAGCCAGATCCAGCCTCCCCCATTCAGTTATCCACAGCCAGATCCAGCCTCCCCCCATTCAGTGATCCACAGCCAGATCCAGCCTCCCCCCCATCCAGTGATCCACAGCCAGATCCAGCCTCCCCCCATCCAGTGATCCACAGCCAGATCCAGCCTCCCCCCATCCAGTGATCCACAGCCAGATCCAGCCCCCCCCCATCCAGTGATCCACAGCCAGATCCAGCCCCCCCCCATCCAGTGATCCACAGCCAGATCCAGCCTCCCCCCATCCAGTGATCCACAGCCAGATCCAGCCTCCCCCATCCAGTGATCCACAGCCAGATCCAGCCTCCCCCCCATCCAGTGATCCACAGCCAGATCCAGCCTCCCCCCCCCATCCAGTGATCCACAGCCAGATCCAGCCTCCCCCCCCCAACCAGTAATCCACAGCCAGATCCAGCCTCCCCCCCATCCAGTGATCCACAGCCAGATCCAGCCTCCCCCCATCCAGTGATCCACAGCCAGATCCAGCCTCCCCCCCATCCAGTGATCCACAGCCAGATCCAGCCTCCCTCCCATCCTGTGATCCACAGCCAGATCCAGCCCCCCCCCCATCCAGTGATCCACAGACAGATCTAGCCTCCCCCCTCATCCAGTAATCCACAGCCAGATCCAGCCTCCCCCCCATCCAGTGATCCACAGCCAGATCCAGTCCCCCCCCCATCCAGTGATCCACAGCCAGATCCAGCCTCCCCCCATCCAGTGATCCACAGCCAGATCCAGCCTCCCCCCATCCAGTGATCCACAGCCAGATCCAGCCTCCCCCCATCCAGTGATCCACAGCCAGATACAGCCTCCCCCCTGTAACGACAGGGGTTACCGTTGTTTAAATATATTCCATTCCCGAACACACAGCAGCTACCAGACACTCCAACCAGCCGAATAAGACCCCATACAAATATTTCTCCCCGCACAAACCAGACAACGCTCTGTGTTGAAGTTCCAAAAACAGGGAATGAATCTTTATTACAAGCACATGGTAACACACTCCTCTTCAAAACCCTTCCCTCCCATCCTTGGGGAACAGGGCGGGTTAAACTGTCCAATGACAATGGTGATACAGGTCAGGTGTGTTCAAACTTCTCCTTCAGTAAACAGTCTTAGTAGGAGGGGTTGCTGGAGTGATTCCCCCCCCCTTTCCTCACAGCAAGACACTTAAGCATCCCATAATAGGCAGCCAGACGGTCTACCAGCTCCACTCCACATCATCACAAACAACAATGAAAAGGTCTTTGGAAGCTAGTCTGGATTTAAGCTACATTACACAGGCAGACAGGTGGTTGAAGTTGAACACATCAGCATCTCTCAATTAACCTGTTGAGTTCAGAATCAAACAACCAGTAAATAGTCCTTTACAGATATCCTGGGGAATATTGTGGATTAATATTACAGACCCATTTCAAAGCAATCCAAGACATATTCTCAGTGTCCATTATTTTCGGACTCATACTTTCTAAGAACTTCTGGGTTCCACGGGCCCACCCATTATGCCCCCCATCCAGTGATCCACAGCCAGATCCAGCCTCCCCCAATCCAGTGATCCACAGCCAGATCCAGCCTCCCCCCCCATCCAGTGGATCCTCAGCCAGATCCAGCCTCCCCCCCATCCAGTGATCGACAGCCAGATCCAGCCTCCCCCATCCAGTGGATCCTCAGCCAGATACAGCCTCCCCCATCCAGTGGATCCACAGCCAGATCCAGCCTCCCCCATCCAGTGGATCCTCAGCCAGATCCAGCCTCCCCCCCATCCAGTGATCCACAGCCAGATCCAGCCTCCCCCCATCCAGTGGATCCACAGCCAGATCCAGCCTCCCCCATCCAGTGGATCCACAGCCAGATCCAGCCTCCCCCCAAACCAGTGATCCACAGCCAGATCCAGCCTCCCCCCATCCAGTGATCCACAGCCAGATGCAGCCTCCCCCCATCCAGTGATCCACAGCCAGATTCAGCCTCCCCCAGATCAAGCCTCCCCCATCCAGTGATCCACAGCCAGATCCAGCCTCCCCCATTCAGTTATCCACAGCCAGATCCAGCCTCCCCCCATCCAGTGATCCACAACCAGATCCAGCCTCCCCCCATCCAGTGATCCACAGCCAGATCCAGCCTCCCCCTATCCAGTGATCCACAGCCAGATCCAGCCCCCCCCCCCCCATCCAGTGATCCACAGCCAGATCCAGCCCCCCCCCCCATCCAGTGATCCACAGCCAGATCCAGCCTCCCCCCCATCCAGTGATCCACAGCCAGATCCAGCCTCCCCCCATCCAGTGATCCACAGCCAGATCCAGCCTCCCCCCCATCCAGGGATCCACAGCCAGATCCAGCCTCCCCCATCCAGTGATCCACAGCCAGATCCAGCCTCCCCCATCCAGTGATCCACAGCCAGATCCAGCCTCCCCCCATCCAGTGATCCACAGCCAGATCCAGCCTCCCCCCCATCCAGTGGATCCACAGCCAGATCCAGCCTCCCCCCCATCCAGTGGATCCACAGCCAGATCCAGCCTCCCCCCAAACCAGTGATCCACAGCCAGATCCAGCCTCCCCATCCAGTGATCCACAGCCAGATCCAGCCTCCCCCCCATCCAGTGATCCACAGCCAGATCCAGCCTCCCCATCCAGTGATCCACAGCCAGATCCAGCCTGCCCCCATCCAGGGATCCACAGCCAGATCCAGCCTCCCACCATCCAGGGATCCACAGCTAGATCCAGACTCCCACCATCCAGGGATCCACAGCCAGATCCAGCCTCCCCCACATCCAGTGATCCACAGCCAGATCCAGCCTCCCCCCATCCAGTGATCCACAGCCAGATCCAGCCTCCCCCCATCCAGTGATCCACAGCCAGATCCAGCCTCCCCCCATCCAGGGATCCACAGCCAGATCCAGCCTCCCACCATCCAGGGATCCACAGCCAGATCCAGCCTCCCCCACATCCAGTGATCCACAGCCAGATCCAGCCTCCCCATCCAGTGATCCACAGCCAGATCCAGCCTCCCCCCATCCTAGTGATCCACAGCCAGATCCAGCCCCCCCCATCCAGGGATCCACAGCCAGATCCAGCCTCCCCCATCCAGTGATCCACAGCCAGATCCAGCCTCCCCCATCCAGTGATCCACAGCCAGATCCAGCCTCCCCCCACCCAGTGATCCACAGCCAGATCCAGCCTCCCCCATCCAGTGATCCACAGCCAGATCCAGCCTCCCCCATCCAGTGATCCACAGCCAGATCCAGCCTCCCCCCATCCAGTGATCCACAGCCAGATCCAGCCTCCCCCATCCAGTGATCCACAGCCAGATCCAGCCTCCCCCATCCAGTGATCCACAGCCAGATCCAGCCTCCCCCATCCAGTGATCCACAGCCAGATCCAGCCTCCCCCATCCAGTGATCCACAGCCAGATCCAGCCTCCCCCCATCCAGTGATCCACAGCCAGATCCAGCCTCCCCCATCCAGTGATCCACAGCCAGATCCAGCCTCCCCCCCATCCAGTGATCCACAGCCAGATCCAGCCTCCCCCATCCAGTGGATCCACAGCCAGATCCAGCCTCCCCCATCCAGTGGATCCACAGCCAGATCCAGCCTCCCCCCATCCAGTGGATCCACAGCCAGATCCAGCCTCCCCCATCCAGTGGATCCACAGCCAGATCCAGCCTCCCCCATCCAGTGGATCCACAGCCAGATCCAGCCTCCCCCATCCAGTGGATCCACAGCCAGATCCAGCCTCCCCCCATCCAGATCCAGCCTCCCCCATCCAGTGATCCACAGCCAGATCCAGACTCCCCATCCAGTGATCCACAGCCAGATCCAGCCTCCCCCACATCCAGTGATCCACAGCCAGATCCAGCCTCCCCCCATCCAGTGATCCACAGCCAGATCCAGCCCCCCCCCATCCAGTGATCCACAGCCAGATCCAGCCTCCCCCCCATCCAGTGATCCACAGCCAGATCCAGCCTTCCCCCCATCCAGTGATCCACAGCCAGATCCAGCCTCCCCCCCATCCAGTTGATCCTCAGTTAGATCCAGCCTCCCCCCATCCAGTGATCCACATAGGAGGAGACTCTTCATACCTTGTTAAACAGAAGCTCCATGTTGTTATCCCAGAACTGTGACCCGAATAAGTCAGACAGAACCTTCTGGAACTCTTTGAAGGTCATATTTCCGACCTGCTGTGGGCCCAGCACCACTTTCCTCCTTCCCCCCGTCTCTTCAGCCTTATCTTCATGCCGCTTGTGATTGGCAAAAATTTCTTCTAACCGCAGCAAGTCATCCAAACGGAACTTCTCCTCCAGCCGCATGTTCTCATTTCCATCAAAGCTGATCAACAGAAGGAATCAAAAGTTTAATTGATGGAACCAGAAGATTGACCATACAGAAAGGATTAGACTAATCCCCACTATTCTCTTCACTAATTGTAATCCCTACAAAAAAGACAATCCTTTCCAGAGAAACCATTACATACATACAAGTCACCGTCATCCATAACCCATTATGTAAGGATTGTGTGGAGGACAGAGGAGGACATGAAGAGCCCCCAGAAGAGGAACCACGCCTACAGAGGAGGAACCACGCCTACAGAGGAGAACATGTAGAGGCCCCAGAAGAGCAACCACGCCTACAGACAGAGGAGGACATGTAGAGGCCCCAGAAGCGGAACCACACCTACAGAGGAGGAACCACGCCTACAGAGGAGAACATGTAGAGGCCCCAGAAGAGCAACCACGCCTACAGACAGAGGAGGACATGTAGAGGCCCCAGAAGCGGAACCACACCTACAGAGGAGGAACCACGCCTACAGAGGAGAACATGTAGAGGCCCCAGAAGAGCAACCACGCCTACAGACAGAGGAGGACATGTAGAGGTCCCAGAAGAGGAACCACGCCTACAGACAGAGGAGAACATGTAGAGGCCCCAGAAGAGGAACCACACCTACAGACAGAGGAGGACATGAAGAGGCCCCAGAAGAGGAACCACGCCTACAGACAGAGGAGAACATGTAGAGGTCCCAGAAGAGTAACCACGCCTACAGACAGAGGAGGACATGTAGAGGTCCCAGAAGAGGAACCACGCCTACAGACAGAGGAGAACATGTAGAGGTCCCAGAAGAGGAACCACGCCTACAGACAGAGGAGAACATGTAGAGGCCCCAGAAGAGGAACCACGCCTACAGACAGAGGAGGACATGAAGAGGCCCCAGAAGAGGAACCACGCCTACAGACAGAGGAGGACATGAAGAGGCCCCAGAAGAGGAACCACGCCTACAGACAGAGGAGGAAATGAAGAGACCCCAGAAGAGGAACCACGCCTACAGACAGAGGAGGAAATGAAGAGACCCCAGAAGAGGAACCACGCCTACAGACAGAGGAGAACATGTAGAGGCCCCAGAAGAGTAACCACGCCTACAGACAGAGGAGGACATGTAGAGCCCCCAAAAGAAAAACCACACCTACAGACAGAGGAGGACATGTAGAGGTCCCAGAAGAGGAACCACGCCTACAGACAGAGGAGAACATGTAGAGGTCCCAGAAGAGGAACCACGCCTACAGACAGAAGAGGACATGTAGAGCCCCCATGAACACCACAGGTAGGAGACCATCTTTTGTACAATCGTATTATCTGATGTTAAAAAACTCCCATTGCCTGGCACTGACTGATGGCTATACACACACAGTACAGATCAATGAATAGATGACACATTGCAACGGCTTCATCAGTTAACCGATTCGGTTTCCCGGCATTATTATGTAGCCATGAGCTGGCTAATGCTTCCTGTATTGTCAGGAGACACTGTTGTCATATCCTGAATATAGAGTGACTGAGTTCTATGATTAAAGCATCTTGGGACGTGTAGTCCATGGAGTCAAGATTTGCATTCAGCTGGACTATTTTAAACTACACATACCATCTGGCTGGAGAAGTAGAACAGGATGCTGGGAGAGGTGATAAAAGGCCTGTGTGTGCGCAGGATCTTCCTCTTTGGACCCCGGTCTGGAAACTGCTAGCAAGTAACTTTGTGTTGGTGTGTGCTGTGGCTTAGAGAGGGAGATTCATTGCATGCGGGTGCAGGCAGGAGCATCCATCACCAGGTACCTCTGTCCGACCAACAGTGGCGTGGAGGTCGCTCTTCACACGTGCACCCCAGATCCAGCCGGGCTTAAGCACGGTGTGTCACCGGACCACTGTACCCTTTGAGCAGGGCTCCACTGAGGCCTATTACTGAGGCCCACGCCACTTCCTTTACCAAGAGTCGCTGGGACTGGTGAGCGGGCACTTGTCTATTCTTTTACCACAGATACACTGCATGCAGACATCCCTGCTTGTTCCCTTGCCCAAGCCTGTAGGACCAAGCTCTGAAGATAGAAGTCAGTAAATACCCCTCCTCCAGTCAGGAGATTACCGTGTGATGGAGCTGGGCACTTCCTCCTCATAGATCCGGAGATCTCTCCTCTCACAGGTCAGTACAGATGGGTCAGTTCTGGAGAACCTGAAGTTCATCCTGACCTGTCTGGTGTTGGGCTCTGGTGTGGACTGACCTGTATCCCGGCTGGTTCCGGCTGGTCAGTCTGCAGGACGGGTCACACCTTCATTGGTGAATAAATAACCGACTGGATAGAGTCAGGATGATCCGCTCAGCGACCAAGAAAACCAAAACTCTCTCCTAGAAACCCTTCAGCCCCGAACACGAGCAACAGAGGGAAATGCGTGTCTATATACTGTATATAGATATATACAGAGGACAAGGCCTGTCTATATACTGTATATAGGAGGATATAGATATATACAGAGGACAAGGTGTGTCTATATACTGTATATAGGAGGATATAGATATATACAGAGGACAAGGCCTGTCTATATACTGTATATAGGAGGATATAGATATATACAGGAGGACAATGCGTGTCTATATACTGTATATAGGGGGATATAGATATATACAGAGGACAATGCCTGTCTATATACTGTATATAGGGGGATATAGATATATACAGAGGACAATGTGTGTCTATATACTGTATATAGTGGGATATAGATATATACAGAGGACAAGGTGTGTCTATATACTGTATATAGGGGGATATAGATATATACAGAGGACAAGGTGTGTCTATATACTGTATATAGGGGGATATAGATATATACAGAGGACAATGTGTGTCTATATACTGTATATAGGGGGATATAGATATATACAGAGGACAATGTGTGTCTATATACTGTATATAGGAGGATATAGATATATACAGAGGACAATGTGTCTATATACTGTATATAGGGGGGATATAGATATATACAGAGGACAAGGTGTGTCTATATACTGTATATAGGGGGATATAGATATATACAGAGGACAATGTGTGTCTATATACTGTATATAGGGGGATATAGATATATACAGAGGACAAGGCCTGTCTATATACTGTATATAGGGGGATATAGATATATACAGAGGACAATGCCTGTCTATATACTGTATATAGGGGGATATAGATATATACAGAGGACAATGTGTGTCTATATACTGTATATAGTGGGATATAGATATATACAGAGGACAAGGTGTGTCTATATACTGTATATAGGAGGATATAGATATATACAGAGGACAATGTGTCTATATACTGTATATAGGGGGGATATAGATATATACAGAGGACAAGGTGTGTCTATATACTGTATATAGGGGGATATAGATATATACAGAGGACAATGTGTGTCTATATACTGTATATAGGGGGATATAGATATATACAGAGGACAAGGCCTGTCTATATACTGTATATAGGGGGATATAGATATATACAGAGGACAATGCCTGTCTATATACTGTATATAGGGGGATATAGATATATACAGAGGACAATGTGTGTCTATATACTGTATATAGTGGGATATAGATATATACAGAGGACAAGGTGTGTCTATATACTGTATATAGGGGGATATAGATATATACAGAGGACAAGGTGTGTCTATATACTGTATATAGGGGGATATAGATATATACAGAGGACAATGTGTGTCTATATACTGTATATAGGGGGATATAGATATATACAGAGGACAATGTGTGTCTATATACTGTATATAGGAGGATATAGATATATACAGAGGACAATGTGTCTATATACTGTATATAGGGGGATATAGATATATACAGAGGACAATGTGTGTCTATATACTGTATATAGGGGGATATAGATATATACAGAGGACAAGGCCTGTCTATATACTGTATATAGGGGGATATAGATATATACAGAGGACAAGGTGTGTCTATATACTGTATATAGGGGGATATAGATATATACAGAGGACAATGTGTGTCTATATACTGTATATAGGGGGGATATAGATATATACAGAGGACAAGGCCTGTCTATATACTGTATATAGGGGGATATAGATATATACAGAGGACAAGGTGTGTCTATATACTGTATATAGGGGGATATAGATATATACAGAGGACAAGGCCTGTCTATATACTGTATATAGGGGGATATAGATATATACAGAGGACAATGTGTGTCTATATACTGTATATAGTGGGATATAGATATATACAGAGGACAAGGTGTGTCTATATACTGTATATAGGGGGATATAGATATATACAGAGGACAAGGTGTGTCTATATACTGTATATAGGGGGATATAGATATATACAGAGGACAATGTGTGTCTATATACTGTATATAGGGGGATATAGATATATACAGAGGACAATGTGTGTCTATATACTGTATATAGGAGGATATAGATATATACAGAGGACAATGTGTCTATATACTGTATATAGGGGGGATATAGATATATACAGAGGACAAGGTGTGTCTATATACTGTATATAGGGGGATATAGATATATACAGAGGACAATGTGTGTCTATATACTGTATATAGGGGGGATATAGATATATACAGAGGACAAGGCCTGTCTATATACTGTATATAGGGGGATATAGATATATACAGAGGACAAGGTGTGTCTATATACTGTATATAGGGAGATATAGATATATACAGAGGACAAGGTGTGTCTATATACTGTATATAGGGGGATATAGATATATACAGAGGACAAGGTGTGTCTATATACTGTATATAGGGAGATATAGATATATACAGAGGACAAGGCCTGTCTATATACTGTATATAGGGGGATATAGATATATACAGAGGACAAGGTGTGTCTATATACTGTATATAGGGGGATATAGATATATACAGAGGACAAGGTGTGTCTATATACTGTATATAGGGAGATATAGATATATACAGAGGACAATGCCTGTCTATATACTGTATATAGATATATACAGAGGACAATGCCTGTCTATATACTGTATATAGATATATACAGAGGACAAGGCCTGCCTATATACTGTATATAGGGGGATATAGATATATACAGAGGACAAGGCCCTGTCTATATACTGTTGTAGAGGATATTTTTATTTTGTGTAGCGGGGTCCTCAAATTGATGGGATACACCTGGGGAATAGTGTGACCCAGGTGTATAATTGTGTTAGAGTTCAGACCCCTTTTTGTTTCGTGGAGGATTGGAGGATGTAGTATTCTCCTTTGCCTGTGGGTGGCGGGGTACCCACAGGCTTCAGGTAGAATCATCTTCGCAGTGCTCCCTGTTTTGTCCCTTCCCGGAGATGGTATGGCTGGGGCGGGGAACCCGCCGGGCCGTTGATGGGAGGAGATAAAAGGGGGAGACGCCCTTACCACAAGGTCTTGCGGAGAAGGAGGTCCTCGGAGGAGGAGGGTTGCGGCCCGCACCCAGGCACCTTCGGCCTGGGTGCTGGAGATCCAGGAGTCTGGTCCAGGTGCCCATGGCCTGGTCCGGAGTCATGTTGGCGTCCATCCCAGGCACCTTTAGCCTGGGGTGAGGTACTATCGAGGAGGCCTGGGGCCCAGTACCTTCGACTGGGTCCCGCTAGGGTGGACTGTCCGAGGGTCCCTGAGCGGAGGGACTCGTACCTGAGGTGAGGAGGCCGGGGAGGTTACCCACTGGAGACCCGGAGCAGCACCAACCCGGTGACAGTGGGCCTCTGGGAACTCTCTTGGGAGGACACATCCCCCTGATAGGGGCCACAGCGCATCGAAGAGGGCTCCATTGCTGTTCATAGGGGTTGCTGGAAGAGACCCCATCTTTCCTGTTCTGTAACAGCCGGATTGGCTTAGGCGCCGCTGGTCATAGTACAGTGGCATAGAACTTAAACTTTAGGAAGTGCCTCGATCTGCTCGCCCCACCGTTGGCAAGGTTATAGGTCCCAACCAGTTTGCTGCAAAAGAACTGTTTATTGTACTTTGCTTATTGGAGTGTCAAATAAACAAGTGTTGGACCTTTCTCCGGTGTGTGAACTCCAGTTACTGGAAGCAAAAGGGAGGCTGGTGAGCTTGCAATTACAGACTCAGTGCATTCACAGAACACACCGGCCCGAGGAAACATCAGGAAGTGGCCTTCACCTCCCTACTACAATGGGGAGGACATGGGCCGTGGCGCATCTCACTCTCACAACCCAGGAACCCCTAGACGTGAGTTGGTGTGTAACCGATAAAGATGGAGAGTGAGGCCGCTACACGTGGGGGCTCGTCCGGGATAGAGTGTGTTCTAAAGATGGACTTGAGAATGTCTACATTTGAACTTTGCTGCCCAGAGGAGTTCCGAGCAGATCGGCCATATTACTGGCCAAAGTGCGTCCCTGCTCGGAGTTGTGGAAATGACCCTAACACGGGAAAGGCCCATGCGGAGGAGCGGAAAAAGGGAGAGGTCCAGCCGTGTGACGTACTGCACGTGGGGACTGTTAACGCACTGCGCCACAAGGCACCCCATGGCGACATCGTTCGTGGGCGGAGTCAAGAGGAAGCCCGCGAAAATGTACAGCTCATGGGAGGAGTCTGGCCAAGTGTGGGGATACACGTGGAGACTCCGGCGCGGGGTCAGTGCATGATGGAGCAGCAGATAGTCGGGATGACCTCAAGTGCCCCGTGGATTATGGTTCCTCACCCCACGAGAATGACTTCCTTTGCTGCCCCCATCACAGACACGGAGGCCCTCGGTGTGATCTGTCCTGGCTGCTCGGGACTGGTGGTCACCCTGAAGCCATTCGGGCGATGTGAGGAGTGCAGAGGATTCCTTTTTGAGGTCGAGTCGTCCACAGCAAGGCCCCGGGCCCTTCGCCTCAACCACCTCACGGGTACCGCTACTCCGGAAGGGGAGATCAAGGCCTTTGTCGAGGTTCCCGTGCGCGCTGACCAGGGCGATTGACTGCCCAACAGAGAAAAATCCGAGGATGCTGCCTCGGTCGCCACAAGTTCTCTGCTCCCACCACCGAAGAGGAAAGTTGGCCTAGTACAGGCATCCTATGGACGTGGTCGAGCTTCACCCCGCTGCTTGCCTGGCCTGGATGGCGCCGGTCGAGAAGGAAGTCCCGGACATCCCAGTCCTCTACAAGGGTCAGGTGAGCCAGGGGCTGGGACTGTGGTGGTGGTTGGAGGTGTCGGGGGCCCATTGGAGGTGGAGCCCCCCAGGGAGGATGATTCTGTGTCCACCAGAAGATATCTGCCTGCGGAGATGTATGACACCTCCGACCTAGAGTCGCTGTCTGACTGCGGAGATGATGGCGAGATAGACGAACTGTTCAGCCGCAAGGGCTGGGATAGAATACCACCTCTTGCTTCCCGTGCGGTACGGGATTCACCTATGTACACAGGAGACAGTACGCCTCGGGTGGAAGACCCGCAGCTTACGAGGGAACCTACCCCTCCACCGGTGTCCTCATCTACTGTTACCTCACCTGCTTTAGTTGTGGGGACACCCCGCGCTTCTCTGAGAGCGCCGAAAGTCAGTTTCAGGGAGCTGGTAAAGGCACCTCGGCATCCGGAAGCTATTGTGCTGCCGGGAACTGGAGAGAAAGCCACTATGCCACCTTTGGCCCGCTTGCAGAGACTGTTTTGCCACAAAGTAGCTCGGGAATATGGGTGGTAGTACCCGTATCTGCCCCGGGACTTGCTGTTTGAGGTGGAAGTCTGGAGAGCAAGATGGTATGACGAGTTTGTGTGGGACAAGTTGAAGGTGCCTCATGCTCGCAGGTACCTGGAATGTGTGCCGGCAGTGTCTAAGAGGTTTGAGGAATGCAGAGGGCGCCATATCCATGCTGACAAGATAGTCATTTGCAGAAGAGAAGGAGATGTCGAGTATTCGATAGAGGCATTTGATAAGCACCTGAAACCCCTGTATCTGCCGGATCCAAAGTTTTATTTATAGGAGAAAAGAACTCCTGTATATTTCCTTTGTGCACTTGAACTTTCTGGAAGAGCCATTCCCAGACACCTAGGACTGTGCCCTGCTTTTGTTTTTATTTGGGCTTTTCTTTTTCTCATTGGAGACTTGGGGCTGTTGTGTTTTTTTTGTGTTTCCCCTTTTCTTCATGTGCCAAAGGCAAGGACATTTGGGAATAGTGGCAGAGTAGGGAAAAGCTGGAAGAACGAAGATTCGTTGAGTGTCATGACCGCGGCGTTGTCACCAGGTGGCAGTGTTGCGCAACAAATGTTTGAAAATGTTTCACACACACATCACTTTGCTTGTTGGAGTGAGTGGGTCTCTCGGCTGATGGGCCCACTCATCCCAAATGACACGAAATTATGTTAGGATGTTGTTTTTTCTTTCCCCTGCAGGAGAATCGTCAATCAAGATCATTGAGAGTGGGTGGCTCCTAGACAGTGTGGGAGAGGGGTTGTGATTATGCAGATGTTTAAAGTGTTTTATGACATAAGTTGTTTTATATGTTCCCCATTCCCTGAGCAGGTCTTGGCACTTGGGAAATTTAGAGGAACTGCCTCAGGGGTTTCACTCCATGTCACCACTTTAGGGGAGGCATGGGTGTGCACCTGACGCTGGGGACCAGCGTCCAATTACAGGGGGGAGTGTGTAGCGGGGTCCTCAAATTGATGGGATACACCTGGGGAATAGTGTGACCCAGGTGTATAATTGTGTTAGAGTTCAGACCCCTTTTTGTTTCGTGGAGGATTGGAGGATGTAGTATTCTCCTTTGCCTGTGGGTGGCGGGGTACCCACAGGCTTCAGGTAGAATCATCTTCGCAGTGCTCCCTGTTTTGTCCCTTCCCGGAGATGGTATGGCTGGGGCGGGGAACCCGCCGGGCCGTTGATGGGAGGAGATAAAAGGGGGAGACGCCCTTACCACGAGGTCTTGTGGAGAAGGAGGTCCTCGGAGGAGGAGGGTTGCGGTCCGCACCCAGGCACCTTAGGCCTGGGTGCTGGAGATCCAGGAGTCTGGTCCAGGTGCCCATGGCCTGGTCCGGAGTCATGTTGGCGTCCATCCCAGGCACCTTTAGCCTGGGGTGAGGTACTATCGAGAAGGCCTGGGGCCCAGTACCTTCGACTGGGTCCCGCTAGGGTGGACTGTCCGAGGGTCCCTGAGCGGAGGGACTCGTACCTGAGGTGAGGAGGCCGGGGAGGTTACCCACTGGAGACCCGGAGCAGCACCAACCCGGTGACAGTGGGCCTCTGGGAACTCTTGGGAGGACACATCCCCCTGATAGGGGCCACAGCGCATCGAAGAGGGCTCCATTGCTGTTCATAGGGGTTGCTGGAAGAGACCCCATCTTTCCTGTTCTGTAACAGCCGGATTGGCTTAGGCGCCGCTGGTCATAGTACAGTGGCATAGAAATTAAACTTTAGGAAGTGCCTCGATCTGCTCGCCCCACCGTTGGCAAGGTTATAGGTCCCAACCAGTTTGCTGCAAAAGAACTGTTTATTGTGCTTTGCTTATTGGAGTGTCAAATAAACAAGTGTTGGACCTTTCTCCGGTGTGTGAACTCCAGTTACTGGAAGCAAAGGGGAGGCTGGTGAGCTTGCAATTACAGACTCAGTGCATTCACAGAACACACTGGCCCGAGGAAACATCAGGAAGTGGCCTTCACCTCCCTACTACAATGGGGAGGACATGGGCCGTGGCGCATCTCACTCTCACAACCCAGGAACCCCTAGACGTGAGTTGGTGTGTAACCGATAAAGATGGAGAGAGAGTGAGGCCGCTACATTTGTAAGGACTCTGGTGGTGTGAAGTTCCTTGGGGCCCTTGGATGGCGCTGTTGCCTTGGGCCCGAGCTGAACACGCACGCGAACTGTGCCTTTTTGTCCTCCCCTGGAGCTGGTACAGCGGGGCGGGGAACCCGCTGTGATGCAAAGGGAGAGGTCATAAAAGGGGCGGAGGCCCTGTTTTGGGGAGTCGGAGGACGTGGCCGCGTCCAGGCACCTTCAGCTTGGGTGCTGGCGTTCCGGTGTTCCAGGCCTAGGCGCCCTTGGCCTAGCTGGAGCGGAGATGGAGTCCATCTCAGGCACCTTTAGCCTGGGGTGAGGTACTATGGCGGATGCCTGGGGCTCAGTACCTTCGACTGAGTTCCGCGAGGGTGGAGGAATCCGAGGGGACCCTAACTCCTTGGGTGCCCATGTCTGAGTTCGTGAGGACTGGTGCGCAGTAACTTCTCCGAAGAGTCCGGCGCAGCATCGCTGGTGACAGAGAGGCCTCCATTTCTCCCTTGGACAGATTTCTTCCTCTGACAGGGGCAAAGTGAGCGAAGGTAATTCACGTTCTATATTACCTAGTCAGTGGCAGTGACTATTCACCACTGGTGACAGCACAGTGGGCAGCAGCAAGAAGGGAAAGGATTGTGCCTCGATCTGTTCCCCATTTTCCAAAAGAGAAAGATTGTTTTATTGCTTGGCAAGAAGAATAAAACTGAGTTGTACCTATTCACTGTGTGGAACTTGGGTTACTAGAAGCAAAGGAGTCAGGGACGAAGGACTGGACTTGACTCTAGGACACCTACACAAAAGCCCAATCTTCTGGCCTTCACCTCTTAGTTATGGAGGACATGGGCCGTGGTGTGTCTTATCTCTCTCTCCCAGGTACCCCTAGACAACAGCCATATAACCGATAAAGAAAGAGAGAGGGGTGAGCTCCGCTACACTGTATATAGGGAGATATAGATATATACAGAGGACAATGTGTGTCTATATACTGTATATAGGGGGGATATAGATATATACAGGAGGACAATGCCTGTCTATATACTGTATATAGGGGAATATAGATATATACAGAGGACAATGTGTGTCTATATACTGTATATAGGGGGGATATAGATATATACAGAGGACAATGCCTGTCTATATACTGTATATAGGGGGGATATAGATATATACAGAGGACAAGGTGTGTCTATATACTGTATATAGGGGGGATATAGATATATACAGAGGACAAGGTGTGTCTATATACTGTATATAGGGGGATATAGATATATACAGAGGACAAGGCCTGTCTATATACTGTATATAGGGGGATATAGATGTAGCGGGGTCTCTAAATTTAGGTGGGGTACACCTGGGTGGAAGTTCAGGTGTGTAAGTATGGGAGTAATGGACCATTTGTATTCGTGGAGGATTGGGCGGTGTAATAATCTCCTTGGCCTGTGGGTGGCAGGTGCCCGCAGGCTCAGGGTAGATTCACTGCCATAGCGCTGTCCTTTTTTGTCCCTTCTCGGAGATGGTGCGGCGAGGGCGGGGGAACCTGCCGTGGCGTCATTGAAGGGGATAAAAGGGGGAGACACCCTGGTCACAAGGTCTTGCTCTTCTGGAGGTTTTTCTTCACGCACCCAGGCACCTTAGGCCTGGGTGCGGGCGGTTCCGGATTCTGGCTCAGGTGCCCTAGGCCTGACCGGAATGGAGTTGGAGTCCATCCCAGGCACCTTCAGCCTGGGGTGAGGTACTAAACCAGGAGGCCTGGGGCCCAGTGACTTCGACTGGGTCCCGCGAGGGTGGAGAAGTCTGAGGGTCCCTAAGGTGGATGGGGCCCATGTCTGAGGTGAGGAGGCCGGGGAGGTTACCCATTCGGAGAGTCTGGAGCAGCATCAACCCAGTGACGGATGGGCCTCTGGTAACTCCCTTGGAGGGACATCTTCCCCTGATAGGGGCCACAACGCAGCGAAGGTACTCCTATCTACGTTCTCTTGAGTCGCTGGTAGAGACTCTCAAGTTCTAAGTCCTTTCTAGCTTCGGCTATAGTACACGCTGGCGAGATCGCAGTGGTTTAGCCGACAATCAGGACAGTGCCTCGACCTGCTCATCCCCTGTATCAAAATGTTATCAAGTCGCAACCAGTTGGCTACTGAAGCACTGTTTATTGTGAGATATGCAATAAAACAAGAGTTGGACTGTGATCGGTGTGTGGAACTCTGGTTAATGGGAGCAAAGGGAGGTGTTGGCACAGCAGGACTTAATCCTTGACAGAAGCACACAGGCCCGAGGAAATATCTGGTACTGACCTTCACCTCATCCATAGCTATGGGGAGGACATGGGCCATAGCGCATCTCACCCTATCGTGTGTGATACCTCTAGAAGAAAGAGATGGGGTGAGGTCGCTACACGTGGGGGCTCGTGAGTCCGGGATGACGTGTGTTTTGACTTTGGAAGTAAGAATGGCTGTGTCTGGACTTTGCTGCCCGGAGGAGTTCCGAGCAGGTCGGCCATGTGATCAGCCAAAGTGCATCCCTGCTCAAAGTCGTGGAAATGACCCTAAGACGGGAAAGGCCCATGCGGAGGAGGGAGAAGTCCAGCCGTGTGACGTACTACATGTGGGGGCTTTTACTGCACTGCGCCATGAGGCACCCCGTGACTACACAGTTCGTGGGCGGAGCTTGATGGAAGCCCGCGAAAACGTGCAGGTCGTGGAAGGAGTCTGGCCATGTGGAGGAACTCACGTGGAGACTTCGGCGCGTGGTCAGTGCGTGATGGAGCAGCAGACAGTCGGGATGGCCTCAAGCTCCCCGTGGATTCCGGTTCCCTACCCCACGAAGATGACTACCTTTGCTGCTCCCCTTACAGACACGGGGATAAGACTCAGGCCCCGGGGACAGTTGGCTCTGTACACCTACAGAGACACGGAGGCCCTCGGCGTGATCTGTCCCGGATGCTCGGGACTGGTGGTTCACCTGAAGCCATTCGGGCGTTGCGAGGCATGCAAAGAGTTCTTGTTCGAGGTGGAGCCATCCACAGTAAGGCCCCGGGCCCTTCGCCTCAACAGCCTCACAGGTACCGCTACTCCGGAAGGGAAGATCCAGGCCTTTGCGGAGGTTCCCGTACGCACTGACCAGGGCGATGTGACTGCCCAATCAGAGACTGAGAAGGAAAAATCCGAGGATGCTGCTTCGGTCACCACAGATTCTCTGCTCCCACCTCCGAAGAGGAAAGTCAGCCTGGTGCAGGCCTCCTATGGTCGTGGAAGAGCTTCACCCCGTCGCTTGCCTGGCCTGGATGGATCCGGTTGGAAGAGTCCTGGACATCCCAGTTCTACAAAAGGTCAAGGTGAGCCAGGGGCTGGGACTGTGGTGGTGGTTGGAGGTGTCGGGGGTCCACAGTCGGTGGAGCCCGCTAGGGAGGGTAGTACCACGTCTACCAGAGACTACCTTCCCGCGGAGATGTATGACACCTCCGACCTAGAGTCACTGTCGGATTGTGGAGATGACGGTGAGATCGATGAACTGTTTCACCAGAAGGGTTGGGACAAACGCCCATTACCTATGCTACGTGCACCACAAGATTTGCCTATGTCCATAGGAGATAGCACGCCCCGGGCGGAGGCCCCAGAATCTACGAGGAAGCCTAGTCCTCCAATTGTTCTTCCACAATCCAAAGCATAACCCGTTTTGTTGGCGGGGAAACAGCGAGCATCACTACGGGCACCGAGAGAAAAGCCATCCGAGGTAGTGAAAGTACCTCGGCACCCGGAGGCCATCGTTCAACCAGGTGAGCGGGCTACAATGCCTCCTTTAGTAGTGATGAGCTGAACACCCCCGGGTTCGGTTCGCACCAGAACCCGCGAACTGACCGAAAGTTCGTACGAACTTTAGAACCCTATTAAATACAATGGATGCAAACGTCCGAAATCTAAAGTGCTATTTATAACGACTAATATGCATGTTATTGTCCTAAAAAGGGTTTGGGAACCCGGGTTCTGCACCAGGGGACATGTATCAATCCAAAAAAAAGTTTTAAAAACGGCTGTTTTTCAGGAGCAGTCATTTTAATGATGCATAAAGTGAAAAAACAAAAAGTCAAATATTCCTTTAAATATCGTACCTGGGGGGTGTCTAAAGTATGCCTGTGAAGTGCCACGTGTTTCCCGTGTTTAGAACTGTCCCTGCACAAAATGACACTTCTAAAGGAAAAAAAAGCCATTTAAAACTGCTTGCGGCTTTAATGTAATGTCTGGTCCCGGTAATATGGATGAAATTCTTTAAGAAAAATGGCATAGCTACCCCATGACCCCCCCCCTACCCCAGCCCATTACCAGCCCCTTTGGGTCTTGTATGGATATTAAGGGGAACCCCGCACACAAAATAAAAAAGGCCCTATATACTCTGAACAGCCGTATACAGGCGGTGCATACAAGACAGGGACTGTAGGTTTGTTCTTATGTAGAATCTGTTTGTAATTTTGAACAGGTACATTGTTTAAGTGTAGCTCCAGCCCAAATACCTATTTTTAAGATTTTTGGAAAACATAGGGAAGGGTTATCACCCCTGTAACATTTGTTTTGCTGTCTGTGCACCTGTTCAGAACAGTTCACCTCACTTTCCGTCCTAATGACAAATGTTTTTTGAAAATTTGGGGTTTTTATTGAAACAAGAATTGGTGATAAAGCATCAGTAGAGAGGAGACACTTTTTTTCCCATATTAACTCTTACAGGAGAGAATTTCCCTTCCTAGGGGTAGATTTCCTCTCACTTCCTGTTGTCTCCTTTCGTTTGCAAGGAGGAGTCGTTTGTAAGTTGGATGTTTGAAAGTAGGGGCCTGCCATATATACTCAGCTGAAATTTGCCCCTTACATGTTGGTGTTGCCACAACACTGTGAGCCCTCACAGTTACTCTTGGTGGGCGCATGAATGGGCCCTGCTGTGAATTATTAGATCAAGAATTGTAATTGCATGCCCCTGTTGAACAGGGGCTGAAAAATTGGGCCTTTGGTGGTGGTGGTGGTGTTGACACAACACTGTAAGGCCTCACAGTTAGTCTTGGTGGGCGCAGGAATGGGCCCTGCTGTGAATTATTAGATCAAGAATTGTAATTACATGCCCCTGTTAAACAGGGGCAGAAAAATTGGGCCTTAGCCACTGGTGCCACAACACTGCAACCCCTCACAGATACTCTAGTTGGAGTGCAGGAATGAGCCCTGCTGCAAAGCATTGCATAAAAAATTGTAATAACACGCCCCTGTTAAACAGGGGCTAAAAAATTGGGCCTTAGCCACTGGTGGCGGCACGCAGAAACAAAAATGTTCTTCCAAGCTATCATCAATCGGATCATTGAGGAGGAGGAGGATAGTCAGTCAACATAACAGGACAGTCACTCAGCATCAGCATCAGTCTTGAAGGGATGTGACATTTGAAAATAAATTAGTCTGTTATATCAGCTTCAGGTGTGTGGTAGCTGGTGGTGATCCAAGACTGGTTCATCTTTATGAAGGTCAGTCGATCAACCGAGTCGGTGGACAGGCGCACCCTGTGATCCGTGACAAATCCTCCAGCAGCACTGAATGTGCGTTCTGAAAGAACGCTGGATGCAGGACAGGCCAGTAGCTCAATTGCATACTGTGCAAGCTCTGGCCAGTGATCCATCCTCAAGACCCAGTAACCCAGAGGATTTTCGGTGGGGAAGGTGTCCAAGTCTGACCTTGCCCCTAGGTATTCCTGCACCATGTATATCAGACGCTGGCGATGGTTGCTGGAACCAATCATACCTTGGGGCTGCGGACTAAAGAATTGTCTGAACGCATCGGTCAGACGGCCACCTTCCCCACCGCTCCTTCTTTGACTGCCCGAAGCCTCAGCAACTCGTTGTCCAGGACCAGGAGTTTGTAACCTCCCAGTCTCTGGGAACGCGTTGCACAGACCTTTCTGCAAGGCCTCCCGGAGTTGTCTCATCCTCTGCGACGGTAAGATAAGGTCCGCAACCTTACCCTTGTACCGTGGATCAAGGAGAGTGGTCAGCCAGTAATGGTCCCTCTCCTTGATCCGAAGAATACGAGGCTCCTTCCGCAGACTTTGCAGGATCAGGAAGGCAATGCAGCGTAGGTTAGCTGAGGCATTCGGTCCGGAGTCCTCTGGGTCACTAAGGACGACATGATCCGCAGCCACCTCCTCCCAGCCACGTACAAGTCCACTGGTTTCTTGGGACTGTAAATCATCCCTAAAAGACTGCTGCTGATGATGATGCTGAGTGCCAGGCTCCACCTCCATGCTGACACAATCCTCCTCCTCCTCTTCTTCCTGTGCGATGGGTGGGACAGAAGGAACACTGTCTGGGTAAAGGGGGCCTTGAGAGGCAAGGAAGTCCTCCTCTTCCTGCCTCTGTTCTGCCTCAAGTGCCCTGTCCATTATTCCACGCAGCGTATGTTCCAACAGGTGGACAAGAGGTACAGTGTCACTGATGCATGCACTGTCACTGCTCACCATCCTCGTGGCCTCCTCAAATGGTGCCAGGACAGTGCATGCATCCCTGATCATGCCCCACTGGCGTGGTGAAAAAAACCTGAGCTCCCCTGACCCTGTCCTGGTGCCGTAGTCGCACAGGTACTCATTGATGGCCCTCTGCTGCATGTGCAGCCGCTGCAGCATGGCCAACGTTGAGTTCCACCTGGTGGACATGTCACATATAAGGCGGTTCTTGGGCAGGTTCAACTCCTTTTGCAGCTCAGCCAGGCGAGCACTGGCATTATAAGATCTGCGGAAATGCACACAGACTTTCCTGGCCTGCCTCAGGACATCCTGTAAGCCCGGGTACCTGCCCAAGAACCGCTGCACCACCAGGTTAAGGACGTGAGCCACACAGGGCACATGGGTCAGTTGTCCCTGTCGGAGAGCGGAGAGGAGGTTGGTGCCATTGTCGCAAACTACCATTCCTGGCTTAAGCTGGCGTGGCGTCAACCACCTCTCGGCCTGCCCCTGCAGAGCAGACAGAACCTCTGCCCCAGTGTGTCTCCTGTCCCCCAAACACACCAGCGCAAGCACGGCATGGCATCTTTTTGCCTGCGTACTTGCGTAGCCCCTTGAACGCCTACGGAGCACCGCTGGTTCCGAGGACAAAGCACAGGAAGAGGCCACGGAGGAAGAAGAAGAGGAGGGGGTGGAGGACAGAGGTGTGTCACAACCAGTAGTAGCATTTTGGAGGCGTGGCAGTGGAACAACCTCCAACACTACTGCACCTTGTCCTGCATCCTTCCCAGCTGCCAAAAGAGTGACCCAATGGGCCGTGAAAGAAAGGTAACGTCCCTGTCCATGCCTGCTGGACCATGAGTCAGCGGTAATATGCACCTTACCGCTGACCGCCCTGTCCAGCGAGGCCAAGACATTGCCTTCCACATGCCGGTAGAGAGCCGGAATCGCCTTCCGTGAGAAAAAGTGGCGTTTGGGAACCTGCCACTGAGGAACCGCACATTGCACAAACTCACGGAAGGGGGCCGAGTCTACCAACTGAAAAGGCAGCAGTTGAAGCGCTAGCAATTTAGCCAAGCTAGCATTCAACCGCTGGGCATGTGGATGGCTGGGAGTGAACTTCTTTCGACGGTCCAGCAGCTGGGGCAGGGAAATTTGCCTGCTAGAATCGGACGTAGGTGTACTGCTAGCAGAATGCCCGCAAGTACTTGGCTGTGACACACCTAATTCTACACCTTCATTCCTCTCAGAGCAGGTTTCAGAGAGGACTGAAGGTATAGTGGGGTTGGAGATCCCAGCTGATGCGGTGCAAGAAGAGGTCCGCTTTGTTCTTTGGTGTGGGTCTTTAAGGTAGGCTTGCCAACGAGCTGCATGGCAGGTCAACATATGTCTGGTCAATTATGTGGTGCCCAAGCGGCTGATGTTTTGGCCACGCGAGATACGCTTGAGACATATGTTGCAAACTGCAGCTGTGCGATCTGATGCACTCGACTCAAAAAAGGCCCACAAAGAACTTTTTGAATAACGGGCAGAGGCAGCGCCCTGCACAGGCGGAGCTCTGCGGTGTGATTCCGTCGGTGTGCTGCCCTTACGCTGGCCCCCCGAGGGCATCCTGCCTCGTTGGAGATGTGCCTCCTCCTCATCCTCCTCCTCCTATTAGGCACCCACGTGGAGTCAGTGACCTCATCATCCCCTCCCTCCTCATCACTGGAGCCAATCTGGCAGTATGCTGCAGCTGCTGGAACATGACTGCCAGATTGGTGTCCTTCTTGAGCATCCCCTCTCTCTGCTCTCACGCTACTGCCTTCCTCTAGCTGGGTATCATCATCAGACCCTTCGAAACGCTGGGCATCCTCCTGGAGCATGTACCCAACACTGTGCTCAAACAGTTCGGGGGACTCCTCAGGAGGACATGGTGGGTCTAGGGAAGGAGTGACTGATGATGAGTCTGACATTGATACCAGGGAAGAGGACGCTTTGGCAGCTGCTTTGCCAGTACCCTGAGCCTGGGTGAGAGAGGATGAGGAGGATAAGGAGGGCTTGGTCATCCACTCTACCAAGTCTTCGGCATGATGCGGCTCAACACGTCCAGCTGCCGAAAAGGACAAGCGTGTCCCATGGCCACGTGCTGATGGCGATGCACTGCGTCCATGACCAGCACTGTTGTCTCTAGAAACAGAGCCTGCTTGCCCTCTTTTTTTGGCTCCCGACTGTCTGCCTCTCCTTGTTTGCCTTCCAGACATTCTAATGGCCTGCAGGGAAATGGGAAAACCAGCAATACAGGCTAAGTTCAGGTGTAATATGGTTAGGAGGCACATTCCGCCCGCTGTAAGTGCCGCAAAATCCTGTTGGTGTAACACACCAGGAAAAAGCAGCAATACAGGCTAAGTTCAGGTGTAATATGGTCAGGAGGCACACTCCGCCCGCTGTAAGTGCCGCAAAATCCTGTTGGTGTAACACACCAGGAAAAAGCAGCAATACAGGCTAAGTTCAGGTGTAATATGGTCAGGAGGCACACTCCGCCCGCTGTAAGTGCCGCAAAATCCTGTTGGTGTAACACACCAGGAAAAAGCAGCAATACAGGCTAAGTTCAGGTGTAATATGGTCAGGAGGCACACTCCGCCCGCTGTAAGTGCCGCAAAATCCTGTTGGTATAACACACCAGGAAAAAGCAACAATACGGTCTAACTTCAGGTGTATAATGTGCAGGAGGCTTAGCAACAATGACACTGACACTGTCCCCTGCCTATCCTTCTCTCTCCCTGCACACAAGGTTTATCAAAGTATATGACACTGACACTCTCCCTGCCTATCCTCTCTCCCTGCACACAAGCTTTAGCAAAGTATATGACACTGACACTCTCCCTGCCTATCCTTCTCTCTCCCTACACACAAGGTTTAGCAAAGAATAGATTTGACACTGTCCCTGCCTATCCTTCACTTTCCCTGCTCCGGAACACACTACACAAGGCCGCCGCGCTGGCGGCCTTTTATAGTGTGGGGCGTGTACTAAACCCCCTCAGCTATAATTGGCCACAGGCATCCTGCCTGTGGCCAATCATTGCTCTCCTCGCTGGCGGCGCTGCGATTGGCCAAGCATGCAGGGTCACAGTGCATGCTTGGCCAATCACAGCGCCGGGATTACACTGCGATGGCGCAGTGTATTGTGGGCCGTTCGCGTCACTCGAATTTGGCGCGAACGGCCCAAATCGTTCGTTGTTCGCCGAACGCGCGAACAGCCGATGTTCGAGTCGAACCTATGTTCGACTCGAACACCGAGCTCATCCCTATCCTTTAGCCCGATTGCAACGACTCTTTTCTCAGAGGGTCGCTCACGAGTACGGATGGGAATATCCTTACTTGCCCAGAGACTTGCTGTTTGAGGTTGAAGTTCTGCGACAGCGATGGTACGATGAGTTTGTTTGGGAGAAACTTAAAGTGCCTCATGCCCGGCGATACTTGTCCTGTTTGCCACCCGTGTCGAAAAAGTTTAGAGACTGCAGAGCAGACTGGATGTGGGGCCGTCATATCCACGCAGACAAGGTGCGCATCTGCAGGAAAGATGGAGAGGACGCTGACTATTCAATTGAGGTTTTCGATAAACATCTGAAGCCCTTGTTTTTGCCTGACCCGAGGTTTTATTTGTGAGAAGAGACTCATTTGTTTTCCCGTGACAACTTTCCGGAGCATCGAACTGTACCCTAGTTTTTTATTTGGGTTTTTGTTTTTTCTACTCTTTGGAGGAACGAGAGCTTTTTGTTTGTTCTCTCTTCTTCACAGTTCAAAGACAGAGACTTTGGGGGTAGAATCAGAGTAGGGACGCAGGAAGACTGAAGATTTTACCAAGTGTCATCACCGTGGCATCGTCACTAGGTGGCGGTGTTGCGCAACGGCTGTTGCTTGTACATTTACATCACTTTACTTATTGGAGCGAGTGGGTCTCTCGGCTGATAGACCCATTCATTCCAAATTAACACAGAATGTCAGGATGTGGTTTTCCTTGTGTGTTTTTTTCTTTCTCGTACATCACGGGACACAGAGCGACATAGTCATTACTAATGGGTTATATAGATACCGTCAGGTGCTGGCACTGGCAACTTCCAAAACCGGAAGTACCCTCCCCTATATAAGCCCCTCCCATCCGGGAGCACCTCAGTTTTTTGCCAGTGTCTAAGGTGTTGGCCAAGAAGAAACATGTGTTTTTCACTGAGCTTGCGTACAGGTTCTTTTGGGCCTCAGTAAGCTATTCCGGATCCGACCAAAAAAGCTTCATAGCTAAACGGTCGGTACCCGGGCCTTGCAGAGAAGAGCAAGGTTTTGCCTGTAATGCTTCTCTTAGGAGAGCTGGACCCTGGGATCCAGAGCTCTGGTCATACCCACGACCAAGATGTTTTCTGTGCAGGGTGCTATACAGGTCCAGGGGAGTGGAATCCTTGGGAACCCGGTCCCTGAAGGTTTGATTACAATGCCTGCCGTGATAGGTGAAGTTTGGGCTTTTGTGGACCAAACAAAGTCCTGCGGCAGGGAACAGGTAAGTGGGGGCCCCCAGGAACTTGGTTCTATTGGGGGACCCCCAAGCCTAATTTGTCTTTCTGTCTGTTACCTAATGGTATTCCCGCAAAATTCTGTGCATGCCTGTAACTACTAAAAAAAATGTAATAATTTTTAATGGTGGTCAAGAGAAAAAAAAAAAAAAATATATATATATATATTTTTTTATATATATTTAAGATATTAGACTGCGGTACCTGTGTTTGTCCACTAGAGGCCGCTGTGGAATGTTTTCTTGTCATGTGGACTAGTGTCTTCTCAGCAGAGCAAGTCCAGGCAGATGGTGAGTTCTCTTATGGGAAACTGCTTCCTCTGCCATGTTGCAATGCTCGTCCATCCCCCGGCCTGCGGCAAAGAGGGGCCCTGGCTCTTGTCCCTAGTCTCCATTTTTCAAAATTAGCGCCGAAGGCGCACGTGGCCACGCGCGTGCGCGTGCACGCGCCTCTATATATAGAGGTGAGCCAGGAAAGGGGGCGGAGCCTGGGGGATGACGCTCTGTGTGCGCCGCAGCGCTTCTGCGCATGTGCGGGCGTCCCAGCATGTAAAAACCACAGTTTTGTGTGGTGAGCTGGCTATGAAGTACAGAGACAGAGCTGGCAACATTTAAAAAAAGGGCATACAGCAAGCGGTTGATACAGGCATCCCCTAGAAAGGCACATTAGTAGACACCAACTGTGATATAGCAGCAATTGTGCTAGACTATTCTCAGTAAAAGTGGTGTATTACGGCTGGAATACCTCAGCTTTAGGCTTAGGAATATGCCGTCCAGAAGCTCCGGAACTGAATCTTCCAGGAAGCGAAGGGGGTCTCATCGGGCTCGGAGGATCTTGGGCATACTTCTGCTGCACCAGTCTCCCCTGAAGTTCAGAGGTAAGTGACCGTAGAGACCCCGCAGGGGTACTTGGTACTGTGGCTGTCCTCAGTTCACCTGCTCCTGTGTATATAACAGAGGAGGTTTTTTCCTCAGCTCTGGGAGGATTAGAGAGAGATTGTCAACATTGATCGCTGCCTCCCTGTCAGGGAAAGCACGCCCGATCTCCGTCTCCTCCTTCAGAGTGCCTGTTAGCAGAGCAACAGTCCCATACAGGGATCGACCTGCCTGAAGGGGATCAGGATGAGGTTGATTCTGTTATAGAGGAATCAACAGTGGGGGAACCTTTTCTCAGCATCTCAAGCTGAAAAGATTATGGGTTCAGTCTCTGACTAACATGGTCCGATCAGCATTTAAAAATGCACCTTGCGGAACCATCAACCACTACTGTATCCTCGTTGGGGTCGCTGGAAGCCCCCAGACTGTTTGTTCTTTTCCACTTCACCCTTTTACTGAAAGGGCTTATTTACCAGGATTGGGAACGTCCTGAGAAAATATTTATTTCCCCAAGAGATTTCCGGTGGTCTATCCCATGGAGAATAAGTTCATCAAAAAAAAAAAAAAAAAAAAAATGGAAGGTCCCTACAGTGGACGCAGCCATCTCTTGTATGTATAAATCACTGACATGTCCGGTGGATAATGTCCAAATGTTCAAGAACCCAATAGATAAAAGATTGGAGTCCTTATGAAAATCTGCTTGGTGATACAACCAGCAGTAGCAGCTATTGGGGTCTGCTAAGCAGTGAAGGATCAGTTGAAACAGGTCTTGAGGGACTTGACAGATCAGCAGGCTTTGCCCTAGCTGATCTACCTAGAGCCTTAGGCTTTGCGGTTGACGCCATAAAGGATTCAGTCCATCAGGCCTCCCGCCTTACGCTGTCTATAGTACATATGCGTAGGCTCCTATGGCTCAAAAACTGGTCTGCTGAAGCTCCCTGTAAAGAATGGCTGGTTAGCGTCCCATTTCATGGTGAACGCTTATTCAGGGAAAACCTGGACAAATATATCCAGAAAATTTCCAGCGGTAAAAATACGCTCTTGCCGGTTAAAAACAGAGTTAGAGGTCCCTCTTTAAGAGGCCTGCTTCTCCAGTCCCTGGGGCATCGGCTGTGTAACAGTTCCGACGGCCTCCTCGGTCAAATCCCGGGGGTAAAAAAAACAGGGACAGTAGCAGGGTAATGAGAAACCCTGGGTCAGGGGAGGTACAAAACCTCCCCCAAAGTTAAATTCATTGAAGCCCCCACTCAGTCGGGTGGGGGGAGGACTCCAGTTGTTCGCAAGAGACCTGGCGGGACACGATCAAGACAGATAGGTGCTCTCCGCAGTATGTTTGGGATACAGTTTGGAGTTAAAAGACTCTCCTCCTTCCCATTTTTGAGGTCAAACGTGCCAAGGGATCCCCGGAAGAGAGAGTCCCTCCTGTTGGCACTAGAACAACTATTGCTCCAAGGAGTAATTATGGGGGTTCCCCTGGAAGAATGAGGGTTCGGGTTTTACTCAAACCTCTTTACAGTCCCGAAGCAAACGCGGACGGGAGGCCCATATTAATTCTAAAAGGGCTATACAAATTCCTGTATATCAGGACTTTCCGATGGAGTCGATCCGATCGGTGGCCACTGCCCTACAAGGGGAGGATTGGTTAGCCGTGATCGACATCAAAGATGCTTATTTGCACATTCCCATCTTTCCAGTCCACCAAAAAATTCTACGCTTTGCAGTAGAAGGGCGCCATTTTCAGTTCAGAGCCTTACCCTTCGGTTTGGCCACAGCACCACGAGTGTTTACAAAAATTCTGGCCCTTTATTGGCCAATCTAAGAACACAAGGTGTAATGATAATGGCATATCTGGATGACTTGTTGCTGATAGACCACTCAGTGAAAAAACTAGACGTGGTCGTTCACAAGACAATCAAGTATCTGGAATCTCACGGTTGGATTATCAACCGAGACAAGTCAGCCCTAAAAACCAGTCAAAAGTCTGGAATACTTGGGGCTAAGGTTGGATTCAGGCCAGAGAAAAATATTCTTGCCTCGAGGAAAGGTGTTGTCTTTGAAAGATTTGATCCACTTAGTGGGTACAAAAAAGACAGCCGTCCATACGCCTGTATATGAGGCTGCTGGGAAAAATGGTGGCATCATTCGAAGCAGTACCCTACGGTCAATTCCATTCAAGGAATTTGCAAGGGGCCATACTGTCAGCCTGGAACAAAAAAGTTCAGGCCCTAGACTTACAATGTCCTTGTCCCCTTCCGTTCGCAAGAGCCTCCGTTGGTGGTTGGTTCCCCAGAATCTGGAAAAAAGGAAATCCTTCAGTCCGATTTCTTGGAAGGTGGTCACTACAGATGCCAGCCTTATAGGCTGGGGAGCAGTACTGGAGCAATGCTCTCTCCAGGGCAGATGGTCGGATGCAGAAAAGGCCCTGCCCATCAATCTCTTAGAGATACGAGCAGCCCGGTATGCCCTAGTAGCATGGACATCCAAACTCCAAGGGTCCCCTGTCAGAATTCAATCAGACAATGCCACAGCAGTGGCATATATCAATCATCAGAGGGGCACCAGGAGTCGTGCAGCCCAGAGGGAAGTAAATTACATCCTGAAATGGGCAGAAAAATATGTCCCAGCCATATCTGCGGTATTCATTCCAGGAGTGGAGAATTGGAAGGCGGACTTTCTAAGTCGCCAGCAATTAGGCCCAGAGGAAGGGTCCCTTCACCCCGAGGTTTTCTGGACAATATGTCAGCGGTGGGGAACATCGGATGTAGATCTTCTAGCATCCAGATTCAACGCAAAGGGGGACAGGTTTGTCTCTCGGACAAGGGATCCCCTAGCTTGCGGCTCGGATGCCCTAGTGTTCCCTTGGGATCAGTTCAAGCTGATATATGCATTCACACCGCCATAATGTTTACCTCGATTACTCCGCAGAATCAGGGTAGAAGAGAAACCAGTGATTCCGGTGGCTCCAGCGTGGCCCCGAAGAGCGTGGTACGCGGAGATTGTAAAATTTCAGTGGGGAGTCCTTGGACTCTCCCACGTCGTCCGGACCTGCTTTCGCAAGGACCGATATACCACCCTTCCTTACCAGCCCTAGGTTTGACGGCCTGGCTATTGAAGCCCACATTCTAAAAAAGAGAGGGCTCTCTAATGCTGTGGTATCTACCATGATCAATGCCAGGAAACTGGTATCCAGGCAGATCTACTATAGAATCTGGAAGGCGTACATCGCGTGGTGTGAGGCCAAGAAATGGCATCCACATAAGTACGTAATAGGTAGGATTCTGGACTTCCTACAGTGGGCTGTAGATAGGAAGCTTGCCTTGAGTACTATCAAGGGTCAGATTTCGGCCTTGTCAATATTTTTTCAAAGGCCCTTGGCTTCGCATTCACTAGTCAAAGCCTTTATACAAGGAGTGATGCGTATTAGTCCTCCGGTTAATATTCCCATATGTCCATGGGATCTAAACTTGGTTCTGTCGGTTCTACAGAAACAACCATTTGAACCATTACAGCATATTTCCTTGGTGCTTCTCACCAGGAAATTGATTTTTCTAGTAGCCATTTGTTCGGCTAAAAGAGTATCGGAATTAGCAGCTATGTCCTGTAAGGAGCCATATCTGGTTATCCATAAGGACAGAGTAGTGTTACGTCCTCATCCAGCCTTTCTTCCTAAGGTGGTATCGAGGTTTCATTTGAACCAAGATGTGGTTCTTCCTTCTTTTTTCCCCAAACCTACTTCGGTAGAGGAAAAGTTATTGCATTCTTTGGATGTAGTAAGAGCAGTTAAAGCTTATCTAAAAGCCACTGCTCAGATTCGCAGAACGGATACTTTGTTTATTCTGCTGGAAGGCCCCAGAGAGGGTCAGGCAGCGTCAAAATCTACTTTAGCCAAGTGGATTCGACAGGTCATTATGCAAGCTTATGGCTTGAGAAGGAGACCGCCTCCGTTCAAAGTTAGAGCGCACTCCACGAGAGCAGTTGGAACTTCATGGGCAGTGCATCACCAGGCCTCCCTGGCTCAAATCTGTAAGGCCGCAACATGGTCTTCAGTTCACACGTTTACTAGGTTCTACCAGGTGGACGTTAGAAGTCAGGAGGATGTCGCCTTTGGGCGCAGTGTGTTGCAGGCCGCAAAAGATCCTCATGTCTGATAGCGCTCAGCTTATATATGGTGTATCCCCCCCCTCATTTGGCATTGCTTTAGGACATCCCATTAGTAATGACTATGTCGCTCTGTGTCCCGTGATGTACGAGAAAGAAAATAGGATTTTTATAACAGCTTACCTGTAAAATCCTTTTCTTGGAGTACATCACGGGACACAGAGCTCCCGCCCCTCTTTGGGGACACTTATTGCTTTGCTACAAAACTGAGGTGCTCCCGGATGGGAGGGGCTTATATAGGGGAGGGTACTTCCGGTTTTGGAAGTTGCCAGTGCCAGCACCTGACGGTATCTATATAACCCATTAGTAATGACTATGTCGCTCTGTGTCCCGTGATGTACTCCAAGAAAAGGATTTTACAGGTAAGCGGTTATAAAAATCCTATTTTTTCTTCTTTCCCTCTGCAGGAGATTCGTCTGTCAAGACTACTGAGTATGGGGTGGTTCTTAGACAGAAAAGGGAGGGATGGTGTATGTGTACATGCTTAGAGGGTTTTATGAAAAAGTTTGTTTAATGTTCCCCTCCCCTTTGAGCAGGTCTTGGTACTGTATAGTTAAGGTTTAAATTTTTAAGGAAGGCCTCTGGGGTCAGGCTTATGTCACCACCCTTGGGAGACATGGGTTTGCACCAGACGCTGAGGACCAGCGTCAAATCACAGGGGGATGTATGTAGCGGGGTCTCTAAATTTAGGTGGGGTACACCTGGGTGGAAGTCCAGGTGTGTAAGTATGGGAGTAATGGACCATTTGAATTCGTGGAGGATTGGGCGGTGTAATAATCTCCTTGGCCTGTGGGTGGCAGGTGCCCGCAGGCTCAGGGTAGATTCACTGCCATAGTGCTGTCCCTTTTTGTCCCTTCTCGGAGATGGTGCGGCGAGGGCGGGGAACCTGCCATGGCGTCATTGGAGGGGATAAAAAGGGGGAGACGCCCTGGTCACGAGGTCTTGCTCTTCTGGAGGTTCTTCTTCACGCGCCCAGGCACCTTAGGCCTGGGTGCGGGCGGTTCCGGATTCCGGCTCAGGTGCCCTAGGCCTGACCGGAATGGAGTTGGAGTCCATCCCAGGCACCTTCAGCCTGGGGTGAGGTACTAAACCAGGAGGCCTGGAGCCCAGTGACTTTGACTGGGTCCCGTGAGGGTGGAGAAGTTCGAGAGTCCCTGAGGTGGATGGGGCCCATGTCTGAGGTGAGGAGGCCGGGGAGGTTACCCATTCGGAGAGTCTGGAGCAGCATCAACCCGGTGACAGATGGGCCTCTGGTAACTCCCTTGGAGGGACATCTTCCCCTGATAGGGGCCACAACGCAGCGAAGGTACTCCTATCTACGTTCTCTTGAGTCGCTGGTAGAGACTCTCAAGTTCTAAGTCCTTTCTAGCTACGGCTATAGTAACCGCTGGCGAGATCGCAGTGGTTTAGCCGACAATCAGGACAGTGCCTCGACCTGCTCATCCCCTGTATCAAAATGTTATCAAGTCGCAACCAGTTGGCTCCTGAAGCACTGTTTATTGTGAGATATGCAATAAAACAAGAGTTGGACTGTGATCGGTGTGTGGAACTCTGGTTAATGGGAGCAAAGGGAGGTGTTGGCACAGCAGGACTTAATCCTTGACAGAAGCACACAGGCCCGAGGAAATATCTGGTACTGGCCTTCACCTCATCCATAGCTATGGGGAGGACATGGGCCATAGCGCTTCACCCTATCGTGTGTGATACCACTAGAAGAAAGAGATGGGGTGAGGTCGCTACATAGATATATACAGAGGACAAGGCCTGTCTATATACTGTATATAGGGGGGATATAGATATATACAGAGGACAAGGCCTGTCTATATACTGTATATAGGGGGGATATAGATATATACAGAGGACAAGGCCTGTCTATATACTGTATATAGGGGGGATATAGATATATACAGAGGACAAGGTGTGTCTATATACTGTATATAGGGGGATATAAATATATACAGAGGACAAGGCCTGTCTATATACTGTATATAGGGAGATATAGATGTAGCGGGTATTTGAGTTATGTGAGGACTCTGGTTGTGTCAGGTTCCTTGGGGTCTCTGGGTGGCGCTGTTGCCTGGGGCCGGAGTTGAACTCACACCGCGAACCGTGCCTTTTTGTCCTCCCCTGGAGCTGGTACAGCGGGACGGGGAACCCGCTGTGGCGCGAAGGGAGAGGTCATAAAAGGGGCGGAGGCCCTGATTTTGGAGAGAGAGTCGGAGGACGTGGCCGCGCCCAGGCACCTTCAGCTTGGGTGCTGGCGTTCCGGAGTTCCAGGCCTAGGCGCCCTTGGCCTAGCTGGAGCGGAGATGTAGTCCACCTCAGGCACCCTTAGCCTGGGGTGAGGTACTATGGCGGATGCCTGGGGTTTAGTACCTTCGACTGAGTTCCGCGAGGGTGGAGGAATCCGAGGGGGCCCTAATGCCTTGGGTGCCCGTGTCCGAGTTCATGAGGACTGGTGCGCAGTAACTTCTCCGAAGAGTCCGGCGCAGCATCGCTGGTGATGGAGAGGCCTCCACTTCTCCCTTGGACGGATTTCTTCCTCTGACAGGGGCAAAGTAAGCGAAGGTAATTCACGTTCTATTTTACCTAGTCAGTGGCAGTGACTATTCACCACTGGTGACAGCACAGTGGGCAGCAGCAAGAAGGGAAAGGATTGTGCCTCAATCTGTCCCCCATTTTCCAAAAGAGAAAGACTGTTTTATTGCTTGGCAAGAAGAATAAAACTGAGTTGTACCTATTCACTGTGTGGAACTTGGGTTACTAAGCAAAGGAGTCAGGGACGAAGGACTGGACTTGACTCTAGGACACCTACACAAAAGACCAATCTTCTGGCCTTCACCTCTTAGCTACGGGAGGACATGGGCCATGGTGTGTATCATCTCTCTCCCAGGTACCCCTAGACAACAGCCATATAACCGATGAAGCAAGGGAGAGGGGTGAGGCCGCTACACGTGAGGGCATCGTATCCGGGATATGTGTATGGTGTCTGAATTTGAACTTTGCTGCCCGGAGGAGTTCCGATAAGGTCGGCCATATTGGCCAACGCACCACGAGGCAACCCACAACTGCGTAGTTCGTGGGCGGGGCAAGGGAAAAGCCTGTGAACAAGTGCAGAACGTGGGAGGAATCCGGCCACGTGGACGTACGCACGTGGAGATTCCGGCGCGGGTGGGTCAGTGCGCAATGGAGCAGCAAAGAGAGAAGATGGCTTCAAGTGCTCCGTGGATTTCCATTCCTTCCTTCGTGGATATGTCTTCTCTAGCTGCTCCGATTATGGATACGGGGATAAGACTAAGGCCCCGGGGGCGATTGGCTCTCTTTACCTGTAAAGACATGGAGGCCCTCGGTGTGATCTGTCCTGGCTGTTCGAGACTGGTGGTCCAGCTGAAGCCGTTTGGGCGCTGTGAGGTCTGCAAAGAATTCCTCTTCGAGGTGGAACCATCCACAGAAAAGCCTCTGGCTTTCCACCTCAACTACCTCACAGGGACTGCCACTCCGGAGGGAGAAATCGATGCTGGTGCGTTCCCCGTGCGCACTGATCTGGGCGAAGGGACTGCCCAAACAGAGGTAAAAAGAGAAAAATCCGAGGATGCTGCCTCGGTCACCAGCAGCTCCCTGCTCCGACCGCCGAAGAGAAAAGTCGGCCTAGTGATGGCCTCGTGTGGTCGTGGAAGAGCTTCGCCCCACTGCTTGCCTGGCCTGGATGGCTCTGGTAGGAAAAGTCCTGGACATCCCTGTTCTTCTAAAGGCCCAGGTGAGCCAGGGGTTGGGACTGTCTGTGTGGTAGAAAGTGGCGGTAGCCCACAGTCGGTAGAGGCCGTCAAGGGGGATAGTTCCGTGACTGGGAATTATCTGCCCGCTGAGTACTACGACACCTGACCTGGATTCATTGTCCGACAATGGCGATGATGAGGAGATAGACAAAATCTTCCAACAGAAGGGATGGGACAAGATGAAGCTACCGTCGTCCTGTGTCACAAGGGACCTGCCCATGTCTACTGGAGATAGTACACCTCGGGTAGAGGTCTCGGAGCCAAGGGAAGAAGCTGGTCCTCTGTCTGAAGTTCCTCTTCTGGATTCAACATCCATTTCACCTGTCTTTGTTGCGGGAGTGTAACGTCGATCACTGCGGGCTCCTAGGCCCAGGTCTACCGAGGTGGTGAACGCACCTCGCCACCCAGAATCGATTATTCCACCTGGAGAAGGGAACAGAGCTACTATGCCACCTTTGTCAAGGCTGCAACGTCTCTTTGGCCAGAAGGTTGCTCAGGAATATGGGTGGGAATACCCGTATCTGCCTCGGGAACTGCTCTATGAGGTGGAGGTCTTTCGACAGAGATGGTACGATACCTTTGTGTGGGACAAACTGAAAGTACAGCAAGCACGGCGGTACCTTTCCTGTTCACCAACGGTCACCAAGAAGTTTCAGGACTGTAAAGCTAAATGGATGCTGGGAAGATACATACATTCATGCGGACAAAGTGGTGATCTGCCACAAGGAAGGAAAGAGTGTTGAGTACCATGTGGAGGCTTTTGATGATCGTCTGAAGCCTATATCATTGCCTCATCCAAGGTTTTACTTGTAAAAAGAAGATAAGAGGGACAAAGACTCCCGTGTGCTTTTCTTCTTTGTTCATGGCTGAACTTTCCGGAGTGCCTTTGCCGGAACACAGGGACTGTGCCCTAGTTTTTTTTTTGTATTTGGGCAGTTCTACTCGTTGGAGATATGGGAGCTGTTTGTTTGTTCTCCCTCCTTCTCCTTGCGCTCAGAAGAAATCAGTGACTTTGGGTTTTAGATAGTGTAGGGTCACAGAGAAAATGTTCAGGAGGAAAGTTCATCTGGAAGTAATGAGTGTCTTGACCGCGGCGCTGTCACCAGGTGGCAGTGTTGCGCAACAATTGTTTTGTTTTTTTTTGACATTATGCAGCACTTATTGGAGTGAATGGGTTTCTTCTCGGATAGACTCATTCATTCCAAGCAAACACACATGTTGGTAGGATGTATGTTTCTTTTCTTTCCCTCTGCAGGAGACTCGTCTGTCAAGACTACTGAGAATGGGTGGTCCTTAGATAGCCAGGGGGAGGGAAGAATGTAAATGTGTGAGATATTTAAAGTATTTTTATTGGAAAAGTTTTTATAGTTATATTGTTTAAGTTTTCCCTTTCCCATTCAGGTCTTGGCACAATTCGGGGCTAATTTGTGTAGTTTGGTTTCTGGGCTGAACTTATGACACCACCCTTCGTGGGGTATGAGTTTGTACCAGCCACTGGGGACCAGTGTCAAATCACCAGGGGGAGAGTGTAGCGGGTATTTGAGTTATGTGAGGACTCTGGTGGTGTGAGGTTCCTTGGGGTCTCTGGGTGACGCTGTTGCCTGGGGCCGGAGTTGAACTCACACCACGAACCGTGCCTTTTTGTCCTCCCCTGGAGCTGGTACAGCGGGGCGGGGAACCCGCTGTGGCGCGAAGGGAGAGGTCATAAAAGGGGCGGAGGCCCTGTTTTGGGGAGTCGGAGGACGTGGCCGCGCCCAGGCACCTTCAGCTTGGGTGCTGGCGTTCCGGTGTTCCAGGCCTAGGCGCCCTTGGCCTAGCTGGAGCGGAGATGGAGTCCATCTCAGGCACCTTTAGCCTGGGGTGAGGTACTATGGCGGATGCCTGGGGCTCAGTACCTTCGACTGAGTTCCGCGAGGGTGGAGGAATCCGAGGGGACCCTAACTCCTTGGGTGCCCGTGTCTGAGTTCGTGAGGACTGGTGCGCAGTAACTTCTCCGAAGAGTCAGGCACAGCATCGCTGGTGACAGAGAGGCCTCCATTTCTTCCTTGGACGGATTTCTTCCTCTGACAGGGGCAAAGTGAGCGAAGGTAATTCACGTTCTTTATTACCTAGTCAGTGGCAGTGACTATTCACCACTGGTGACAGCACAGTGGTCAGAAGAAAAGGGAAAGGATTGTGCCTCGATCTGTCCCCCATTTTCCAAAGGAGAAAGATTGTTTTATTGCTTGGCAAGAAGAATAAAACTGAGTTGTACCTATTCACGGTGTGGAACTTGGGTTACTAAGCAAAGGAGTCAGGGACGAAGGACTGGACTTGACTCTAGGACACCTACACAAGACCCAATCTTCTGGCCTTCACCTCTTAGTTACGGAGGACATGGGCCGTGGTGTGTATCATCTCTCTCTCCCAGGAACCCCTAGACAACAGCCATACAACCGATAAAGCAAGGGAGAGGGGTGAGGCCGCTACACTGTATATAGGGAGATATAGATATATACAGAGGACAATGTGTGTCTATATACTGTATATAGGGAGATATAGATATATACAGAGGACAAGGCCTGTCTATATACTGTATATAGGGGGATATAGATATATACAGAGGACAAGGTGTGTCTATATACTGTATATAGGGGGGATATAGATATATACAGAGGACAAGGCCTGTCTATATACTGTATATAGGGAGATATAGATATATACAGAGGACAAGGCCTGTCTATATACTGTATATAGGGGGATATAGATATATACAGAGGACAAGGTGTGTCTATATACTGTATATAGGGAGATATAGATATATGCAGAGGACAAGGCCTGTCTATATACTGTATATAGGGAGATATAGATATATGCAGAGGACAAGGCCTGTCTATATACTGTATTTATACAGAGGACAAGGTGTGTCTATATACTGTATATATGGGGATATAGATATATACAGAGGACAAGGCCTGTCTATATACTGTATATAGATATATACAGAGGACAAGGTGTGTCTATATACTGTAAGGTGACCAGATTTTTAAAATGAAATCCGGGGACACATTTTTATTTTTTACTAGAAATGGCGGCAATCGGCGACTCTCTGCCCGTCGCCGCCGCCACTCGCCTCACAGCCTGTCAAGTCTAACTCTCCGGGCCCCGGCTACTACTGGGTGGGGAGCGGAGGAAGATCACTCCACCAGGGAAGGCAAGGAGATAAACAGGCAGGCGGCTGGCCGGGATTTGAGCCAAGGCAGAAGAACATGTGAGGGGAGCTGAATGGGCACCCAAAACTGAAGAAATATTCCCTCCGCTCCGACCAGCACATGATCATCAGAAAGGGGCACAGATAATGGAAAAAATACACCCTCCTAAGCTAGTAGGAGCGGGGTGTGTAATTCAGAATTCTTTTTTTTTTTTATTCTGCACTGACTGTCTTTAAAATTGCCCCTGCTCCTGTTCAAATCAAATCCGGGGACAAAACCGGGGACAGACTTGGTCCGGGGACAGTGTCCTCAATCAGGGGACTGTCCCCTGAAACTGGGGATGTCTGGTCACCCTAATATACTGTATATAGGGGGATATAGATATATACAGAGGACAAGGCCTGTCTATATACTGTATATAGATATATACAGAGGACAAGGCCTGTCTATATACTGTATATAGGGAGATATAGATATATACAGGAGGACAAGGCCTGTCTATATACTGTATGTAGCGGCCTCCTCACTCCCCTCTTTCTCTCGTCTCGTCTGTCTCTTGTCTAGGGGTACCTTAGAGGGGAGGGAGCGAGGACACCACGCCTGGCCTCCACCACATGTGTCAGTGCGGTATAAGCAACGTTCTTGTATTACCTCCGGGTCAGTGCTGTGCACCTGGATCCTCCCTCCAAGAGTCACCTTGAACAATGTCTGCTAGGAATTGAGCTCCACACCATTAAAGTCCAACACTCCTTTATTCTTCTTGAATGAGCACAATCAGTTGAACTCCCTTGGTTACATTACAGGAAAAGGAGGTGTGGATGCGAGTAGGCCCAGACACAATTTGGTTCTCCACTTTCCTTCCTGAAAGTGGGTTGCGGTCTCCGCACGAGGGGGGGAATTTCCTTCCAGGCGGTCTCCGGTGGGAGGCTCACCTGTCACCGGCAATATGCTGCACCAGGTCTTCAAGTGAGGAGCTCCCCCCGGTCCATTACGCCTTCCGGATTCGGGTACCCAATCCCGGGGTTCCCTAGGATCTCCTTCCCTTGCGGAACTCAGTGTTGGGCACTGAACTCCGGACCTTCATCCGAGTACCTCAACCCAGGCTAATGGTGCCTGGAATGGAACACGATCTCCGGCGATCCTCTAGGCCTAGGCCACCTAGAGAACCGACACGAACCACCGCCCTCAGGCTAAAAGGTGCCTGAGACTCGACCCCGCGACAAAGATGGCCGGCCCCCCCATACCCTCTCCCGGCAAGCACGGCGGGCTCCCCGCCCCACCATACCGCTGCCGAGGGAGGACAAAAAGGAGGAACGGCACACAGCAATGATTCAACCCCAACCCAGGGCGACAGCGCCACCCACTGGGCTGCGGGGAATTACACATCACTGATGTCTCTGCCAAGTTCAAATTTACACCCGGGAAAGTACATACCCGCTACATGTATATAGGGGGATATAGATAAATACAGAGGACAAGGTGTGTCTATATACTGTATATAGGGGGATATAGATATATACAGAGGACAAGGTGTGTCTATATACTGTATATAGGGGGATATAGATATATACAGAGGACAAGGCCTGTCTATATACTGTATATAGGGGGATATAGATATATACAGAGGACAATGTGTATCTATATACTGTATATAGGGGGATATAGATATATACAGAGGACAATGTGTATCTATATACTGTATATAGGGGGATATAGATCTATACAGAGGACAATGTGTGTCTATATACTGTATATAGGGGGATATAGATATATACAGAGGACAATGCGTGTCTATATACTGTATATAGGGGGATATAGATATATACAGAGGCCAATGTGTGTCTATATACTGTATATAGGGGGATATAGATATATACAGAGGACAATGTGTGTCTATATACTGTCTATAGGGAGATATAGATATATACAGAGGACAATGTCTATATACTGTATATAGGGGGGATATAGATATATACAGAGGACAAGGTGTGTCTATATACTGTATATAGGGGAGATATAGATATATACAGAGGACAATGTCTATATACTGTATATAGGGGGGATATAGATATATACAGAGGACAAGGTGTGTCTATATACTGTATATAGGGGGATATAGATATATACAGAGGACAATGTCTATATACTGTATATAGGGGAGATATAGATATATACAGAGGACAATGTGTATCTATATACTGTATATAGGGAGATATAGATATATACAGAGGACAATGTCTATATACTGTATATAGGGGAGATATAGATATATACAGAGGACAATGTGTATCTATATACTGTATATAGGGGAGATATAGATATATACAGAGGACAATGTGTATCTATATACTGTATATAGGGAGATATAGATATATACAGAGGACAATGTCTATATACTGTATATAGGGGAGATATAGATATATACAGAGGACAATGTCTATATACTGTATATAGGGGGGATATAGATATATACAGAGGACAATGTCTATATACTGTATATAGGGGGGATATAGATATATACAGAGGACAATGTCTATATACTGTATATAGGGGGATATAGATATATACAGAGGACAATGTGTATCTATATACTGTATATAGGGGGATATAGATATATACAGAGGACAATGTGTGTCTATATACTGTATATAGGGGAGATATAGATATATACAGAGGACAAGGCGTGTTGTAAGATTGGGGGAATTAAACTCAAGTAGCAGTCCATTCACAATGAGCTGCGTCAGTCCAAACTGTAGTTTTAGGGCGTGGCAGCCCACGTTTATTGAGTAAAGGAAAAGTTGAACGAAAATACCAAGCCACCTGGTTTACGTGTTGGCAGCACTGCTGCTCCTCTTACCAGTCCTTTGTATCATTCAGCTCTTTCGCACACTTGGCTCTCTAGCTTTCAGTTGCGGCGCCCTGCTGCATGACCCACCTCTGGCCCCGGGATTGGGGTTCTCCTGACACCCCTGATAGGAGCCGACCTGATTCCTGGGACCAAGATCCGCTGCCTTGGGGCTGGGACCCCTTGATGAGACCTCTGTCCCGTGGCTTCTGGCTGGGGTCCCCTGGCCCCAGGTGAGACCTTCCAGACACCAAACTGGAAGCGGTCTCCAAAACAAGATCCCTGAGAAATTCTCAGAGCCGACTATATAATGACCCCGCACACCTGTGTAGTGAGTCAGGTTGCAGGCATCTAGCAAAACCCGGATCCAGGATTGAATGTTCTGATTCCGAACTACAGAATCTGGAGAGATGCTCCTTCTGAACTTTGCATTAACCCTTAATGAGACTCCCGAGTCACCTTTCCCTATAAACTTATAGTGACAGAGCCTCTCTCTGTCACACTATATATAGGAGGATATAGATATATACAGAGGACAATGTCGGTCTATATACTGTATACTGTGGTCTTGGAGGTGTGTTTGGGGTGGTTATCATGTTGGAATACTACCCTGCAGTCCAGTCTCTGAAGGGGGGAGATCATGCTCTGCTTCAGTATGTCACAGTACATGTTGGCATTCATGGTTCCCTCAATGATCTGTAGCTCCCCAGTGCCGGTGTTCTGCCGAGAAAGGTCCCCCCGGCAGATTATGCCCCCCCTGTACCACGCAGGCGCGGCGCTTGCGCAGTATGAACCTGAATGAGCCTCTGAAAATAGCCGAACATATGTAGAGCTGAGAGTCAGCTCTAGACAGCGCCTGCATGGACCTCGCTGTAAGTGGCCAGTCGGCCTCACGTCCTCGCTTCGCTCGCTCGGCCTCCTGGCTCTTTTTTTTAACATCCTCCATGTCCACGGGGGATGGTAAGGAAAGAGCCTGTATGTCAGAAGCGTAGCACAATTTGGTGTGCGCAGGCGCCATCTAGAGCCGACTCTCAGCTCTACATGTTCGGCTATTTTTAGAGGCAAGCACCGCACCTGCGCAGTACAGGGCGGGGCATAATCCGCAGGGGGACCTTTCTCGGCAAGACACCGGCAGCACTCATGCAGCCCCAGACCATGACCCTCCCCCCACCATGCCTGACTGTAGGGAAGACACACTTGTCTTTGTCCTCCTCACCTGGTTGCCGCCACACACGCCTGACACCATCTGACACCAAATACGTTTATCTTGGTCTCATCAGACCACAGGACATGGTTCCAGTAATCCATGTCCTTCGTCTGCTTGTCTTCAGCAAACTGTTTGCGGCTCTTTCTTGTGCATCATCTTTAGAAGAGACTTCCTTCTGGGACGACAGCCATGCAGACCAATTTGATGCAGCGTGCGGCGTATGGTCTGAGCACTGACAGGCTGACCCCTCCCCCACCCCTTCACCCTCTGCAGCAATGCTGGCAGCACTCATACGTCTATTTCCCAAAGACAACCTCTGGATATGACGCTGAGCACGTGACCTCAACTTCTTTGGTGGACCATGGCGAGGCCTGTTCTGAGGGGAACCCGTCCTGTTATACCGCTGGATGGTCTTGGCCACCGTGCTGCAGCTCAGTTTCAGGGTCTTGGCTAGGGATGAGCCGAACACCCCCGGGTTCGCTTCGCACCAGAACCTGCGAACGGGCAGAAAGTTTGCGCGAACATTAGAACCCTATTAAATACAATGGATGCGAACGTTCGAATTCTAAAGTGCTAATTATAACAACTATTATGCATGTTATTGTCCTAAAAAGAGTTTGGGAACCCGGGTTGTGCACCAGGGGACATGTATCAATGCAAAAAGAAGTTTTAAAAACGGTCATTTTTCGGGAGCAGTCATTTTAATGATGCATAAAGTGAAAAAAAAAAGTCAAATATTCCTTTAAATATCGTACCTGGGGGGTGTGTATAGTATGCCTGTGAAGTGCCACGTGTTTCCCGTGTTTAGAACTGTCCCTGCACAAAATGACACTTCTAAAGGAAAAAAAAGCCATTTAAAACTGCTTGCGGCTTTAATGCAATGTCTGGTCCCGGTAATATGGATGAAATTCTTTAGGAAAAATGGCATAGCTACCCCATCAACCCCCCCCCCCCCCTACCCCAGCCCATTACCAGCCCCTTTGGGTCTTGTATGGATATTAAGGGGAACCCCGCACACAAAATAAAAAAGGCCCTATATACTCTGAACAGCCGTATACAGGCGGTGCATACAAGACAGGGACTGTAGGTTTGTTCTTATGTAGAATCTGTTTGTAATTTTGAACAGGTACATTGTTTAAGTGTAGCTCCAGCCAAAAAATCTATTTTTAAGCTTTTTGGAAAACATAGGGAAGGGTTATCACCCCTGTAACATTTGTTTTGCTGTCTGTGCCCCTGTTCAGAACATTTCACCTCACTTTCCGTCCCAATGACAACTGTTTTTGAAATGTGGTGTTTTTCTTGAAACAAGGATTGGTGATAAAGCATCAGTACAGAGGAGACACCTTTCTCCCATATTTATTCTTACAGGAGAGAATTTTCCTTCCTAGGGGTAGATTTCCTCTCACTTCCTATTGTCTTCTTCCGTTTGCAAGGAGGAGTCGTTTGTAAGTTGGATGTTTGAAAGTAGGGGCCTGCCGTATATACTCTGCAGAAATAGGCCCCTTAGTTGTTGGTGTTGCCACAACACTGTGAGCCCTCACAGTTACTCTTGGTGGGCGCTGGAACGCCCTGCTGTGAATTATTATATCAGGAATTGTAATTACATGCCATTGTTGAACAGTGGTAGGAAAAATTGGGCCTTTGGTGGTGGTGCTACAACACTGTAAGCCCTCACAGTTACTCTTGGTGGGTGCAGCAATGGGCCCTGCTGTAAATTATTAGATCAAGAATTGTAATTGCATGCCCCTGTTGAACAGGGGCAGAAAAATTGGACCTTAGGCACTGGTGCCACAACACTGCAACCCCTCACAGATACTGTACTTGGAGCACAGCAATGAGCCCTGTTGCAAAGTATTGCATCAAAAATTTTAATTACACGCCCCTGTAAACAGGGGCTGAAAAATTGGGCCTTAGGCACTGGTGCTGGTGCCACGACACTGCAACCTCTCCCAGATACTCTAGTTGGAGTGCATGAATGAGCCCTGCTGCAAAGCATTGCATAAAAAATTGTAATTCCATGCCCCTGTTAAACAGGGGCTGAAAAATTGGGCCTTAGCTACTGGTGGCGGCACCCAGAAACAAAAATGTTCTTCCAAGCTATCATCGTCAATCGGATCATTGAGGAGGAAGAGTATAGTCAGTCAACATAACAGGACAGTCACTCAGCATCAGCATAGGCAGTCTTGTAGGGATGTGACATTTCAAAATAAATTATTCTGTTATATCAGCTTCAGGTGCTTAGTAGCTGGTGGTAATCCAAGACTGGTTCATCTTTATGAAGGTCAGTCGATCAACTGAGTCGGTGGACAGGCGCACCCTGTGATCCGTGACAAAGCCTCCAGCAGCACTGAATGTGCGTTCCGAAAGAACGCTGGATGCAGGACAGGCCAGTAGCTCAATTGCATACTGTGCAAGCTCTGGCCAGTGATCCATCCTCAACACCCAGTAAGCCAGAGGATTTTCGGTGGGAAAGGTGTCCAAGTCTGACCTTGCCCCTAGGTATTCCTCCACCATGTATATCAGACGCTGGCGATGGTTGCTGGAATCGATCATACCTTGGGGCTGCGGACTAAAAAATTGTCTGAACGCATCGGTCAGACGGCCACCTTCCCCACCGCTCCTTCTTTGACTGACCGAAGCCTCAGCAACTCGTTGTCCAGGACCAGGAGTTTGTAACCTCCCAGTCTCTGGGAACGCGTTGCACAGACCTTTCTGCAAGGCCTCCCGGAGATGTCTCATCCTCTGCTCCCTCTGCGACGGTAAGATAAAGTCTGCAACCTTACCCTTGTACCATGGATCAAGGAGAGTGGCCAGCCAGTAATGGTCCCTCTCCTTGATCCGAAGAATACGAGGATCCTTCCGCAGACTTTGCAGGATCAGGGAGGCCATGCAGCGTAGGTTAGCTGAGGCATTCGGTCCGGAGTCCTCTAGGTCACTAAGGACGACATGATCCGCAGCCACCTCCTCCCAGCCACGTACAAGTCCACTGGTTTCTTGGGACTGTAAATCATCCCTAAAAGACTGCTGCTGATGATGCTGAGTGCCAGCCTCCACCTCCATGCTGACACAATCCTCCTCCTCCTCCTCCTCCTCCTCCTCGTCCTCTTCCTGTGCGATGGGTGGGACAGAAGGAACACTGTCTGGGTAAAGGGGGCCTTGAGAGGCAAGGAAGTCCTCCTCTTCCTGCCTCTGTTCTGCCTCAAGTGCCCTGTCCATTATTCCACGCAGCGTGTGCTCCAACAGGTGGACAAGAGGTACAGTGTCACTGATGCATGCACTGTCACTGCTCACCATCCTTGTGGCCCCATCAAATGGTGCCAGGAGAGTGCATGCATCCCTGATCATGCCCCACTGGCGTGGTGAAAAAAAACCGAGCTTCCCTGACCCTGTCCTGGTGCCGTAGTCACACAGGTACTCATTGATGGCCCTCTGCTGCGTGTGCAGCGGCTGCAGCATGGCCAACATTGAGTTCCACCTGGTGGGCATGTCACATATAAGGCGGTTCTTGGGCAGGTTCAACTCCTTTTGCAGCTCAGCCAGGCGAGCACTGGCATTATAAGATCTGCGCAAATGCACACAGACTTTCCTGGCCTGCCTCAGGACATCCTGTAAGCCCAGGTACCTGCCCAAGAACCGCTGCACCACCAGGTTAAGGACATGAGCCACACAGGGCACATGGGTCAGTTGTCCCTGTCGGAGAGGAGGTTGGTGCCATTGTCGCAAACCACCATTCCTGGCTTAAGCTGGCGTGGCGTCAACCACCTCTCGGCCTGCCCCTGCAGAGCTGACAGAACCTCTGCCCCAGTGTGGCTCCTGTCCCCCAAACACACCAGCGCAAGCACGGCATGGCATCTTTTTGCCTGCGTACTTGCGTAGCCCCTTGAATGCCTACGGAGCACCGCTGGTTCCGAGGACAAAGCACAGGAAGAGGCCACGGAGGAAGAAGAAGAGGAGGGGGTGGAGGAGAGAGGTGTGTCACAACCAGTAGTAGCATTTTGGAGGCGTGGCGGTGGAACAACCTCCAACACTACTGCACCTTGTCCTGCATCCTTCCCAGCTGCCAAAAGAGTGACCCAATGGGCCGTGAAAGAAAGGTAACGTCCCTGTCCATGCCTGCTGGACCATGAGTCAGCGGTAATATGCACCTTACCGCTGACCGCCCTGTCCAGCGAGGCCAAGACATTGCCTTCCACATGCCGGTAGAGAGCCGGAATCGCCTTCCGTGAGAAAAAGTGGCGTTTGGGAACCTGCCACTGAGGAACCGCACATTGCACAAACTCACGGAAGGGGGCCAAGTCTACCAACTGAAAAGGCAGCAGTTGAAGCGCTAGCAATTTAGCCAAGCTAGCATTCAACCGCTGGGCATGTGGATGGCTGGGAGTGAACTTCTTTCGACGGTCCAGCAGCTGGGGCAGGGAAATTTGCCTGCTAGAATCGGACGTCGGTGTACTGCTAGCAGAGTGCCCGCAAGTACTTGGCTGTGACACACCTAATTCTACACCTTCATTCCTCTCAGTGCAGGTTTCAGAGAGGACTGAAGGTATAGTGGGGTTGGAGATCCCAGCTGATGCGGTGCAAGGAGAGGTCCGCTTTGTTCTTTGGTGTGGGTCTTTAAGGTAGGCTTGCCAACGAGCTGCATGGCAGGTCAACATATGTCTGGTCAAGCATGTGGTGCCCAAATGGCTGATGTTTTGGCCACGCGATATACGCTTGAGACATATGTTGCAAACAGCAGCTGTGCGATCTGATGCACTAGCCTCAAAAAAGGCCCACACCAAAGAACTTTTTGAATAACGGGCAGAGGCAGCGCCCTGCACAGGCAGAGCTCTGCGGTGTGATTCAGTCGGTGTGCTGCCCTTACGCTGGCCCCCCGAGGGCATCCTGCCTCGTTGGAGATGTGCCTCCTCCTCATCCTCCTCCTCTCTCCTATCAGGCACCCACGTGGAGTCAGTGACCTCATCATCCCCTCCCTCCTCATCACTGGAGCCAATCTGGCAGTATGCTGCAGCTGCTGGAACATGACTGCTAGATTGCTGTCCTTCTTGAGCATCCCCTCTCTCTGCTCTCACGGTACTGCCTTCCTCTAGCTGGGCATCATCATCAGACCCTTCAAAACGCTGGGCATCCTCCTGGAGCATGTACCCAACACTGTGCTCAAACAGTTCGGGGGACTCCTCAGGAGGACATGGTTGGTCTAGGGAAGGAATGACTGATGATGAGTCTGACATTGATACCAGGGAAGAGGACGCTTTGGCAGCTGCTTTGCCAGTACCCTGAGCCTGGGTGAGAGAGGATGAGGAGGATGAGGAGGGCTTGGTCATCCACTCTACCAAGTCTTCGGCATGATGCGGCTCAACACGTCCAGTTGCCGAAAAGAAGGACAAGCGTGTCCCATGGCCACGTGCTGATGGCGATGCACCGCGTCCACTACCAGCACTGTTGTCTCTAGACACAGAGCCTGCTTGCCCTCTTTTATTGGCTCCTGACTGTCTGCCTCTCCTTGTTGGCCTTCCAGACATAGTAATGGACTGCAGGGAGTTGGGAAAACCAGGAATTGGAGTAGTGTATATTGTGCTGGGGGCACACAACACCCACTAACTCCTGCAGATGCCTGAGAAAAGAACACACTGTAGAACACACTGTCCCTGCCTACGTCACTCTCTCCCTGCACGCCGGAACACACTACACAAGGCCGCCGCGCTGGCAGCCTTTTATAGTGTGGGGCGTGTACTAAACCCCCCTGAGCTATGATTGGCCACAGGCATCCTGCCTGTGGCCAATTATGGCTCTTCTCGCTGCCGGCGCTGTCATTGGCCAAGCATGCGGGGTCACAGTGCATGCTTGGCCAATCACAGCGCCGGCAATGCAGTGCGATGGCGCAGTGTATTGTGGGCCGTTCGCGTCACATGAATTTGGCACGAACGGCCCACAAAGTTCTGGTTTCGCCGAACAGGCGAAGTTGGAGTCGAACACCGAGCTCATCCCTAGTCTTGGCAATCATTTATCACACCTGCTCCCCATTCACACCTGAGACCTTGTAACACTAACGAGTCACATGACACCGGGGAGGGAAAATGGCTAATTGAGCCCAATTTGGACATTTTCACTTAGGGGTGTACTCACTTTTGGGAGATACTGTATATAGAGGGACAATATGTGTATATAGGTTCCTCCTAGCCATTGCTGTATACACACACATATACTGTATACACATATATACAGTATATATACACACAGACTGGTTCATATGGTCCTCCGCCTAGCAATGTCAACATCCAGCAGCCTGGTGAAGCGGCGGCACGGCTTGGTCTCGTATTGTATTGCAGGTCAGAGGGAAGGACTCCAGTCGTTGGATAAACAGATGAAGAGTCATGGTGGGGGAAGTCACTTTCTTCTTATACACAGTTAGGCCGTGATGGAAGCTGACACTTCTCAGCTCATGTTACCCCCCAAACCAGAAATGTCATATTGTAGCTTATCCCATCACCCGGTGATCTGGCCAGGAACACACCTCCTGTATTAGATTGCCACCCCCCACTCTGGAGGAAGGAGCAAATGGCGCACATTTGGACAGCAGCATTGTAAGTCTGAGGGGAGGGGAGTGTTAGATGGACTAGCAGGTTTAGATACACTAACACATTAAAAGCCAAACTCCAGCTCACACTTTATAATCAGTTACAGTAACACTTTTCTTTTTTTTGGGATAAAGGTTTTACATCAATAAATAAAAGCTGATCATTGTAAGCACCCCTGTCAGTGGGAAATGGTTTATCCCATCCCTCTAACTGACACATCTGCAGGACAGTTTGTTCTGTTAAAAAAACAACAGACTTACTCAGCAGATGAGAATAGAAGAAAGAAAGCCTAAAAATTTAAACTAATGCAGCCATCACATCTAATGCGGCGTACACACAATAGATTTTCTCGACGGTGAAAACACTATCGAGAAAATAGACGGGAAAAACGAGGAACGGCTTGTTCCCATACACACAGCCGTTTTTCCTGACATTTTTTCTCTTGGTCGAGAAAAACGACCGTCTTTGGGCTCTGTGGCAGTGGCTCCCTATGGGAAAACTGCCACGGAAAAAAATGCCGTGAATCACGACGAGAAAAATTAGAGCATGTTCTAATTTTTCTTGTCGTGATTAATGTCGTTTTTCTCGTCGTGAAAAACGATGAACAGCCCACACACGGTAGTTTTTCTCGTCAAAGAGAAAAAAATTAATTTTTCCAGACGAGAAAAATGGTCGTGTGTACGCGGTATAAGGATCGGTAATCTGCAAAATAATGCCCCGTACACACAATCGTATTTTCCAACGGAAAAACGTTGGATGGTTTTTCCAACGGAATTCCGCTCAAGCTCGGCTTGCATACACACAATCACACAAAAGTTCTCTGAACTTTCGACCGTCAAAAACGCAGTGATGTACAACACTACGACGAGCTGAGAAAATTACGTTTAATGCTTCCGAGCATGCGTCAAATTGTTTCCGAGCATGCGTCGGAATTTTGCGCGTCGGAATTGGTACAGACGATCGGAATTTCCGATTGGAAATTTTTTTGTCGTAAAATTTGAGAACCAGCTCTCAAATTTTTGTTGTTGGAAATTCCAACAACAAAAGTCCGATGGAGCCTACACACGGTCGGAATTTCCGTTCAAAAGCTCACATCAGACTTTTGCTGTCGGAAAATCCGATCGTGTGTACGGGGCATAAGAAATGTTTGATTTGGATGTAATACAGCTCTAAGCTGGCCATAGACAGATTCGTTTCCTTCCTTCATGGTGTGGTATGCGTTCACCTAGGAGAATGCGGAGGTGATGACCAGGACACACACACTCATCGAACTTCTATTGAGCCAGCAGCATTTGTCTGAAAGGTTCAGCAGTGTCCGGCCAGCTTGGTACGCAGAGCCGTCCATCATTGTGAGAAGTGACATGGCTTCTCCAACACCACAGTAATATACAAAGATGAGGAGAGAAGAAGGTGAATGTGTGAGGTGATCCCACCTACCTACTGATCATAATCAGCAGGATCCACTCCCAGCATCCACCAGATTCCATACCTGGAAGATCTACAGACACAAGTGTACCCCAGACTACGGAGACAGAGGGGGACCTCAGATTACGGAGACGGAAGGGGACCTCAGACTACGGAGGTGTATTATACAGCGATGGAAGCGTACCTCAGAATATGGTGACAGAAGCGTACCTCAGAATACAGCAACGGAAGCGTACCTCAGAATACAGCGATGGAAGCGTACCTCAGAATACAGCGACAGAAGCGTACCTCAGAATACAGTGACAGAAGCGTACCTCAGAATACAGTGACGGAAGTGTACCTCAGAATACAGCGACAGAAGCGTACCTCAGAATACAGCGACGGAAGCGTACCTCAGAATACAGCGATGGAAGCGTACCTCAGAATACGGTCATAGAAGCGTACCTCAGAATACAGCGACAGAAACGTACCTCAGAATACAGTGATGGAAGCGTACCTCAGAATACAGAGAAGGAAGCGTACCTCAGAATACAGCGTCAGAAGCGTACCTCAGAATACAGCGACGGAAGCGTACCTCAGAATACAGTGACAGAAGCGTACCTCAGAATACAACGACAGAAGCGTACCTCAGAATACAACGACAGAAGCGTACCTCAGAATACAACGACAGAAGCGTACCTCAGAATACAACGACAGAAGCGTACCTCAGAATATGGTGACAGAAGCTTACCTCAGAATACGGCAATGGAAGCTTACCTCAGAATACAGCGACGGAAGCGTACCTCAGAATACAGCGATGGAAGCGTACCTCAGAATACAATGATGGAAGCATACCTCAGAATACAGCGATGGAAGCGTACCTCAGAATACAATGATGGAAGCATACCTCAGAATACAGCGATGGAAGCGTACCTCAGAATACAATGATGGAAGCATACCTCAGAATACAGCGATGGAAGCGTACCTCAGAATACAGCGATGAAGCGTACCTCAGAATACAGTGACAGAAGCGTACCTCAGAATACAGTGATGGAAGTGTACCTCAGAATACAGCGACAGAAGCGTACCTCAGAATACAGCGACGGAAGCGTACCTCAGAATACAGCGACGGAAGCGTACCTCAGAATACAGCGATGGAAGCGTACCTCAGAATACAGCGACGGAAGTGTACCTCAGAATACAGCGATGGAAGCGTACCTCAGAATACGGTGATAGAAGCGTACCTCAGAATACAGCGACAGAAACGTACCTCAGAATACAGTGATGGAAGCGTACCTCAGAATACAGAGAAGGAAGCGTACCTCAGAATACAGCGTCAGAAGCGTACCTCAGAATACAGCGACGGAAGCGTACCTCAGAATACAACGACAGAAGCGTACCTCAGAATATGGTGACAGAAGCTTACCTCAGAATACGGCAATGGAAGCTTACCTCAGAATACAGCGACGGAAGCGTACCTCAGAATACAGCGATGGAAGCGTACCTCAGAATACAATGATGGAAGCATACCTCAGAATACAGCGATGGAAGCGTACCTCAGAATACAATGATGGAAGCGTACCTCAGAATACAGCGATGGAAGCGTACCTCAGAATACAGCGATGAAAGCGTACCTCAGAATACAGCGATGAAAGCGTACCTCAGAATACAGCGATGGAAGCGTACCTCAGAATACAGCGATGGAAGCATACCTCAGAATACAGCGATGGAAGCGTACCTCAGAATACAGCGATGGAAGCGTACCTCAGAATACAGCGACGGAAGCATACCTCAGAATACAGAGGCGGAAGCGTACCTCAGAATACAGTGATGGAATCGTACCTCAGAATACAGCGATGGAAGCGTACCTCAGAATACAGCGATGGAAGCGTACCTCAGAATACAGCGTCGGAAGCGTACCTCAGAATACAGCGATGGAAGCGTACCTCAGAATACAGCGATGGAAGCGTACCTCAGAATACAGTGATGGAAGCGTACCTCAGAATACAGCTGTATTATACAGTGATGGAAGCGTACCTCAGAATATGGTGACAGAAGCGTACCTCAGAATACAGCAACGGAAGCGTACCTCAGAATACAGTGATGGAAGCGTACCTCAGAATACAGCGATGGAAGCGTACCTCAGAATACAGCGATGGAAGCGTACCTCAGAATACAGTGACGGAAGCGTACCTCAGAATATGGTGACAGCAGCTTACCTCAGAATACAGAGGCGGAAGTGTACCTCAGAATACAGGGATGGAAGCGTACCTCAGAATACAGCAAGAACAGCAAACCTCAGAATACAGCGACAAAAGCGTACCTCAGAATACAGTGACGGAAGCGTACCTCAGAATAAATACAGCGACGGAAGCGTACCTCAGAATACAGCGACAAAAGTGTACCTCAGAATACAGTGACAGAAGCGTACCTCAGAATACAGCGATGGAAGCGTACCTCAGAATACAGCGACGGAAGCGTACCTCAGAATATGGTGACAGAAGTGTACGTCAGAATACAGAGGCGGAAGCGTACCTCAGAATACAGCGACGGAAGCGTACCTCAGAATACAGAGGCGGAAGCGTACCCCAGAATACAGTGACGTAAGCGTACCTCAGAATATGGTGACAGAAGCGTACCTCAGAATACAGCGATGAAAGCGTACCTCAGAATACAGCGATGGAAGCGTACCTCAGACTACAGTGATGGAAGCGTACCTCAGAAAAAGGTGACAGAAGCGTACCTCAGAATACAGCGACAGAAGCGTACCTCAGAATACAGTGATGGAAGCATACCTCAGAATACAGCGACAGAAGCGTACCTCAGAATACAGCGATGGAAGCGTACCTCAGAATACAGCGACGGAAGCGTACCTCAGAATACAGTGACAGAAGCGTACCTCAGAATACAGCGACGGAAGCGTACCTCAGAATACAGCGATTGAAGCGTACCTCAGAATACAGTGATAGAAGCGTACCTCAGAATACAGCGACAGAAACGTACCTCAGAATACAGCAACGAAAGTGTACCTCAGAATACAGAGAAGGAAGCGTACCTCAGAATACAGAGAAGGAAGCGTACCTCAGAATACAGAGAAGGAAGCGTACCTCAGAATACAGCGACGGAAGCGTACCTCAGAATACAGTGACAGAAGCGTACCTCAGAATACAACGACAGAAGCGTACCTTAGAATATGGTGACAGAAGCTTACCTCAGAATACGGCAATGGAAGCTTACCTCAGAATACAGCGACTGAAGCGTACCTCAGAATACAGCGATGGAAGCGTACCTCAGAATACAGCGATGGAAGCGTACCTCAGAATACATCGACAGAAACATACCTCAGAATACAGCAACGGAAGTGTACCTCAGAATACAGAGAAGGAAGCGTACCTCAGAATACAGCGTCAGAAGCGTACCTCAGAATACAGCGACAGAAGCTTACCTCAGAATACGGCAATGGAAGCTTACCTCAGAATACAGCGACGGAAGCGTACCTCAGAATACAACGATGGAAGCATACCTCAGAATACAGCGATGGAAGTATACCTCAGAATACAGCGATGGAAGTGTACCTCAGAATACAGCAATGGAAGCGTACCTCACGTACCTCAGAATATGATGACAGAAGCGTACTTCAGAATACAGAGGCGGAAGCGTACCTCAGAATACAGCGACGGAAGCGTACCTCAGAATACAGTGACGTAAGCGTACCTCAGAATATGGTGACAGAAGCGTACCTCAGAATACAGAGGTGGAAGCGTACCTCAGAATACAGTGATGGAAGCGTACCTCAGAATACAGAGATGGAAGCGTACCTCAGAATATAGTGACCTAAGCGTACCTCAGAATATGGTGACAGAAGCGTACCTCAGAATATGGTGACAGAAGCGTACCTCAGAATATGGTGACAGAAGCGTACCTCAGAATACAGAGGCGGAAGCGTACCTCAGAATACAGTGATGGAATCGTACCTCAGAATACAGCGATGGAAGCGTACCTCAGAAAAAGGTGACAGAAGCGTACCTCAGAATACAGCGACAGAAGCGTACCTCAGAATACAGTGATGGAAGCGTACCTCAGAATACAGCGACAGAAGCGTACCTCAGAATACAGCGATGGAAGCGTACCTCAGAATACAGCGACGGAAGCGTACCTCAGAATACAGTGACAGAAGCGTACCTCAGAATACAGCGACGGAAGCGTACCTCAGAATACAGCGATTGAAGCGTACCTCAGAATACGGTGATAGAAGCGTACCTCAGAATACAGCGACAGAAACGTACCTCAGAATACAGCAACGAAAGTGTACCTCAGAATACAGAGAAGGAAGCGTACCTCAGAATACAGAGAAGGAAGCGTACCTCAGAATACAGCGACGGAAGCGTACCTCAGAATACAGTGACAGAAGCGTACCTCAGAATACAACGACAGAAGCGTACCTTAGAATATGGTGACAGAAGCTTACCTCAGAATACGGCAATGGAAGCTTACCTCAGAATACAGCGACTGAAGCGTACCTCAGAATACAGCGATGGAAGCGTACCTCAGAATACAGCGATGGAAGCGTACCTCAGAATACATCGACAGAAACATACCTCAGAATACAGCAACGGAAGTGTACCTCAGAATACAGAGAAGGAAGCGTACCTCAGAATACAGCGTCAGAAGCGTACCTCAGAATACAGCGACAGAAGCTTACCTCAGAATACGGCAATGGAAGCTTACCTCAGAATACAGCGACGGAAGCGTACCTCAGAATACAACGATGGAAGCATACCTCAGAATACAGCGATGGAAGTATACCTCAGAATACAGCGATGGAAGTGTACCTCAGAATACAGCAATGGAAGCGTACCTCACGTACCTCAGAATATGATGACAGAAGCGTACTTCAGAATACAGAGGCGGAAGCGTACCTCAGAATACAGCGACGGAAGCGTACCTCAGAATACAGCGACGGAAGCGTACCTCAGAATACAGTGACAGAAGCGTACCTCAGAATACAACGACAGAAGCGTACCTCAGAATATGGTGACAGAAGCTTACCTCAGAATACGGCAATGGAAGCTTACCTCAGAATACAGCGACAGAAGCGTACTTCAGAATACAGCAATGGAAGCGTACCTCAGAATACAGCGATGGAAGCGTACCTCAGAATACATCGACAGAAGCGTACCTCAGAATACAGCAACGGAAGTGTACCTCAGAATACAGAGAAGGAAGCGTACCTCAGAATACAGCGTCAGAAGCGTACCTCAGAATACAGCGACAGAAGCTTACCTCAGAATACGGCAATGGAAGCTTACCTCAGAATACAGCGACGGAAGCGTACCTCAGAATACAACGATGGAAGCATACCTCAGAATACAGCGATGGAAGTATACCTCAGAATACAGCGATGGAAGTGTACCTCAGAATACAGCGATGGAAGCGTACCTCACGTACCTCAGAATATGATGACAGAAGCGTACTTCAGAATACAGAGGCGGAAGCGTACCTCAGAATACAGCGACGGAAGCGTACCTCAGAATACAGTGACGTAAGCGTACCTCAGAATATGGTGACAGAAGCGTACCTCAGAATACAGAGGTGGAAGCGTACCTCAGAATACAGTGATGGAAGCGTACCTCAGAATACAGAGATGGAAGCGTACCTCAGAATATAGTGACCTAAGCGTACCTCAGAATATGGTGACAGAAGCGTACCTCAGAATATGGTGACAGAAGCGTACCTCAGAATATGGTGACAGAAGCGTACCTCAGAATACAGAGGCGGAAGCGTACCTCAGAATACAGTGATGGAATCGTACCTCAGAATACAGCGATGGAAGCGTGCCTAAGAATACAGCGATGGAAGCGTACCTCAGAATACAGCGATGGAAGCGTACCTCAGAATATGGTGACAGAAGCGTACCTCAGAATACAGAGGCGGAAGCGTACCTCAGAATACAGTGATGGAATCGTACCTCAGAATACAGCGACAGAAGCGTACCTCAGAATACAGTGACGGAAGCGTACCTCAGAATACAGCGATGGAAGCGTACCTTAGAATATGGTGATGGAAGCTTACCTGAGAACATTCTCCTCGTCATTGAAGCTTCCATGTTGACTGTCTGATTTCTGGACTCCCTGTAAGAAGAGAGACAGTTTTATATCCCTCATATGACCCATCACGGACTTCCAAAAACACAACCCTCCTCATCTCCATCAATGGAAACAATGGGACATTGGCTAAGAGGTTCCCACCCAGTCAGCAGAGCCTTGGGTTTAGAAAGGGGCACAATGTATGAATGGACATTGGAAGCCAAGATCTGCTATGGTTCCCAGGTGGGACTACCTGCACCTTGTGCTGAATAAGGAAGGAGAATGCTGCAAGTGAAGAGGAATGTCCCTGTTGCAGCAGGAGAAGTGAGACACAAAGACAGGGGCAGGGTCAGACCAGGGTTGCTCCTTACCTTTCTCTTCAGGAAGGTCTCTAGCTCCTGCAGGAGAGAAGCAGACAGCAGCTGTCTTTGTAGAGCGAGCGCTCTCTTCTGTAATAAGGGCGGCAGAGGCATGCTGAACGTCTACGAGAGGAGAGAGAACTTAGTTCAGGTCAGAGCAGAACATCTCTTCAGATGGACCGTATACACTAAGGTGTCTCATTTCCAGGAAAACGCACAAAGTGCTTCTACCAGACATCTTAGTTCCAAGGGGTAGTAAAACTATGGCTCAATTACCTGCTTTTTACCACCCTTTGGTTACATGTGCGAACAAGCCCTAATGCCGCGTACACACGATCGTTTTTCCCGTCGGGAAAAATGAAATTTTTTTTTTTCGCCGAGAAAAACGATCGTCTGTGGGCTTTATGCCGTTTTTCTCGTTGAGAAAAACGGCAGGAAAAACGACGAGAAAAATTAGAACATGTTCTAAATTTTCTCATCGTTTTTTCCATCATTTTTTTCCGCGGCAGTTTTCCCATAGGGAGACACTGCCGCGGAGCCCACAGACGGTCGTTTTTCTCGTCAAAGAAAAAAATGACGGGAAAAACGGTCGTGTGTGGGGGAACATGCCGTTCCCTCCTTTCTCATTTTTTTTCATGCCGTGATTCACGGCGGTGTTTTCACCGCCGTGAATCACAATCGTGTGTACGCGGCATAAGTCAGTAGCAGGACAGGTTTTCAAAACGATCAAAGCTGTGCTGCTTCCTGAACATCTATAGAACATCATGGTCTGCTTCTAGTGATCACAGCTGTGCTGCTTGCTGGACATCTCTATAACATGGCCTGCTAGTAATGAGTATTGCAGAGAGCCCCTCTCCCCCCTCATACCTGATGTCCCGCTCTGGAACCTTATGACTCCAGGTAGCCACCTTCCAGTCATTTTATCTCCACAACAAGCCTTTGTGTTCAGCTGCTGACATGGAACAGGCGGCTCCCTCCTCCATCTGTCATTGTGACACCTCAAGAAAATCTATTACTGTGTGTGGCCAATATTAACCCCTCACCCAACTTTACAACCTGCATGACTATAGTATAACAGATGTCCTTATTATACTACCCCTTAATTACTATCTTACTTATGACTAAGTAAACGAGACCACACCAGGAATTGGAGAAACATAGGCCGTAGCAGCCTTATTTATTAAAACTCTGTATAACTTTTTTTAACAGTAACCATAAACTCTGTCCTAAAGGACCCTCAGTAAATTACTGGTGTCGATCTCTGCAGGAACCACTATTAACATCTGTGCCCATTATTGCACTGCGGTACTTCCCAAAATCCGCTAATAGGCCTCAAGCCGACATGCTGGCTCAGAGACAACCATGACCGCAGTGCACCATCCCAATGCTTCAAGCTAAACCTCCGTTAACTGTAAGCCCACCGTCAGGACCCATACCAACAACAGGTCCTGAACCCTTCTTTCAGAGGTATCATCCTCCCCTGCACAGACCAGACACCCGCCACAGCACCCGAATGTAAAAGCCTTTACAATTGGGTGCCCCTTCACACCCTGAGAGCCCTCTGTATTCCATCCTGTAACCCTAACGCCCATAGGTCTATACCCACATCACTGAGGTGTACCCCATTATTCCGGAGGTACCGCCACGTCTCCAACTCCAGCTCAAAATGACGTATCACCAACCCCCCATTCCTAACCATGAACCTGGCCACATCCCGATTAACTTTCCTCCGCGCCCTATTGATGCCCTCTATGGATCTAGCCGTCCGCCATGAAGTACGAGCCACCATGTCGGACCACACTATCACCATTTCCGGGAATGCCATACGAAGACGAAGAATATCAAATTTGATATCTTTCGTCACATCCAGCATAGATCTAACACCTAAATCATTCCCACCTACGTGCAGAATTAAAACGTCAGGTGGGCGGTCCAGTCGCGCATAACGATGCACTTCTGGAACTGTCCTACTCCACAGCATTCCCGGAATTCCCAGCCAGCGAACCCGGGCCTCCTGCCTTGGAAACCCTAATTGCCGACCTTCCGGTCTCGCCTCAGCCCTCTTACCCCCCCTGTACACGTAAGAGTGCCCCAGTATCCAGACCAACGGCGCCACACCTGAAAGAGAGAAAACATGTATCCACCGTAACCACAGCAAAGCCTGACAACATAACCTCATTGTTTCCTTTTTTTTTTTTTTATTCCTACCTCCAATCAGCCCTACCCCTACTCTCCTCACACCCCCACCACTAAGTGAGGGCGAATGTAAGATCGAAATCTCCTCGATTCCCACCTCCCAATGCGCTTGACCGACTCAGTATCCAACCCACTTCGAGCCGCTTCCGTAGCAGCCCCAATTCTAAACGAATGTGACGAAAATTCTTTCGCCTCTAATCCTAGGCACCCCAAACATTTGCGGAACACCGATATGAACTGAAACCTAGACAACGGACACCCGTCCGCATGTATCAGAAAGGAACCCACGTTCTCAGGGCGTACCGCCAGAAAACCCCGAACGGCCCCAACTGGACAAAGCGGTGAGCCTGGCAATGAAAAAATCTGAACTCCTGCCCTTCCCTTTTTGATCCGTTTTTGATCTACGTAACCACAAGGCCACACTATCCTCCTGGCAACTCACTTCATTAACCCCAATCCCCCCGTGCACTTTCTTAGACGGGCTAACCAGCTCGCCAATCCTGAATGCCCCAAAAAATGCCAAAGAAAATGCCACGTGGAACAAGACTGCCTCATACTCCGAGGTGCAAACCTCCGGTAACTTAGCTAACACCCCCCTCAGGACCCCAAACGACACAGGGCGTCTGGTGTCTTTGAACGGCCTAGCCCGCCTATAACCTTTGAGCGCTTGTCGAACCCAGAAGTCTTTAGTGAAATCAGGCAAACCTTGCCATTTAAACAAAAAAGCCAACCCAGCAACCTTTTTATCCAGCGTGGATACCGACACACCTGCTTCCATGCACCTGGAGATAAAGTACAAGACTAGCAACCTCACCTCCGGCCCATCAATATCCACTCCCGCCATTCGACCCAAATCCGTCCATTCCAGCCAAACTTTATGATATGCAGCCCACGTCGTCTCACTCACCGACTTTCTGATCCATCCGGCGACTATTCTAACGCAATCTTCCACAGCCAGTCTGGACAAGGTACCCCTCGTTGCTCCGCTTCCGGCGCCAACTCTCGGAACCTGTCCCACTGAAAGCGAGACAAAGCGTCAGCCACAACATTGTCCACTCCAGGAAGGTGAACAGCATATAAGAAGATGTTTAACTGCAGGCATCTCAACACTAGCTGTTGCAGCAGGCGAACCACCGGCGGCGATGCCGCCGATGCTCTGTTAATCACCTGCACCACGCCCATGTTGTCGATGTAGAAACGCACCTTCCGATCCCAGAAAGCCTCGCCCCATAATTCCACTGCCAATACTACCAGAAAAAGCTCCAGCAGCAACATATTCTTTATGAAGCCCGCCTCCACCCAACACTGTGGCCACGAACCCGCACTCCACCGGCCTTGGAAAAAAGCCCCAAAACCTGCTGAGCCTGCAGCGTCCGTGAACAGATCCATGTCAAAGTTACTAACCGGGCCCGACATCCATAGTGCCCTACCATTGAAGGACTCCAAGAATGTGTGCCAGACCTGCAGATCAGACCTGTGGGAACGTACCAGCCGAACAAAATGTCGCAGCGACTGCACCCCAGCCGTACTTGCTGACAGCCGTCGGCAAAACGCTCTCCCCATCGGCAAAATGCGACAGGCGAAATTCAGCTTCCCTAATAAGGATTGCAGCGTCCGCAGCTGTACCTTGCGCAATCCCAACATCAGTTTAATTTCTTCCTTCAGAGCCGCTAGCTTATCCTCCGGTAAACGGCATTCCATGGTGTCTGAGTCCAGCGTTATTCCCAAAAACGTAATGACCGTTCTTGGCCCCTCCGTCTTGTCTGGCGCCAACGGGACGCCAAAACGATCCGCCATATGCTCCAGCGTTGCCAAAAGAATCGCACAGCACCTGGATGAAGCCGGGCCCACGCAGAGGAAGTCATCCAGATAGTGTATGACCGAATTTACCCCTGCCACATCCCTGACCACCCATTCCAGAAAGGAGCTAAACTCCTCGAATAACGCACAAGATAGGGAACAGCCCATAGGCAGGCACCGGTCCACATAAAACTCCCCGTTCCAGTGACATCCCAATAACCGAAAACTATCGGGGTGCACCGGAAGAAGCCGAAAGGCCGCCTCCACATCTGCTTTCGCCATGAGAGCCCCCTTGCCATAATGACGGACCCAAACAACCGCTGCATCGAAGGATGTATAACTCACCGTGCAAGCATCCGGTTCAATGGCGTCATTTACCGACCCCCCTTTTGGAAAAGAAAGGTGGTGAATGAGCCGAAATTTATTCGGCTCCTTTTTTGGCACCACCCCCAGAGGAGAGACCACCAAATCTTCTAACGGGGGAACTGGAAAAGGGCCGCTCATGCGGCCCAGCGCAACTTCCTTCCGCAGTTTCTCAGAAACTACGTCGCAATGTAGCAACGCCGATCGCAAATTGCGCGGCACTGGGGGGACCTCCCTCAACGAACACGGAATACGAAAACCCTCCGCAAACCCCCCTTCCAACAACCGAGCAGCCGCCCTGTCAGGATACCTACCTAGAAACGGCCGCATCCTTTCCACCATCACCGGCGTCTTCCCTCTTATTTGTAAGCTCTCCGGAACGGTTCTTCCCTTGCTTAAAGCATCTAGACAAGGGGTGGGAACCCCCGCATCCGGAACACTCATGTTTGAAACGGCACGTTCCCCCAAACTTGCATGTACCCGAATTAAACTGCCAACAAACCCCTTTTGCCTTACCGGCCGGTTGTCCAGGGGAAGACGATCCACCGCCCCCCCCCCCCTGAAAAAACTGGTTCGGGGCCCTCGCCGAAGCCATCACTCGCATCCACGAACTAATGTCCTTGTGGTCCCACCTCAACTCTGGCCGCACCGCCATCCTCTGCCATAACTGCTCATCATACCTCAACCAAGCCGTGCCCCCGAAGGTTCTGTATGCTTCCCCTACAGCATCCTGGTAGCAAAACAAAGCAGAGCAGAACTCCGGCTTCTTTACCCCTATCACACTCGCCAAAATGCCAAATGCCTGCAGCCAATTTGTAAATGTTCGTGGGATAAGTCGATACCTACGCTTCTCCTCATCTTCCTTCTTGGAGTCATCCGGCTTGACTCTGTCCAAATTGAACTTCCCCAACGGCAGCAGCGAAAATATCTCCACGTACTCACCTTTCCAAATCTTTTCACGTACCTCTACCTTTAAATGCGCTCCCAACGGTCCCTCAAAACAGATATAGACCTCGCACTTCGCCGCATCAGCCAACCTCACCAGGTCCTGCCTGCCAGCCTCCCCCACCGCCGTAGGCGTCTCGACCCCCTCCTTCGCTAGCGGAGGACTGTCCGTCCCCCCTTGCTGTGGCACCACCACCGCTGCCCCTGCCACCCGGCTCCTGCCATCCCCCCCCACCGGAGGAACCCATGCCGCTGCCGGGCCTGGCGCCCCACCTGCCACATTCTCAAACCTGTCCACCAGTTCCTTGATCCCCGCTAAAAACCCCCTCATACTTGTATCCAACCCCACTGACGACCTCTGACCCTGGCCTGCCAAGTCACCACTCCCAGCCGAGCTCCCCCACACTGACGTCCCGGCATCTCCCCCCGCTACGGCACCACTGCAGCCCCCTGCACCCAACACCCCTGACTGACCCAGGGAAGATAAAGGAAAAACTAACTTACCGGGCTGCCTAGGAAGAGACCCACCAGCCGACCAACCCGCCTCCATCGCCGCTGACCGTCCGAGAGGCTCACGTTCTTCCTCCGATTCCGACACTTCCCCTTCTGACCGTTGCTCCTCCCTGTCTTCTGCACCAGATGAAAGCCCTCCAGGGGAAGGAGCCCTGGATGCCGAGGGTCCCGCTGCCCACCGACTCCCTCTTCGTGCTCTGGACCCGCCCACCGATTTCTTCGTCGTTTTGCCCGGGCCGGGGGGCTCTGTCCAGCCCTGTCGCCTCCATCAGCTGCCTCTGCCCTCCGCTCCTCTGCCGCAAGGTCCCCGGCCGCCGCTGCTGCAGGCCCGGCCACCGCCACACTCGATCTCCCCCGCCGAGGCGCCGTCCCCGGTGACATCACTCTGGGGGCGGGGCCCGCTCGCTCAGACTCCAGCCGCCGTGCGGGCCTAGTGGCCGCTCCGGAACTCCCGGACCGGCCGCCCGCGGAGCTCCGACTCTGCTGGGGATTCCTTCCGGCGTCCAACCCGGCGACAGCAGCTCGCTTCGCGGGAGGACCCGAAGGGGCCCGCGAATGGGGATTCCCTAATGGCCGGCGAGCTCCGGAGGAGAGGTCAGGGGAAAAGCGCTCCAGCGGTTTCGACTGCCGAGCTCGCGCTGACACTCTCCCCCCATTAGCCTCTTCTTCTGCTGGACGCCCCAGCAAAGGCCCTAAATGTTCCTGGGCCCACTGTGGGCCTCGCGCTGCTGTCTCGGCCCGCAATTGGGACAGGAGGTGCTCCAAGTCTGCCATGATGGAACTTTCTTTGCGCCGCGTGTTACCCGGGGAGGGGGCGGAGTCCTCCTTTATACCCTCTGTGCCCCCTCCCACACAAATTAACCTACCAATCCTACCACTCTACTCCTCAGCCTTAACCCACCAATCCCCTAATCCTTCTCATAAGTCCCTGTTTCCCTAGTCATGTCCGCCCTCCGCCCATCCATTGCATTCCTTTGCTCCGGGCTTTTCTTGACAACCACTGACACCAGTCCTGGAAAGGCCCCATCGTGCCGGTCCCCTCCTTCCTTATTAGTAGATCCAGAACATGAACGCTGTTCTCCATCTGTACCTGAACTCTGGGGTTCTCCTTTACTGTGTCCTACACCAGGGACAGACAGGAGCTCCATCCAGTGTCCACTCTCTCATCCCTAGAACAGTCCTGGCAGAGGGCGGCAGGAGATCCGTCCAGTGTCCGTTCTCTCACCTCGCTCCTAGAACAGTCCTGGCAGAGGGCGGTAGGAGATCCGTCCAGTGTCCATTCTCTCACCTCGTTCCTAGAACAGTCCTGGCAGAGGGCGGCAGGAGATCCGTCCTGTGTCCGTTCTCTCACCTCGCTCCTAGAACAGTCCTGGCAGGGGGCGGTAGGAGATCCGTCCAGTGTCCATTCTCTCACCTCGCTCCTAGAACAGTCCTGGCAGAGGGCGGCAGGAGATCCGTTCTGTGTCCGTTCTCTCACCTCGCTCCTAGAACAGTCCTGGCAGAGGGTAGGAGATCCATCCAGTGTCCGTTCTCTCATCTCGCTCCTAGAACAGTCCTAGAAGTGCCCCATCGTGTCGGTCCCCTCCTTCCTTATTAGTAGATCCAGAACATGAACGCTGTTCTCCATCTGTACCTGAACTCTGGGGTTCTCCTTTACTGTGTCCTACACCAGGGACAGACAGGAGCTCCATCCAGTGTCCACTCTCTCATCCCTAGAACAGTCCTGGCAGAGGGCGGCAGGAGATCCGTCCAGTGTCCATTCTCTCACCTCGCTCCTAGAACAGTCCTGGCAGAGGGCGGTAGGAGATCCGTCCAGTGTCCATTCTCTCACCTCGCTCCTAGAACAGTCCTGGCAGAGGGCGGCAGGAGATCCGTCCTGTGTCCGTTCTCTCACCTCGCTCCAAGAACAGTCCTGGCAGGGGGCGGTAGGAGATCCGTCCAGTGTCCATTCTCTCACCTCGCTCCTAGAACAGTCCTGGCAGAGGGTGGCAGGAGATCCGTCCTGTGTCCGTTCTCTCACCTCGCTCCTAGAACAGTCCTGGCAGAGGGTAGGAGATCCATCCAGTGTCCGTTCTCTCATCTCGCTCCTAGAACAGTCCTGGAAGTGCCCCATCGTGCCGGTCCCCTCCTTCCTTATTAGTAGATCCAGAACATGAACGCTGTTCTCCATCTGTACCTGAACTCTGGGGTTCTCCTTGACATGTTAAGGACCGATCTTCCGCACTGCCTTACCCTCTACATCTCTGCCCCTAACCCCACATACCCATCTTACCAATAACGACTGACAAGGTTGTGGAGTAAAATTGGCCTTGCGGCCTATTTATTTACCAAATTCTTATATATAAAAATAAATAACCATTTAAATAACATTTAACATTTTCCAATACCCTGGTGGTCTTAGAGACCACAACTCCAACTTGGACACTGGGACCAAACTATATCCCCTAGGCCTCCAGTCGCAAGACACCGACTCGGAGGCGGTACACATGTCCGCAGTGCCCTAACATTTTCCTCCTTCCTGGTTAACCCTTGTTGACCGGAAGGTACCCAATAAACCCCATACCACCTATGGGTACCACCTTTTTTCCAGAACTTCCACTTTTACCTCCTTTTCCAGCCACCAAACACCGCCACAGCTCGCAAGGGGTAAAGCCTTACCCTTGCGCGCACCTCCACACCCTCAGGGCCCGCTGACTTCCCTCCTGCAACCCCAGGGCCCAAAGATCAAGGCCAACGGAATTCAAGTGGACACCGTCACCCCTTAGGTACCGCCAAGTGTCCACCTCCAATTCTCGGTGGCGCACCACAAGGCCGCCATTCCGTACAAAAAATCTCCCCACTTCCTTATTAACTTTTACCCGGGCCTTGTTGACTTTTTCCACCGACCAGGCCCAACGCCATGCCGTTCTGCCCACCATATCCGACCAAATGACAATCATTCCCAGGTAAGCAGTGCGCAACCTTAAAACATCATATTTAACATCCCGGATGAGCTGGTGCATGGACCTGGCCCCCATGTCATTCCCCCCCGCATGCAGCACCAGGATATCCGGCGCCCTATCACGGCATGCAAACCTCTGTATTTCCGGCATAACCCCACTCCAGACCATGCCCGGCACCCCAATCCATCGGACCTGAGCTTCTCGTAGAGGAATCCCCAACTGCCTTCCATTGGGCCGAATATCGGCCCGTCTTGCCCCCCAGAACACGTACGAGTGACCCAGAATCCAAACCAATATGGGCTCACCACCTGAAAAACATTGAAAATAACCTAAACCATTTTTTTTTTTATACATCCGCCATTTTACCACACAGCCCGAACATAGCCCCCAACCAGTATCCCTTACTCATGTATCAGATGTGGGCGAATATAAAGCCTAAACCTGTCAGACTCCCACCACCCAATCCGCTTTACTGCGTCTGCCGTCAGGCCCGCCCTTGCCGCCTCCGTGGCTGTCCCAATACGAAAGGAATGCGAGGCATAACCCTTCGGATCATACCCCGCCGCCAACAAACATTTTTTGAACACCTCTATAAATTGAAACCTAGACAGTGCCAACCCATCCTCATGCATCAGAAAAGAACCCCCAAGTCCAGGACGCATGGAACAAAAGGATTCCACCGCCCGTATAGGACAGATTGACGCATCAGGAATGCGAAACAACAGGCTTCACATCCCCTTTCCACCTTGGTCCGTTTTGGACTTACTCACCCAAATCCCCACCAAGTCTTCTGAACACTCCACGTCCTGAACCAACAAACCCCCTTGCGCCTGTCTGGAAGAACTGACCAGCTCTCCCACCTTCAGGGCCCCAAAAAAAGCAAGCGCGAATGCTGCCTGGAACAAGTGACACTCATATTCCGAACTGCCCACAGCGTGCAAATGCAGGAACAAGTTCTGCAACATCACAAACTAAACCGGCCGGCGACTGTCCGCCGCCTTCCGGCCTTTCCTGTACCCCTTCACCGTCTGTCTCACCCAAAATTCTTTTGTGTAGTCCCTGCAACCATACCATTTGAAAAGGAAAGCCAAACCCGCTAGTGCCCGATCCACCATCTTCAAGGTAATAAAATAAAGCAGGGCCACACCCGCGTCCCGCCCCACCGGGGAAACTCCAAGCCATTGCACAAATGACCGCCATTCCTGCCAAAACTTAGCGTGGGCATTCCATGTGCCCCCACTCACTGACCGTTTAATCCACTGGACCGCGCTGACAAAGCTATGTTCCACATCCAGCTGGGACAGGTAACCCTGCGCTGCTCCGCTGCTGGTGCCAACTCCCGGCACCTGTCCCACTGAAAACGAGACAAAGCGTCAGCCAGAGTGTTATCCACACCAGGAAGATGTACTGCATAAACGAATACATTCAAATGCAAGCAGCGCAGGACCAAATGTCGTAGCAAACACACCACCGGCTGCGATGCAGCCGACACACGATTCACCACTTGGACAACCCCCATGTTGTCGCAGTTCAAACGCACCTTGAGATTCCGGAAGGAATCCCCCCAAAGTTCTAACGCCACTATGATTGGGAAAAGCTCCAGCAGTACTAGGTTCTTCAAGAAACCCGCCTCCTCCCACTCTTTGGGCCAAGGAGCCGCGCTCTATTTGCCCTGACAGAACACCCCATACCCCGTAGAGCCTGCCGCGTCCGTAAACAATTCCAAATCGAAATTACTGACGGGCCCGGCCATCCACAACGCCCGCCCGTTGAAAGATTCCAGAAATTCATGCCACACTTCCAAGTCTTCCCGCAGCTCACCATTCAGACTCACAAAATGAGAAGGAACCCGCACCCCAGCCGTCGCAGCCGACAGCCTGCGGCTAAAAATTCTACCCATCGGCATTATCCGCCAAGCGAAACACAACTTACCTAGTAGTGACTGCATCTGACGCAGCTGAATCTTACGCCGCCCGATGACGCCCCGCACTTCCGCCTTCTAAGCCTCCAGCTTATCCTCCGGTAGTCTACCTTACATCTTCAAGGAATCCAGCACTATGCCCAAGAATACAATGGACGACGTGGGACCCTCCGTCTTCTCATGGACCAAAGGGACCCCGAAACGGTCAGCCACGTATTGCAACGTCCCCAACAGGACGGAGCAAACGTTAGACTCCGCCGGACCCACGCACAAGAAATAGTGGATGATCGAACTGATGCCCGACGCATCTCTGACCACCCATTCCAGGAACGAGCTGAAAGTCTCGAATAGCGCGCAAGAGATAGAGCATCCCATGGGCAAACAACGGTCCACATAGTAAGCTCCCTCCCATTTACAGCCCAAAAAAACGGAAACTGTCCGGGTGTACCGGGAGCAACCTAAATGCCGATTCAATATCAGCCTTAGCCCAGAGCGCCCCACGACCACACCTACGAACCCATGCCACCGCAGCGTCGAAGGAAGTGTACGATACCTTGCAGTCCTCCGGCACAATAGCATCACTGACCGACCCCACCCTTGGGAAAGGAAAGGTGGTGAATCAAGCAAAATTTATTCGGTTCCCTCTTGGGGACAACCCCCATGGGGGCACCACCAAATCCATCATTGGAACCTCCGTGAACGGCCCAGCCATACGCCCCAACTGCACTTCCTTTGCCAATTTCTCTGAACAGACCAAGGGCTGCAGCAGGGCATATCTATTGAGAAAGGGAAGCATCCTTTCCACCCGAATTGGCGTCATTCCCTTTACCCGCAGAATCTCCGGCACGGCCCTTGCCGCGCTTGAAGCATTTGGAAAAGGCATGGCTGCCCCCGCAACCTGAACACACGTGCTTGAAGCGACAGCTTGCGCCGTACTTACACGTGCCTTCGTTAAATTGCCAGCAGTAGCCCCATTTTTTCTCGGTCGGTTGTCCTGAGGCCGCGGCACCTCCGACCCCCCCCCTGAAAAAAAATGATTGGAGGCACGAGATGCCGTCATCAGTCTCATCCACAAGTTGATGTCCTTGTGATCCCATCGCAGGCCTGGTCTGATGGTCATCCTTTGCCGGAACTGCTCATCGTACCGTAACCAAGCTACCCCCCCATACGTCCTGTATGCTTCGCAAACGGCCTCCAAGTAAATGAACAGCCCAGAACAATGTTCCGGGGCCTTCTCCCCTATCACACAGGCCATGATCGCAAATGCTTGCAGCCAATTGGTAAATGTGCGGGGAATAAGACGATAACGACGCTTTTCCTCGTCCTCCTTCTTGCTCTCCTCCAGCTTCACCCTATCCAGGTTGAATTTCTCTAAGGGGAGCAACGTAAAGATCTCCACATACTCACCCTTCCAGATCTTCTCTCTGACGTCCGCCTTGAGGTGAGCTCCCAACGGCGCCTCAAAACAAATATACATCTCATTTTTCGCTGCATCCGCAAGCCTGACCGCCTCCTTTTTCTTCTCCCCGAAGCATCCTGCCCGCCCGCCGCGGTAACCTCCCCCGGTAAGAGGGCCTGCACCGTTCCTGTCACCCCACCCACAGGTACACTAGTGGCTAATGGAGTCGTCGCCAGCCCCCCGCCCGACACAACTGCCTGAGATTAACCTCCTTGCCGAACCCACGCCCCCGTGGGAGACACTGAGTCGCCACTGCCTGGCTCAAACCGCCTGACCAACTCCCTTAATCCTGACCACAAATCCTGCGCCTCCCCCGCAGCCCCCTGCCTTACCGGGGAAGAAAGCACCCCCGGGGACCCACTTGTAACTGAACCCCCCCCAACACTACTTTGACCCAATAAATCCTGTAAAAGTGTACAAATATTAGCTGTAGAATTAGACTTACCGGGCTGCCTTGGACTGGGTCCACGAGCCGCCGAACTGGACTCCATCGCCGCCTATTGTCCCGAGTCCTCGCCACCATCCGACCCGGACAGCTCACCCTCCAACCTGTCGTCATCCGCTTCTGCTGACACATGCGCTGGCTGCCCCCCGTGCGGACGCGACCCGGTGGGCAAGGGCCGGCGTGGCTGTGCGTCGCGTCCCGTCCCCTCGATCCTGGCACGCCCGACCCACTCGCGACCTCCACCGATGGACTCCGGGTCCGCCACCGACTCAAGGCCACCGGCCCGTGAACTGGGTCCTCCGCGCTGGGCCGCACGACTGCTCCGACCGTCCCTCGCAGTCTCGGCCGCGATGTCACCGCATCTCCGACGCGCGGGGGGGAGGGGGCCAGAGAGCCACTAGTCTCCCCCACCGCCGAGCTCCGTTCTCGGCGCGGATTCCTCCCGGCCCCCCCCGCCAACACAGGCTGAGTGCGGCGCGGGGATGCAGCCGGAGGGCCCCTGTTGGGTCTCCGAACGGAACTCTCCGGACCTGGGGATGCGTCAGGGCTGTACCGCTCAGGCAGCCTGGACCGCCTAGCGCGTGCCGCTGTATTACCCCCCCCGGCGGTTACCGCTGCCTGCTCCTCCAGGACCGCTGACCTGGTCCTGTAACCACTCGGCGCCCTGTTCAGATAGCACTGCCCTCAGTTGCTCCATTAACCCGGCCATCACAGCAGAGGAGGCTTCCCAGCAAGCTTCTTCCTCGTGTGTCCTAGAAGAATGCTGAAATCGTCACTTCCTCCCCACACTAAACTTCTGCTGACCTTCCTCCCGGCCCCTAAACCACTCCCCTTTCTTTAAAGCAACACAGCCTAACTAAGCTGCTGCCTGTCCCACTTGTCATGCCGTCCCTGCGCTCATTCTTTTTGCTGTCTCTGCTCCGGGACTCTCTTTACTGTGTCCTACACCAGGGACAGACAGGAGCTCCATCCAGTGTCCACTCTCTCATCCCTAGAACAGTCCTGGCAGGGGGCGGTAGGAGATCCGTCCTGTGTCCGTTCTCTCACCTCGCTCCTAGAACAGTCCTGGCAGAGGGCGGTAGGAGATCCGTCCAGTGTCCGTTCTCTCACCTCATCCCTAGAACAGTCCTGGCAGGGGGCGGTAGGAGATCCGTCCTGTGTCCGTTCTCTCATCTCACTCCTAGAACAGTCCTGGCAGGGGGCGGTAGGAGATCTGTCCAGTGTCCGTTCTCTCACCTCATCCCTAGAACAGTCCTGGCAGAGGGCGGTAGGAGATCCATCCAGTGTCCGCTCTCTCATCTCACTCCTAGAACAGTCCTGGCAGGGGGCGGTAGGAGATCTGTCCAGTGTCCGTTCTCTCACCTCATCCCTAGAACAGTCCTGGCAGAGGGCGGTAGGAGATCCATCCAGTGTCCGCTCTCTCATCTCACTCCTAGAACAGTCCTGGCAGGGGGCGGTAGGAGATCCATCCAGTGTCCGTTCTCTCACTTCATCCCTAGAACAGTCCTGGCAGAGGGCGGTAGGAGATCCGTCCAGTGTCCGTTCTCTCACCTCATCCCTAGAACAGTCCTGGCAGGGGGCGGTAGGAGATCCGTCCAGTGTCCGTTCTCTCACCTCATCCCTAGAACAGTCCTGGCAGGGGGCGGTAGGAGATCCATCCAGTGTCCGTTCTCTCACCTGATCCCTAGAACAGTCCTGGCAGAGGGCGGTAGGAGATCCATCCAGTGTCCGTTCTCTCACCTCATCCCTAGAACAGTCCTGGCAGAGGGCGGTAGGAGATCCGTCCAGTGTCCGTTCTCTCACCTCATCCCTAGAACAGTCCTGGCAGAGGGCGGTAGGAGATCCATCCAGTGTCCGTTCTCTCACCTCATCCCTAGAACAGTCCTGGCAGAGGGCGGTAGGAGATCTGTCCAGTGTCCGTTCTCTCACCTCATCCCTAGAACAGTCCTGGCAGGGGGCGGTAGGAGATCCGTCCTGTGTCCGTTCTCTCATCTCACTCCTAGAACAGTCCTGGCAGGGGGCGGTAGGAGATCTGTCCAGTGTCCGTTCTCTCACTTCATCCCTAGAACAGTCCTGGCAGAGGGCGGTAGGAGATCCATCCAGTGTCCGCTCTCTCATCTCGCTCCTAGAACAGTCCTGGCAGAGGGAAGTAGGAGATCCATCCAGTGTCCGTTCTCTCACCTCATCCCTAGAACAGTCCTGGCAGAGGGCGGTAGGAGATCCGTCCAGTGTCCGTTCTCTCACCTCATCCCTAGAACAGTCCTGGCAGGGGGCGGTAGGAGATCCGTCCAGTGTCCGTTCTCTCACCTCATCCCTAGAACAGTCCTGGCAGGGGGCGGTAGGAGATCCATCCAGTGTCCGTTCTCTCACCTGATCCCTAGAACAGTCCTGGCAGAGGGCGGTAGGAGATCCATCCAGTGTCCGTTCTCTCACCTCATCCCTAGAACAGTCCTGGCAGAGGGCGGTAGGAGATCCGTCCAGTGTCCGTTCTCTCACCTCATCCCTAGAACAGTCCTGGCAGAGGGCGGTAGGAGATCCATCCAGTGTCCGTTCTCTCACCTCATCCCTAGAACAGTCCTGGCAGAGGGCGGTAGGAGATCTGTCCAGTGTCCGTTCTCTCACCTCATCCCTAGAACAGTCCTGGCAGGGGGCGGTAGGAGATCCATCCAGTGTCCGTTCTCTCACCTCATCCCTAGAACAGTCCTGGCAGGGGGCGGTAGGAGATCCGTCCAGTGTCCGTTCTCTCACCTCATCCCTAGAACAGTCCTGGCAGGGGGCGGTAGGAGATCCATCCAGTGTCCGTTCTCTCACCTCATCCCTAGAACAGTCCTGGCAGGGGGCGGTAGGAGATCCGTCCAGTGTCCACTCTCTCATCCCTAGAACAGTCCTGGCAGGGGGCGGTAGGAGATCCGTCCAGTGTCCGTTCTCTCACCTCGCTCCTAGAACAGTCCTGGCAGAGGGCGGTAGGAGATCCATCCAGTGTCCGTTCTCTCACCTCATCCCTAGAACAGTCCTGGCAGAGGGCGGTAGGATATCCATCCAGTGTCCGTTCTCTCACCTGATCCCTAGAACAGTCCTGGCAGAGGGCGGTAGGAGATCCATCCAGTGTCCGTTCTCTCACCTCATCCCTAGAACAGTCCTGGCAGGGGGCGGTAGGAGATCCATCCAGTGTCCGTTCTCTCACCTCATCCCTAGAACAGTCCTGGCAGGGGGCGGTAGGAGATCCGTCCAGTGTCCGTTCTCTCATCTCGCTCCTAGAACAGTCCTGGCAGAGGGCGGTAGGAGATCCATCCAGTGTCCGTTCTCTCACCTCATCCCTAGAACAGTCCTGGCAGGGGGCGGTAGGAGATCCGTCCAGTGTCCGTTCTCTCATCTCGCTCCTAGAACAGTCCTGGCAGAGGGCGGTAGGAGATCCATCCAGTGTCCGTTCTCTCACCTCATCCCTAGAACAGTCCTGGCAGGGGGCGGTAGGAGATCCGTCCAGTGTCCGTTCTCTCACCTGATCCCTAGAACAGTCCTGGCAGAGGGCGGTAGGAGATCCATCCAGTGTCCACTCTCTCACCTCATCCCTAGAACAGTCCTGGCAGGGGGCGGTAGGAGATCCGTCCAGTGTCCACTCTCTCATCCCTAGAACAGTCCTGGCAGGGGGCGGTAGGAGATCCGTCCAGTGTCCGTTCTCTCACCTCGCTCCTAGAACAGTCCTGGCAGAGGGCGGTAGGAGATCCATCCAGTGTCCGTTCTCTCACCTCATCCCTAGAACAGTCCTGGCAGAGGGCGGTAGGAGATCCGTCCAGTGTCCACTCTCTTATCCCTAGAACAGTCCTGGCAGGGGGTGGTAGGAGATCCGTCCAGTGTCCACTCTCTCATCCCTAGAACAGTCCTGGCAGGGGGCGGTAGGAGATCCGTCCAGTGTCCGTTCTCTCATCTCGCTCCTAGAACAGTCCTTGCAGAGGGCGGTAGGAGATCCATCCAGTGTCCGTTCTCTCACCTCGCTCCTAGAACAGTCCTGGCAGGGGGCGGTAGGAGATCCGTCCAGTGTCCGCTCTCTCACCTTATCCCTAGAACAGTCCTGGCAGAGGGCGGTAGGAGATCCGTCCAGTGTCCACTCTCTCATCCCTAGAACAGTCCTGGCAGGGGGCGGTAGGAGATCCGTCCAGTGTCCACTCTCTCATCCCTAGAACAGTCCTGGCAGGGGGCGGTAGGAGATCCGTCCAGTGTCCACTCTCTCATCCCTAGAACAGTCCTGGCAGGGGGCGGTAGGAGATCCATCCAGTGTCCGTTCTCTCATCTCGCTCCTAGAACAGTCCTGGCAGGGGGCAGTAGGAGATCCGTCCAGTGTCCGCTCTCTCACCTCATCCCTAGAACAGTCCTGGCAGAGGGCGATAGGAGATCCATCCAGTGTCCGCTCTCTCACCTCATCCCTAGAACAGTCCTGGCAGAGGGCGGTAGGAGATCCGTCCAGTGTCCGTTCTCTCACCTCATCCCTAGAACAGTCCTGGCAGAGGGCGGTAGGAGATCCATCCAGTGTCCGTTCTCTCATCTCGCTCCTAGAACAGTCCTGGCAGAGGGCGGTAGGAGATCCGTCCAGTGTCCGTTCTCTCATCTCGCTCCTAGAACAGTCCTGGCAGAGGGCGGTAGGAGATCCGTCCAGTGTCCACTCTCTCATTCCTAGAACAGTCCTGGCAGGGGGCGGTAGGAGATCCATCCAGTGTCCGTTCTCTCACCTCATCCCTAGAACAGTCCTGGCAGGGGGCGGTAGGAGATCCATCCAGTGTCCGTTCTCTCACCTCATCCCTAGAACAGTCCTGGCAGGGGGCGGTAGGAGATCCATCCAGTGTCCGTTCTCTCACCTCATCCCTAGAACAGTCCTGGCAGGGGGCGGTAGGAGATCCGTCCAGTGTCCGTTCTCTCATCCCTAGAACAGTCCTGGCAGGGGGCGGTAGGAGATCCGTCCAGTGTCCGTTCTCTCACCTCATCCCTAGAACAGTCCTGGCAGAGGGCGGTAGGAGATCCATCCAGTGTCCGTTCTCTCACCTCATCCCTAGAACAGTCCTGGCAGAGGGCGGTAGGAGATCCATCCAGTGTCCGCTCTCTCATCTCGCTCCTAGAACAGTCCTGGCAGGGGGCGGTAGGAGATCCATCCAGTGTCCGTTCTCTCACCTCGCTCCTAGAACAGTCCTGGCAGAGGGCGGTAGGAGATCCATCCAGTGTCCGTTCTCTCATCTCGCTCCTAGAACAGTCCTGGCAGAGGGCGGTAGGAGATCCATACAGTGTCCGCTCTCTCACCTGATCCCTAGAACAGTCCTGGCAGAGGGCGGTAGGAGATCCATCCAGTGTCCGCTCTCTCATCTCGCTCCTAGAACAGTCCTGGCAGAGGGCGGTAGGAGATCCATCCAGTGTCCGTTCTCTCACCTCGCTCCTAGAACAGTCCTGGCAGAGGGCGGTAGGAGATCCATACAGTGTCCGTTCTCTCATCTCGCTCCTAGAACAGTCCTGGCAGGGGGCGGTAGGAGATCCGTCCAGTGTCCGTTCTCTCATCCCTAGAACAGTCCTGGCAGGGGGCGGTAGGAGATCCGTCCAGTGTCCGTTCTCTCACCTCATCCCTAGAACAGTCCTGGCAGAGGGCGGTAGGAGATCCATCCAGTGTCCGTTCTCTCACCTCATCCCTAGAACAGTCCTGGCAGAGGGCGGTAGGAGATCCATCCAGTGTCCGCTCTCTCACCTCATCCCTAGAACAGTCCTGGCAGAGGGCGGTAGGAGATCCATCCAGTGTCCGCTCTCTCACCTCATCCCTAGAACAGTCCTGGCAGAGGGCGGTAGGAGATCCATCCAGTGTCCGTTCTCTCACCTCATCCCTAGAACAGTCCTGGCAGAGGGCGGTAGGAGATCCATCCAGTGTCCGTTCTCTCATCTCGCTCCTAGAACAGTCCTGGCAGGGGGCGGTAGGAGATCCGTCCAGTGTCCGTTCTCTCACCTCATCCCTAGAACAGTCCTGGCAGAGGGCGGTAGGAGATCCATCCAGTGTCCGCTCTCTCATCTCGCTCCTAGAACAGTCCTGGCAGAGGGCGGTAGGAGATCCATCCAGTGTCCGTTCTCTCATCTCGCTCCTAGAACAGTCCTGGCAGGGGGCGGTAGGAGATCCGTCCAGTGTCCGTTCTCTCACCTCATCCCTAGAACAGTCCTGGCAGAGGGCGGTAGGAGATCCATCCAGTGTCCGTTCTCTCATCTCGCTCCTAGAACAGTCCTGGCAGGGGGCGGTAGGAGATCCGTCCAGTGTCCGTTCTCTCACCTCATCCCTAGAACAGTCCTGGCAGAGGGCGGTAGGAGATCCATCCAGTGTCCGCTCTCTCACCTGATCCCTAGAACAGTCCTGGCAGAGGGCGGTAGGAGATCCATCCAGTGTCCGTTCTCTCACCTCATCCCTAGAACAGTCCTGGCAGAGGGCAGTAGGAGATCCGTCCAATGTACATTCTCTCACCTCGCTCCTAGAACAGTCCTGGCAGAGGGCGGTAGGAGATCCATCCAGTGTCCGTTCTCTCACCTCATCCCTAGAACAGTCCTGGCAGGGGGCGATAGGAGATCCATCCAGTGTCCACTCTCTCACCTTGCTCCTACTGGCAGAGGGCGGTAGGAGATCCATCCAGTGTCCGTTCTCTCACCTCATCCCTAGAACAGTCCTGGCAGAGGGCGGTAGGAGATCCATCCAGTGTCCGCTCTCTCACCTCATCCCTAGAACAGTCCTGGCAGAGGGAAGTAGGAGATCCATCCAGTGTCCGTTCTCTCACCTCGCTCCTAGAACAGTCCTGGCAGAGGGCGGTAGGAGATCCGTCCAGTGTCCGTTCTCTCACCTCATCCCTAGAACAGTCCTGGCAGGGGGCGGTAGGAGATCCATCCAGTGTCCGTTCTCTCACCTGATCCCTAGAACAGTCCTGGCAGAGGGAAGTAGGAGATCCATCCAGTGTCCGTTCTCTCACCTCGCTCCTAGAACAGTCCTGGCAGAGGGCGGTAGGAGATCCATCCAGTGTCCGTTCTCTCACCTGATCCCTAGAACAGTGCTGGCAGAGGGCGGTAGGAGATCCGTCCAATGTACACTCTCTCACCTCGCTCCTAGAACAGTCCTGGCAGAGGGCGGTAGGAGATCCATCCAGTGTCCGTTCTCTCACCTCATCCCTAGAACAGTCCTGGCAGAGGGAAGTAGGAGATCCATCCAGTGTCCGTTCTCTCATCTCGCTCCTAGAACAGTCCTGGCAGGGGGCGATAGGAGATCCATCCAGTGTCCGCTCTCTCACCTCATCCCTAGAACAGTCCTGGCAGAGGGAAGTAGGAGATCCATCCAGTGTCCGTTCTCTCATCTCGCTCCTAGAACAGTCCTGGCAGAGGGCGGTAGGAGATCCATCCAGTGTCCGTTCTCTCACCTGATCCCTAGAACAGTCCTGGCAGAGGGCGGTAGGAGATCCGTCCAATGTACATTCTCTCACCTCATCCCTAGAACAGTCCTGGCAGAGGGCGGTAGGAGATCCATCCAGTGTCCGTTCTCTCACCTCATCCCTAGAACAGTCCTGGCAGAGGGCGGTAGGAGATCCATCCAGTGTCCGCTCTCTCATCTCGCTCCTAGAACAGTCCTGGCAGAGGGCGGTAGGAGATCCATCCAGTGTCCGTTCTCTCACCTCATCCCTAGAACAGTCCTGGCAGAGGGCGATAGGAGATCCATACAGTGTCCGTTCTCTCACCTCATCCCTAGAACAGTCCTGGCAGAGGGAAGTAGGAGATCCATCCAGTGTCCGTTCTCTCATCTCGCTCCTAGAACAGTCCTGGCAGGGGGCGGTAGGAGATCCGTCCAGTGTCCGTTCTCTCACCTCATCCCTAGAACAGTCCTGGCAGAGGGCGGTAGGAGATCCATCCAGTGTCCGCTCTCTCATCTCGCTCCTAGAACAGTCCTGGCAGAGGGCGGTAGGAGATCCATCCAGTGTCCGTTCTCTCATCTCGCTCCTAGAACAGTCCTGGCAGGGGGCGGTAGGAGATCCGTCCAGTGTCCGTTCTCTCACCTCATCCCTAGAACAGTCCTGGCAGAGGGCGGTAGGAGATCCATCCAGTGTCCGTTCTCTCATCTCGCTCCTAGAACAGTCCTGGCAGGGGGCGGTAGGAGATCCGTCCAGTGTCCGTTCTCTCACCTCATCCCTAGAACAGTCCTGGCAGAGGGCGGTAGGAGATCCATCCAGTGTCCGCTCTCTCACCTGATCCCTAGAACAGTCCTGGCAGAGGGCGGTAGGAGATCCATCCAGTGTCCGTTCTCTCACCTCATCCCTAGAACAGTCCTGGCAGAGGGCAGTAGGAGATCCGTCCAATGTACATTCTCTCACCTCGCTCCTAGAACAGTCCTGGCAGAGGGCGGTAGGAGATCCATCCAGTGTCCGCTCTCTCACCTGATCCCTAGAACAGTCCTGGCAGAGGGCGGTAGGAGATCCATCCAGTGTCCGTTCTCTCACCTCATCCCTAGAACAGTCCTGGCAGGGGGCGATAGGAGATCCATCCAGTGTCCACTCTCTCACCTTGCTCCTAGAACAGTCCTGGCAGAGGGCGGTAGGAGATCCATCCAGTGTCCGTTCTCTCACCTCATCCCTAGAACAGTCCTGGCAGAGGGCGGTAGGAGATCCATCCAGTGTCCGCTCTCTCACCTCATCCCTAGAACAGTCCTGGCAGAGGGAAGTAGGAGATCCATCCAGTGTCCGTTCTCTCACCTCGCTCCTAGAACAGTCCTGGCAGAGGGCGGTAGGAGATCCGTCCAGTGTCCGTTCTCTCACCTCATCCCTAGAACAGTCCTGGCAGGGGGCGGTAGGAGATCCATCCAGTGTCCGTTCTCTCACCTGATCCCTAGAACAGTCCTGGCAGAGGGAAGTAGGAGATCCATCCAGTGTCCGTTCTCTCACCTCGCTCCTAGAACAGTCCTGGCAGAGGGCGGTAGGAGATCCATCCAGTGTCCGTTCTCTCACCTGATCCCTAGAACAGTGCTGGCAGAGGGCGGTAGGAGATCCGTCCAGTGTCCGTTCTCTCACCTGATCCCTAGAACAGTCCTGGCAGAGGGAAGTAGGAGATCCATCCAGTGTCCGTTCTCTCACCTCGCTCCTAGAACAGTCCTGGCAGAGGGCGGTAGGAGATCCATCCAGTGTCCGTTCTCTCACCTGATCCCTAGAACAGTCCTGGCAGAGGGCGGTAGGAGATCCGTCCAATGTACACTCTCTCACCTCGCTCCTAGAACAGTCCTGGCAGAGGGCGGTAGGAGATCCATCCAGTGTCCGTTCTCTCACCTCATCCCTAGAACAGTCCTGGCAGAGGGAAGTAGGAGATCCATCCAGTGTCCATTCTCTCACCTCATCCCTAGAACAGTCCTGGCAGAGGGAAGTAGGAGATCCATCCAGTGTCCGTTCTCTCATCTCGCTCCTAGAACAGTCCTGGCAGAGGGCGGTAGGAGATCCATCCAGTGTCCGTTCTCTCACCTGATCCCTAGAACAGTCCTGGCAGAGGGCGGTAGGAGATCCGTCCAATGTACATTCTCTCACCTCATCCCTAGAACAGTCCTGGCAGAGGGCGGTAGGAGATCCATCCAGTGTCCGTTCTCTCACCTCATCCCTAGAACAGTCCTGGCAGAGGGCGGTAGGAGATCCATCCAGTGTCCGCTCTCTCATCTCGCTCCTAGAACAGTCCTGGCAGAGGGCGGTAGGAGATCCATCCAGTGTCAGTTCTCTCACCTCATCCCTAGAACAGTCCTGGCAGAGGGCGATAGGAGATCCATACAGTGTCCGTTCTCTCACCTCATCCCTAGAACAGTCCTGGCAGAGGGAAGTAGGAGATCCATCCAGTGTCCGTTCTCTCATCTCGCTCCTAGAACAGTCCTGGCAGAGGGCGGTAGGAGATCCATCCAGTGTCCGTTCTCTCACCTGATCCCTAGAACAGTCCTGGCAGAGGGCGGTAGGAGATCCGTCCAATGTACATTCTCTCACCTCATCCCTAGAACAGTCCTGGCAGGGGGCAGTAGGAGATCCGTCCAGTGTCCGTTCTCTCACCTCGCTCCTAGAACAGTCCTGGCAGAGGGCGGTAGGAGATCCATCCAGTGTCCGCTCTCTCACCTGATCCCTACAACAGTCCTGGCAGAGGGCGGTAGGAGATCCGTCCAATGTACATTCTCTCACCTCGCTCCTAGAACAGTCCTGGCAGAGGGCGGTAGGAGATCCATCCAGTGTCCGCTCTCTCACCTGATCCCTAGAACAGTCCTGGCAGAGGGCGGTAGGAGATCCATCCAGTGTCCGCTCTCTCACCTCATCCCTAGAACAGTCCTGGCAGGGGGCGATAGGAGATCCATCCAGTGTCCGTTCTCTCACCTGATCCCTAGAACAGTCCTGGCAGGGGGCAGTAGGAGATCCGTCCAGTGTCCGTTCTCTCACCTGATCCCTAGAACAGTCCTGGCAGAGGGCGATAGGAGATCCATCCAGTGTCCGCTCTCTCATCTCGCTCCTAGAACAGTACTGGCAGGGGGCGATAGGAGATCCATCCAGTGTCCGCTCTCTCATCTCGCTCCTAGAACAGTCCTGGCAGAGGGCGGTAGGAGATCCATCCAGTGTCCGTTCTCTCACCTCATCCCTAGAACAGTCCTGGCAGAGGGCGGTAGGGGATCCGTCCAGTGTCCGTTCTCTCACCTGATCCCTAGAACAGTCCTGGCAGAGGGCGATAGGAGATCCATCCAGTGTCCGCTCTCTCATCTCGCTCCTAGAACAGTCCTGGCAGAGGGCGGTAGGAGATCCATCCAGTGTCCGTTCTCTCACCTCGCTCCTAGAACAGTCCTGGCAGAGGGCGGTAGGAGATCCATCCAGTGTCCGTTCTCTCACCTCGCTCCTAGAACAGTCCTGGCAGAGGGCGGTAGGAGATCCATCCAGTGTCCGCTCTCTCACCTCATCCCTAGAACAGTCCTGGCAGAGGGCGGTAGGAGATCCGTCCAGTGTCCGTTCTCTCACCTGATCCCTAGAACAGTCCTGGCAGGGGGCAGTAGGAGATCCGTCCAGTGTCCGTTCTCTCACCTGATCCCTAGAACAGTCCTGGCAGAGGGCGATAGGAGATCCATCCAGTGTCCGCTCTCTCATCTCGCTCCTAGAACAGTACTGGCAGGGGGCGATAGGAGATCCATCCAGTGTCCGCTCTCTCATCTCGCTCCTAGAACAGTCCTGGCAGAGGGCGGTAGGAGATCCATCCAGTGTCCGTTCTCTCACCTCATCCCTAGAACAGTCCTGGCAGAGGGCGGTAGGGGATCCATCCAGTGTCCGTTCTCTCACCTCGCTCCTAGAACAGTCCTGGCAGAGGGCGGTAGGAGATCCGTCCAGTGTCCGTTCTCTCACCTGATCCCTAGAACAGTACTGGAAGGGGGCGGTAGGAGATCCGTCCAGTGTCCGTTCTCTCACCTCATCCCTAGAACAGTCCTGGCAGGGGGCGGTAGGAGATCCATCCAGTGTCCGTTCTCTCACCTCATCCCTAGAACAGTCCTGGCAGAGGGAAGTAGGAGATCCATCCAGTGTCCGTTCTCTCATCTCGCTCCTAGAACAGTCCTGGCAGAGGGCGGTAGGAGATCCATCCAGTGTCCGTTCTCTCACTTGATCCCTAGAACAGTGCTGGCAGAGGGCGGTAGGAGATCCGTCCAATGTACATTCTCTCACCTCGCTCCTAGAACAGTCCTGGCAGAGGGCGGAAGGAGATCCATCCAGTGTCCGTTCTCTCACCTCATCCCTAGAACAGTCCTGGCAGAGGGAAGTAGGAGATCCATCCAGTGTCCGTTCTCTCATCTCGCTCCTAGAACAGTCCTGGCAGAGGGCGGTAGGAGATCCATCCAGTGTCCGTTCTCTCACCTCATCCCTAGAACAGTCCTGGCAGAGGGCGATAGGAGATCCATACAGTGTCCGTTCTCTCACCTCATCCCTAGAACAGTCCTGGCAGAGGGAAGTAGGAGATCCATCCAGTGTCCGTTCTCTCATCTCGCTCCTAGAACAGTCCTGGCAGAGGGCGGTAGGAGATCCATCCAGTGTCCGTTCTCTCACCTCATCCCTAGAACAGTCCTGGCAGAGGGCGGTAGGAGATCCGTCCAGTGTCCGTTCTCTCACCTGATCCCTAGAACAGTCCTGGCAGAGGGCGGTAGGAGATCCGTCCAATGTACATTCTCTCACCTCATCCCTAGAACAGTCCTGGCAGGGGGCAGTAGGAGATCCGTCCAGTGTCCGTTCTCTCATCCCTACAACAGTCCTGGCAGAGGGCGGTAGGAGATCCATCCAGTGTCCACTCTCTCACCTCGCTCCTAGAACAGTCCTGGCAGAGGGCGGTAGGAGATCCATCCAGTGTCCGCTCTCTCACCTCGCTCCTAGAACAGTCCTGGCAGAGGGCGGTAGGAGATCCGTCCAGTGTCCGTTCTCTCACCTGATCCCTAGAACAGTGCTGGCAGAGGGCGGTAGGAGATCCATCCAGTGTCCGCTCTCTCACCTGATCCCTAGAACAGTCCTGGCAGAGGGCGGTAGGAGATCCATCCAGTGTCCGCTCTCTCACCTGATCCCTAGAACAGTCCTGGCAGAGGGCGGTAGGAGATCCATCCAGTGTCCGCTCTCTCACCTGATCCCTAGAACAGTCCTGGCAGAGGGCGGTAGGAGATCCATCCAGTGTCCGCTCTCTCACCTCGCTCCTAGAACAGTCCTGGCAGAGGGCGGTAGGAGATCCGTCCAGTGTCCGTTCTCTCACCTGATCCCTAGAACAGTGCTGGCAGAGGGCGGTAGGAGATCCGTCCAATGTACATTCTCTCACCTCGCTCCTAGAACAGTCCTGGCAGAGGGCGGTAGGAGATCCATCCAGTGTCCGCTCTCTCACCTGATCCCTAGAACAGTCCTGGCAGGGGGCAGTAGGAGATCCGTCCAGTGTCCGTTCTCTCACCTGATCCCTAGAACAGTCCTGGCAGAGGGCGGTAGGAGATCCATCCAGTGTCCGTTCTCTCATCTCGCTCCTAGAATAGTCCTGGCAGAGGGCGGTAGGAGATCCATCCAGTGTCCGTTCTCTCACCTCGCTCCTAGAACAGTCCTGGCAGAGGGCGGTAGGAGATCCATCCAGTGTCCGTTCTCTCACCTCGCTCCTAGAACAGTCCTGGCAAAGGGCGGTAGGAGATCCATCCAGTGTCCGCTCTCTCACCTCGCTCCTAGAACAGTCCTGGCAGAGGGCGGTAGGAGATCCATCCAGTGTCCGTTCTCTCACCTGATCCCTAGAACAGTGCTGGCAGAGGGCGGTAGGAGATCCGTCCAATGTACATTCTCTCACCTCGCTCCTAGAACAGTCCTGGCAGAGGGCGGTAGGAGATCCATCCAGTGTCCGCTCTCTCACCTGATCCCTAGAACAGTCCTGGCAGAGGGCGGTAGGAGATCCATCCAGTGTCCGCTCTCTCACCTGATCCCTAGAACAGTCCTGGCAGAGGGCGGTAGGAGATCCATCCAGTGTCCTCTCTCTCACCTGATCCCTAGAACAGTCCTGGCAGGGGGCAGTAGGAGATCCGTCCAGTGTCCGTTCTCTCACCTGATCCCTAGAACAGTCCTGGCAGAGGGCGGTAGGAGATCCATCCAGTGTCCGTTCTCTCATCTCGCTCCTAGAACAGTCCTGGCAGAGGGCGGTAGGAGATCCATCCAGTGTCCGTTCTCTCACCTCGCTCCTAGAACAGTCCTGGCAGAGGGCGGTAGGAGATCCATCCAGTGTCCGCTCTCTCACCTCGCTCCTAGAACAGTCCTGGCAGAGGGCGGTAGGAGATCCATCCAGTGTCCACTCTCTCACCTGATCCCTAGAACAGTCCTGGCAGAGGGCAGTAGGAGATCCGTCCAGTGTCCGTTCTCTCACCTGATCCCTAGAACAGTCCTGGCAGAGGGCGGTAGGAGATCCATCCAGTGTCCACTCTCTCACCTCGCTCCTAGAACAGTCCTGGCAGAGGGCGGTAGGAGATCCATCCAGTGTCCGCTCTCTCACCTGATCCCTAGAACAGTCCTGGCAGAGGGCGGTAGGAGATCCATCCAGTGTCCGCTCTCTCACCTCATCCCTAGAACAGTCCTGGCAGGGGGCGATAGGAGATCCATCCAGTGTCCGCTCTCTCATCTCGCTCCTAGAACAGTCCTGGCAGAGGGCGGTAGGAGATCCATCCAGTGTCCGTTCTCTCACCTCGCTCCTAGAACAGTCCTGGCAGAGGGCGGTAGGAGATCCATCCAGTGTCCACTCTCTCACCTGATCCCTAGAACAGTCCTGGCAGGGGGCAGTAGGAGATCCGTCCAGTGTCCATTCTCTCACCTGATCCCTAGAACAGTCCTGGCAGGGGGCAGTAGGAGATCCGTCCAGTGTCCGTTCTCTCATCCCTACAACAGTCCTGGCAGAGGGCGGTAGGAGATCCATCCAGTGTCCACTCTCTCACCTCGCTCCTAGAACAGTCCTGGCAGAGGGCGGTAGGAGATCCATCCAGTGTCCGCTCTCTCACCTGATCCCTAGAACAGTCCTGGCAGAGAGCGGTAGGAGATCCATCCAGTGTCCGCTCTCTCACCTCATCCCTAGAACAGTCCTGGCAGGGGGCGATAGGAGATCCATCCAGTGTCCGCTCTCTCACCTCGCTCCTAGAACAGTCCTGGCAGAGGGCGGTAGGAGATCCGTCCAGTGTCCGCTCTCTCACCTCGCTCCTAGAACAGTCCTGGCAGAGGGCGGTAGGAGATCCATCCAGTGTCCGTTCTCTCACCTCGCTCCTAGAACAGTCCTGGCAGAGGGCGGTAGGAGATCCATCCAGTGTCCGTTCTCTCACCTCACTCCTAGAACAGTCCTGGCAGAGGGCGGTAGGAGATCCATCCAGTGTCCGTTCTCTCACCTGATCCCTAGAACAGTCCTGGCAGGGGGCAGTAGGAGATCCGTCCAGTGTCCGTTCTCTCATCCCTACAACAGTCCTGGCAGAGGGCGGTAGGAGATCCATCCAGTGTCCACTCTCTCACCTCGCTCCTAGAACAGTCCTGGCAGAGGGCGGTAGGAGATCCGTCCAGTGTCCGTTCTCTCACCTGATCCCTAGAACAGTCCTGGCAGGGGGCGATAGGAGATCCATCCAGTGTCCGTTCTCTCATCCCTACAACAGTCCTGGCAGAGGGCGGTAGGAGATCCATCCAGTGTCCACTCTCTCACCTCGCTCCTAGAACAGTCCTGGCAGAGGGCGGTAGGAGATCCGTCCAGTGTCCGCTCTCTCACCTCATCCCTAGAACAGTCCTGGCAGGGGGCGATAGGAGATCCATCCAGTGTCCGCTCTCTCATCTCGCTCCTAGAACAGTCCTGGCAGAGGGCGGTAGGAGATCCATCCAGTGTCCGTTCTCTCACCTCGCTCCTAGAACAGTCCTGGCAGAGGGCGGTAGGAGATCCATCCAGTGTCCGCTCTCTCACCTCGCTCCTAGAACAGTCCTGGCAGAGGGCGGTAGGAGATCCATCCAGTGTCCGCTCTCTCACCTCATCCCTAGAACAGTCCTGGCAGAGGGCGATAGGAGATCCATCCAGTGTCCGCTCTCTCATCTCACTCCTAGAACAGTCCTGGCAGAGGGCGGTAGGAGATCCATCCAGTGTCCGTTCTCTCACCTCGCTCCTAGAACAGTCCTGGCAGAGGGCGGTAGGAGATCCATCCAGTGTCCGTTCTCTCACCTCGCTCCTAGAACAGTCCTGGCAGAGGGCGGTAGGAGATCCATCCAGTGTCCGTTCTCTCACCTGATCCCTAGAACAGTCCTGGCAGGGGGCAGTAGGAGATCCGTCCAGTGTCCGTTCTCTCACCTGATCCCTAGAACAGTCCTGGCAGGGGGCAGTAGGAGATCCGTCCAGTGTCCGTTCTCTCATCCCTACAACAGTCCTGGCAGAGGGCGGTAGGAGATCCATCCAGTGTCCACTCTCTCACCTCGCTCCTAGAACAGTCCTGGCAGAGGGCGGTAGGAGATCCGTCCAGTGTCCGTTCTCTCACCTGATCCCTAGAACAGTCCTGGCAGGGGGCGATAGGAGATCCATCCAGTGTCCGTTCTCTCATCCCTACAACAGTCCTGGCAGAGGGCGGTAGGAGATCCATCCAGTGTCCACTCTCTCACCTCGCTCCTAGAACAGTCCTGGCAGAGGGCGGTAGGAGATCCGTCCAGTGTCCGTTCTCTCACCTGATCCCTAGAACAGTCCTGGCAGGGGGCAGTAGGAGATCCGTCCAGTGTCCGTTCTCTCATCCCTACAACAGTCCTGGCAGAGGGCGGTAGGAGATCCATCCAGTGTCCACTCTCTCACCTCGCTCCTAGAACAGTCCTGGCAGAGGGCGGTAGGAGATCCGTCCAGTGTCCGCTCTCTCACCTCATCCCTAGAACAGTCCTGGCAGGGGGCGATAGGAGATCCATCCAGTGTCCGCTCTCTCATCTCGCTCCTAGAACAGTCCTGGCAGAGGGCGGTAGGAGATCCATCCAGTGTCCGTTCTCTCACCTCGCTCCTAGAACAGTCCTGGCAGAGGGCGGTAGGAGATCCATCCAGTGTCCGCTCTCTCACCTCGCTCCTAGAACAGTCCTGGCAGAGGGCGGTAGGAGATCCGTCCAGTGTCCGTTCTCTCACCTGATCCCTAGAACAGTGCTGGCAGAGGGCGGTAGGAGATCCGTCCAATGTACATTCTCTCACCTCGCTCCTAGAACAGTCCTGGCAGAGGGCGGTAGGAGATCCATCCAGTGTCCGCTCTCTCACCTGATCCCTAGAACAGTCCTGGCAGAGGGCGGTAGGAGATTCATCCAGTGTCCGCTCTCTCACCTGATCCCTAGAACAGTCCTGGCAGAGGGCGGTAGGAGATCCGTCCAGTGTCCGCTCTCTCACCTCATCCCTAGAACAGTCCTGGCAGAGGGTAGGAGATCCGTCCAGTGTCCGCTCTCTCACCTCATCCCTAGAACAGTCCTGGCAGAGGGTAGGAGATCTGTCCAGTGTCCATTCTCTCACCAGATCCCTAGAACAGTCCTGGCAGAGGGCAGTAGGAGATCCGTCCAGTGTCCGTTCTCTCATCCCTAGAACAGTCCTGGCAGAGGGCGGTAGGAGATCCATCCAGTGTCCGCTCTCTCACCTCATCCCTAGAACAGTCCTGGCAGAGGGTAGGAGATCTGTCCAGTGTCCGCTCACTCACCTGATCCCTAGAACAGTCCTGGCAGAGGGCGTTAGGAGATCCGTCCAGTGTCCGCTCTCTCACCTCATCCCTAGAACAGTCCTGGCAGAGGGTAGGAGATCTGTCCAGTGTCCATTCTCTCACCAGATCCCTAGAACAGTCCTGGCAGAGGGCGGTAGGAGATCCATCCAGTGTCCGCTCTCTCACCTGATCCCTAGAACAGTCCTGGCAGAGGGCGGCAGGAGATCCGTCCTGTGTCCGTTCTCTCACCTCGCTCCTAGAACAGTCCTGGCAGAGGGTAGGAGATCCATCCAGTGTCCGTTCTCTCATCTCGCTTCTAGAACAGTCCTGGAAGTGCTCCATCGTGCCGGTCCCCTCCTTCCTTATTAGTTGATCCAGAACATGAACGCTGTTCTCCATCTGTACCTGAACTGTGGGGTTCTCCTTTACTGTGTCCTACACCAGGGACAGACAGGAGCTCCATCCAGTGTCCACTCTCTCATCCCTACAACAGTCCTGGCAGAGGGCGGTAGGAGATCCGTCCAGTGTCCATTCTCTCACCTCATCCCCAGAACAGTCCTGGCAGAGGGCGCTAGGAGATCCGTCCAGTGTCCATTCTCTCACCTTATCCCTAGAACAGTCCTGGCAGAGGGCGGTAGGAGATCCGTCCAGTGTCTGCGGGTGTGTGGCATACCGGGGGAGTACCGAGGGAGCTACACATATAAAAGCAAAGGAGAATGCCTTCAAAAAATACAAGGTTGAGGGATCATCATCATCATTCAGACTTTATAAAGAATGCAACAAGAAATGTAAGTGTAGCGGGTATGTACTTTCCCGGGTGTAATTTGAACTTGACAGAGACATTGGTGATGTGTAATTCCCTGCAGCCCAGCAGGTGGCGCTGTCGCGAGGGAGCTACATGTGGGGGTTTGAGTCCGGGATTTGTGGCTGCCCCTTGTACTAGTGGAGTGAAACTTATGTGATTGGAAAGTCGGCCATTGGACTGTGTTACAAAGTGAAGAAAAAGGGGTTAAGGGGCACAGAACTGTTTCTAACTGCGTAGTTCGTGGGCGTGTCTAAGGAAAAAAATAAAAGCCCGCAAGCTACGTGCAGAAAAGGAAAAAGGGGAGGAGTTCCCACCACCCGCGTGCTACACATGGGTGAATTGGCGCCAAGAGACAGAGAGAGTTGGATCGAGTGAGAGTGAGCAACATGCCTGCTTTTCCAGGTACTTGAGCCCTGTCGGGACCCCGGATGTCTTCCTCAATGGACATTGCTCCGCTCATCGCCCCACTTACGGATATGGGGATCCGGCTCAAGTCCCGGGGCCGCTTCGCTCTGTACACCTGCAGAGATGCAGAGGCCCTGGGCATGCTCTGTCCCAAATGTCACAGACTGGCCATGCAACTGCGCCCTTTCGGGAGATGCTTGGCTTGTGGAGAGTTCCTTTTTGAGGTGGAGCAGCCGACTGAATTACCCCGAGTCTACTGGGTGAATTGCATCACAGGCGTTGAAACTTAGGAGGAAGACGCCTATGCTCCCACAGCCGAGCCCACGCGCATCGCTTCCCCTACTGCCAGTGCCTTGGGGAAGGATGCCCCTGAGCCTACGGTACTTTTGGCGGACACCGCAGCCCTCTTTTGGCAGCCATGCAGTGGGCGTGGTCTACCCGCTGTGCATGCTGGGAGAGGGTACAAAAGGGGCAGACGCCTTTTGGCGAGAGGCGATTCCAGGGGGACCCCAGGGCTTACAGGGGGGACCTCTGGTCCAGTGAGCATGCCTCGTGGCCCGCATGGCACAAGGTGTGCTAGAGTGCTTAGGCCTTGGGCACCTTCAGCCCGAGGCCCTGTTGCTGCATTGTAGGCCCAGCGCCACTGACTAGGGCCTACGCTTCAGAGAAGGATCCCAGACTGCCCGTTTGTAGGGGGCCCATATTTAGGAAAGGAGTTCCAGGGGAAAAACAGTCCCGGCAGAGATAGCGTCTCGGGGAGAGGTCTGGAGGCCTACCTTAAGGGGAATCCATCATCTCTGACATCCGTGCTCCATCCCGGCTGCTAGGACCGCTCTCATAGGGACTATCCGGGTGAGCAATACCCACTCAGGCTTGAATGGTGACGAGTGTAGATATTGGACTTAAGTGTTGCGTGCCTGAACCTTTCCCCACATCTTTCAACTCTTCTACTCTTGTTTCTTCGAGTTTAACTCAAAGTGCAGAAAAAGAATAAAGCTTTGCTGATTAGGTTTTACTCAAGTGTGGACATTGGCCTTATTCCAAGGAGTCGTCGGTGTGCCTAGACAAGGGAGCTAAAGGATCCACTCGTGGGAGGTATTTTGCTGCAGACCCAAAGTGCCTTCAAAAAATACAAGGTTGAGGGATCATCATCAGCATTCAGACTTTATAAAGAATGCAACAAGAAATGTAAGTGTAGCGGGTATGTACTTTCCCGGGTGTAATTTGAACTTGACAGAGACATTGGTAATGTGTAATTCCCTGCAGCCCAGCAGGTGGCGCTGTCGCCCTGGGCTGGGGTTGAATCATTGCTGTGTGTCGTGCCTCCTTTTTGTCCTCCCTGGGCAGCGGTATGGTGGGGCGGGGAACCCGCCGTGCTTGCTGGGAGAGGGTATAAAGGGGCCGGCCATCTTTGTCACAGGGTCAGAGTCCAGGGCACCTTCAGCCTGTGGACGGTGGTTCGTGTTGGTTCTCTAGGCGGGACTAGGCCTAGAGGACAGCCGGAGGTCGTGTTCCATTTCAGGCACCTTTAGCCTGGGGTGAGGTACTCAGATGGAGGTCCGGAGTTCAGTGCCCAACACTGAGTTCCGCGAGGGAAGGAGATCCTAGGGAACCCAGGGAGTGGGTACCCGAATCCGGAAAGCGTAATGGACCGGGGGAGCTCCTCATTCGAAGACCCGGTGCAGCAGATTGCCAGTGACGGGTGAGTCTCTCACCGGAGACCGCTTGGAAGGAAATTCTCCTCGTTCGGAGACCGTAACCCACTTTCAGGGAGGAAAGTGGAGAACACATTGTGTCTGGGCCTATTCGCATCCACACCCCCTTTTCTGTTCTGTTTCTACCAAGGGAGTTCAACTGATTGTGTTCATTGAAGAAGAATAAAGGAGTGTTGGACTTTAATGGTGTGGAGCTCATTTCCTGACAGACATTGTTCGAGGTAACTCTTGGAGGGAGGATCCAGGTGCACAGCACTGACCCGAAGGTAATACAAGAACGTTGCTTATACCGCACTGACACATGTGGTGGAGGCCAGGCGTGGTGTCCCGGCTCCCTTCCCCTCTAGAATACCCCTAGACACAAGAAAGACGAGACGAGAGAAAGAGGGGAGTGAGGAGGGCGCTACACGAGGGGGCTCGGGTCCGGCATAGTGTTTGTGCACCACGCTATTGAACGTGTCTGTTGGAAGAGTTACGCGAGTAGGCAGGCCTTAACTGGCCGAAGTGCATCCCTGCTCGAAGTCGTGGACATGACCCAATGAAGGGAAAGGCCCGCACAGAAGAGTGGAAAGAGGGGGAAGTTCAGCCGTGTGAAGTACTACATGTGGGGGCTTCTATTGCACTGCGCTACCAGGCACACCCCCATCGCTTAGTTCGTGGGCGTGACTAAGAAACAGAAAAGAAGAAAAGCTTGCGAACTGGAGCAAAGGGGAGGAGTCTAAAGCGTGTGAAGGACTACACGTGAGACATTGGCGCAAAAACTCTGCAGTGTGCGATGGATCAGCAACAGGTCGCCATGTTCGGACATACGTCGTGGATTCCGGTTCACCCTTCCACCACGACATTGACTGCTGCTGCTCCGGTAACAGATACGGGGATCCAGCTAAAGCCAAGGGGTCGATTCGCCCTGTACTCATGCATGGACGTGGAGGCCCTGGGTGTGATTTGGCCCGGCTGTTCGGGACTGGTGTGCCAGCTGAAGCCATTCGGGTGATGTGAGGCCTGTGGGGAGTTCCTGTTCGAAGTGGATCCGGCGGTTGAGAAGCCGAGAACCATCTACCCCAGCCGTGCTGCGGGCAACACCACTCAGAGAGGAGGAATCACTGCTGTGACAGCCATCCCTGCGCACACTGCAGCGACCGAGGAGGAGGTCGTAAAAACTCAACGGGAGAAATCCAAGGATGCTGACTCAGTCACCACGATCTCGCAGCAACCACCACCGAAGAGAAAGACCGGCATGGTAGCCCCGACCAGCGGTTGTGGTGGACCGTCTCGCCCGCTTACGTCCGGCCCGGATGGATCCGTCGACAAGAGTTCCGGACGTCCCGTTTCAAGTAAAGGCCGAGGTAAGCCTGGCGGAGAGATTTGGTGTGTGGGAAGAGGTGAAATCTCGGTCTCCACTACAGGATACCTGCCTGCGGAGGAGTGTGACACCTCTGACCTAGAGTCGCTCTCGGACATGGGAGACGATGTTGCAATAGACGATCTGTTCGCAGAAAAGGGCTGGGACAAAGTACCTCTCGCTTCATCCCGGAGGACCAGGGATTCACCCATGTCTACAGGGGAAAGTACACCCCGGGTGGAGGCACCAGTGCCTGAAGAGAGGTCCCATCTCCAGCCTGCTTCTACATCCCCGGTACCATCTGTGCCAAAGGCTGGGGAGAAGAGACTGTTGTTGCGGGCACCAATGCCCAGATCAGATGTGATCAAGGTTCCTCATCACTCGGACTCGATAGTTCTGCCTGGCGAAGGGGACAGAGCTACCATGCCTCCTTTGGCGAGACTACAACGGCTATTTGGCCAGAAGGTTGCTGCGGACTACGGATGGGAGTATCCGTACTTGTCGAAGGAACTGCTGTATGAGGTGGAGGTGTGCCGGGAGCGCTGGTACAATGACTTTGTGTGGACCCACCTTCAGGTTCCCCACGCCCGCAGGTACCTGGCATGCTCTCCAAAGGCCTCTCAACGTTTTAAAGACTGCAAGGCAGAGTGGATGTTGGGACGACACATCCATGCAGATAAGGTGTTGATCTGGCGCAAGGAAGGGGAAGATGTGGAGTATCATCTAGAAACCATGGATCAGCACTTGAAGCCACTTGTTCTGCTGCATCCCCGTTTTTACCTGTAGGAGAAAAGATACTCCGTTCTTATCATGCTGCTGAACTTTCTGGGGCCTGTTGCTTTTGTGCCTTAAAGGAATGAAGGACTGTTCCTGTTGTTCTTCACTTTCCTGCAAGAGATCATGGACTCTGGGTAGATAGGGCCAAAGAGAAGAGGAAAGTTCCACGAGTGCAGTTACCGCGGTGCTGTCACCAGGTGGCAGTGTTGCGCAAGGTTAAAACACTTTTCATGCACTCACTCTTTGGAGAAAAGGGATTTCTTTCCGGAGAAGTTTATTTTCCATCACACGAATACAGGTGTCAGGGTTATGTGTGTTAATCCTTTCTTTTCCCTCTGCAGGAGAGCATCCCATCAAGTCCACTGAGGGTGGGGTGGGTCTTAGTCAGGATGGGGGGGGGGGGGGGGAAGTAAAAAAAAAAAAAAATGTGAAGATGTGATTCAAAGTTATGAGTCAATGCTGTTGTTTCTCTTTTGTCTTTATTCCCTTTTCTTTACAGGGCTCAGACACAATGTTTTAGTTGGATAGTTTTTTCTAAAGTTTTATATTTTTGTACAATTGTTAGTCGGTTTCTGGATTGGATTATGTCAGCCGTTGAGGACATGATTTACTCCAGACACTGGGGACCAGTGTCAAACCACCAGGGGGAGAGTGTAGCGGGTATGTACTTTCCCGGGTGTAATTTGAACTTGACAGAGACATTGGTGATGTGTAATTCCCTGCAGCCCAGCGGGTGGCACTGTCGCCCTGGGCTGGGGTTGAATCATTGCTGTGTGTTGTGCCTCCTTTTTGTCCTTCCTCGGCAGCGGTATGGTGGGGCGGGGAACCCGCCGTGCTTGTTGGGAGAGGGTATAAAGGGGCCGGCCATCTTTGTCACGGGGTCGGAGTCCAGGGCACCTTCAGCCTGTGGACGGTGGTTCCTGTTGGTTCTCTAGGCGGGTCTAGGCCTAGAGGACAGCCGCAGGTCGTGTTCCATTCCAGGCACCTTTAGCCAGGGGTGAGGTACTCAGATGGAGGTCCGGAGCTCAGTGCCCAACACTGAGTTCCGCGAGGGAAGGAGATCCTAGGGAACCCCGGGAGTGGGTACCCGAATCTGGAAAGCGTAATGGACCGGGGGAGCTCCTCATTCGAAGACCTGGTGCAGCAGATTGCCAGTGACAGGTGAGTCTCTCACCGGAGACCGCTTGGAAGGAAATTCCCCCCTCGCTCGGAGACCGTAACCCACTTTCAGGGAGGAAAGTGGAGAACGCATTGTGTCTGGGCCTATTCACATCCACACTTCCTTTTCTGTTCTGTTTCTACCAAGGGAGTTCAACTGATTGTGTTCATTGGAGAAGAATAAAGGAGTGTTGGACTTTAATGGTGTGGGGCTCATTTCCTGACAGACATTGTTCAAGGTAACTCTTGGTGGAGGCTCCAGGTGCACAGCACTGACCCGAAGGTAAAAGAACTTTGCTTGTATCCCACTGACACCTGTGACAAAGGCCTGGCGTGGTGTCCCCACTCCCTTCTCCTCTAAGGTACCCCTAGACAACAGAGAGACGAGCTGAAGAGAAAGAGGGGAGTGAGGAGGGCGCTACATAAGGGTGCAATCAGGGCGGCTAAGATAGAATACGAAAGACACAAAGCGGAGGAGAGCAAAAAAATCCCAAGAAATTCTTTAAGTATGTAAACAGTAAGAAAATGAAGGACAGACCATATTGGCCCCATAAAGAATGAGGAAGGTCATCTGGTTACAAAGGACGGGGAGATGGTGAAGGTATTGAATTTATTCTTCTCCTCAGTCTTCACGAGGGAATCGGGGGGCTTCAGTAACCAAAACTGCAGTGTTTATCCTCATGACACATCACAGGAAGCCCCTCCATGGCTAACAGAGGACAGAATTAGAAATAGACTTGGGAAACGTAATGTGACGGGAGGGCCTGTGGAACCCAGATTCCCTTGGAAAGTATGGGGTACCCTTGTTTCAGCTCCCCATGTACCTCTTATGTCTAAGTCACCCTGTGCTGCTATCCTGGCACAGGGTGACTGAGAAAATATGTCTTGGATTACTTAAAATGGGATAGTAATATTTTCTCCCAGGATATATGTGTAGCGGGGTGTTCAATTTAAGGGAAGTGTCTGAGTGGTAACCAGGCTCAGACGTATTAAATTGATAGGGTTCATGGACCATTTTTGTTCTCAGGGGTTAATGCTTGTGATGTGTTCCCTGTGGCCGGAGGGTGGCACTGCCATTCTGGGCCAGGGTTGAACCGCGGGCGCAGTGCTGTGCCTTTTGTGTCCCCTCTCGGCAGCCGTACAGTAGGGCGGGGAACCTGCTGTGCATGCCGGGAGAGGATATAAAAGAGGCGGACATCTTCTGAGAGGGGTCTTCGTCCGTCCACGCCCAGGCACCTTCAGCCTGGGTGTGTGGGAGTGTGGTTCATCATCTCCGAGTGCCCTAGGCCCAGAGGCCTTGTTCCGGTTCCACGCCCAGCCACCTTCAGCCTGGGTGTGTGGTTCGTCATCTCCGGGTGCCCTAGGCCCGGAGGCCTTGTTCCGGTTCCACCTCAGGCACCTTTAGCCTGGGGTGAGGTACTACCTCACCGCTCCTGTTTGCCTGGGCATGGAGGCCCAGGAGTAGCAGTGATGGCCTGGAGCCCAGCAGCCTTCGGCTGGGGTCCACAAGGGATCGAGGAGTCCAGGGTGCCGCCTTGCAAGGGGACCCACACCCTAAGAGAAGGGAGGACCTGTTCCGAAGGACCGGTGCTGTGGACACGGTAAAGGAAGGGTCTGTTGACTCTCTGGGGGGATGTCTTCTCCCTAAAAGGGGCCATGTCCTAGGAAGGAAATGTATATCCACCAGGTCTGTGGCAGAGACCAACCTCATGGTCTGTGGCAGAGACCATGCGCCAAAACTGTTTGAGAATCTGAACAATCCTAAAAATTTGAGCTACATTTGTGCCTGGACCTCCTCCACACCTTAAAGCTGTCCTGTGTCTTTGCTCCAACCTTTCGTTCATCCAAGAGAAAAATGTGTTGTGCAAGTGGAAAATAAATATTGAGTTGGACTTTCAGCTGGTGTGGACATTCACGTTCCTGGGGAAGTCAAGGACTTGCATCTACACACTGTAGAGGTGAGAATCATTCTCAGGAGGACTTTGTACTCCGACTGCAGACAAGGCCCAAAAACAACACCGCCTACCCTCTTAACACGGGTGGGTACGGGCTTGTGGTGCGGTGTGCCCCTTTCTCCTAGGAGGAGCCGAAGCAGACAAGGAGAAGGGGGTGTGTGCGCTACATATGTAAAGACTATTCTTGGTCTGTTTGATTCTGAACTCAACATGTTAATTGAAAGAGCCGATCACATTGGCCTCTGTACTATATAATAGACGGGCCGACTCCTGCTGGAGCTCCTGCTATTGTGTGAAGATGTCCTATGTTTATACTTATGATAATTGTGACAGAACCCACTGTCCCTGTGTGTTTTGGAAGGGACTGTGGGCTGGCCTCTTACCCACAGATTATGGCCCAGAAGAGACTGAGAGACTTGGGGACAAGCTGGCATTGAGATAATGTAATGTAATGCTACATCCCTTCACCCCCTCCCCCACCCCCACCTCTTGTTGCTGTGTTTAACTGGCTCAGACTGTTTTCATTTATAGGTTGTGCCATTTTATTTTTCCAGGTGGTATACTGGTGTGCAGTTCCCTGTGGCCTGTAGGTGGCACTGCCATAACGGGTCAGGGTTGAACCATCAGTCCTAGTGCTGTGCCTTGGGGTGTCCTCTCTCGGCAGGGGTACAGTGGGCGTGTTTGGCCTGCTGTGCATTCTGGGAGAGGATACATAAGGGGCAGACGCCGCCTGGGAGGGGTCTTCGGAGGAGGAGAGGAGTCGGAGTCCAAGTGCATGGTGCATGGCCCTCCAGGCCATGGGGCCATGTGTGCATCAGTCCCAGGCACCTTTAGTCCTGGGGCTGCATCTTCAACGTTGGGCCCAGCACCTTTAGCTGGAGCCCGCTTCTGGGAAGAGGAATCCCTGGGTGTCCCTCGTGAGGGAGCCCGCTTCTAAGAAGGAGGACCTTTCTGACGGACCGGTGAGAGTTCACGGTGAAGGAAGGGGCCCGGTAACTTTCTGGAGGGATTCATCTATCCACCAAGGGCCTAGTAATGTGCTGCTGCTGGCACTTGTTCTTGCATACCAAAAGCTAAGAGGTTCGGGGTCTGATAAATTCTGTGGCAGAGAGTCTCCCGATCGCATCTAGGAAAAGAACCTGATTAAACATCCGAGCATCACTTCGGCTGCTAGGATCCACTTTGCAGGAGACTATCCGGGTGAGCTAAACCTACTCAGGGATAGAGTGGTGATTGTAAAATCTACTTGTGCCTGGACCTACCTCCTAAACCTTGCTGTCCTGTCTCTCTTCCACCCTTTCCTATCTGCTGAACATTGAGAAAATAAACTCAACGTTGGAGTTTAGAGTGGTGTGGACATTGGAATTACTGGGGGGAGAACAGAGACTTGTCCCTATCCTAGGAGATGAGAACCAACTGATGGAGAACCTAGCTGTGGGACCCGAATACATAACACCGCTTAACCTCCTCATCCAGGAGGGTACGGGCATATAGTACGGCGTGCCTTCTTCCTGCACGTGAGCCAAAGGTGGGAAAAGGGTCCGTGTGCTATATGTATATATATATGTGTGTTGTGCCATGCTGTTGGACTATTTGCTGTGATGGTTTGGGGTGTGACCGTATTCTATTGTCTATTGTGGCTGTCTGCCTAACCTATTATGGGATGTGTAATGCCGCGTACACACGACCGTTCTTCACGACGAGAAAAATGCCATTTTTTAATTTGGTCATTAAAAACGATGGTGTGTGGGCTCCAGAGCATTTTTCGCGACGTGAAAAATGGGCATTAAAAATTTGGAACCTGCTCTATTTTTTCTCGTCGTTTTTCTCGTCGTCGTTTTTCTTGTCGTGAAAAACGGCCGTGTGTAGGCTTTAACGACGTGAAAAAAACGCGCATGCTCAGAAGCAAGTTATGAGACGGGAGCGCGCGTTCTGGTAAAACTAGCGTTGGTAATGGAGATATCACATTCGTCACGCTGTAACGGACTGAAGAGCACAAGGCTCAAAAGCGCGAATCATCTCTCACCAAACTTTACTAACACGAGGATCAGCAAAAGCAGCCCAAAGGATGGCGCCATCCGAATGGAACTTCCCCTTTATAGTGCCGTCCTACATTTCGTACGTCACCGCGCTTTGTCCGAGCATTTTTTTTTCACGATCGTGTGTAGGCAAGGCAGGCTTGAAAAGAATCACGTTGAGAAAAACATTGTTTTTTTAATGACATTAAAAACGGTCGTGTGTACATGGCATTAGTGTGTTTTCTGTGAGGAAAAAGGGAGGGGGGGTTCCTCCAACCCCCCTGCTAATAAGACCGTGTATTGAGAAGTTTGACCACACCTGACCCGTGTGGGCATTGTCATTGGACAGTTTGACACGCCCTGTTTTCCAATGGTGGTAGGGATGTGTTTTGAGAAGAGATATCTGTGTGTCCATGTGTGATAATAAAGCAGTTTGTGTTTGCCAATCTACAGTGAGGTGTTGTCTGTTGATTGGGGGCTAAAAGATCTTGGACGGTGCTGGATCTGAACAGAGGAAGCATTGACGGCGGACCTAGATCTGTTCGAGGACAGAGGGTTCGTCACACTTGTCTCGTGATTGAGGGGTTAAGGGCTGGTTAGGGCGAATCTTCAGGCTGCGGGTGCGTTTGGAGGACAGGAGACACAGGTCTGGCGGATGTGCCCACCTGGGGTATCCGAGATCCGTCACAGTGGTGGCAGCAGTGGGATGTCTCCTGCAGTCCGGGACATCCAAACCACCACCAGGATTCAAGATCCGGGCAGCCGCCGAGGAGTGATACGGGGACCGGCCAGCATGAGAGCGGAGTTTGGGAGGAGGCTGCAAGACATGCGGAAGCAACATCAGGGACCAGCGACGGAGCACACCATGCTCGGCTGGGGGGATGTGATCCGCCAGCAACTCTGGCATGAGACCCTAAGCCACGAGCGGCACCATCAGGGGAAGATCCTTCCCTCCTCCACAGATATGTATTGGACGCAGTACCGTACGCGAGAGGTGTTCCTGAGGGAACGACTGCGAGATGAGTGGAAGACAGAGCTCAGAAGATTTGTCCTGGATGAGATGAGGCTGGACGCCAGCTACAGAGCCCTCCGGTGGTTCGTGGCTCAACTGTGGCCAGGTACAGCAGATGGCAGCCTGACAGAAGGCGTTGGCTACGGCGGCGAGGGGCTGCTCCATAATTTTTTTTACGGAGACCCAGACTTTGGGAGCGACGAGGAGTGGCGGCTGGAAAACATCCTGGACTTCCAAGATGAGGTAATGGACATCCCCGAAGAGGCGTGTGACCTGGAGGAATTGGAGTTCCTGGTTGAGCAGGAATGGGAGCTCGAGATTGCCTACAAGCAGCTGTTTGACGGTGATCAGCAGCCTGGCATGGCTCCCGTTGCCTGGGACTGTCCGGGAGAAATAGTGGACAGTCACAAAGATGCGGAGCAAATGGGGCCAGGGGTGCCCCTACGTTTTCCCATCCTAACCGCAATGGAAGAAGCGGCGATGATACAGAGGGCACTGCGAGTGCTAGAACGCACCGGAGGTTCCCCAGGCAGCGAGACAAGATAATAGCATAAAGGTCTCAGAAGTTGGGAGTTGAGACGGGCGCTGGAAGGCTGGTAAATGGTTATCAGCAGCAAGTCCAGAGTATCGCATCCGGTGCCCCAGCAGAAGTGCTGGCTACGGGGCAGAGTGCCGCTGGCCTCTGCCCAGCATCAGAAAAAGAGTTGGATCCGGAGAGTCCGAGAGATGATCTCCGTGATCTGTTTCCCACACAGCAGATATCCCCACCGGGAGTGGAGAAAGCAATTCTCCCTCCACAGCAATTGGACACCACCCCAATGATCACCCCCCCAGCAGAAGCGCTGGCTATGGGGCAGAGTGCCGCTGGCCTCTGCCCACCCTCAGAGTTAGATCCAGGGAGTCCGAGGGATGAACTCAGTGAGCTGATTTCCCAGCACTTGGACACTACCCCAGTGTTTATTCCCCCAGTAGAAGCGCTGGCTGCATGGCAGAGTGCCGCTGGCCCCGGCCCAGCCCTCAGTATGTTTTTGGAGGGTTTGGGAGACAGCCCCTGTCAGAAGTCGCCTTAGCAGCTGGTCACAGAACCAGGAGGGGAGAAAACCCTTCCCCCTCTCCAGCGGCTGAACTCTACCGTTGTATATGTCCCCCTAGCAGAAGCGCTGGCTACGGGGCAGAGCACTGTTGGCCTCTGCCTAGCATCAGAAAAAGAGATGGAAAGTCCGGGAGATAGTCCCTGCAAGATACATCCTCAGCGGCTGGTAACTACACCAGGAGAAAAACAAGTACCGTTTCCTCCCCAAATGCATAGCACTACCAGCCTATGTTCTCTACCAGCTGAAGCGCTGGCATCGGGGCAGAGGATTATTCAGCTCCCCCAATATCTGCTCTCACCACGCCAGAGTCATACTTTTCGTTTTCCTGTTTGCCTGGGGTGGAAGTTTGTGACTAACGCAGGTCCAGACCAGTTGAGGGTCAGGGACTTGGTTAGTCTGTTTTTAAAAGGGGAGAAATGTGACAGAACCCACTGTCACTGTGTGTTTTGGAAGGGACTGTGGGCTGGCCTCTTACCCACAGATTATGGCCCAGAAGAGACTGAGAGACTTGGGGAGAAGCTGACATTGAGATAATGTAATGTGATGCTACATCCCTTCTCCCCCATCCCCCCCTCTTGCTGCTGTGTTTAACTGTGTTGGTTAATGGCACGTAGACAATGGAATGGACTGGAGACATCTCTCCGCAGGGGATGTGTATTGAGGGGCTGCCTGCTTACCATAATCCCTTTATGCTTAACTGTAGTCTCTGTTTCAATGTACAAGTGTTCAGTTCCCATTGGTTCTTCCTTGTCCCCTACCCCCCCTCTATGAGAAGACTAAGGGGAGTGTCCCTAACTGTGTGTAAAAGTGTATGTTTTGTATTTAATAAACTGTTGATGCTCTGTATGTTTAACCTGTGTGGCTTGTCTCGGACAGGAGATGGTGAACCCCTATACCCAGACATCAGTTGCAGGCACAGGGGATTTGATAGACTTTTCTGCTGAGGAAGAACAACCTGATGAGCCTCCAGCAGAAGAGCTGGTATCAGGGCCACACTTCACTGTGCTTTGCCCAGCACCAACAGCAGTATCTGTGGAGTTGCAAGGAACTTCCCCAGCTGAAGCGCTGGTCACCGGACAGAGGGTTCAAGACCTCTGCCCTACACCTGTGGCAGTTCCGGAGGCTCAAGGTGAGAAGGTGGCGATCACTTTTCAGCAGCAGATACAGGGGAAGAAGGGACAGGAGGTGCTCATTGTCCCTCCCCACCAGTTGGCCAGGGTGGAGAACGCAGTCTTTCCTCCCCAGCAAAGATCCGTTCACCTGGGAGACAGTACCATAGACATGTCGTCCCAGCAGCCAGATGAGGGAATGGAAAAAGAAGCAGCCAGCTCACCTCCCCAATGGCAGCTACACAGTTTGGGAGTGGATGAATCCAGCTTCCTTCCGCAACGGTTAGCCAGAGCGGATGATGTGGAGTCCCCAACAGAAGTGCTGGCAACAGGGCAGAGTGCTACCAACCTCTGCCCAGCAATGGCAACAACTGTGGAGTCCCAGGGAGCCGTGGCAGTTGCCCCCCCAAACAGTTAGCGGGAGCAGATGGAGTGGGGTTTCCAGCAGAAGGGCTGGCAACAGGGCAGAGTGCTGCTGGCCTCTGCCCTCAACTAACAGAAGAAGGAGTTCCTGTGGTAGTGGATGGGACTTCGGTCTTCACTGACACAACCCCAGAAAATGGTGCGACACTGAGACAGGAGGATGTCAGCCTTGGTTTGCAAGCACTGGGGGATTTTCATCTACCACAAGTGGATGGGACTTTAGTCTCCACGTGTATACCCCAGGGATGCTGGGCAGTAGGCCCAGATTCCCAAGAGCATGACGGAGTGAGCCCAGTCACCATGTCTTCTCTCCAGCGGCTGAAAGGACTCCAGGGAGAAGGGCCAGTCCAGGCCTCTCCCCAGCGGCGGATATGTTGTCTGAGAGATGCAGAGGTTGGCTGGGTGAGTAATGCTCTGTTTGGAACAATTTGTTTGGGGTACTGTGTGGGTACAGGCATTAGAGGACTGGAACTATGGACTAACTTCGGAGTCAACCCTTCTGGGGTCTCCTCCTGTGTTAGTCTTCTGCCGAAAGGGGAGAGATGTGACGGGAGGGCCCGTGGAACCCAGATTCCCTTGGAAAGTATAGGGTACCCTTGTTTCAGCTCCCCGTGTACCTCCTATGTCTAAGTTACCCTGTGCCAGCATGGCACAGGGTGACTGAGAAAATATGTCTTGGATTACTTAATATGGGACAGTAATATTTATCCACAATATCTCCCAGGATATGTAAAGACTATTCTTGGTCTGTTTGATTCTGAACTCAACATGTTAATTGAAAGAGCTGATCACATTGGCCTCTGTACAATGTAGTAGACATGTGCACACTGAAATATTTCGTTTCGGAATTTCGTTTTCGTCCGAAAAATAAATTTATTTAGTTACTCCCGAAATTCGTTTTTATTTATTTCGTTTTTCGTTAGAAATTGCATTCATCCGAAAATCTGAATTAATTAAGGTCGAATCTGTCATTGAAGGCTTATGGTGTCTGTCGAATGTTCAAAGAAGATTCGACGGAGCAGTGAAACTGTACGACTCTGCAATCATACATTTCCGGTCGAATGTTCCGCCCACAAGCTATAGAAGAATTCTAATGTTGTATGACTAGTAATAATTATATTTATTCATTACTATTACTAGTCAACCAACATTAGAATTCTTCTATAGCCTATGGGCGGATGCATTTGACCGGAAATGTACGATTGCAGCGTCGTACAGTTTTGCTGCACCGTCGAATCTTCTAACTTTCGATGCTTTGTCGAATCTTCGTCATTCTAGCTATTTTACTGCTCCTCCTCTTTGGTTACAATCAGCCAATAACATTCATCATCAACTTTATTTTTATTTTACTTCCCCCACCCAATTCCAGCAGTGATCTTTTCTCTCTATGTCGAATCTTTTCTCTCTATAATAACAAATCTTTTCTCTCCTATGTCGAATCTTTTCTCTCCTATGTCGAATATTTTCTCTCTATAATGTCGAATCTTTTCTCTCCTATGTCGAATCTTTTCTCTCCTATGTCGAATCTTTTCTCTCCTATGTCAAATCTTTTCTCTCCTATGTCGAATCTTTTCTCTCCTATGTCGAATCTTTTCTCTCTATGTAGAATAATCTTGGACTAATAGAGTTAAGGTTAGGCACATTCGACCACAGGTTCGATAGACACAGATTGTTATTGTCAGCGTCACGTCGAATCTCCTATCTATATCGAACTGTTGTAGCAACGAAAACAAAAATAAAGCATTTGTTTATGTCGGATCTTTCGGTTTTCGGATTCTGTGCTTTCGTTTTCGTTTGTTAAAACGATAACGAAAATAGCTGAAATTCGGACGAAAATGCATTCGGACAAAAACGAATGCACATGTCTACAATGTAGTAGACAAGCCGACTCCTACTGGAGCTCCTGCTATTGTGTGAAGATGTCTTATGTTTGTACTTATGATAATGTGTTAATTAACTCTGCTATTGTGTGAAGGAGTCCTGTGTTGTACTTATGATAATGTGTATTGTATAGCCGGTGAGCTAGGAGACGTGTAGTCTACCCTAAAAGGTCATATCTTTGAGTCACCTAGTCTGGGTAAATGATTATTTAATTAGCTCATGTTAATTTATGTTCTGGTTACCTCATCTTTAACTGTATATAAGACTGTATTATTGTTCTAATAAACTACTCCATGTTCAGCAGACAAACAAGTCTTGTCTCATTGTGTGCTTGTGAGGAGCTGGAATATCTAATATCTATATCCAGACTGATAGGAAGCGGCGGTATATGACGGAAGCACTCAAGAGGAGTGTAACGACATGGGTTAACATTGTTTAAGATATTCCATTCCCGAACACACGACAGCTACCAGACACTCCCAACCAGCCGAATAAGACCCTATACAAATAATTCTCCCTCCACAAACGAGACACAGCTCCATGTTGAGGTTCCAAAACAGGGAATGACTCTTTTTCTTTCTCGTACATCACGGGACACAGAGCGGCATAGTCATTACTATGAGGGTTATATAGTTTACCTTCAGGTGCTGGCACTGGCAACTTCCAAACCAGAAGTACCCTCCCCTATATAAGCCCCTCCCATCCGGGAGCACCTCAGTTTTTTGCCAGTGTCTAAGGTGTTGGCCAAGAAGTAACATGTGTTTTTCACTGAGCTTGCGTACAGGTTCTTTTGGGCCTCAGTAAGCTATTCCGGATCCGACCAAAAAAGCTTCATAGCTAAACGGTCGGTACCTGGGCCTTGCAGAGAAGAGCAAGGTTTTGCCTGTAATGCTTCTCTTAGGAGGGCTGGACCCTGGGATCCAGAGCTCTGGTCATACCCACGACCAAGATGTTGTCTGTGCAGGGTGCTACACAGGTCCAGGGGAGTGGAATCCTTGGGAACCCGGTCCCTGAAGGTTTAAGTACAATGCCTGCCGTGAGAGGTGAAGTTTGGGCTTCTGTGGACCAAACAGAGTCCTGCGGCGGGGAAAAGGTAAGTGGGGGCCCCTCAGGAACTTGGTTCTATTGAGGGGACCCCCAAGCCTAATATGTCTTTCTGCCTGTTACCTAACGGTATTCCCGCTAAATATCTGTGCATGCCTGTAACTACTAAAAATGTAATAATTTTAAGAGTGGTCAAGAAAAAAAAAAAATGGTTAAACCGCGGTACCTGTGTTAAACCACTAGAGGCCGCTGTGGAACGTTGTTTTCTTGTCATGTGGATTTTTTCTTTCCAAGTCAAAATCCAGGCAGATGGTGAGTGAATGGGAAACTGTTTCCTCTGCCATGTTGCAATGCTCGTCCATCCCCCAGCCCTGTGGCAAACAGGGCCCTGGCTTCTGTCCCTAGTTCCTTTTCAAAAAGAGCGCCTCTTTTTATAGAGGTGAGCTGGAAAAAGGGGCGGAGCTTGGTGGATGACGCTCTGTGCGTGCCGCAGCGCTTCTGCGCATGTGCGGGCGTCCCAGCATGTTAAAAAGCACAATTAGGTGTTGTTAGCTGGTTATGGAAGGCAGAAACAGAGCTGGCAACATTTAGAAAGGCATACAGCAGGCGGTTGATGCAGGCATCCCCATAGAAAGGCACATTAGTAGACACCAACTGTTTATATAGCAGCAATTGTGCTAGAATATTCTCAGTAAAAGTGGTGTATTACGGCTGGAATACCTCAGCTTTGGGCTTAGGAAAATGCCGTCTAAAGTCTCCGGGACTAAGAATCCCAGGAAGCATAGGGGGTCTCCATCGGGCTCTGAGGATCTTGGGCATGCTTCGGCTGCACCAATCTCCCCTGAAAAATCAGAGGTTAGTGACCCTCAGGAGTACCTGGTACTGTGGCTGTCCTCAGTTCACCTGCTCCTGTGTATGTAACAGAGGAGGTTTTTTCCTCAGCTCTGGGAGGATTAGAAGAGAGATTGTCAACATTGATCGCTGCTTCCCTGTCAGAGGGAAAGCGCGCCCGATCTCCGTCTCCTCCTTCAGAGTGCCTGTTAGCGGAGCAACAGTCCCATACAGGGATCGACCTGCCTGAAGGGGATCAGGATGAGGTTGATTCTGTTGTAGAGGAATTAACAGTGGAGGAGCCGTTCTCAGCATCACATGCTGAAAGATTATGGGTTCAGTCCCTGACTAATATGGTCCGATCAGCATTTAAAATGCCCCTTGCGGAGCCATCATCCACTTCTGTCTCCTCGTTGGGGTCGCTAAAAGCTTCCCAGACTGTCTGTTCCTTTCCACTTCACCCTTTACTGGAAGGGCTCATTTACCAGGATTGGGAACATCCTGATAAAATATTTACTCCCCCCAAGAGATTTCCGGTGGTCTATCCCATGGAGGATAAGTTCAGCAAAAAATGAAGGGTCCCTACAGTGGACGCAGCCATCTCTTGTGTGAATAAATCACTGACATGTCCAGTAGATAATGTCCAAATGTTCAAGGACCCAATAGATAAAAGATTGGAGTCCTTATTAAAATCTGCTTTCTCTACAGCAGGCTTGGTGACACAACCAGCAGTGGCAGCTATTGGGGTCTGCCAAGCAGTGAAGGATCAGTTGAAACAGGTCTTAAGGGACCTGCCAGATCAGCAGGCCCTTGCCCTAGCTGATCTACCTAGAGCCTTGTGCTTTGCGGTTGACGCCATAAAGGATTCAATCCATCAGGCCTCCCGCCTTACGCTGTCTGTAGTACATATGCGCAGGCTTCTATGGCTCAAATACTGGTCTGCTGAAGCTCCCTGTAAAAAATTGTTGGTTAGCTTCCCATTTCATGGTGAACGCTTATTCGGGGAAGACCTGGACAAATATATCCAGAAAATTTCCAGCGGTAAAAGTACACTCTTGCCGGTTAAAAACAGAGTTAGAGGTCCCTCTTTTAAGAGGCCTGCTTCTCCAGTCCCTGGGACATTGGCTGTGAAACAGTTCCGACGGCCTCCTCGGTCAAATCCCGGGGGTAAAAATCAGGGACAATCGCAGGGTAACAAGAAACCCTGGGTCAGGAGAGGTACAAAACCTCCCCCAAAATCAAATGCATGAAGGGTTGACCCCACTCAATCGGGTGGGGGGAAGACTTCAGTTGTTCGCAGAGACCTGGCGGGACACGATCAGAGACAGATAGGTGCTCTCCGCAGTAAGTCTGGGATACAAATTGGAGTTAAAAGACTCCCCTCCTTCCCATTTTATAAGGTCGAACGTGCCAAGGGATCCCCGGAAGAGAGAGAGTCCCTCCTGTTGGCACTAGAACAACTATTGCTCCAAGGAGTAATTATGGAGGTTCCCCTGGAAGAATGGGGGTTCGGGTTTTACTCAAACCTCTTTACAGTCCCGAAACCAAACGGGGACGTGAGGCCCATATTAAATCTAAAAGGGCTAAACAAATTCCGACATATCAGAACTTTCAGGATGGAGTCGATCCGATCGGTGACCACTGCCCTACAAGGGGAGGAATGGCTAGCCTCGATCGACATCAAAGATGCTTATTTGCACATTCCCATCTTTCCAGTTCACCAAAAATTTCTACGCTTTGCAGTAGAAGGGCGCCATTTTCAGTTCAGAGCCTTACCCTTCGGTCTGGCCACAGCACCACGAGTGTTCACAAAAATTCTGGCCCCATTATTGGCCAATCTAAGAACACGAGGTGTAACGATAATGGCATATCTAGACGACTTGTTGCTGATAGACCACTCGGTGGAAAAACTAGAAGTGGTTGTTCACGAGACAATCAAGTATCTGGAATCTCACGGTTGGATTATCAACCGAGACAAGTCAGCCCTAAAACCAGTCAAAAGTCTGGAATACTTGGGGCTAAGGCTGGATTCAGACCAGAGAAAAATTTTCTTGCCTCAAGAAAAGGTGTCGTCTTTGAGAGATTTGATCCACCTAGTGGGTACAAAAAGACAGCCGTCCATATGCCTGTGCATGAGGCTGCTGGGAAAAATGGTGGCATCATTCGAAGCAGTACCCTACGGTCAATTCCATTCAAGGAATTTGCAAAGGGCCATACTGTCAGCCTGGAACAAAAAAGTTCAGGCCCTAGACTTACCAATGTCCTTGTCCCCTTCCGTTCGCAAGAGCCTCCGTTGGTGGTTGGTTCCCCAGAATCTGGAAAAAGGGAAATCCTTCAGTCCGATTTCTTGGAAGGTGGTCACTACAGATGCCAGCCTTATAGGCTGGGGAGCAGTACTGGAGCAATGGTCTCTCCAGGGCAGATGGTCGGATGCAGAAAAGGCCCTGCCCATCAATCTCTTAGAGATACGAGCAGCCCGGTATGCCCTAGTAGCATGGACATCCAAACTCCAAGGGTCCCCTGTCAGAATTCAATCAGACAATGCCACGGCAGTGGCATATATCAATCATCAGGGTGGCACCAGGAGTCGTGCAGCCCAGAGGGAAGTAAATTGCATCCTGAAATGGGCAGAAAGATATGTCCCAGCCATATCCGCGGTATTCATTCCAGGAGTGGAGAATTGGAAGGCGCCAATAATTATGCCCTGGGGAATGGTCCCTTCACCCCGAGGTTTTCCGGACAATATGTCAGCGGTGGGGAACACCGGATGTAGATCTTCTAGCATCCAGATTCAACGCAAAGGTGGACAGATTTGTCTCTCGGACAAGGGATCCCCTAGCTTGCGGCTCGGATGCCCTAGTGTTCCCTTGGGATCGGTTCAAGCTGATATATGCATTCCCACCGCCACAATTGTTACCTCGATTACTCCGCAGAATCAGGGTAGAAAAGAAACCAGTGATTCTGGTGGCTCCAGCGTGGCCCCGAAGAGCATGGTACGCGGAGATTGTAAAAATGTCTGTGGGGAGTCCTTGGACCCTCCCACATCGTCCGGACCTGCTTTCACAAGGACCGATATAACACCCTTCCTTACCAGCCCTAGGTTTGACGGCCTGGCTATTGAAGCCCACATTCTAAAAAAGAGAGGTCTCTCTAATCCTGTGGTATCTACCATGATCAATGCCAGGAAGCCGGTATCCAGGCAGATCTACTATAGAATCTGGAAGGCGTACATCGCGTGGTGTGAGGCCAAGAAATGGCATCCACGTAAGTACGTAATAGGTAGGATTCTGGACTTCCTACAGTGGGCTGTAGATAGGAAGCTTGCCTTGAGTACTATCAAGGGTCAGATTTCGGCCTTGTCAATATTTTTTCAAAGGCCCTTGGCTTTGCATTCACTAGTCAAAGCTTTTATACAAGGAGTGATGCGTATTAGCCCTCCGGTTAATATTCCCATATGTCCATGGGACTTAAACCTGGTTCTGTCGGTTCTACAGAAACAACCATTTGAACCATTACAGCACATTTCCTTGGTCCTTCTCACCAGGAAATAGATTTTTCTAGTAGCCATTTGTTCGGCTAAAAGAGTGTCGGAATTAGCCGCTATGTCCTGTAAGGAGCCATATCTGGTTATCCATAAGGACAGAGTAGTGTTACGTCCTCATCCAGCCTTTCTTCCTAAGGTGGTATCGAGGTTTCATTTGAACCAAGATGTGGTTCTTCCTTCTTTTTTCCCCAAACCTAGTTCGGTAGAGGAAAAGTTATTGCATTCTTTGGATGTAGTAAGAGCAGTTAAAGCTTATCTAAAAGCCACTGCTCAGATTCGCAGAACGGATACTTTGTTTATTCTGCCGGAAGGCCCCAGAAAGGGTCAGGCAGCATCAAAATCTACTTTAGCCAAGTGGATTCGACAGGTCATTATGCAAGCCTATGGCTTGAGAAGGAGACCGCCTCCGTTCAAAGTTAGGGCGCACTCCACGAGAGCAGTTGGAACTTCATGGGCAGTGCATCACCAGGCCTCCCTGGCTCAGGTCTGTAAGGCCGCAACATGGTCTTCAGTACACACGTTTACTAGGTTCTACCAGGTGGACGTTAGAAGTCAGGAGGATGTCGCCTTTGGGCGCAGTGTGTTGCAGGCCGCAAAAGATCCTCATGTCTGATAGCGCTCAGCTTATGTTTGGTGTATCCCCCCCCTCATTGGGCATTGCTTTGGGACGTCCCACATAGTAATGGCTATGTCGCTCTGTGTCCCGTGATGTACGAGAAAGAAAATAGGATTTTTATAACAGCTTACCTGTAAAATCCTTTTCTTGGAGTACATCACGGGACACAGAGCTCCCGCCCCTCTTTTGGGGACACTTATTGCTTTGCTACAAAACTGAGGTACTCCCGGATGGGAGGGGCTTATATAGGGGAGGGTACTTCCGGTTTTGGAAGTTGCCAGTGCCAGCACCTGAAGGTATCTATATAACCCATTAGTAATGACTATGTCGCTCTGTGTCCCGTGATGTACTCCAAGAAAATGATTTTACAGGTAAGCTGTTATAAAAATCCTATTATTTTCCACATGGTAACATATCTTTTTTCAAAACATCCCCCCCCCCCACCAATGGGAAACAGGGCGGGTTAGACTGTCCAATGACAATGGGGATACAGGTCAGGTTGTTGTGGAAAATGTTATGAAGATGTATTTAATATGTATTGTCATAATGTCACCCAGTGTTAGTACTTCCGCAACCCGCTCTAAAGAGCTGACTGGGGCAGTCTGAGGCTGGTTGAGATAAACTTCCTGATTTGGAGAAGGGTGTTGGCAGAGTAAGGCCTCTCTGCAAACGCATTATTGGTTTAGCGGATATATGCTCTTGTCGCCTCTGTGTCTGATCAAAATTGAGGTGGTGACGTGAGCGCACACCTGCAGATAAGCTCCCCTCATCAGGAACTGTGCTCATTGGTTATTGTATTATTATTGTATTGAATCCTTTAAGCTATATTTCTTGTGTTGTATTCTGAGTGGAGCTCCAGTGAGCTCACTTCCTGTGGAGAAGGTCACATGCTGTGATGACCACTCCCATGGGGGAGGTGATTATCTGCTGGTGAGATCTTTTGATAATAAAAAGGAGCCGTAAGGCTCGAGGCGAGCAGTTGATGCTGGGAGGCTTTGATGATGAGACCCGTCTGGTGATGTTTCTTGATTTGTATGAATGGGATGAATGGTGAGTCAATTTTAGTTTAAGAAGTATTATTGCAATAAGACGAAGTGTGCTTATTTAGCACAAGGCAAAAATAAAAATGGATGTGGGCTCTGCAAACAACCAATTTTGAGACTACAAGGTGTGTTCCAACTTCTCATCAGTAAACAGTCTTAGCAGGGGGGGGGGGTTTGCTGGAGTGATCCCCCCTTCCTCACAGCAAGACACTTAAACATCCAATAATAGGCAGCCAGGCTGTCTACCAAGCTCCAATCCACATCACCACAGTAGAAGACTTAATTACCACAAGCCACAATGAAATGGTCTTTAGAAGTTAGTCTGGATTCATTAACATTACAACAGGCAGACAGGTGGTTGGAGGTGATGACATTAACATCTTTCAACTAACATGTTGAATTCAGAATCAACCACCAGTAAATAGTTCTTTACAGATATCATGGGGAATATTGTGGATTAATATTACAGACCCATTTTAAAGCAATCCAAGACACATTCTGAATGTCCATTATTTTCTGGCTCATACTTTCTAAGAACTTCTGGGTCCCACGGGCCCTCCCGTTACAAGGAGTGTGGGATGTTCCGTTACACTTAACATTAATAAATTACCAGGACCAGATGGCTTGCACCCGAGGGTACTTGGGGAACTCAGTCAAGTAATTGCCAGACCACTGTTCCTAATTTTTACTGACAGTCTACTGACTGGAATGGTACCAACTGATTGTAGAAAAGCCAATGTAGCACCAATATTTAAAAAGGGCCCAAAATACATCCCTGGGAATTACAGACCAGTTAGCCTAACATCAATAGTATGTAAGCTCTTGAAGGGGATGATAAGGGACTATATACAGGATTTTAGTAATGAGAACGGTATCATTAGCAGTAATCAGCATGGATTCATGAAGAAACCAATCTATTAACCTTCTATGAGGAGGTGAGTTGCCCGTAGACGTGGTGTATCTGGATTTTGCAAAAGCATTTGACACAGTTCCCCCAAAACTAATAAAGGGTCTGGAGGATATTAGTTATGAGGAAAGGTTGTGAGCGCTGAACTTATTCTCTGTGGAGAAGAGACGATTGAGAGAGATATGATTTAAATTTACAAATACCATACTGGTGACCCCACAATGGGGAGAAAACCTTTTTTTGTTAGGGAGACACGTGGCCACTCATTAAAATTAGAAGAAGAGGTTTAACCTTAAACTACATAGAGGGTTCTTTACTGTAAGAGCGGCAAGGATGTGGAATTCCCTTCCACAGGCGGTGGTCTCAGCGGGGAGCATCGATAGTTTCAAATAACTATTAGATAAGCACCTGAAAGAGCCCAACATACAGGGATATACAATGTAATTCTGATATATAATCACACACACAGGTTTGACTTGATGGACTTGTGTCTTTTTTCAACCTCACCTACTATGTAACATCCTCCCCCCTGAGCTCAGTGCACACCCAGAGACTTCCTCCCCCAAGTCCTTGCTGCCCACCACGAGACATACCCCTTCTAGCACTTGACACAAAACCAGAGATGACCTCCACTTAGCAAACAAGACATCCTCCCCCACCCCCCTGCCCCCCAACGCACACCCAGAGACATCTTCTCCCCAGAACTTGGCACACACCCAAAGACATCCTCCTCCTGGCATTGGGTGAACACCCAGAGACATCCTTTCCCCAGGACTTGGCACACACACAGAGACATCCTCTCCCCAGGACTTGGCACACACCCAAAGACGTCCTCCCCCTGGCATTGGGTAAACAACCAGAGACATCCTCTCCCCAGGACTTGGCACACACACAGAGACATCCTCTCCCCAGGACTTGGCACACACCCAAAGACGTCCTCCCCCTGGCATTGGGTAAACAACCAGAGACATCCTCTCCCCAGGACTTGGCACACACACAGAGACATCCTCTCCCCAGGACTGGGCGCACACCCAAAGACGTCCTCCCCCTGGCATTGGGTAAACAACCAGAGACATCCTCTCCACAGGACTTAGCGCACACCCAGAGACATCTTCTCCCCAGGACCTGGCACACACCCAGAGACATCTTCTTCCCAGGACTTGGCGCACACCCAAAGACATCCTCCCCCTGGCATTGGGCGAACACCCAGAGACATCTTCTCCCTAGGACTTGGTGCACGCCCAAAGACACCTCCCACCGCACACCAAGAGACATCCTCCCCCCCTACACTCAGTGCACACCCAGAGACTTTATCCCCCAAGTCCTTGCTGCACACCACGAGACATACTCCTTCCAGCACTTGGCACAAAACCAGACAATACCTCCACTCAGCAAACAAGACATCCTCCCCCACCCCCTCCCCCAGCGCAAACCTAGAGGCATCCTCCCCCAAGCTCTTGGCGCACACCCAGACACATTCTCTTCCCCCCAACACTCGGCACACACCAGGAGAAATCCTTTCCCAAGTCCTGGGCACATGCCTAGAGACATCCTCCCCCAAGCTCTTGGTGAACACCCAGAGACATCTCTCCCCACCCACCAAAACACAATGCACACCCAGAAACATCCTCCCCATGGTGCCCTTCATGAGACATCCTCCCCCAAGGTCTTGCCACACACCCAGAGCCATCCTCCCCAAGGCCTTGGTATACACCAAGAGACATCCTCCTCCCAGCATTTGCCCCAAAACCAGAGACAAACTCCCTTCAGCAAACAAGACATCCTCCTTCACCCTCCTGCACCCAGCAAAAACCTAGAGGCATCCTCCCCCAAGGCCTTGCTTCACACCCAGGACCCCAGGACTTGGTGCACACCCAGAGACATCTTCCCCCCAGGAGTTGGCGCACACCCAAAGACATCCTCCCCCTGGCATTGGGCAAAGGCCCAGAGACATCTTCCCCCCAGGAATTGGTGCACACCCAAAAGACATCCTCCCCCTGGCATTGGGCAAAGGCCCAGAGACATCTCCCCCCCCAGGAATTGGTGCACACCCAAAAGACATCCTCCCCCTGGCATTGGGCGAACACCCAGAGATATCTTCTCTCCAGGGCTTGGCGCACACCCACCCAAAGATATTTTCCCTGCACACCAAGAGACAGTCATCCTCTCGCAAGGCCTTGCTTCACACCCAGGCACATTCTCTCCCCAAGACTTGGCACACCCAGGGACATCTTCTCCCCAAGACTTGGCACACCCAGGGACATCTTCTCCCCAAGACTTGGCACACCCAGGGACATCTTCTCCCCAGGGCTTGGCGCACACCCAAAGACATGTTCCCCGCACACCAAGAGACAGAGTCATCATCCCCCAAGGCCTTGCCCCACACCACAAGATCGTACACCCTACCTACATGGTCCTGGCCAAGATCCAAGTATATTGTAGTATACGGAGCCCCCCAATCCATGTAGATTGTAGTATGAGTCTGGATATGTAGATGTTCTGTTATTATATAGAAGATGGGAGGAAACACGATTGTACATTACATTATATCTATATATATAGAATGTGTGGAGTACACTGCTCTGGATAGGTAGGTGTCGTGTTATTATACTGTATATAGGAGGGAGGACACACAGACACATTGATACAGACAATTTGTGGAGTTTATATGTTTCATATAATAGTGATATAGTAAGTGGTCAGAAAGACACTCTGTTTGCTGATAGGTGGTCTGGGAAGCAGAATATATATATATATGTATTATAACATGAAGGCACGGCAGTAATCGGGACCTCTTCCTGCGGTAATCAGGACCTCGTCCTGCGGTAATCAGGACCTCCTCCTGCGGTAATCAGGACCTCCTCCTGCGGCACGGCCTTTCCTCGTCATCAGGGACTCTCAGACCGGAGCTTTTTCCAGCGGAAGGCCTTCTCCACATCATAGTCATCCTTCTCCTGTTCCTTCACCAGATCCAGGAAGACCTGGGGACAGAGGGAATGCTGGGAATTAGAATACCCCTGTCATGTGATGTCATTAATAATAAAGGGGTGAATGATGAAGATGTGGCTGGTGATGGAATACAGAGAAGTTAGCCGCTCGTCACTCTTCCGGTGGACTCCTCACTCTTCTCTGGTTTTATGGAGTCCATCCTCAGAAGAGGCGCTTCCTCCTATCATAGGACTGCGGGGGGATGGAGGTAGAAGTGACAGTTGGGGTGGATGGAGGTAGAAGTGACAGTTGGGGTGGATGGAGGTAGAAGTGACAGTCACGGAGATAGAAGATCAGTCTTACCTGCTCCAGGGTGGACTGGGAGAAGCTGTACTCTTCCACACTGAACACTCGCTTGGCTGTGAAGAGATTACAATGAGTGTAATCCCCCAGTCTCCCATCTATTACTACCATCCCCCAATCCCATCTATTACTACCCTCCCCCGATCCCCCAGACTGCCATCTATTACTATCTTCCCCCGATCTCTCAGACTCCCATCTATTAGTACCCTCCCCGATCCCATCTATTACTACTGTAGCACCCCGGGGTTTAGTCAGGGAGCTCCTGACCAAATTCCTTGTCAGGAGGAGCTACTGTGGATAGTTGTCCATTGATTTCTCCCTACGTTTGGCCTTGTTGTACTTTTCTCTTCTGCCACTAGGTGGCCGGGCACTTGGTGGTATTAGATGTGAGAAGGACATTTCAAGGTCTGGTTACGGGTATATGGGGTATCTCAGCCAATGGGCAGGGATTTTCTTGAATCCCTTGGCCTTCTGGGAGAACCTATATATTGAGATGGAGTCAGGTGATTGTTGTTCTGTGCCACCCGGACTGCCATCTGGGAGGACGTGTGTCGTCTGCCCCAGGCTCCTAGGCCAGAGATTGGGCCTATCCTGGGGGCATCTGGCTGCCAGGCTGTGTGAAGGCCTATTCAGAAGTAAGAGGGCAGCGCAGGGTTGAGATTGCGGCTTGCAGTCCAACCAGAAGTGACGGTTCTGTCGGTCGGAGGTAGAAGGGAAGATGTCGCCACGAAGGGACCAGCCACCTTTACCAGGGACCACAGTGAGTAACTGAAGAAAGTACCGGAGTAACATTCTCACCGAACGGCACGGTGGAGAATCAGGAAACTTCAGGCGGTGATCAAGCCAGAGACCCAACAAGCGGAGGAGACGCTTGCAGAGCAGCCTTGTGTGTCAAGCCAGGGACCGAGCCAGCGAATCAGATAGTCCAGTAAGAGACCAGGAGCTCAAGGGGCTGAAGAGCTACAAGTGGACATTGTAGTGAAGCTGAGAGAACTGTTAAACTTTGCGTTAGGAACTGTTGCCATAGGAGACAGCAATCCTGCATGTGCAGAAGTGGCACCTTGCTGGGGCCTTTCCCTGTACGGCTGTTCTCCTACTGAAGTCTCGGAGTCTGCCAATTGAAATTGCAACTACTTAAAAGTCTCCTGGCCCCAACCCCCTTTCCTTGCAAAATATAAAAAGGACTGATAAGAAATAAAACCTCTTTTGCATCCAAGAAGTGTCTGGCGCCCAATGACTTTCACCATCTTTGCGCCTCACAACCCACCACATATTAAATTATGTCAGCGTAGGGTGACCACATTTCCAAACTGCCATTCAGGGACAATTTTGCCAAGGACCAGGGGGGGGGGGGGAGGGGGGGTGTTGTGTTGAATGTAGTTTCGGGGTTGATTTGTCGGGTGAATGGCATGCTTGGAATGTATTTCTATTATTACATTGTAATAATAGACCCCCTTCCCTCAGTAAGGACCCCCCTCTACTAACTATAGACCCCCTCCCTCAGTCCGGCTCCCTCTCCACTAAGTATAGACCCCCCTACCTCAGTACTGACACGCCTCTCCACTAAGTATAGGCCCCCTCGCTCAGTACGGACCCCCTCCACTAACTATAGACCCCTCCCTCAGTACAGACCCCCCACAGTACAGACCCCCCCTCAGTACAGACCCCTCCTCAGTACAGACCCCCCCTTCCACTTGTGCTAGTAGAGAGGTGGGTGTCAGAAACATGCTGGGGGGGGGACTTTTTACCATTTTCCTGATCACTATCCCTGTCCCCCCCCCCTCCTCTGTCCATCTTCATACATATAATATAAGCTTAAGACAGACCTCAGATCAGCGCCAGGAATGCACAGCGGTGTCCCTCTGCCGTCTCCTGTGTACTTGTAAATAGCCAAGGAGGGGGACGCGGCTTCGGTCTGCTCTGCGGTATGAGGCTGGGAGACATCCAGGTGCTGAGCCGGTGGATTCGTGTATTTGGGGCTTCACCTGCTGACAGCCTCATGCGGCATGGTGGAGAGCGTTAGGCGCGGAGGAGGAGAACGTTAACAATCTCCTTCCTCCGCTTTGCATGTTGGGCAGAGTCGCGGCTGTGAGGTCACTGGTTAGTAGACGCCAGGCGGCTCTAACAACCAGATCTCCAGAGTCTTAAGTGGAGTTGGAAGCAGAGCGAGCGCCAGCGCTATGGCGGGGTTTGCTCGCTCTGTCAATTCCATCCCGAAACACTGTATTGTCCCGGAATGAAGGTGCCCGGGACCCGGGACAGACCTGGGCAATCCGGGACACGTGGGCACCCTATGTCAGCGGTCTGTGGCCTGAAAGGTTCTCATTAGACTGGAAGAGGTTAGAGATTCTGCTACGCTACCCTCCCCCGATCCAGACAACAGTACCCTCTCCTCCTCCTCCTCACCAGTTTCTGTGCTACCCAGTCACCTTACAGAACAACACCCCCCCCCCAACCCACTCACTGACCTAAAATGCCACATGGCCTCACCCCACTATTCCAGCACCTCCCCCACTGTCACTGACCCCCTTCTAATGTGGGTAAGTTTTGAGGTCCTCACCTTCCTCCAGCTGTAGAAAGGCCTGTGACAAGGACTGCACATCGTCCATGGGGATCTTATAGACGAGCAGAGAGGAGAATCTGCATCCAATCAGAGAATCATTAATCATGGTGGCACTGGACAATGTCTATCAATAATAAGAATATATGGAGACTAAGGTGACGGAGTGATCAGGAAAACACCCCCCCCCCCCCCCGGTTCCCCACCCTCCTTACCTTTCCTGCCGGGCCGCCTGCGGAAACATCCGGATAATCTGCTGGTGGAGGAGCTCTGCATGCTGGGAATCCTTCACCTTCATCTCCAGGAGATAACTATTCCCAAACTTACTCTTCAGCTGCTGGATGGAGCCAATACACCTGAGGGGAAGCCAGAGGGCGCCATATTACCCATCAGAGCCAACACAAGACATCAAAGTCCTGATTGGCTGATCCTTACCAATGAAGGTCGCATGATTGTGTTGTGGAGAATGTTATGAAGATGTATTTAATATGTATTGTCATAGTGTCACCCAGTGTTAGTACTTCCGCAACCCGCTCTAAAGAGCTGACTGGGGCGGTCTGAGGCTGGTTGAGATAAACTTCCTGATTTGGAGAAGGGTGTTGGCGGAGTGAGGCCTCTCTGCAAACACATTATCGGTTTAGCGGGTGTGTGCTCTTGTCATCTCTGTATGCCTGATCAGCATTGAGGTGATGACGTGAGCGTACACCTGCAGATAAGCTCCCCTCATCAGGAACTGTGCTCATTGGTTATTGTATTATTATTGTATTATTATTGTATTGAATCCTTTAAGCTATATTTCTTGTGTTGTATTCTGAGTGGAGCTCCTGTGAGCTCACTTCCTGTGGAGGAGGACACATGTTGTGACATCACTTCCGGCTGGGAGTTTAATAAAATAACCTTTGGTGGGCGTCGACAGGGAGTTGATGCTGGGATGCCTTGATGATAAGATCAGCCTGGTGATGCTTCCTTCTTTGAATGAATGGGGTTTGAATGGCGGTGAGTGAATTTTAGCCTAAGATAGAATTATTGCAATAAGATGAAGTGTGTGCTTATTTAGCACAAGGCAAAATGGTTGTGTGCTCTGCAAATAACCAATTTTGCCACGACAACTGCCACTGCTGGGGGGTCTGGAGCAGCATTCCCTCTTCCCTACTCCCAATAATTCCAGGGATGGAGAGCATGTGACTCACTCCTTTTCCTCCCATGTGATTGGCCCAGGGCAGTCACATGGGGTTGGGTAACATTATACAGGAATTGAAAGATTAAACATTTGTAAACTTAATTTTACACTAATCATTTTTGTTGATATCTGAGGGTAAGATCCAGCGTGAGGGGGAGATCTGTCTGCAGGGGCTGGTGATTGGCTGTCAGTGACGGTCCTACAAGGTGCATTCCTGAGTGTCGGCACCACAGAGGGAGCCCAGAGCCCACATCGTTCTACAACCAAAGTCTCCAAGATAAAATAAGTAACACTTTAATTAGGCAGCCAATAGAAACCTTTGTTTAGAAAGTCTAAGCAGTTCTAATCAGACAGAATATTAGGATATTTGTGTGCAGAATCACCATTGAGGGACACAGGAACCCTTCAAACCTCAAAGGAGAAGTCCAGCCTAAGCTCGTTAGTCTGGGCTTCTCCTATGGATCACAGGAGTGCAATTTGTTTTTGACTGCTGACCCATTTTCAGCAGAGAGCGGACTGAAGTCTGCTGACGTCACAACTCAGTCCAAGCACCGCGTCATCCTGACAATAAAGTCTGGATCCGTCAGGTGCCTGCACTGACACCCATCTCAGCCTCTCAGCTCCCCGCTCCCCGCCCCTCCACAGCTCAGCTCCAATGAGCGAGGAGGAGCAGAGCGGCGAGCTGCTGATTGATAGTCAGCAGCTCTCTGTTTGGGAATCTGTGAGAACCGAGCCATCGGCGATGTTTGATCGCTCGGTTCTCAGTGTAGAGGTGCTGGGGGACAGATACTGCATCCACCGAGGTAAGTATGAAACTCAAAAAACAAAAACAAAACCTTTACTTCTCTTTTAAGGTTATTCTGCTGCTTACAGGAGGACTGGACGCCACCCGGAAATCGTTCGCCTGTCGCAAGAGTGTAGCGCCGTTTGAAACTACCAGCTGGCGGTGGAAATTGCTCGGTCTCTGATCACACACGGAACCACCTGTATGGTATTGACCTACAGCAGGGAAACTTTCCTGTCTGTCTGCAGCACATGGCTAATATTGAGCGGCTCTTAGCTGAAAAAAATTGTGGGGTAGAGCGGAAGTGAAAGGAAGACTGCAACCGCGTGAGAGTATCTTTACCCACCCCCTGTATATGTTTATGGATGAACTCAGTCTGTCCCGTCATTATCTCCCCCACAGACATATTCATGAGACACACGTGTACTGCTCAATCCAGTCACGCAGCATATACCACCATTAAGCCAAGCCTTACGTGTTCCGTCATTTCACCCTGCGCCAAACCTGTCCAGGTTACCAATGGGACATCCTGGGGATCTTTTGCTACAAGTTTTCCTGTCACTAGGACTTTGAATGTAATCGCCTCAGCGGAGGACAGGACAGTTATGCACTCACATACCTACCCAACACATAACTACCCAACACATAACTACCCAATATATACAACCAACACCTACCTACCCAACACATAACTACCCAACACATACCTACCCAACACATAACTACCCAACACCTATCTACCTGTCACGACACCCCAAGTATGAAAGGGGTTACAGCCGTTTATGATATGCCATTCCCGAACACCAAGGCAGCTACCGACACTCCACAGTCAGGCGAACGAGACCCATAATGGTAATTCCTCCCTAATAACGAGACACAGCTCTGTAGTTAGGTTTCCAGCAGGTCTGACACCCTTTATTGAGAAAAGCAGGCTCTTTTAGTGTATATAAGACTACTGTAGTCCAAATGAACAACTCCACCCACAACATCACACAATGGTTACATAACGAGCTCCCAATACACATTATTCTGACATCTCTTAGCAGACAACAGGTGAGTTCATTAGCTAATACCTTTACAGCTTAAATGACTATGCATGACCTTTCCGTTTCCCAGACTGTCTGTCTGCTAATTTACAATACACACAATTACAGAGTTAATTATCACACCCCACAATGAGAAGCTAGCCTGGACATAATCTACATTACACAGGCAGACAGGTGGTTGAAGTTGAACACATCAGCATCTCTCAATTAACCTGTTGAGTTCAGAATCAAACAACCAGTAAATAGTCCTTTACAGATATCCTGGGGAATATTGTGGATTAATATTACAGACCCATTTCAAAGCAATCCAAGACATATTCTCAATGTCCATTATTTTCTGGCTCATACTTTCTAAGAGCTTCTGGGTTCCACGGGCCCTCTTATTATAATACCCAATATATACACGCAACACATACCTACCCAACATATTCAATTTTCACAACAATCTTTTTTGTTTAAGCAAATACAGTTAACAGGAATCCCTTCTTTTCATTGGACTGTCAATATAAAACATTAACTCTCCAGTTTACTTTTGGCCTTTTTTGCCATGTGCCTAGTCAATATCAGTGCCTGAATGTCGGTTTTCCTGCCGAGATTCCTGGCAAGCTTTTCTTGCCAAGCCGTGCATACAGACAGCCATTCAAAAGAACCGCCATTCTTTTGAATGTCAAGAATGTCAAGAACGCGGTGATGTCATCGACTACGACAAGCATGCGCTCGTCACATTCGATGCCGTCGCCGCCATCTTGCTTCACCCTACACTACCTTTGTAAGCTACCGCGCATGCGTCGAAGTCTCATCGAGCATGCACGGGCTTACCGGAGAACAGGTAAGCTTCATACACACGCGGTTTTCTCGTCGGGAAACAGGCCGACGAAAATCCCGACGAGAAAAACGAGAATCCTGACGAGAAAATAGAGAGCAGGTTCTCTATTTTTCTCATTGAGATTCCCGGCAATTTTCTCAACAAGAAAACATACACACGAACGATTTCTCGGCAAAAAGCTCTGCCAGCAGTTTTCTTGCTGGTTCTTGCTGAGAAAACCGGTCGTGTGCACGAGGCGTAAAGTGGTTGTAAACCCACTTATGCAACTTGCACCTACAGGTGATCCTAGATTAAGGCTTACCTGTAGGTGCGAGAAATATCTCCTTAGCCTACACGGTTTAGGAGATATTTGCTAAAAATGACATGCATCTGTGTCTACGGCGCATGGGTGCGTGCCGTAGACAACGGCGCATTCATAGGGTTAATCCCATTCACAAATCCGGTTTAGCGGCGCTGTGATTGGCTGGAGCAGCGATACTCGGAACTAACCTTCCGGCTATCGCCGCAGCGATGGCTGCGGCTGGAGAGGAAGATGAGGACGGCTTCGGGGGCCCCGATCTAAGGTAAGTGATGCCACTTTAACCACTTAAGCCCCGGGCCATTATGACCAGGCCCCTTTTTGCGATTCGGCACTGCGTCGCTTTAACTGACAATTGCGCGGTCGTGCGACGTGGCTCCCAAACAAGATTGACGTCCTTTTTTCCCCAGAAATAGAGCTTTCATTTGGTGGAATTTTATCACCTCTGCGGTTTTTATTTTTTGCGCTATAAACAAAAATAGAGCGAAAATTTTGAAAAAAATGACATATTTTTTACTTTTTGCTATAATAAATATCCCCCAAAAAATATATAAAAAAACATTTTTTTCCTCAGTTTCGGCCGATATGTATTCTTCTACATATTTTTGGTAAAAAAAAATCGGCGTTTATTGATTGATTTGCGCAAAAATTATATCGTTTACAAAATAGGGGATAGTTTTAAGGCATTTTTATGTTTTTTTTTTTTTTACTAGTTATGGCGGCGATCAGCGATTTTTATCGTGACTGCGACATTGTGGCGGACACATCGGACACTTTTGACACATTTTTGGGACCATTGTCATTTTCACAGCGATCAGTGCAATAAAAATGCACTGGTTACTATGAAAATGACACTGGCAGTGAAGGGGTTAACCACTAGGGGTGCTGGAGGGGTTAAGTGTGCCTAGGGGCGTGTTACTAACTGAGGGGGGGCGTGGCTACGACTGACACATCACCGATCTCCGCTCTGATTACACAAAGCGGAGATTGCCGACATTGTCAGTAGAGGAGCGGGGAGATGATGTGTTTACACACACACACACATCTCCCCGCTCCGAGCCTCCGTGAGACGATCGCGGGGATTCCCGCGGCGATTGAGTCCGCGGGACCCGCGGTCCCACTCATGGGGAAGGCAGGGGGGTCGCGAGCGTGACCACATGGCGGCATCTTAAAGGGGACAGGTACATGGTTATGCCTGTCCGTGCCGCTCTGCCGAGGTATATGTACAGGCGACGGTCCTTAAGCGGTTAATATAGTTTGTACTACACAGTCAATCTGCCGCAATCCTTGTGTTTTTTCTACTAATAAAGCTTGTTTGGATCATCCATAGTGTTCTGTTTTGGCCCTCTTAAGAGAACTGTATTCTCTTATTTCTTGGACTGGACACTGGCAAACAAAGAGGGCAGCCTGGCAAACCCCTCCTATTACCAGAATGCCTCAGTTTCCTTACAAGGCTTTACCAAGATCAGGATTATAAGTACAGAGAGGTAGGACCTCGGTCCCAGGAAGTCCTAAACCTTTGGGACATCCAAAAGCAGTCCCAACTGACAACTAATAAGAGGTCCAAGGCAAACAGCAGGAGCTAGGGCAGCCTTTCTCAACCTTTTCAACACAGAGGAACCCTTGAAATAGTTCTCCGGTCTCGGGAACCCCGGCTAAAAATCAGAAATCTACAACTCATGATATATTAGTGTGATGGTCAGTGGGAAGGATGGTCCTTACACTTGTGGTCATTGGGAAGAATTGCCTCCTTACAGATAGCTAAAAAGATCAATGGTGTCAGTGGGAACTTACCTGAGAGGCTGAAATTGCCCAATGCTGAAGGAACCCCTAGCAACCTCTGGAGGAACCCCTAGCAAACTTTGGAGGAACCCTAGGGTTGAGAATCACTGAGCTAGAGACTGCCTGCAGCTCAAAGAGACACCTGAAGGACCTTCCGCCCAAATCTATCATCAGAGGACCCCGGAACACCCACCAGGTAAAATGGCTGCCAGCCTCACAAACCTGAGAAACCGAGGCCTGACACCGGCATGGCCAAAAATCACTCCCAGGCCCGGTGACAAGAAAGGGAGGAACCCGACCGCAGATAAACAGTAGAGAGGTCTCCTGATGAGCTGCAGATGTTCTGGATTCAACAATCTAAGCACCAAAAAGGGTGGCCTCTAGAACTGATCCAATGGTGGTGATATAGATAGAAGTCAATCCAAAGGACATCCTGAAGATTATAGAAAATTGTAATCGAAAACTTGTGCAGATCTTCACTAAAGAGCAAAGGGAACCTAAGTGCCGGGGCCACATGACTGGGGGGGTGCAGGAAGAGGGAAGGACAGGCTGTGGGCACAGGTGCTAGTTAGCTCGTACTGTGTCTATTAAGGAGAGGTGGGGCGGAGCCAGGAGAGGCGGGGGCGGAGCCAGGAGAGGCGGGGGCGGAGCCAGGAGAGGTGAGGCGGAGCCAGGAGAGGCGGGGGCGGAGCCAGGAGAGGCGGGGGCGGGGCCAGGAGAAGGAGAAGACTTGGGGATAAAACTCTGATGAAATGCACAGACAATCAAAGACGGAAAGTTTAGGCTTCAAGTCCATTTAGTCCAAATGTAGAACCAAAAAAGATTCCTTGCAGGATAAAGCTGTTGCTCAGACACTCGTCTAGCCAAGGTGATGGCAACCATGAAAACGACCCCATAAGAGAGAGGAATTTCTCTGACAGGTTCAGAAGGGGCTTCTGAAGCAATGAAAGGACCCAATTCAAACCCATGAAATGTAGAGGGGATTGGAACCACATAAGAGACCCTCTACACAAACATCTCTTGACCAGAGAGTGAGGAGCCAATGGTCTATAGAAAAAAGATTCCCCCCAAAAATAAAGGCGCCAGTTATAGATGTGTAGCACGCAGACCCTTTTCTCCTGCCTACCTTCACTCGCAGGGGTAAGGGCACACCCTGCCACACGCCCAGATCCTCCTGGTATCAGAGGGTGAGCGGTGTTCATACAATTGTTGGGTCCTGCAGAGAGTTCCCTCCCTCCATTGGTTCTCCTCCCCGGAATGTAGGGAAAAGTCTGTTCTTCCCCGAAAGTAGGCCAATGTCCAGACTGTAATTAAACTCCAACAGACGAGTTTATTTTTCTTTGCTTGGAACAAATTTGGGAAAAAGGTTGAAACAGCAATAGGATTAGTTAGGGAGACAGGTTCAGACACGCGGCACCCAGTCACCCTATTCTCCCCTCAAGCCTGAGTGGGCATTGCTCCCCCGGATAGTCCCCTCTCACAGTTCTAGCAGCCGGAGTGAAGCACCAACAGGACACTTTAGTTTTAGTCCCCTTCCCAGACAAGTTCAGGAGATCCTCTGCCACAGAATCCTTTAGTTCCTGAATCTAGAACATTCCCAACGCCTGTATAATATTAGAGACCTTAGGTGCCAATGGGGAACACTACAGGAGCTATTGTGCAACTCACAAATCCTTCCCTCTGATAGGCAACCGGACCTCCCCGAGACCGCGACTTCCTTCACCCATCCATCGGACAGGTCCTCCCCCGGTTTCCTCTGTTTCAGAGCAGGCCACCCTCCCTCGGGTTCCCTGGGACTCCAGTACTTGGTTGTAGACCCAGTTGAAGGTACTGGGCCTACCCGGAACTCTGTAGCCTCAGGCCAAAGGAGCCCGAGACTCCTCGACCAGTTCACGCACCCCCCGGCCAGCAGGGCCAAAGGGCACGACTTCGCCACCAGGGGTCCTCCTTGGAATCCCCCCCGGCACACCACACCAGATCATGGTGTCTGCCCTTTATGTACCCTCTCCTGGCATGCACAGCAGGCAAAACCCGCCCACCGCACGGTAACCGAGAGAGGACACCCAACCACACCGTAACGGCAACTGTGGTTCTCCTCAAGACCTGGGCAACAGCGCCACCCACAGGTCAAGGGGAACTATCCTCCAGGCAACATTACAGCAGAGCAGAGTCCATACTAAGCAGAATTGGAGAACCTGAGCTAAACTATTACTCAGGCTGCCCCTAAATTTAGAGCATAGCGACCCCAAATTTGGGGGGTCCACTACAGATATCTAGACCATAAAATTCTCACCTGAGTTTCCCAGACACCATGATAGCGACACGATCGCAGACGGCCTCGGCCTCCTCCATGTAGTGTGTGGTCAGGATGGCTCCTCGTTCCTTGTTCCTGAATGCGGCTCTTATGGCTCTCCTACAGAAGAAGGGTAGAAAGATTATTCCGTGGTACAATCTCTGGATATTACGGTGTGAGGATAGCCTGGTATTCCGTGGTACAATCTCTGGATATTACGGTGTGAGGATAGCCTGGTATTCCATGGTACAATCTCTGGATATTACAGTGTGAGGATAGCCTGGTATTCCGTGGTACAATCTCTGGATATTACGGTGTGAGGATATCCTATTATTCCGTGGTACAATCTCTGGATATTACGGTGTGAGGATATCCTATTATTCCGTGGTACAATCTCTGGATATTACGGTGTGAGGATAGCCTGGTATTCCGTGGTACAATCTCTGGATATTACGGTGTGAGGATATCCTATTATTCCGTGGTACAATCTCTGGATATTACGGTGTGAGGATAGCCTGGTATTCCGTGGTACAATCTCTGGATATTACGGTGTGAGGATATCCTGGTATTCCGTGGTACAATCTCTGGATATTACGGTGTGAGGATATCCTATTACTCCGTGGTACAATCTCTGGATATTACGGTGTGCGGATATCCTGGTATTCCGTGGTACAATCTCTGGATATTACGGTGTGAGGATAGCCTGGTATTCCGTGGTACAATCTCTGGATATTACGGTGTGAGGATATCCTGGTATTCCGTGGTACAATCTCTGGATATTACGGTGTGAGGATATCCTATTACTCCGTGGTACAATCTCTGGATATTACGGTGTGAGGATATCCTGGTATTCCGTGGTACAATCTCTGGATATTACGGTGTGAGGATATCCTATTACTCCGTGGTACAATCTCTGGATATTACGGTGTGAGGATATCCTGGTATTCCGTGGTACAATCTCTGGATATTACGGTGTGAGGATAGCCTGGTATTCCGAGGTACAATCTCTGGATATTACGGTGTGAGGATAGCCTGGTATTCCGTGGTACAATCTCTGGATATTACGGTGTGAGGATAGCCTGGTACTCCGTGGTACAATCTCTGGATATTACGGTGTGAGGATAGCCTGGTATTCCGTGGTACAATCTCTGGATATTACGGTGTGAGGATATCCTGGTATTCCGTGGTACAATCTCTGGATATTACGGTGTGAGGATAGCCTGGTATTCCGTGGTACAATCTCTGGATATTACGGTGTGAGGATAGCCTGGTACTCCGTGGTACAATCTCTGGATATTACGGTGTGAGGATAGCCTGGTATTCCGTGGTACAATCTCTGGATATTACGGTGTGAGGATAGCCTGGTATTCCGTGGTACAATCTCTGGATATTACGGTGTGAGGATATCCTATTACTCCGTGGTACAATCTCTGGATATTACGGTGTGAGGATATCCTATTACTCCGTGGTACAATCTCTGGATATTACGGTGTGAGGATATCCCATTATTCCGTGGTAAATCTCTGGATATTACGGTGTGAGGATATCCTGGTATTCCGTGGTACAATCTCTGGATATTACGGTGTGAGGATAGCCTGGTATTCCGTGGTACAATCTCTGGATATTACGGTGTGAGGATAGCCTGGTATTCCGTGGTACAACCTCTGGATATTACGGTGTGAGGATAGCCTGGTATTCCGTGGTACAACCTCTGGATATTACGGTGTGAGGATAGCCTGGTATTCCGCGGTACAATCTCTGGATATTACGGTGTGAGGATAGCCTGGTATTCCGTGGTACAATCTCTGGATATTACGGTGTGAGGATAGCCTGGTATTCCGTGGTACAATCTCTGGATATTACGGTGTGAGGATATCCTGGTATTCCGTGGTACAATCTCTGGATATTACGGTGTGAGGATATCCTATTATTCCGTGGTACAATCTCTGGATATTACGGTGTGAGGACAGCCTGGTATTCCGTGGTACAATCTCTGGATATTACGGTGTGAGGATAGCCTGGTATTCCGTGGTACAATCTCTGGATATTACGGTGTGAGGATATCCTATTATTCCGTGGTACAATCTCTGGATATTACGGTGTGAGGATATCCTATTATTCCGTGGTACAATCTCTGGATATTACGGTGTGAGGATATCCTATTATTCCGTGGTACAATCTCTGGATATTACAGTGTGAGGATAGCCTGGTATTCCGTGGTACAATCTCTGGATATTACGGTGTGAGGATAGCCTGGTATTCCGTGGTACAATCTCTGGATATTACGGTGTGAGAATAGCCTGGTATTCCGTGGTACAATCTCTGGATATTACAGTGTGAGGATAGCCTGGTATTCCGTGGTACAATCTCTGGATATTACGGTGTGAGGATAGCCTGGTATTCCGTGGTACAATCTCTGGATATTACGGTGAGAGGATATCCTATTATTCCGTGGTACAATCTCTGGATATTACGGTGTGAGGATAGCCTGGTATTCCGTGGTACAATCTCTGGATATTACGGTGTGAGGATATCCTATTATTCCGTGGTACAATCTCTGGATATTACGGTGTGAGGATGTCCTATTATTCCGTGGTACAATCTCTGGATATTACGGTGTGAGGATATCCTATTATTCCGTGGTACAATCTCTGGATATTACGGTGTGAGGATAGCCTGGTATTCCGTGGTACAATCTCTGGATATTACGGTGTGAGGATAGCCTGGTATTCCGTGGTACAATCTCTGGATATTACGGTGTGAGGATATCCTATTATTCCGTGGTACAATCTCTGGATATTACGGTGTGAGGATAGCCTGGTATTCCGTGGTACAATCTCTGGATATTATGGTGTGAGGATAGCCTGGTATTCCGTGGTACAATCTCTGGATATTACGGTGTGAGGATATCCTGGTATTCCGTGGTACAATCTCTGGATATTACGGTGTGAGGATAGCCTGGTATTCCGTGGTACAATCTCTGGATATTACGGTGTGAGGATAGCCTGGTATTCCGTGGTACAATCTCTGGATATTACGGTGTGAGGATAGCCTGGTATTCCGTGGTACAATCTCTGGATATTACGGTGTGAGGATAGCCTGGTATTCCGTGGTACAATCTCTGGATATTACGGTGTGAGGATAGCCTGGTATTCCGTGGTACAACCTCTGGATATTATGGTGTGAGGATATCCTATTATTCCGTGGTACAATCTCTGGATATTACGGTGTGAGGATAGCCTGGTATTCCGTGGTACAATCTCTGGATATTACGGTGTGAGGATAGCCTGGTATTCCGTGGTACAATCTCTGGATATTACGGTGTGAGGATAGCCTGGTATTCCGTGGTACAATTTCTGGATATTACGGTGTGAGGATAGCCTGGTATTCCGTGGTACAATCTCTGGATATTACGGTGTGAGGATAGCCTGGTATTCCGTGGTACAATCTCTGGATATTACGGTGTGAGGATAGCCTGGTATTCCGTGGTACAATCTCTGGATATTACGGTGAGAGGATATCCTATTATTCCGTGGTACAATCTCTGGATATTACGGTGTGAGGATAGCCTGGTATTCCGTGGTACAATCTCTGGATATTACGGTGTGAGGATATCCTATTATTCCGTGGTACAATCTCTGGATATTACGGTGTGAGGATGTCCTATTATTCCGTGGTACAATCTCTGGATATTACGGTGTGAGGATATCCTATTATTCCGTGGTACAATCTCTGGATATTACGGTGTGAGGATAGCCTGGTATTCCGTGGTACAATCTCTGGATATTACGGTGTGAGGATAGCCTGGTATTCCGTGGTACAATCTCTGGATATTACGGTGTGAGGATATCCTATTATTCCGTGGTACAATCTCTGGATATTACGGTGTGAGGATAGCCTGGTATTCCGTGGTACAACCTCTGGATATTACGGTGTGAGGATAGCCTGGTATTCCGTGGTACAATCTCTGGATATTACGGTGTGAGGATATCCTGGTATTCCGTGGTACAATCTCTGGATATTACGGTGTGAGGATAGCCTGGTATTCCGTGGTACAATCTCTGGATATTACGGTGTGAGGATATCCTGGTATTCCGTGGTAAATCTCTGGATATTACGGTGTGAGGATATCCTATTATTCCGTGGTACAATCTCTGGATATTACGGTGTGAGGATAGCCTGGTATTCCGTGGTACAATCTCTGGATATTACGGTGTGAGGATAGCCTGGTATTCCGTGGTACAATCTCTGGATATTACGGTGTGAGGATATCCTATTATTCCGTGGTACAATCTCTGGATATTACGGTGTGAGGATATCCTATTATTCCGTGGTACAATCTCTGGATATTACGGTGTGAGGATAGCCTGGTATTCCGTGGTACAATCTCTGGATATTACGGTGTGAGGATATCCTATTATTCCGTGGTACAATCTCTGGATATTACGGTGTGAGGATATCCTATTATTCCGTGGTACAATCTCTGGATATTACAGTGTGAGGATAGCCTGGTATTCCGTGGTACAATCTCTGGATATTACGGTGTGAGGATAGCCTGGTATTCCGTGGTACAATCTCTGGATATTACGGTGTGAGAATAGCCTGGTATTCCGTGGTACAATCTCTGGATAGTACGGTGTGAGGATAGCCTGGTATTCCGTGGTACAATCTCTGGATATTATGGTGTGAGGATAGCCTGGTATTCCGTGGTACAATCTCTGGATATTACGGTGTGAGGATATCCTGGTATTCCGTGGTACAATCTCTGGATATTACGGTGTGAGGATAGCCTGGTATTCCGTGGTACAATCTCTGGATATTACGGTGTGAGGATAGCCTGGTATTCCGTGGTACAATCTCTGGATATTACGGTGTGAGGATAGCCTGGTATTCCGTGGTACAATCTCTGGATATTACGGTGTGAGGATAGCCTGGTATTCCGTGGTACAATCTCTGGATATTACGGTGTGAGGATAGCCTGGTATTCCGTGGTACAACCTCTGGATATTATGGTGTGAGGATATCCTATTATTCCGTGGTACAATCTCTGGATATTACGGTGTGAGGATAGCCTGGTATTCCGTGGTACAATCTCTGGATATTACGGTGTGAGGATAGCCTGGTATTCCGTGGTACAATCTCTGGATATTACGGTGTGAGGATAGCCTGGTATTCCGTGGTACAATTTCTGGATATTACGGTGTGAGGATAGCCTGGTATTCCGTGGTACAATCTCTGGATATTACGGTGTGAGGATAGCCTGGTATTCCGTGGTACAATCTCTGGATATTACGGTGTGAGGATAGCCTGGTATTCCGTGGTACAATCTCTGGATATTACGGTGTGAGGATAGCCTGGTATTCCGTGGTACAATCTCTGGATATTACGGTGTGAGGATAGCCTGGTATTCCGTGGTACAATCTCTGGATATTACGGTGTGAGGATATCCTGGTATTCCGTGGTACAATCTCTGGATATTACGGTGTGAGGATAGCCTGGTATTCCGTGGTACAATCTCTGTATATTACGGTGTGAGGATAGCCTGGTATTCCGTGGTACAATCTCTGGATATTACGGTGTGAGGATATCCTGGTATTCCGTGGTACAATCTCTGGATATTACGGTGTGAGGATATCCTGGTATTCCGTGGTACAATCTCTGGATATTACGGTGTGAGGATAGCCTGGTATTCCGTGGTACAATCTCTGGATATTACGGTGTGAGGATATCCTATAATTCCGTGGTACAACCTCTGGATATTACGGTGTGAGGATAGCCTGGTATTCCGTGGTACAATCTCTGGATATTACGGTGTGAGGATATCCTGGTATTCCGTGGTACAATCTCTGGATATTACGGTGTGAGGATAGCCTGGTATTCCGTGGTACAATCTCTGGATATTACGGTGTGAGGATATCCTGGTATTCCGTGGTAAATCTCTGGATATTACGGTGTGAGGATATCCTATTATTCCGTGGTACAATCTCTGGATATTACGGTGTGAGGATAGCCTGGTATTCCGTGGTACAATCTCTGGATATTACGGTGTGAGGATAGCCTGGTATTCCGTGGTACAATCTCTGGATATTACGGTGTGAGGATATCCTATTATTCCGTGGTACAATCTCTGGATATTACGGTGTGAGGATATCCTATTATTCCGTGGTACAATCTCTGGATATTACGGTGTGAGGATAGCCTGGTATTCCGTGGTACAATCTCTGGATATTACGGTGTGAGGATATCCTATTATTCCGTGGTACAATCTCTGGATATTACGGTGTGAGGATATCCTATTATTCCGTGGTACAATCTCTGGATATTACAGTGTGAGGATAGCCTGGTATTCCGTGGTACAATCTCTGGATATTACGGTGTGAGGATAGCCTGGTATTCCGTGGTACAATCTCTGGATATTACGGTGTGAGAATAGCCTGGTATTCCGTGGTACAATCTCTGGATATTACGGTGTGAGGATATCCTGGTATTCCGTGGTACAATCTCTGGATATTACAGTGTGAGGATAGCCTGGTATTCCGTGGTACAATCTCTGGATATTACGGTGTGAGGATAGCCTGGTATTCCGTGGTACAATCTCTGGATATTACAGTGAGAGGATATCCTATTATTCCGTGGTACAATCTCTGGATATTACGGTGTGAGGATAGCCTGGTATTCCGTGGTACAATCTCTGGATATTACGGTGTGAGGATAGCCTGGTATTCCGTGGTACAATCCCTGGATATTACGGTGTGAGGATAGCCTGGTATTCCGTGGTACAATCTCTGGATATTACGGTGTGAGGATAGCCTGGTATTCCGTGGTACAATCTCTGGATATTACGGTGTGAGGATATCCTGGTATTCCGTGGTACAATCTCTGGATATTACGGTGTGAGGATAGCCTGGTATTCCGTGGTACAATCTCTGTATATTACGGTGTGAGGATAGCCTGGTATTCCGTGGTACAATCTCTGGATATTACGGTGTGAGGATATCCTGGTATTCCGTGGTACAATCTCTGGATATTACGGTGTGAGGATATCCTGGTATTCCGTGGTACAATCTCTGGATATTACGGTGTGAGGATAGCCTGGTATTCCGTGGTACAATCTCTGGATATTACGGTGTGAGGATATCCTATAATTCCGTGGTACAACCTCTGGATATTACGGTGTGAGGATAGCCTGGTATTCCGTGGTACAATCTCTGGATATTACGGTGTGAGGATATCCTGGTATTCCGTGGTACAATCTCTGGATATTACGGTGTGAGGATAGCCTGGTATTCCGTGGTACAATCTCTGGATATTACGGTGTGAGGATATCCTATTACTCCGTGGTACAATCTCTGGATATTACGGTGTGAGGATATCCTGGTATTCCGTGGTACAATCTCTGGATATTATGGTGTGAGGATAGCCTGGTATTCCGTGGTACAATCTCTGGATATTACGGTGTGAGGATAGCCTGGTATTCCGTGGTACAATCTCTGGATATTACGGTGTGAGGATAGCCTATTATTCCGTGGTACAATCTCTGGATATTACGGTGTGAGGATATCCTATTATTCCGTGGTACAATCTCTGGATATTACGGTGTGAGGATAGCCTATTATTCCGTGGTACAATCTCTGGATATTACGGTGTGAGGATAGCCTGGTATTCCGTGGTACAATCTCTGGATATTACGGTGTGAGGATATCCTATTATTCCGTGGTACAATCTCTGGATATTACGGTGTGAGGATATCCTATTATTCCGTGGTACAATCTCTGGATATTACGGTGTGAGGATAGCCTGGTATTCCATGGTACAATCTCTGGATATTACGGTGTGAGGATAGCCTGGTATTCCGTGGTACAATCTCTGGATATTACGGTGTGAGGATATCCTATTATTCCGTGGTACAATCTCTGGATATTACGGTGTGAGGATAGCCTGGTATTCCGTGGTACAATCTCTGGATATTATGGTGTGAGGATAGCCTGGTATTCCGTGGTACAATCTCTGGATATTACGGTGTGAGGATAGCCTGGTATTCCGTGGTACAATCTCTGAATATTACGGTGTGAGGATAGCCTGGTATTCCGTGGTACAATCTCTGGATATTACGGTGTGAGGATAGCCTGGTATTCCGTGGTACAATCTCTGGATATTACGGTGTGAGGATAGCCTATTATTCCGTGGTACAATCTCTGGATATTACGGTGTGAGGATATCCTATTATTCCGTGGTACAATCTCTGGATATTACGGTGTGAGGATAGCCTGGTATTCCGTGGTACAATCTCTGGATATTACGGTGTGAGGATAGCCTGGTATTCCGTGGTACAATCTCTGGATATTACGGTGTGAGGATAGCCTATTATTCCGTGGTACAACCTCTGGATATTACGGTGTGAGGATAGCCTGGTATTCCGTGGTACAATCTCTAGATATTACGGTGTGAGGATATCCTATTATTCCGTGGTACAATCTCTGGATATTACGGTGTGAGGATATCCTATTATTCCGTGGTACAATCTCTGGATATTACGGTGTGAGGATAGCCTGGTATTCCATGGTACAATCTCTGGATATTACGGTGTGAGGATAGCCTGGTATTCCGTGGTACAATCTCTGGATATTACGGTGTGAGGATATCCTATTATTCCGTGGTACAATCTCTGGATATTACGGTGTGACGATAGCCTGGTATTCCGTGGTACAATCTCTGGATATTACGGTGTGAGGATATCCTATTATTCCGTGGTACAATCTCTGGATATTACGGTGTGAGGATAGCCTGGTATTCCGTGGTACAATCTCTGGATATTATGGTGTGAGGATAGCCTGGTATTCCGTGGTACAATCTCTGGATATTACGGTGTGAAGATAGCCTGGTATTCCGTGGTACAATCTCTGAATATTACGGTGTGAGGATAGCCTGGTATTCCGTGGTACAATCTCTGGATATTACGGTGTGAGGATAGCCTGGTATTCCGTGGTACAATCTCTGGATATTACGGTGTGAGGATAGCCTATTATTCCGTGGTACAATCTCTGGATATTACGGTGTGAGGATATCCTATTATTCCGTGGTACAATCTCTGGATATTACGGTGTGAGGATAGCCTGGTATTCCGTGGTACAACCTCTAGATATTACGGTCTGAGGATATCCTGGTATTCCGTGGTACAATCTCTGGATATTACGGTGTGAGGATAGCCTGGTATTCCGTGGTACAATCTCTGGATATTACGGTGTGAGAATATCCTATTATTCCGTGGTACAACCTCTGGATATTACAGTGTGAGGATATCCTGGTATTCCTGTTAGAGAAATTAGAAATTATACTTTAAATGTCAACTATGAATATGCATATTAATATGACTATATCTTCTAAAGTTAAAATGTTTGCTTTATATAACTCTATTAATACTTAAATATGCTGAATAAGCTCTAATAGCCCTAATTACTGGAATAAGTCATATGACCATATTCTATTGTGCAAAGATGTGCTGATTCTTACATCTGTCAAATATGGGCTGCGAACCATGGAATAATTTATGTGTTCATTGTATGAAATTTCCAGTCATAAGGTGTTGGCTGAAAAAGGATATTCTCATCTTCCTGCTAAAACGTCAGAATAAAAGTTGAAATTATACACGTGATCAGGACGTTACGAACAGGAAGGGGGAAGGTTTAAGGGTGATAAAAGCAGCATGTAAACTTATGACAGGCAGAAATGGATCTCTGAAGCAGAAAATATACATTTAACCATTTCTCTTGCATATGCAATAAAATATCTTGACTTGTAACGAGAGTTGGTCCAAAATTACTTGACATTTTGGTCCTTCGAGCCGGAAGTCCAAATTCCTGGAAAGCACTAGCCAACAACCCAGTGAACCGATGTCCGTACGGCAAAAAACTGTAAGTCCTCCGTCTTAAATTTGACGTTAACAGAGGCCGGCTCACTGAACTAGTGCCTCCCGGGCAGCGACTTACCGGATCAGCACAAGAGACCGCTCTCGGGGCAAGGTAAGATATTTTCATTTATTATATTATACTTTTAGGCCTAAATGTGATTAGGGATTTAATGAATTAAGGGATTTTGTTACATACATCTAATATAGAGATTAATTGAATGTTTATCTGTTGTGTATATGTTTTGCTTTATCCAAGTTGAGGGAATATAAGTAGATACGTCCGTAGTTTAAATCCCTTTGATATAGGAGTATGGTCCCATTCCAATACCCGGGTGCAGATAAAGGAAATTTGTCGACAAAGGACCTAGGTCCTGACAGCCTTGTAAACTGCAGGAATTCCCGTGGGGGACACATAAATATTCCTACATCAAAAACACGAACCCCTGTTGATACAAAGGTATGGCCTGATAGATTTCCAGGTAACAAATAGAGGTAATTTGACGAGCCCTTGCGCTCAGCCAGCCTCGTATGTTGTGTAAAAAACCTGTACAGGCATTTATAAATACCGCTGAATCAACAAATATTAATGTTTTGATAACGTGTGGGAACAACAGTCGAGAGAAATGAAGTCTCTTTTGTAATTCTGTTCATTCTCCCTACAGTTTACTGAAATATTAATGTTTTGATCAGGGGGGGTTGACCAGTCAGGTGAATTTACGTTCGCCTTGTAATTCTGTTCATTCTCCCTATAAATGAAAAAAAACATTAAGTAAGAAGACAAGACACCAGTATTATAGCAGCACACAAGATCAATAATCTAGAAGTGATATGTCACGACTAGAAAGTTTGTGAGTAGCTGCAGAAGTGATAAGATACTGTGTGCAGGTATTGTGTCAGTGTGAGAAGACCTTACAAAAAAAACTCCGTGTGCACGTTAAAATGAGTATGATCCATGGAAAGTCTGATGGTTTGAATGATGATGCAAAGTATATGTGTAGTCTAGACAAAGAGAATGTGAAACTCCTTAAGACATGAAAAACAAAGTATGATTTTGATGCATTTTTAAATAAGGATTGTTGTGTAATACTGTGTTGTGTAGAAAGCTTAAAAAAATAAATAAAAATTATGCCGGCATGTATGTATGTGTATATATATGTATGTATATATGTGTATATATATATATATATATATATATATATATAAAAAAAAAAAAGAAAAGAAAAATAAGGAAACAGAATAAATTAGGTCTTCCCCAGGCAAAGAAATGGCTTGAGGAGGCTAACTGTAGGTTAAAATCATTAAAAAAAAATCATAAAAAGACTATGTTTTTAGACAAAGAGGAGGACAATAATATGACCGTCCTCCGAAGTTTAGTGCAGCAAGTATTGACTGAACAAAATGCGACAAACCTAATGCACCCGACAGCCCCTACACACCCTTTAGAGGACTCTCCAATCCCACCGACAGACGCTGCTCCCCCTCTGACTTCACCACCCGCTCCCAATTCCCTATTGCAGACCTGCAGTCCCCACCACCAGATGGGACAGAGGTATGCAACAAGTTACCCCGCTGACCCTCCTTACAGCAATCCCAAGGTCCACATAGCTCAATTCAGGGATGGTATCATGGGAATGGTTGCTAGCTATCATCTCAATGTGAGGGAAATAGAGCAGGTCACCAGACAGGTACTGGGACCTGACTGGCATCATGTAGTGGGAGATTGGAGTGGATTAAACAACCAGGGAGGGGTGTTGCCTCAGGATGATGCAGCACTCAAAAACAGAAGAAATGCTCTTATAGCAAAGATAGAGAGAGGATAGATGGATACGTCAAGCCAACTGGTCCATTATAAATCAGTGTATATGGGGAGAAGAGGAAACAGTGGATAATTTCATTGTTAGGATAAAGAAGAATTTTAATAACCACTCTGGGATAGAAATCCCAGTAGATCAAGTGAACGATAGCCCATATGAACAACAGCTAAAGAATGCAATCCTGAAGGGGCTGCTAGTCCTTATATCAAGTTTTGTTAACGAACACATGATTAACCATAGGATCTGCAGACTCTAGGAGCTAATCAAGTATGCGAGGCATGCTGAGGGGCACTTCCAACCAAAAAAGAAAGTAAAGAAAAGGATGAGGGGGGAGTGTTTCCTGTATGGTAAAAGTGTGTCTGCAGAGAGAGAAGCAGAAGGATGGGAAAGAATCTGATATTTTGGATGTGTGTAATGTTGAAACTTGTTTGCATGCTGAAGCCAAGCCAGAAATAACCTGGGTTGCAAAGAGTAGTTGGGTAACATTTCTCTGTGACACTGGGGCTTGTAGGACCCTGATACACCCGCTGGATATGCCACCAGGGGTACAGGGAAAAGGTTTAGTATATGTAAAATCTGCAAATGGGTTTATGCACCAGGAGGCCGTGTCTGAAGGCCTTACTGTGGAAAATCCACAGACAGGTAAAAAGGCTCAGTGTAAAATAGTAATGTCAACTAAATGTCCTGTTAATTCGTTGGGTAGAGACATGTTGCATGCTCTTGATATTTCTGTCGTACCAGTGGAGGGGGGCCTCAAAGCCCATCGGCTGTGTGAAAAACAAATCACAGCTGTGGATAATGAGCCCTGATACTGGTACAGCTTGGATTTACAAACTGAGGGATTAAAGATGCCCAAAACCCTGACAGAAATAATTGAAGAGCCTGTGAGGAAAGGTACAAGGTCCAGACGAACCTCTATTGCACTATCTACTACAAAAGGACCACTGGGCCTGATAGGTCCTATGAGAAACAGTTAATGAGTTGCACTAACACTGAAGTGCTCTTAAGATACCTGTACTGTGATAAGGAAGGAAATAACATGGCTACTTGTCTCCTACCACAGCCTATTCTGCAAATATACAGGCAGGATACTGTACCTCATGTTTCGGTCACGCGGAACTCCGAGGTATCATGGCATGAGCTAGGAGAACTTATCACAGACTGGGTCAAATTAACAGATGAGGAACTGAAATCCAGAGGGAATCAGAGGTACAGATTAGCGTGGTTTGTTGAATGTACAACCAGAACTTGCGTGATTGAAGTTTTGACAAAAGACAGTGACTGACACTTTTTGACCAAAGGGGAAGGGGATGCCTTAAAAGACGTCCCCGATTTCTTGTGATCAAAAGGAAAGACAGACGTAGGGCTAATTAAGACAGACAGTCAGTTCTGGTTTGCACTTATGTACAAGGGAAAACTCACAAGAAATGTTCAATGCTTTGTCTCGAGTTGTACCTCCCAGTGGGAGTCAAATTCTCTTGTATGTGGATGACATTCTGGTAGCGGCTCCTCTGGAGCGACAATGTAAAATTGACACCTTGGCTCTGATGCATTTCCTCGCAGAACAAGGTCACAAGGTTAGCAAAATAAAATACAACTTTTGAAAACCAAGGTGAAATACCAGGGTTACATTATATCTCAAAAAGGCAGACATCCAGATGAGATCCGAAAAGAGGCCATCCTTCAAGCCCCCAAACCACGTAAAAATAAAGAAATGATGTAATTTCTTGGCATGGCAAATTTTTGTAGAGCATGGATAGCTAATTATGCTACGGAGGTGGTGCCTCTTTCTGATCTCATCTATGGTACACAAATGTCTGCAAAAGGTTCCATCCAGTGGAATGTGCAAGCAGAGGATGCATTTACAAAGGTGAAGCACCTCATTGTGGGTTCTACTGTGCTTAGCCTACCCAATTACAGTAGAAACCCTTTAGCAGACTGTAGATTGTAAAGAGGGGTACATGACTTCTGCTCTCACTCAGGTTTATGAGAACGAACACAAACTAGTTGCATTTTACTTAACTAATTTGCCCCACTGTGTACAAGCTGTAGTAGCAGCCTCATTGGCCATACGGTCATCTGCATTGATAGTATTGTTCCACCCCTGGTACTTAAAGGTCTCACATGTTATTTAGGTGATCTTACTATAAGACAGAATCTCCTATTTATCTCCAGTCAGGCATTTATCATGTATGACTACACTTCTGGGACAACCACACGTTACAATCAAGAAGTGTACTACATTGAATCCTGCTACACTAATGCCAACACCTGGTGATGGGGATCCACATGATTGTGCAGCTCAAAATTGATGAACGGGTACTCCCTAGGAAGGATCTCACTGATGTTCCCTTTCTAGATGCTGACATTACCTTTTTTGTTGATGGGTCGTGTAGAAAAAACGATAAATCAAACGGCTTATGCTATAGTAACACATGACCAGGTCATTGAAGCTAGACCCTTTCCCAGTTCCTATTCTGCACAACAAGCTGACATTATAGCCCTGTCAAGGGCCTGCAGTCTAGGGGAAGGGAAAAATAAATAGATATTTATACTGACAGCCAATACGCTTTCTCTACACATATTTGCCCAGCAATGGAAAAAAGGGGTATGATTACGTTGCCATGGGAAACCGATCACACAGAGATCTCATTCTTGCCCTTCTAGAATATGTACAAAAACCAGCACAAGTGGCTATTTGTAAATGTGCGGCACATAGAAAGGGAACAGATCCAATTACCCTAGGAAATGCACTAGCAGACAAGACAGCAAAGGAAGCTTCTGAAGGACAGCAATGACAAACATATACAGTTTCCCAAGTAAATGATGAGGTACAGAGAGCTATTGATGAAACATGGTTATCAGAAATGCAGAAAACATCACCGGCAGGTGAAAATCAAAGTGGTTATATACAGGGTCAACACTGGTCAATGGTATATACACATGTACAGAAGGTAAACCTAACTTATCTACATCACTATTCACGTATGCTGTGTTATTGAGTCATGGGTAGGCCCATACCTCAAAAGGAGGGATGGTACTGGGTGTACACAACATATGGGTTTACAAAACTACTCTGAAAATTTTGTCTCACATATCCGATTTGTAACAGATACCATGCACAAGGTGCCCTAAGAGCCTTAAGGGGTCATTTCCCACATCCCCCTTATCCCTTTCACACAATATGCATGGATTTTTATTGAATTGAACAAATGTGAGAATAAGTACTGTCTGGTTATTGTGTACAGGTTTATAAAGTGGGTGGAAACTTTTCCTATGGCGCACACGGATGGACAGTCAGTAGCCAAAGTACTAATCAAAGAGGTGATTCCACGACAAGGGATCCCCGCGCTGATTTACAGTAACAATGGCTCCAATTTTGTAAACTAAACAATACAACTAATTGGTATATGGTACAATATCTGACCTACTAGGGAGAATCACTATTTAGGTTATAACCCCTGGTCAGAACACCCCAGCCCCCGAGCCAACTCAGTTTCAACTTAATACCTCTTTGTTTAAAACAGATTTTACTTACAAGGAACAATTAAGTATAGAAACAGGATTTGGAGACAAAAATTAGTGGATAGAATGGGTCAGATACACAACTCAATCTAAGGGGTTAAGTGATTGTATTTCTTGTGCAAACCCAAGACCACAACTAGCTACCATTCCTCTCCCTGAAGAGGAAACAGATTTAGCTTGCATAATAAGACTGTTTTCAGAAAATATTACTGGGTCTGAATGTGCAAATGAGAAAAAGAGATACCCTAAAACTAAAATGCAAAGTACACCCCCTTCAGTACAAGTATTACCAGGAAATTTTTCTAGTTTCTCTAACAAAGATAAGGATGGTACAAAGGTTGGCACTCTATCTCCTGAATACTGTGCGACCATAACATCAACTACAGACATTAAGTATCAACTAAAATGGTTTCAGGAACAGAAACGGCAACTAGCTGATGTTTGGTGGCTGTGTGGGGACAAGAAACTAAGGCTCAGACTGCCACCTAGATGGGAGGGTAGTTGTGCCCTTACCCGCCTGTTGCTTCCCTTTTATATTGTTCCTATGACTAATAAATTGATGAGACTAACAGGTAAACACTATTTTAAGAGACTTAAGTGTCCAGAATCATTTTGACAACCAGGTATATATAGACTCAATAGGTGTTCCACGAGGAGTTCCGGATGAATTTAAAGCACAGAATCAAGTAACAGCAGGACTCACCTCACTCTTCCTATGGGTACAGCCCAATAAGAATGTCGACTGGATAAACTACATTTACTACAACCAGCAGAGGTTTGTGAATTACACCGGAGATGCTATCAAAGGTATAGCAGCACAATTGGACGCCACCTCTTTGACAGCGTGGCAGAACCGTATAGCATTGGATATGTTGCTGGCAGAAAGGGGCGGGGTATGCGAAATGTTCGGCACCTTCTGCTGCACTTTTATTCCAAATAATACGGCACCTGATGGAAGTATCACCAAGGCTTTGCAAGGCCTACAAATGTTATCCCAGGAACTAACTGAGAACTCTGGTGTAGAGAACCCCTTAACAGGACTCTTTGAAAAATGGTTTGGTAAATGGGGTGATCTTGCAAAAGGTTTGCTCATCTCTGTTGTCATGGCAGCCACGGTCCTTACGCTGTGTGGATGTTGCTGCATTCCTTGTATTAGAGGAATTCTTCAAAGACTGATTGACACATCACTAACAAAGACTATGTTTTTTCAGAACAACACTGAACTATACCCGGAACCTGATGAAGATGAACTTACAGTCCTTTCAAAAGACTTATTTGTCTAAATGATAATACCTGGTAAAATAAAGAACCTGGATATTTGAATTATTGACATTATAAGTATAAAAGGGAGCAGCTGTTAGAGAAATTAGAAATTATACTTTAAATGTCAACTATGAATATGCATATTAATATGACTATATCTTCTAAAGTTAAAATGTTTGCTTTATATAACTCTATTAATACTTAAATATGCTGAATAAGCTCTAATAGCCCTAATTACTGGAATAAGTCATATGACCATATTCTATTGTGCAAAGATGTGCTGATTCTTACATCTGTCAAATATGGGCTGCGAACCATGAGATAATTTATGTGTTCATTGTATGAAATTTCCAGTCATAAGGTGTTGGCTGAAAAAGGATATTCTCATCTTCCTGCTAAAACGTCAGAATAAAAGTTGAAATTATACACGTGATCAGGACGTTACGAAGAGGAAGGGGGAAGGTTTAAGGGTGATAAAAGCAGCATGTAAACTTATGACAGGCAGAAATGGATCTCTGAAGCAGAAAATATACATTTAACCATTTCTCTTGCATATGCAATAAAATATCTTGACTTGTAACGAGAGTTGGTCCAAAATTACTTGACAATTCCGTGGTACAATCTCTGGATATTACGGTGTGAGGATAGCCTGGTATTCCGTGGTACAATCTCTGGATATTATGGTGTGAGGATAGCCTGGTATTCCGTGGTACAATCTCTGGATATTACGGTGTGAGGATATCCTATTATTCCGTGGTACAATCTCTGGATATTACGGTGTGAGGATATCCTATTACTCCGTGGTACAATCTCTGGATATTACGGTGTGAGGATAGCCTGGTATTCCGTGGTACAATCTCTGGATATTACGGTGTGAGGATATCCTGTATTCCGTGGTACAATCTCTGGATATTACGGTGTGAGGATATCCTGGTATTCCGTGGTACAATCTCTGGATATTACGGTGTGAGGATATCCTATTATTCCGTGGTACAATCTCTGGATATTACGATGTGAGGATAGCCTGGTATTCCGTGGTACAATCTCTGGATATTACGGTGTGAGGATAGCCTGGTATTCCGTGGTACAATCTCTGGATATTAGGGTGTGAGGATAGCCTGGTATTCCGTGGTACAACCTCTGGATATTACGGTGTGAGGATAGCCTGGTATTCCGTGGTACAATCTCTGGATATTACGGTGTGAGGATAGCCTGGTGTTCCGTGGTACAATCTCTGGATATTACGGTGTGAGGATATCCTGGTATTCCGTGGTACAATCTCTGGATATTAGGGTGTGAGGATAGCCTGGTATTCCGTGGTACAATCTCTGGATATTACGGTGTGAGGATAGCCTGGTATTCCGTGGTACAATCTCTGGATATTACGGTGTGAGGATAGCCTGGTATTCCGTGGTACAATCTCTGGATATTATGGTGTGAGGATAGCCTGGTATTCCATGGTACAATCTCTGGATATTATGGTGTGAGGATAGCCTGGTATTCCGTGGTACAATCTCTGGATATTATGGTGTGAGGATAGCCTGGTATTCCATGGTACAATCTCTGGATATTACGGTGTGAGGATAGCCTGGTATTCCATGGTACAATCTCTGGATATTACGGTGTGAGGATAGCCTGGTATTCCGTGGTACAATCTCTGGATATTACGGTGTGAGGATAGCCTGGTATTCCGTGGTACAATCTCTGGATATTATGGTGTGAGGATAGCCTGGTATTCCGTGGTACAATCTCTGGATATTACGGTGTGAGGATAGCCTGGTATTCCGTGGTACAATCTCTGGATATTACGGTGTGAGGATATCCTATTATTCCGTGGTACAATCTCTGGATATTACGGTGTGAGGATAGCCTGGTATTCCGTGGTACAATCTCTGGATATTACGGTGTGAGGATAGCCTGGTATTCCGTGGTACAATCTCTGGATATTACGGTGTGAGGATAGCCTGGTATTCCGTGGTACAATCTCTGGATATTACGGTGTGAGGATAGCCTGGTATTCCGTGGTACAATCTCTGGATATTACGGTGTGAGCATATCCTATTATTCCGTGGTACAATCTCTGGATATTACGGTGTGAGGATAGCCTGGTATTCCGTGGTACAATCTCTGGATATTACGGTGTGAGGATAGCCTGGTATTCCGTGGTACAATCTCTGGATATTACGGTGTGAGGATATCCGTGGTACAATCTCTGGATATTACGGTGTGAGGATATCCTGGTATTCCGTGGTACAATCTCTGGATATTACGGTGTGAGGATAGCCTGGTATTCCGTGGTACAATCTCTGGATATTACGGTGTGAGGATATCCTGGTATTCCGTGGTACAATCTCTGGATATTACGGTGTGAGGATATCCTATTATTCCGTGGTACAATCTCTGGATATTACGGTGTGAGGATAGCCTGGTATTCCGTGGTACAATCTCTGGATATTACGGTGTGAGGATAGCCTATTATTCCGTGGTACAATCTCTGGATATTACGGTGTGAGGATAGCCTGGTATTCCGTGGTACAATCTCTGGATATTACGGTGTGAGGATATCTTATTATTCCGTGGTACAATCTCTGGATATTAAGGTATGAGGATAGCCTGGTATTCCGTGGTACAATCTCTGGATATTACGGTGTGAGGATAGCCTGGTATTCCGTGGTACAATCTCTGGATATTACGGTGTGAGGATAGCCTGGTATTCCGTGGTACAATCTCTGGATATTATGGTGTGAGGATAGCCTGGTATTCCGTGGTACAATCTCTGGATATTACGGTGTGAGGATATCCTATTATTCCGTGGTACAATCTCTGGATATTACGGTGTGAGGATAGCCTGGTATTCCGTGGTACAATCTCTGGATATTACGGTGTGAGGATATCCTATTATTCCGTGGTACAATCTCTGGATATTACGGTGTGAGGATATCCTATTATTCCGTGGTACAATCTCTGGATATTATGGTGTGAGGATATCCTATTATTCCGTGGTACAATCTCTGGATATTACGGTCTGAGGATAGCCTGGTATTCCGTGGTACAATCTCTGGATATTATGGTGTGAGGATAGCCTGGTATTCCGTGGTACAATCTCTGGATATTATGGTGTGAGGATAGCCTGGTATTCCGTGGTACAATCTCTGGATATTATGGTGTGAGGATAGCCTGGTATTCCGTGGTACAATCTCTGGATATTATGGTGTGAGGATAGCCTGGTATTCCGTGGTACAATCTCTGGATATTACGGTGTGAGGATAGCCTGGTATTCCGTGGTACAATCTCTGGATATTATGGTGTGAGGATAGCCTGGTATTCCGTGGTACAATCTCTGGATATTACGGTGTGAGGATAGCCTGGTACTCCGTGGTACAATCTCTGGATATTATGGTGTGAGGATAGCCTGGTATTCCGTGGTACAATCTCTGGATATTACGGTGAGAGGATAGCCTGGTATTCCGTGGTACAATCTCTGGATATTACGGTGTGAGGATATCCTATTATTCCGTGGTACAATCTCTGGATATTATGGTGTGAGGATAGCCTGGTATTCCGTGGTACAATCTCTGGATATTACGGTGAGAGGATAGCCTGGTATTCCGTGGTATAATCTCTGGATATTACGGTGTGAGGATAGCCTGGTATTCCGAGGTACAATCTCTGGATATTACGGTGTGAGGATAGCCTGGTATTCCGTGGTACAATCTCTGGATATTATGGTGTGAGGATAGCCTGGTATTCCGTGGTACAATCTCTGGATATTACGGTGTGAGGATATCCTGGTATTCCGTGGTACAATCTCTGGATATTATGGTGTGAGGATAGCCTGGTATTCCGTGGTACAATCTCTGGATATTACGGTGTGAGGATATCCTATTATTCCGTGGTACAATCTCTGGATATTACGGTGTGAGGATATCCTATTATTCCGTGGTACAATCTCTGGATATTACGGTGTGAGGATATCCTAGTATTACGTGGTACAATCTCTGGATATTACGGTGTGAGGATAGCCTGGTATTCCGTGGTACAATCTCTGGATATTACGGTGTGAGGATAGCCTGGTATTCCGTGGTACAATCTCTGGATATTACGGTGTGAGGATAGCCTGGTATTCCGTGGTACAATCTCTGGATATTACGGTGTGAGGATAGCCTGGTATTCCGTGGTACAATCTCTGGATATTACGGTGTGAGGATAGCCTGGTATTCCGTGGTACAATCTCTGGATATTACGGTGTGAGGATATCCTATTACTCCGTGGTACAATCTCTGGATATTACAGTGTGAGGATAGCCTGGTATTCCGTGGTACAATCTCTGGATATTACGGTGTGAGGATAGCCTATTATTCCGTGGTACAATCTCTGGATATTACGGTGTGAGGATAGCCTGGTATTCCGTGGTACAATCTCTGGATATTACGGTGTGAGGATATCCTATTATTCCGTGGTACAATCTCTGGATATTACGGTGTGAGGATATCCTATTATTCCGTGGTACAATCTCTGGATATTACGGTGTGAGGATAGCCTGGTATTCCGTGGTACAATCTCTGGATATTACGGTGTGAGGATAGCCTGGTATTCCGTGGTACAATCTCTGGATATTACGGTGTGAGGATAAACTGGTACTCCGTGGTACAATCTCTGGATATTACGGTGTGAGGATAACCTGGTATTCCGTGGTACAATCTCTGGATATTACGGTGTGAGGATATCCTGGTATTCCGTGGTACAATCTCTGGATATTATGGTGTGAGGATAGCCTGGTATTCCGTGGTACAATCTCTGGATATTACGGTGTGAGGATATCCTATTACTCCGTGGTACAATCTCTGGATATTACAGTGTGAGGATAGCCTGGTATTTCGTGGTACAATCTCTGGATATTACGGTGTGAGGATAGCCTGGTATTCCGTGGTACAATCTCTGGATATTACGGTGTGAGGATAGCCTATTATTCCGTGGTACAATCTCTGGATATTACGGTGTGAGGATATCCTATAATTCCGTGGTACAATCTCTGGATATTACGGTGTGAGGATATCCTATTATTCCGTGGTACAATCTCTGGATATTACGGTGTGAGGATAGCCTGGTATTCCGTGGTACAATCTCTGGATATTACGGTGTGAGGATATCCTATTATTCCGTGGTACAATCTCTGGATATTACGGTGTGAGGATAGCCTGGTATTCCGTGGTACAATCTCTGGATATTACGGTGTGAGGATAGCCTATTATTCCGTGGTACAATCTCTGGATATTATGGTGTGAGGATAGCCTGGTGTTCCGTGGTACAATCTCTGGATATTACGGTGTGAGGATATCCTGGTATTCCGTGGTACAATCTCTGGATATTAGGGTGTGAGGATAGCCTGGTATTCCGTGGTACAATCTCTGGATATTACGGTGAGAGGATAGCCTGGTATTCCGTGGTACAATCTCTGGATATTACGGTGTGAGGATAGCCTGGTATTCCGTGGTACAATCTCTGGATATTACGGTGTGAGGATATCCTATTATTCCGTGGTACAACCTCTGGATATTACGGTGTGAGGATATCCTATTATTCCGTGGTACAATCTCTGGATATTACGGTGTGAGGATAGCCTGGTATTCCGAGGTACAATCTCTGGATATTACGGTGTGAGGATAGCCTGGTATTCCGTGGTACAATCTCTGGATATTATGGTGTGAGGATAGCCTGGTATTCCGTGGTACAATCTCTGGATATTATGGTGTGAGGATAGCCTGGTATTCCGTGGTATAATCTCTGGATATTACGGTGTGAGGATAGCCTGGTATTCCGAGGTACAATCTCTGGATATTACGGTGTGAGGATAGCCTGGTATTCCGTGGTACAATCTCTGGATATTATGGTGTGAGGATAGCCTGGTATTCCGAGGTACAATCTCTGGATATTACGGTGTGAGGATATCCTATTATTCCGTGGTACAACCTCTGGATAGTACGGTGTGAGGATATCCTGGTATTCCGTGGTATAATCTCTGGATATTACGGTGTGAGGATAGCCTGGTATTCCGAGGTACAATCTCTGGATATTACGGTGTGAGGATAGCCTGGTATTCCGTGGTACAATCTCTGGATATTATGGTGTGAGGATAGCCTGGTATTCCGTGGTACAATCTCTGGATATTATGGTGTGAGGATAGCCTGGTATTCCGTGGTATAATCTCTGGATATTACGGTGTGAGGATAGCCTGGTATTCCGAGGTACAATCTCTGGATATTACGGTGTGAGGATAGCCTGGTATTCCGTGGTATAATCTCTGGATATTACGGCGTGAGGATAGCCTATTATTCCGTGGTACAATCTCTGGATATTACGGTGTGAGGATAGCCTGGTATTCCGTGGTACAATCTCTGGATATTACGGTGTGAGGATATCCTATTATTCCGTGGTACAATCTCTGGATATTACGGTGTGAGGATAGCCTGGTATTCCGTGGTACAATCTCTGGATATTATGGTGTGAGGATAGCCTGGTGTTCCGTGGTACAATCTCTGGATATTACGGTGTGAGGATATCCTGGTATTCCGTGGTACAATCTCTGGATATTAGGGTGTGAGGATAGCCTGGTATTCCGTGGTACAATCTCTGGATATTACGGTGTGAGGATATCCTATTATTCCGTGGTACAACCTCTGGATATTACGGTGTGAGGATATCCTATTATTCCGTGGTATAATCTCTGGATATTACGGTGTGAGGATAGCCTGGTATTCCGAGGTACAATCTCTGGATATTACGGTGTGAGGATAGCCTGGTATTCCGTGGTACAATCTCTGGATATTATGGTGTGAGGATAGCCTGGTATTCCGTGGTACAATCTCTGGATATTATGGTGTGAGGATAGCCTGGTATTCCGTGGTATAATCTCTGGATATTACGGTGTGAGGATAGCCTGGTATTCCGAGGTACAATCTCTGGATATTACGGTGTGAGGATAGCCTGGTATTCCGTGGTACAATCTCTGGATATTATGGTGTGAGGATAGCCTGGTATTCCGTGGTACAATCTCTGGATATTAGGGTGTGAGGATAGCCTGGTATTCCGTGGTACAATCTCTGGATATTATGGTGTGAGGATAGCCTGGTATTCCGTGGTACAATCTCTGGATATTATGGTGTGAGGATAGCCTGGTATTCTGTGGTACAATCTCTGGATATTACGGTGTGAGGATAGCCTGGTATTCCGTGGTACAATCTCAGGATATTACGGTGTGAGGATATCCTATTATTCCGTGGTACAATCTCTGGATATTACGGTGTGAGGATAGCCTGGTATTCCGTGGTACAATCTCTGGATATTACGGTGTGAGGATAGCCTGGTATTCCGTGGTACAATCTCTGGATATTACGGTGTGAGGATAGCCTGGTATTCCGTGGTACAATCTCTGGATATTACGGTGTGAGGATATCTTATTATTCCGTGGTACAATCTCTGGATATTACGGTATGAGGATAGCCTGGTATTCCGTGGTACAATCTCTGGATATTACGGTGTGAGGATAGCCTGGTATTCCGTGGTACAATCTCTGGATATTACGGTGTGAGGATAGCCTGGTATTCCGTGGTACAATCTCTGGATATTATGGTGTGAGGATAGCCTGGTATTCCGTGGTACAATCTCTGGATATTACGGTGTGAGGATATCCTATTATTCCGTGGTACAATCTCTGGATATTACGGTGTGAGGATAGCCTGGTATTCCGTGGTACAATCTCTGGATATTACGGTGTGAGGATATCCTATTATTCCGTGGTACAATCTCTGGATATTACGGTGTGAGGATATCCTATTATTCCGTGGTACAATCTCTGGATATTATGGTGTGAGGATATCCTATTATTCCGTGGTACAATCTCTGGATATTACGGTGTGAGGATATCCTATTATTCCGTGGTACAATCTCTGGATATTATGGTGTGAGGATAGCCTGGTATTCCGTGGTACAATCTCTGGATATTATGGTGTGAGGATAGCCTGGTATTCTGTGGTACAATCTCTGGATATTACGGTGTGAGGATAGCCTGGTATTCCGTGGTACAATCTCAGGATATTACGGTGTGAGGATATCCTATTATTCCGTGGTACAATCTCTGGATATTACGGTGTGAGGATAGCCTGGTATTCCGTGGTACAATCTCTGGATATTACGGTGTGAGGATAGCCTGGTATTCCGTGGTACAATCTCTGGATATTACGGTGTGAGGATAGCCTGGTATTCCGTGGTACAATCTCTGGATATTACGGTGTGAGGATATCTTATTATTCCGTGGTACAATCTCTGGATATTACGGTATGAGGATAGCCTGGTATTCCGTGGTACAATCTCTGGATATTACGGTGTGAGGATAGCCTGGTATTCCGTGGTACAATCTCTGGATATTACGGTGTGAGGATAGCCTGGTATTCCGTGGTACAATCTCTGGATATTACGGTCTGAGGATAGCCTGGTATTCCGTGGTACAATCTCTGGATATTATGGTGTGAGGATAGCCTGGTATTCCGTGGTACAATCTCTGGATATTATGGTGTGAGGATAGCCTGATATTCCGTGGTACAATCTCTGGATATTATGGTGTGAGGATAGCCTGGTATTCCGTGGTACAATCTCTGGATATTATGGTGTGAGGATAGCCTGGTATTCCGTGGTACAATCTCTGGATATTACGGTGTGAGGATAGCCTGGTATTCCGTGGTACAATCTCTGGATATTATGGTGTGAGGATAGCCTGGTATTCCGTGGTACAATCTCTGGATATTACGGTGTGAGGATAGCCTGGTACTCCGTGGTACAATCTCTGGATATTATGGTGTGAGGATAGCCTGGTATTCCGTGGTACAATCTCTGGATATTACGGTGAGAGGATAGCCTGGTATTCCGTGGTACAATCTCTGGATATTACGGTGTGAGGATATCCTATTATTCCGTGGTACAATCTCTGGATATTATGGTGTGAGGATAGCCTGGTATTCCGTGGTACAATCTCTGGATATTACGGTGAGAGGATAGCCTGGTATTCCGTGGTATAATCTCTGGATATTACGGTGTGAGGATAGCCTGGTATTCCGAGGTACAATCTCTGGATATTACGGTGTGAGGATAGCCTGGTATTCCGTGGTACAATCTCTGGATATTATGGTGTGAGGATAGCCTGGTATTCCGTGGTACAATCTCTGGATATTACGGTGTGAGGATATCCTGGTATTCCGTGGTACAATCTCTGGATATTATGGTGTGAGGATAGCCTGGTATTCCGTGGTACAATCTCTGGATATTACGGTGTGAGGATATCCTATTATTCCGTGGTACAATCTCTGGATATTACGGTGTGAGGATATCCTATTATTCCGTGGTACAATCTCTGGATATTACGGTGTGAGGATATCCTAGTATTACGTGGTACAATCTCTGGATATTACGGTGTGAGGATAGCCTGGTATTCCGTGGTACAATCTCTGGATATTACGGTGTGAGGATAGCCTGGTATTCCGTGGTACAATCTCTGGATATTACGGTGTGAGGATAGCCTGGTATTCCGTGGTACAATCTCTGGATATTACGGTGTGAGGATAGCCTGGTATTCCGTGGTACAATCTCTGGATATTACGGTGTGAGGATAGCCTGGTATTCCGTGGTACAATCTCTGGATATTACGGTGTGAGGATATCCTATTACTCCGTGGTACAATCTCTGGATATTACAGTGTGAGGATAGCCTGGTATTCCGTGGTACAATCTCTGGATATTACGGTGTGAGGATAGCCTATTATTCCGTGGTACAATCTCTGGATATTACGGTGTGAGGATAGCCTGGTATTCCGTGGTACAATCTCTGGATATTACGGTGTGAGGATATCCTATTATTCCGTGGTACAATCTCTGGATATTACGGTGTGAGGATATCCTATTATTCCGTGGTACAATCTCTGGATATTACGGTGTGAGGATAGCCTGGTATTCCGTGGTACAATCTCTGGATATTACGGTGTGAGGATAGCCTGGTATTCCGTGGTACAATCTCTGGATATTACGGTGTGAGGATAACCTGGTATTCCGTGGTACAATCTCTGGATATTACGGTGTGAGGATATCCTGGTATTCCGTGGTACAATCTCTGGATATTATGGTGTGAAGATAGCCTGGTATTCCGTGGTACAATCTCTGGATATTACGGTGTGAGGATATCCTATTACTCCGTGGTACAATCTCTGGATATTACAGTGTGAGGATAGCCTGGTATTTCGTGGTACAATCTCTGGATATTACGGTGTGAGGATAGCCTATTATTCCGTGGTACAATCTCTGGATATTACGGTGTGAGGATATCCTATAATTCCGTGGTACAATCTCTGGATATTACGGTGTGAGGATATCCTATTATTCCGTGGTACAATCTCTGGATATTACGGTGTGAGGATAGCCTGGTATTCCGTGGTACAATCTCTGGATATTACGGTGTGAGGATATCCTATTATTCCGTGGTACAATCTCTGGATATTACGGTGTGAGGATAGCCTATTATTCCGTGGTACAATCTCTGGATATTACGGTGTGAGGATAGCCTGGTATTCCGTGGTACAATCTCTGGATATTACGGTGTGAGGATATCCTATTATTCCGTGGTACAATCTCTGGATATTATGGTGTGAGGATAGCCTGGTGTTCCGTGGTACAATCTCTGGATATTACGGTGTGAGGATATCCTGGTATTCCGTGGTACAATCTCTGGATATTAGGGTGTGAGGATAGCCTGGTATTCCGTGGTACAATCTCTGGATATTACGGTGAGAGGATAGCCTGGTATTCCGTGGTACAATCTCTGGATATTACGGTGTGAGGATAGCCTGGTATTCCGTGGTACAATCTCTGGATATTACGGTGTGAGGATATCCTATTATTCCGTGGTACAACCTCTGGATATTACGGTGTGAGGATATCCTATTATTCCGTGGTATAATCTCTGGATATTACGGTGTGAGGATAGCCTGGTATTCCGAGGTACAATCTCTGGATATTACGGTGTGAGGATAGCCTGGTATTCCGTGGTACAATCTCTGGATATTATGGTGTGAGGATAGCCTGGTATTCCGTGGTACAATCTCTGGATATTATGGTGTGAGGATAGCCTGGTATTCCGTGGTATAATCTCTGGATATTACGGTGTGAGGATAGCCTGGTATTCCGAGGTACAATCTCTGGATATTACGGTGTGAGGATAGCCTGGTATTCCGTGGTACAATCTCTGGATATTATGGTGTGAGGATAGCCTGGTATTCCGTGGTACAATCTCTGGATATTAGGGTGTGAGGATAGCCTGGTATTCCGTGGTACAATCTCTGGATATTATGGTGTGAGGATAGCCTGGTATTCCGTGGTACAATCTCTGGATATTATGGTGTGAGGATAGCCTGGTATTCTGTGGTACAATCTCTGGATATTACGGTGTGAGGATAGCCTGGTATTCCGTGGTACAATCTCAGGATATTACGGTGTGAGGATATCCTATTATTCCGTGGTACAATCTCTGGATATTACGGTGTGAGGATAGCCTGGTATTCCGTGGTACAATCTCTGGATATTACGGTGTGAGGATAGCCTGGTATTCCGTGGTACAATCTCTGGATATTACGGTGTGAGGATAGCCTGGTATTCCGTGGTACAATCTCTGGATATTACGGTGTGAGGATAGCCTGGTATTCCGTGGTACAACCTCTGGATATTACGGTGTGAGGATATCCTATTATTCCGTGGTACAATCTCTGGATATTACGGTGTGAGGATAGCCTGGTATTCCGTGGTACAATCTCTGGATATTACGGTGTGAGGATATCCTATTATTCCGTGGTACAATCTCTGGATATTACGGTGTGAGGATATCCTATTATTCCGTGGTACAATCTCTGGATATTACGGTGTGAGGATAGCCTGGTATTCCGTGGTACAATCTCTGGATATTACGGTGTGAGGATAGCCTGGTATTCCGTGGTACAATCTCTGGATATTACGGTGTGAGGATAGCCTGGTATTCCGTGGTACAATCTCTGGATATTACGGTGTGAGGATATCCTGGTATTCCGTGGTACAATCTCTGGATATTATGGTGTGAGGATAGCCTGGTATTCCGTGGTACAATCTCTGGATATTACGGTGTGAGGATATCCTATTACTCCGTGGTACAATCTCTGGATATTACAGTGTGAGGATATCCTATTATTCCGTGGTACAATCTCTGGATATTACGGTGTGAGGATATCCTGGTATTCCGTGGTACAATCTCTGGATATTACAGTGTGAGGATAGCCTGGTATTCCGTGGTACAATCTCTGGATATTACGGTGTGAGGATATCCTATTATTCCGTGGTACAATCTCTGGATATTATGGTGTGAGGATATCCTATTATTCCGTGGTACAATCTCTGGATATTATGGTGTGAGGATAGCCTGGTATTCCGTGGTACAATCTCTGGATATTACGGTGTGAGGATAGCCTATTATTCCGTGGTACAATCTCTGGATATTATGGTGTGAGGATAGCCTGGTATTCCGTGGTACAATCTCTGGATATTATGGTGTGAGGATAGCCTGGTATTCCGTGGTACAATCTCTGGATATTATGGTGTGAGGATAGCCTGGTATTCCGTGGTACAATCTCTGGATATTACGGTGTGAGGATAGCCTATTATTCCGTGGTACAATCTCTGGATATTACGGTGTGAGGATAGCCTGGTATTCCGTGGTACAATCTCTGGATATTACGGTGTGAGGATATCCTATTATTCCGTGGTACAATCTCTGGATATTACGGTGTGAGGATATCCCATTATTCCGTGGTACAATCTCTGGATATTACGGTGTGAGGATAGCCTGGTATTCTGTGGTACAATCTCTGGATATTACGGTGTGAGGATAGCCTATTATTCCGTGGTACAATCTCTGGATATTACGGTGTGAGGATAGCCTGGTATTCCGTGGTACAATCTCTGGATATTATGGTGTGAGGATAGCCTGGTATTCCGTGGTACAATCTCTGGATATTATGGTGTGAGGATAGCCTGGTATTCCGTGGTACAATCTCTGGATATTACGGTGTGAGGATAGCCTGGTATTCCGTGGTACAATCTCTGGATATTACGGTGTGAGGATAGCCTATTATTCCGTGATACAATCTCTGGATATTACAGTGTGAGGATAGCCTGGTATTCCGTGGTACAATCTCTGGATATTACTGTGTGAGGATATCCTATTATTCCGTGGTACAATCTCTGGATATTACAGTGTGAGGATAGCCTGGTATTCCGTGGTACAATCTCTGGATATTACGGTGTGAGGATATCCTATTATTCCGTGGTACAATCTCTGGATATTACGGTGTGAGGATAGCCTGGTATTCCGTGGTACAATCTCTGGATATTACGGTGTGAGGATATCCTATTATTCCGTGGTACAATCTCTGGATATTATGGTGTGAGGATAGCCTGGTATTCCGTGGTACAATCTCTGGATATTACGGTGTGAGGATAGCCTGGTATTCCGTGGTACAATCTCTGGATATTACGGTGTGAGGATAGCCTGGTATTCCGTGGTACAATCTCTGGATATTACGGTGTGAGGATAGCCTGGTATTCCGTGGTACAATCTCTGGATATTATGGTGTGAGGATAGCCTGGTATTCCGTGGTACAATCTCTGGATATTACGGTGTGAGGATAGCCTGGTATTCCGTGGTACAATCTCTGGATATTACGGTGTTGTCAGGGTCACCTGTGGCCAGGTGACAGATGCACACCGTAGGGGGACAGGAGTGCACCGCGAGGTAGTGAACCCTATGGCTAGCTTCTGCGGATAGGAAACTGGGTGGTTGTGGAAAGCGGGACCAGAGGAGCACAACCGGGATCCTAACGGAAGCTAGAGCCAAGATTCCCCAGGGCGCGGAGTCTAAGACCCAGCAGGTCTTCTCCAGGGCCTCCAGTGGTGAGGATGTTGCGCTGCAGGCTGGGACCAGGTCGCGGCCCCTGGAGTTTCCTAGCTCACGCCCCGTAGGATAAGGGGAAAAGAGGGGAAGCAGTAGCACACGATAGAGAGAACCGAATAACAAGCTGAAGGTCAGGGGCCACAAGCAGACAAGGATAACGAAAGAACGAGCCGAAGGTCAAGGGTCACGAGCAGACAGGGATAGTCGGGGACAAGCCAATAACGTAACAGAGAGACAGACGTAGCACACGGCAGGCAGGAACCCAAACACACAATGCCTAACAAACACGTTGATCAGCAAAGCAGGCTTGCAGTGCACAGGTTAATATAGTGTTCAGTGATAGGGCCTGGGGTGGAGTCTGGCTGGGAGGAGATTATAAAGGAAGCCAGGTGAAGGAGGTCTGGTCTCTAGATGAACACATGAGGAGGAAGGTAAGATGGCAGACAGACATTAATGCATATCCATGACAGTACCCTCCCTCTTACGAGGCCTCCCCCTTCCCCGCCTGGGCCCAGGTTTAGAGGGAAACTTCAGATGAAACTCCTTTAACAGACGAGGTGCAAAGACCTCAGATGCAGTGATCCAAGACCTCTCCTCAGGACCAAACCCTTTCCAATGAACGAGGTACTGAAGAACGCCTTTACAGAGTCGGGAGTCCAGAATTTGACTGATCTCGTACTCCTGATTATCCTCAGAGACAGGCGCCACGGTAGGGAGAGGACGAGAGAATTTATTGAGGACTAAAGGCTTTAGAAGAGCAACATGAAAGGAGTTAGTGATTTTAAGGCTCTTAGGAATCTGGAGTTTGAAACAAACCGGATTCAGTTTAGCAGTTACCGTGTATGGACCGATGAATCGTGGAGCAAACTTCAGAGAAGGAACTCGGAGCTTGATGTTCCTGGTAGAGAGCCAGACTTTGTCCCCTGGCTGAAGAGAAGGCGGTTTACGCCTGCGGCGGTCGGCAAAGCCTTTGAATTTTTCAGAAGCTGCCCGGAGGGAATCATGAACGTCACCCCAAACGGAATTGAGAGACTCCTGAACCGAAGCCAAAGCTGGAATGTCTGGAGAACAGATCATGGGAAGAGGAAGTTGAGGGTGTTTTCCATAAACTGTGAAAAAGGGTGTCTTCTGCGAACTGGTATTCACATGATTGTTATGGGAGAATTCTGCCCACGGGAGTAGAGAGGACCAATCGTCATGATGAGAAGACACAAAGGTGCGAAGAAAGACCTCTAACTCCTGATTAACCCTCTCAGTCTGTCCATTGGATTGGGGATGGTAAGAAGAAGAAAAATCCAAGACAATGTTGAGGGATTTGCAAAAGGCTCTCCAAAAACGAGACGTGAATTGGACTCCCCTGTCGGAAACAATATGAAAAGGAACCCCATGGAGGCGGAGAATTTCCCGAATGAAAATGGGAACCAAGGCAGGGGCAGAAGGAAGACCAGGAAGAGGAACAAAATGAGCCATTTTGGAGAACTGATCGATTACCACCCAAATGACTGTATTATTCTCAGACAGTGGGAGATCGGTGATAAAATCCATGGCAATATGGGCCCAGGGTTCCTTAGGAATGGGCAAGGGCATGAGGAGACCAGCAGGAGCTTGTGTGGAGGATTTGGACTGAGCACAGACATGACAAGCTTTAACGTAGTCTTTGACGTCTGAGCGGAGATTAGGCCACCAGTAGTGACGACTGATGAGTAGGAAGGATCGGAGGAATCCAGAATGCCCTGCCACCTTGGAATCATGTCCCCAACGAAGGATCTTAGCTCTTAGCTCAGTGGGGGCAAAAGGTCTTACCAGGCGGAATTTTTGACTTCAGGGTGGTAGAGTGGGCAACAATGCATGAGGTTGGAATGATCGGCTCAGGTTCAGGGGCGGACTCCTCGTCCAAAGTGTCAAATGACCTAGAGAGCGCATCAGCCCGACCGTTGCAGGAACCAGGTTTGTAGGTAATCGTGAAATTAAAACGGGCAAAGAAGAGACTCCACCTGGCCTGTCTAGGATTCAGACGTTTAGCATTCTGTAGATACTGTAAATTCTTGTGATCAGTAAAGATCGTTATGGAGTGAGGGGAACCCTCCAAGAGATGACGCCACTCCTCTAACGCCAATTTAATTGTGAGAAGTTCCCAATCACCGATGGCATAATTCCTCTCTGCCTGAGAATTTTTTTTGGAGAAGAACGCACATGGTTGGCGTCTCTTCTCAAAGATTTGAAGAAGCACAGCTCCCACCCCCATTGAGGAAGCGTCCACTTCAATAAAAAATGCATTCCCAGGATTTGGTCTCCTCAAGAGGGGGCCAGAAACAAAGGCCTGTTTCAGGTCGTGAAATGCAGAGACAGTTTCGGGAGGCCAGTCTCTGGCATTCACACCCTTCTTGGTCAAAGCGATAATAGGCACGGCAATGGAAGAGTAATTCCTTATGAACTGCCTATAATAATTTGTGAAGCCAAGAAAGCGCTGTGTGGCCTTGAGGCTAGCAGGAAGAGGCCAGTTGGTGATAGCCAAGACCTTCCCAGGGTCCATACGAAGACCCGAACATGAGACGAAGCACCCCAAAAACAGGACCTCAGAACATTCAAAGGAACATTTCTCCAGCTTGGCATAGAGATTGTTCTCTCTAAGACGTTGAAGTACAGTGCGGACATGGTTTCTGTGGACGAGCAGATTTTCAGAAAAGATCAGAATGTCATCCAGATAGATGACAACAAACTGGTACAGCAGATCTCTGAAGATTTCATTGACAAAGTTTTGAAACACGGCTGGAGCATTACACAGACCAAAAGGCATCACCAGATATTCGTAATGCCCGTCTCTAGTGTTAAATGCAGTCTTCCATTCGTCACCCTCCCATATTCGAATGAGATTGTACGCGCCTCTGAGATCCAACTTGGTGAAAATGGAGGCACCCTTCAACCTATCGAATAGCTCAGATATTAAGGGTAAGGGGTATCGATTTTTAATAGTAACCGCATTTAAACCCCGATAATCGATGCAGGGTCTTAAGGTACCATCCTTTTTGGCAACAAAAAAGAACCCTGCCCCTGCAGGCGATGAGGATTTCCGGATGAACCCTCTCTCCAGATTCTCTGCTACATACTCCGACATGGCCTGGGTCTCTGGGATGGACAGAGGGTAGGTACGACCCCTGGGTAGAGTTGCTCCGGGGACAAGATCAATAGCACAGTCAAAAGACCTGTGGGGAGGAAGCACCTCAGCTGATTTCTTACAGAACACATCCCGGTAATCGCTGTATGCAGCAGGAAGATCAGAAGAAACAGAAGTGGCAGCAACCGGAAGACTCTCCTTGGGGGTCACCTTGAGAAGACACGACGAGAAACATGAGGAACCCCAGGCCAGGATCTGCCCAGAGACCCAGTCCACATGTGGAGAGTGGAGCTGTAGCCAAGGGAGGCCCAATACAACTGGGGTAGAGGCCTTGGGTAGAATAAGAAAGGATATCCACTCCTGGTGGAGAATCCCTACCGACATCCTAATGGGTAGCGTCTGGAAGCGAATAGGGCCCCCTGGGAGAACAGTGCCATCAATTGCCGAGACTACCAATGGGGTAGTGAGAGGTGAAAGGGTAAGCTTCATAGAAGAAGCAGTTCTCCAATCCATAAAATTGCCGGCAGCCCCGGAATCCAGGTATGCAAGGGTTGACTGAGGAGAAGTGCCTACATGAAGGAACACCGGCAAGAGCAGGCGAGAAGGTGATGTTTCTGGGTCCAATACTCCACCTTCCAAATGTATTAGACCCGAGCGTTTCCCGGACGAAGCGAGCAGGAGTCACGAAAATGACCCTTGCCCCCACAATAGAGGCACAAGCCCAGAGTTCTGCGCCTAGCACGTTCTTCGGGGGTTAGTCTGGTCCGGCCCAGCTGCATAGGTTCTTCAGCAGGTAGAGGATGCTCCACGGAATGAAGGGAGGGGAGCTCAGACTGGCTAGGACCCAGAGAGTGCTGGCGTTTTTTTTCTAAGGACCTCTCTTGAAAACGAATGTCGATCTGGTTGCATAATGAAATTACATCGTCCAGACCGACGGGAATGGCTCTTCCCGCTAATTCGTCTTTCACTCGGTCAGAGAGGCCATGTAAAAAGGTAGCGACCAGGGCCTCATTATTCCAGCTCAATTCAGCTGTGTGGATACGAAACTGAAGAGCATATTGCCCCACTGAACTAGATTCTTGGCGAAGACGTAAGACAGCACTAGCCGCTGAAGAAGCCCGAGCCGGCTCTTCGAAGATATTACGAAAGAGCTTCAAGAAATCGGACAGACTGGAAACCACCGGATCGTTCCTCTCCCACAGGGGGGCAGCCCAGGCCAAAGCTTCACCGGAGAGGAGGGAAATGATATAGGCTACCTTAGCCCGGTCAGACAGGAAGCTTTGAGGCTGAAGCTCAAAATGAATTGTGCATTGGCTGAGAAACCCCCTGCAGGCCTTGGAGTCCCCAGAGAAACGGAACGGAGCTGGCAATCTTAGTGAGTGTGAGGCTGCGACTGGTGCGATAGGTACAGCCGCAGGTTGTACTTGGGGTTGCGGATTCGGGGTTCCCAAGGAGACCTGAAGCTGCTCGAATCGAGAAGCCAGATCCTGGAGGAATCGCATCACCTGAGTCTGATTTGATTCCTGGGTCTCAAGTCTGCGAACTATGCCCTGCAATGGATCATCCGCGGGAAGCGGGATGTCAGCCGGGTTCATGGCTGATCAAACTGTCAAGGTCACCTGTGGCCAGGTGACAGATGCACACCGTAGGGGGACAGGAGTGCACCGCGAGGTAGTGAACCCTATGGCTGGCTTCTGCGGGTAGGAAACTGGGTGGTTGTGGAAAGCGGGACCAGAGGAGCACAACCGAGATCCTAACGGAAGCTAGAGCCAAGATTCCCCAGGGCGCGGAGTCTAAGACCCAGCTGGTCTTCTCCAGAGCCTCCAGTGGTGAGGATGTTGTGCTGCAGGCTGGGACCAGGTCGCGGCCCCTGGAGTTTCCTAGCTCACGCCCCGTAGGATAAGGGGAAAAGAGGGGAAGCAGTAGCACACGATAAGAGAGAACCGAATAACAAGCTGAAGGTCAGGGGCCACAAGCAGACAAGGATAACGAAGAACGAGCCGAAGGTCAAGGGTCACGAGCAGACAGGGATAGTCGGGGACAAGCCAAATATGTAACAGAGAGACAGACGTAGCACACGGCAGGCAGGAACCCAAACACACAATGCCTAACAAACACGTTGATCAGCAAAGCAGGCTTGCAGTGCACAGGTTAATATAGTGTTCAGTGATAGGGCCTGGGGTGGAGTCAGGCTGGGAGGAGATTATAAAGGAAGCCAGGTGAAGGAGGTCTGGTCTCTAGATGAACACATGAGGGGGAAGGTAAGATGGCAGACAGACATTAATGCATATCCATGACAGGTGTGAGGATATCCTATTATTCCGTGGTATAATCTCTGGATATTACGGTGTGAGGATAGCCTGGTATTCCGTGGTACAATCTCTGGATATTACGGTGTGAGGATAGCCTGGTATTCCGTGGTACAATCTCTGGATATTACGGTGTGAGGATAGCCTGGTATTCCGTGGTACAATCTCTGGATATTACGGTGTGAGGATAGCCTGGTATTCCGTGGTACAATCTCTGGATATTACGGTGTGAGGATATCCTATTATTCCGTGGTACAATCTCTGGATATTACGGTGTGAGGATAGCCTGGTATTCTGTGGTACAATCTCTGGATATTACTGTGTGAGGATAGCCTGGTATTCCGTGGTACAATCTCTGGATATTACGGTGTGAGGATAGCCTGGTATTCCGTGGTACAATCTCTGGATATTACGGTGTGAGGATAGCCTGGTATTCCGTGGTACAATCTCTGGATATTACGGTGTGAGGATAGCCTGGTATTCCGTGGTACAATCTCTGGATATTACGGTGTGAGGATATCCTATTATTCCGTGGTACAATCTCTGGATATTACGGTGTGAGGATAGCCTGGTATTCCGTGGTACAACCTCTGGATATTACGGTGTGAGGATATCCTATTATTCCGTGGTACAATCTCTGGATATTACGGTGTGAGGATAGCCTGGTATTCCGTGGTACAATCTCTGGATATTACGGTGTGAGGATAGCCTGGTATTCCGTGGTACAATCTCTGGATATTACGGTGTGAGGATATCCTATTATTCCGTGGTACAATCTCTGGATATTACGGTGTGAGGATAGCCTGGTATTCCGTGGTACAATCTCTGGATATTACTGTGTGAGGATAGCCTGGTATTCCGTGGTACAATCTCTGGATATTACGGTGTGAGGATATCCTATTATTCCGTGGTACAATCTCTGGATATTACGGTGTGAGGATAGCCTGGTATTCCGTGGTACAATCTCTGGATATTACGGTGTGAGGATAGCCTGGTATTCCGTGGTACAATCTCTGGATATTACTGTGTGAGGATAGCCTGGTATTCCGTGGTACAATCTCTGGATATTACGGTGTGAGGATAGCCTGGTATTCCGTGGTACAATCTCTGGATATTACGGTGTGAGGATAGCCTGGTATTCCGTGGTACAATCTCTGGATATTACGGTGTGAGGATAGCCTGGTATTCCGTGGTACAATCTCTGGATATTACGGTGTGAGGATAGCCTGGTATTCCGTGGTACAATCTCTGGATATTACGGTGTGAGGATAGCCTGGTATTCCGTGGTACAATCTCTGGATATTACGGTGTGAGGATATCCTATTATTCCGTGGTACAATCTCTGGATATTACGGTGTGAGGATAGCCTGGTATTCCGTGGAAAGGACTCCACACACATTATATGACGGCTTCTCTTTCGTTCATTTAGTAACAATTATTAGACGAGGAAAACTCACCAAACTCTCTGGCGTCCTTTGGGATCCAGGCCTGTAGACGGCTCATCCAGGAGCACAAGGGTCGGATTCCCCAGCATGCTGATGGCAAAACACACCTGAGACACACAGAATAGATTAGAAATCTTCCCCGTAGCTTGAAGGTTATTTCCCTAGAAGGTCTTCATACAATATAAAGGAAACCTTCTCTCTTCATAGAAGAATCCAAATTACATCACCTAATTGCTGCGGCACAAAATATCGGCCCCTTTTGATTGGTGAGGCATGAAGAGTGGGGAACATGTGACTAGTCTGGAATGTTGGACACGGGTTGGTAAGTCAGGTACCAGATTTCTCCTCACCTTTCTGGAGACTCCTGAGGACAACTTCCCAGCTGCCTTGTCCAGATGGTCTCTCAGCTCCAGAGCTTCTGCTACTCTGTAAAACATTATGGATGGTGAGAGGACCCTGTCATACAACATGTGGGGTACATTGGGGTGAGAGGACCCTGTCATACAACATGTGGGGTACATGGGGGTGAGTGGACCCTGTCATACAACATGTGGGGTACATGGGGGTGAGAGGACCCTGTCATACAACATGTGGGGTACATTGGGGTGAGAGGACCCTGTCATACAACATGTGGGGTACATTGGGGTGAGAGGACCCTGTCATACAACATGTGGGGTACATTGGGGTGAGAGGACCCTGCCATACAACATGTGGGGTACATTGGGGTGAGAGGACCCTGTCATACAACATGTGGGGTACATTGGGGTGAGAGGACCCTGTCATACAACATGTGGGGCACATGTGGGTGAGAGGACCCTGTCATACAACATGTGGGGTACATTGGGGTGAGAGGACCCTGTCATACAACATGTGGGGTGAGAGGACCCTGTCATACAACATGTGGGGTACATGGGGGTGAGAGGACCCTGTCATACAACATGTGGGGTACATTGGGGTGAGAGGACCCTGTCATACAACATGTGGGGCACATGTGGGGTGAGAGGACCCTGTCATACAACATGTGGGGTACATTGGGGTGAGAGGACCCTGTCATACAACATGTGGGGCACATGTGGGGTGAGAGGACCCTGTCATACAACATGTGGGGTACATTGAGGTGAGAGGACCTGTCATACAACATGTGGGGTGAGAGGACCCTGTCATACAACATGTGGGGTACATTGGGGTGAGAGGACACTGTCATACAACATGTGGGGTACATTGGGGTGAGAGGACCCTGTCATACAACATGTGGGGTACATTGGGGTGAGAGGACCCTGTGATACAACATGTGGGGTACATGGGGGTGTGAGGACCCTGTCATACAACATGTGGGGTACATTGGGGTGAGAGGACCCTGTCATACAACATGTGGGGTACATGGGGGTGTGAGGACCCTGTCATACAACATGTGGGGTACATTGGGGTGAGAGGACCCTGTCATACAACATGTGGGGTACATTGGGGTGAGAGGACCCTGTCATACAACATGTGGGGCACATGTGGGGTGAGAGGACCCTGTCATACAACATGTGGGGTACATTGGGGTGAGAGGACCCTGTCATACATGTGGGGTACATGGGGGTGAGAGGACCCTGTCATACAACATGTGGGGTGAGAGGACCCTGTCATACAACGTGTGGGGTACATTGGGGTGGAAGGACCCTGTCATACAACATGTGGGGTACATTGGGGTGAGAGGACCCTGTCATACAACATGTGGGGTACATTGGGGTGGAAGGACCCTGTCATACAACATGTGGGGTACATGGGGGTGAGAGGACCCTGTCATACAACATGTGGGGTACATTGGGGTGAGAGGACCCTGTCATACAACATGTGGGGTACATTGGGGTGAGAGGCCCCTGTCATACAACATGTGGGGTACATTGGGGTGAGAGGACCCTGTCATACAACATGTGGGGTACATTGAGGTGAGAGGACCCTGTCATACAACATGTGGGGTACATTGGGGTGAGAGGACCCTGTCATACAACATGTGGGGTACATTGGGGTGAGAGGACCCTGTCATACAACATGTGGGGTACATTGGGGTGAGAGGCTCCTGTCATACAACATGTGGGGTACATTGGGGTGAGAGGCCCCTGTCATACAACATGTGGGGTACATTGGGGTGAGAGGACCCTGTCATACAACATGTGGGGTACATGGGGGTGAGAGGACCCTGTCATACAACATGTGGGGTACATTGGGGTGAGAGGACCCTGTCATACATGTGGGGTACATTGGGGTGAGAGGCCCCTGTCATACAACATGTGGGGTACATTGAGGTGAGAGGACCCTGTCATACAACATGTGGGGTACATTGGGGTGAGAGGACCCTGTCATACAACATGTGGGGTACATTGGGGTGAGAGGACCCTGTCATACAACATGTGGGGTACATTGGGGTGAGAGGCCCCTGTCATACAACATGTGGGGTACATTGGGGTGAGAGGACCCTGTCATACAACATGTGGGGTGAGAGGACCCTGTCATACAACATGTGGGGTACATTGGGGTGAGAGGACCCTGTCATACAACATGTGGGGTACATTGGGGTGAGAGGACCCTGTCATACAACATGTGGGGTACATTGGGGTGAGAGGCCCCTGTGATACCTCTGGATGGCCAGGTCTCCATCTTCTCTCTTCATTCCCCGCACAGCGGCGTAGATCTCTAGGTGTTCCTTCACGGTCAGGTCTGGCCACAGAGGACTGTCCTGACTGCAGTAACCCAGGAGGGCCTTGGACTCGTCAGCGTGGTGAGCCGGATCACAAAGTTCCACCTGCAGGAGGAAGACAAGAATGGGGTCTGAAGGTCGGACTTGAAAACAGGATTTTCTTGGAATCCCATTGCGGGACACAGTCATTTCGATACATTTGGGTTATACTGCTACCCAGGGCTTTTTTTCAGCGGGAACGCGGGGGCGGGGAAACGCAGTTCCGGCACCTCCAGCACAGAATGTATGTAATGGCAAGGGCTACTAGAGTGTGCTGGAGGGTCTACTGGTGCTGGCTGCTGGGTGATGTATGGTCGCTGTGGGGATCTAGTGTTGTCGGAGAGGTTTATTGTTTCTAATGGAGAATCTATTGTTACTGGAGTGGGGGTAATTGTTGCTGGGAGGAATCTATTGTTGCTAGTGGGGGTCTATATCTATTGTTGCTGGTGTCTATTATTGATGGTGGGCTCTATTGTTGGCTGCAGGGGATCTATTTTATTGCTTTTCTTGTTATCAGTATCAAATTACATACAAATTACTTGTTTCTGTGTTCTCTAAAAGGGTTGGTGCTCAGAGGTGGGTAGGGGGTGGATCCAAGGGATGGTGCTCGGAAGGTGGGTGGGGGGTGGATCAAAGGGATGGTGCTCGGAAGTGGGTAGGGGGTGGATCAAAGGGATGGTGCTCGGAGGTGGGTAGGGGGTGGATCCAAGGGATGGTGCTCGGAGGTGGGTAGGGGGTGGATCCAAGGGATGGTGCTCGGAGGTGGGTAGGGGGTGGATCCAAGGGATGGTGCTTGGAGGTGGGTAGGGGGTGGATCCAAGGGATGGTGCTCGGAGGTGGGTAGGGGGTGGATTCAAGGGATGGTGCTTGCAAGGTGGGTAGGGGGTGGATCCAAGGGATGGTGCCCAGAGGTGGGTAGGGGGTGGATCCAAGGGATGGTGCTCGGAAGTGGGTAGGGGGTGGATCCAAGGGATGGTGCTCGGAGGTGGGTAGGGGGTGGATCCAAGGGATGGTGCTCGGAGGTGGGTAGGGGTGGATACAAGGGATGGTGCTCGGAGGTGGGTAGGGGGTGGATCCAAGGGATGGTGCTTGGAAGGTGGGTAGGGGTGGATCCAAGGGATGGTGCTCGGAGGTGGGTAGGGGGTGGATCCAAGGGATGGTGCTCGGAGGTGGGTAGGGGGTGGATCCAAGGGATGATGCTTGGAGGTGGATAGCGGGTGGATCCAAGGGATGGTGCTCGGAGGTGGGTAGGGGGTGGATCCAAGGGATGGTGCCCAGAGGTGGGTAGGGGGTGGATCCAAGGGATGGTGCTCGGAGGTGGGTAGGGGGTGGATCCAAGGGATGGTGCCCAGAGGTGGGTAGGGGTGGATCCAAGGGATGGTGCTCGGAGGTGGGTAGGGGGTGGATCCAAGGGATGGTGCTCGGAGGTGGGTAGGGGGTGGATCCAAGGGATGGTGCTCGGAGGTGGGTAGGGGGTGGATCCAAGGGATGGTGCTCAGAGGTGGGTAGGGGTGGATACAAGGGATGGTGCTCGGAGGTGGGTAGAGGGTGGATCCAAGGGATGGTGCCCAGAGGTGGGTAGGGGGTGGATCCAAGGGATGGTGCTCGGAGGTGGGTAGGGGGTGGATCCAAGGGATGGTGCTCGGAGGTGGGTAGGGGGTGGATCCAAGGGATGGTGCTCGGAGGTGGGTAGGGGGTGGATCCAAGGGATGGTGCTCGGAGGTGGGTAGGGGGTGGATCCAAGGGATGGTGCTTGGAAGGTGGGTAGGGGGTGGATCCAAGGGATGGTGCTTGGAAGGTGGGTAGGGGGTGGATCCAAGGGATGGTGCTTGGAAGGTGGGTAGGGGTGGATACAAGGGATGGTGCTCGGAGGTGGGTAGGGGGTGGATCCAAGGGATGGTGCTCGGAGGTGGGTAGGGGGTGGATCCAAGGGATGGTGCTCGGAGGTGGGTAGGGGGTGGATCCAAGGGATGGTGCCCAGAGGTGGGTAGGGGGTGGATCCAAGGGATGGTGCTCGGAGGTGGGTAGAGGGTGGATCCAAGGGATGGTGCACAGAGGTGGGTAGGGGGTGGATCCAAGGGATGGTGCTCGGAGGTGGGTAGGGGGTGGATCCAAGGGATGGTGCTCGGAGGTGGGTAGGGGGTGGATCCAAGGGATGGTGCTCGGAGGTGGGTAGGGGGTGGATCCAAGGGATGGTGCTCGGAGGTGGGTAGGGGGTGGATCCAAGGGATGGTGCTCGGAGGTGGGTAGGGGGTGGATCCAAGGGATGGTGCTCGGAGGTGGGTAGGGGGTGGATCCAAGGGATGGTGCTTGGAAGGTGGGTAGGGGGTGGATCCAAGGGATGGTGCTTGGAAGGTGGGTAGGGGGTGGATCCAAGGGATGGTGCTTGGAAGGTGGGTAGGGGTGGATACAAGGGATGGTGCTCGGAGGTAAGTAGGGGGTGGATCCAAGGGATGGTGCTCGGAGGTGGGTAGGGGGTGGATCCAAGGGATGGTGCTCGGAGGTGGGTAGGGGGTGGATCCAAGGGATGGTGCCCAGAGGTGGGTAGGGGGTGGATCCAAGGGATGGTGCTCGGAGGTGGGTAGAGGGTGGATCCAAGGGATGGTGCCCAGAGGTGGGTAGGGGGTGGATCCAAGGGATGGTGCTCGGAGGTGGGTAGGGGGTGGATCCAAGGGATGGTGCTCGGAGGTGGGTAGGGGGTGGATCCAAGGGATGGTGCTCAGAGGTGGGTAGGGGGTGGATCCAAGGGATGGTGCTCGGAGGTGGGTAGGGGGTGGATCCAAGGGATGGTGCTTGGAAGGTGGGTAGGGGTGGATACAAGGGATGGTGCTTGGAAGGTGGGTAGGGGGTGGATCCAAGGGATGGTGCTTGGAAGGTGGGTAGGGGTGGATACAAGGGATGGTGCTCGGAGGTGGGTAGGGGGTGGATCCAAGGGATGGTGCTCGGAGGTGGGTAGGGGGTGGATCCAAGGGATGGTGCCCAGAGGTGGGTAGGGGGTGGATCCAAGGGATGGTGCTCGGAGGTGGGTAGAGGGTGGATCCAAGGGATGGTGCCCAGAGGTGGGTAGGGGGTGGATCCAAGGGATGGTGCTCGGAGGTGGGTAGGGGGTGGATCCAAGGGATGGTGCTCGGAGGTGGGTAGGGGGTGGATCCAAGGGATGGTGCTTGGAAGGTGGGTAGGGGTGGATCCAAGGGATGGTGCTTGGAAGGTGGGTAGGGGTGGATACAAGGGATGGTGCTCGGAGGTGGGTAGGGGGTGGATCCAAGGGATGGTGCTCGAAGGTGGGTAGGGGGTGGATCCAAGGGATGGTGCTCGGAGGTGGGTAGGGGGTGGATCCAAGGGATGGTGCTCGGAGGTGGGTAGGGGGTGGATCCAAGGGATGGTGCTCGGAGGTGGGTAGGGGGTGGATCCAAGGGATGGTGCCCAGAGGTGGGTAGGGGGTGGATCCAAGGGATGGTGCTCGGAGGTGGGTAGAGGGTGGATCCAAGGGATGGTGCCCAGAGGTGGATAGGGGGTGGATCCAAGGGATGGTGCTCGGAGGTGGGTAGGGGGTGGATCCAAGGGATGGTGCTCGGAGGTGGGTAGGGGGTGGATCCAAGGGATGGTGCTCGGAGGTGGGTAGGGGGTGGATCCAAGGGATGGTGCTCGGAGGTGGGTAGGGGGTGGATCCAAGGGATGGTGCTTGGAAGGTGGGTAGGGGTGGATCCAAGGGATGGTGCCCAGAGGTGGGTAGGGGGTGGATCCAAGGGATGGTGCCCAGAGGTGGGTAGGGGGTGGATCCAAGGGATGGTGCTCGGAGGTGGGTAGGGGGTGGATCCAAGGGATGGTGCTCGGAGGTGGGTAGGGGGTGGATCCAAGGGATGGTGCTTGGAAGGTGGGTAGGGGTGGATCCAAGGGATGGTGCTTGGAAGGTGGGTAGGGGTGGATACAAGGGATGGTGCTCGGAGGTGGGTAGGGGGTGGATCCAAGGGATGGTGCTCGAAGGTGGGTAGGGGGTGGATCCAAGGGATGGTGCTCGGAGGTGGGTAGGGGGTGGATCCAAGGGATGGTGCTCGGAGGTGGGTAGGGGGTGGATCCAAGGGATGGTGCTCGGAGGTGGGTAGAGGGTGGATCCAAGGGATGGTGCCCAGAGGTGGGTAGGGGGTGGATCCAAGGGATGGTGCTCGGAGGTGGGTAGGGGGTGGATCCAAGGGATGGTGCTCGGAGGTGGGTAGGGGGTGGATCCAAGGGATGGTGCTTGGAAGGTGGGTAGGGGTGGATCCAAGGGATGGTGCTTGGAAGGTGGGTAGGGGTGGATACAAGGGATGGTGCTCGGAGGTGGGTAGGGGGTGGATCCAAGGGATGGTGCTCGAAGGTGGGTAGGGGGTGGATCCAAGGGATGGTGCTCGGAGGTGGGTAGGGGGTGGATCCAAGGGATGGTGCTCGGAGGTGGGTAGGGGGTGGATCCAAGGGATGGTGCTCGGAGGTGGGTAGGGGGTGGATCCAAGGGATGGTGCCCAGAGGTGGGTAGGGGGTGGATCCAAGGGATGGTGCTCGGAGGTGGGTAGAGGGTGGATCCAAGGGATGGTGCCCAGAGGTGGATAGGGGGTGGATCCAAGGGATGGTGCTCGGAGGTGGGTAGGGGGTGGATCCAAGGGATGGTGCTCGGAGGTGGGTAGGGGGTGGATCCAAGGGATGGTGCTCGGAGGTGGGTAGGGGGTGGATCCAAGGGATGGTGCTCGGAGGTGGGTAGGGGGTGGATCCAAGGGATGGTGCTTGGAAGGTGGGTAGGGGTGGATCCAAGGGATGGTGCTTGGAAGGTGGGTAGGGGGTGGATCCAAGGGATGGTGCTTGGAAGGTGGGTAGGGGTGGATACAAGGGATGGTGCTCGGAGGTGGGTAGGGGGTGGATCCAAGGGATGGTGCTCGGAGGTGGGTAGGGGGTGGATCCAAGGGATGGTGCTCGGAGGTGGGTAGGGGGTGGATCCAAGGGATGGTGCTCAGAGGTGGGTAGGGGGTGGATCCAAGGGATGGTGCTCGGAGGTGGGTAGAGGGTGGATCCAAGGGATGGTGCCCAGAGGTGGGTAGGGGGTGGATCCAAGGGATGGTGCTCGGAGGTGGGTAGGGGGTGGATCCAAGGGATGGTGCTCGGAGGTGGGTAGGGGGTGGATCCAAGGGATGGTGCTTGGAAGGTGGGTAGGGGTGGATACAAGGGATGGTGCTTGGAAGGTGGGTAGGGGGTGGATCCAAGGGATGGTGCTTGGAAGGTGGGTAGGGGTGGATACAAGGGATGGTGCTCGGAGGTGGGTAGGGGGTGGATCCAAGGGATGGTGCTCGGAGGTGGATCCAAGGGATGGTGCTCGGAGGTGGGTAGGGGGCAGAGAAAAGGGGTGATTCAGAAGAAGGGAGTACCTGCACTTATTCCCTGAGCAAAAAATCCCTGCTGCTACCTACAGGAGGACTGGACACTAGCAATAGAAAAAGTATAAGCCACCTCAAATTATAATTCCTCCTCAACTTGAGCAACAAAATATTGCAGTAGGGAGGAAACGACCCACAACCTGATATTGGCAGCAGAAAAATGGGGACAACTCCCAAAAGGAAAATGTCCCAAGAGGGATCCTAAGACAAAACCAGTCCAGGTGAGAAAGACCAGCCAGGGTAACAATGGGAAGGCCCGAGGCCTTATACCCCTAACCCTTAGGATCAATGGGCTGGAACTATGTGACTATAGGGGTTGCTTAGCCAATGCCAAGGTCAGGGGTCAGGGGTCAGGATCAGAGACCAGTAGTTATAGCAGTAGAGAGGCTCCCTCCGACCAGCAGGATAAGTTCACAGGCCGGTCACCATAGGCATGGGCAGCCTATTGCATTAGGGTGTGCAATATATATATACACACACACATTATATAGTCAGAAGTATTGGGACACCTGCCTTTACACGCACATGAACTTTAATGACATCCCAGTCTTAGTCCGTAGACCAAGAGACACAAGGTGATGGCCATTGTAGGTATGTTATACGTACCGCCATTATAGGTATGTTCTACGTACCGCCATTATAGGTATGTTATACGTACCGCCATTATAGGTATGTTCTACATACCGCCATTATAGGTATGTTCTACGTACCACCGTTGTAGGTATGTTCTATGTACCACCGTTGTAGGTTTGTTCTATGTACCACTGTTGTAGGTATGTTCTATGTACCACCGTTGTAGGTATGTTCTATGTACCACCGTTGTAGGTTTGTTCTATGTACCACCGTTGTAGGTATGTTCTATGTACCACCGTTGTAGGTTTGTTCTATGTACCACTGTTGTAGGTATGTTCCATGTACCACCGTTGTAGGTATGTTCTATGTACCACCGTTGTAGGTATGTTCTATGTACCACCGTTGTAGGTATGTTCTATGTACCACCGTTGTAGGTATGTTCTATGTACCACCGTTGTAGGTTTGTTCTATGTACCACCGTTGTAGGTATTGTGAGGGGGTTAACTCGGTAGCGGGTGTGTGTGACCCCCTGGATGGGCTCCCCACACAAAAACAGGCCCAGCAGACGGAGGTTGTGGTTTTCAAGATCAAAAGGTGCGGTTTATTTCTCTATTTACAGTGACAAAATCACAGCAAAGCAAAAAGAAACATAAACAAAATAAATCCTGGTCAGCTTGACCTCTGACTAAACATGCAGGTTTCCCTGACTAACAACTGGGATCAGCCTGGTGCTGTCCTAGTCCCTAAGTCCCTGGTTTAGTAAATGTCCAAACAAATAGCCACACAGGCTTTGTCTCACCGCACAGGGGTTCACTCTCCCTAGACAGTCCACACAGGTCTGGTTCCAGGCATGAGCAAACACCTAATGAAGCTGGGAGTTTTTATAGAGGCCTTAAACGAGCTGACAAGCTTCAGCTGGTCTCATCAACTCCCTGCCTGCACGACGCCCAGCACTCTCCCTAGAGGTATGAATCATCCATGAGCCCACTAGCCTCAGCTGGGCTTCATCAACTCCCTCCCTAGTTGTATAAGTCGGCATAAAGCCTGAATCTGGGAGAAATATACCTACCCCCCTGGATGCAACCAGGTGACTTTACCTTCCTGCTGTCACATACCCCCCCCTCTTGTTTTAACCTTGGGGTTGGAACACCAGCAATCAGGCATTCATGTACTCGAGACAAAGCATCCACATTCCCCATTTGAACGCCAGGGCGATGCTTTACTGTGAAGTTGAATTCCTGTAGGGCCAGGAACCACCTATTTACTCTTCTATTTGTCTCCTTGTTTTGAGCCATCCACTTTAACGGAGCGTGATCCGTAACCATGTCAAAGTGCCTACCTAGCAGATAGTACCGAAGGGAATCTAGAGCCCACTTCACCGCTAAACACTCCTTTTCAACCGTGGCGTAATTTACCTCATGGGACTTCAACTTCCTGCTGAGGTAAATGACTGGGTGCTCTTCCCCGTTCCAGACCTGGGACAATACTGCTCCTAACCCCACATCTGACGCATCACTTTGTACGACAAAGTCTTTAGAGAAGTCGGGTGAGTACAACACTGGCTGGCTACATAAGGCTTGTTTCAAGAATTGGAATGCTGCCTCAGCCTCGGGGGTCCATTTAATCATGACCGACCCTTTCCCTTTCGTCAGGTTGGTTAGGGGCACAGCCTTAGAAGCAAAGTGGGGAATGAATCGCCGATAATACCCAGCGATTCCCAGAAAGGCTCGTACCTGCTTCTTGCTGTTGGGACGTGGCCAACTCTGGATGGCCTCGACTTTGTTGAGTTGGGGTTTTATTACTCCCCTGCCAATGGTGTACCCAAGATATTTGGCCTCCTCCTGCCCAATGGTACACTTCTTGGGGTTAGCCGTAAACCACGCTTCCCGGATAGAGTCTAGGACTGCTTGCACTTTTGGCAGATGTGAGGCCCAATCTGTGCTATGGACAATTACGTCATCCAGGTAAGCCGCAGCATACTTCCGATGGGGCCTCAGTATCTGGTCCATTTTCCGCTGGAATGTGGCCGGCGCATTCTGTAACCCGAACGGCATTCTCTTATATTGGAACGCCCCGTCTGGGGTTACAAATGCGGTTTTCTCTTTGGCCGACTTGGCCAGGGGAATTTGCCAATACCCTTTTGTGAGGTCAAGAGTCGTCATGTATCGGGCTGTTCCCAGCCGGTCGATCAACTCATCTATACGTGGCATGGGGTAGGTGTCAAATTTTGTAACTTTGTTCAACTGACGAAAATCGTTACAAAATCGCCAGCTCCCATCCGGTTTAGGCACCAACACAATGGGACTAGACCAATCACTTTGGGACTCCTCTATCACCCCTAAGTTCAGCATTTTCTGTACTTCCTCCCGTATTGCCTCCCGTCGGGCCTCTGGGATCCGATAGGGTTTTAACTTCACCCTTTCACCGGGCGGGGTAATAATATCATGCTCTACCCCAGATGTTTGTCCCGGCAGCTCAGAGAACACCTCCTTGTTGCGAAGCACAAACTCCTTAACCTCCTGTTGTTGGTGTTGTGACAAGGTGGCTGCTATTCCAACCTCCGGAATCACGCAACCAGTTTGAGCTGGTGACCAAGTTTCTGCGACTAGGGACTCTCTATCCCTCCAGGCTTTCAACAGATTAACGTGATAGATCTGTTCGGGCTTTCGCCTTCCTGGTTGTCTGACCTTGTAATTCACTTCGCTCACTTTTTCCATTATCTCGTAGGGGCCTTGCCATTTGGCAAGGAATTTACTTTCAACCGTAGGGACAAGTACCAATATCCTATCCCCCGGGGAAAAGGTACGGGTCTTGGCTCCACGGTTGTACACTCTCTGCTGTGCCAACTGCGCTTGGGCCAAATGTTCCTTCACGATGGGCATTACCTGTGCAATTCGATCTTGCATCAGGGCGACATGCTCAATCACACTCCTGTGGGGAGAACTCTCACTTTCCCAAGTTTCCTTGGCAATATCCAACAGCCCTCTTGGGTGTCTCCCATACAGTAACTCAAAGGGGGAGAATCCCGTAGAGGATTGGGGCACCTCCCTAATAGCAAACATCAAATAAGGAAGTAGACAGTCCCAATCCTTTCCATCTCTATCCACCACTTTCTTCAACATTTGTTTTAGGGTTTTGTTGAATCTTTCAACCAGCCCATCGGTTTGGGGGTGATACACAGACGTACGCAATTGCGTCACTTTGAACAATTTACACAGCTCTTTCATAACCCGGGACATAAAGGGTGTACCTTGGTCCGTAAGCAGTTCTTTACAAATACCCACCCGGCTAAAAACAAGAGATAGCTCTTTGGCTATGGTTTTGGCCGAGGTATTTCGGAGAGGGATCGCTTCTGGATAACGGGTGGCATAGTCCATTATAACTAATATGTACTGGTGCCCCCTAGCGGACTTGATTATAGGACCTACCAAATCCATGGCGATCCTCTCAAACGGGACCTCAATGATGGGTAGAGGGACCAGCGGGCTACGGAAATGTGGCATCGGGGCCGACCTCTGACACACAGGGCAGGAGGAACAATAATTTTCTATGTCCTTCATCACCCCAGGCCAATAGAATCTCTGTAATACCCTCTCTCGGGTTTTCTCTGTCCCCAGATGACCTCCAAGAATGTGCCCATGGGCCAACTCCAACACCAACTTCCTGTAAGGTTTGGGCACCACAAGCTGCTCAACGGTTTCTTCTGCCCTTTTTGCCACCCGATACAGTAGGTCCTTCTCTACGCTGAAGTATGGGTAAGTGCAGGTATTATCTGGGTTCACTAACTCGCCATCTATTTTCACTACGTTTTCCCGTGCCTTTATTAGGGCGGGGTCTTTCAACTGTTCTGTGGCAAAGTTTTCCCTGTGAACCTCAAGATCAGAAAACTCCACAGACGGTAGGTTTTCGTCTGAGGAGGTGGGCTCCTCTCCAGTTTCTTGAGTCTCCCCTGCCAATACTGACAAGGGAAATTCCGGAGAGTCCTCACCACTCTCAGGGGAGTTCTGGCTATCACATTCCTGGTACATAGGGGCACCAGTGGGGGGCTCAGGATCATCCCACAGTTCCCAGAACTTCGGAAAATCCCTTCCCACAATGGCGTCATGCGGTAACTGAGATACTAAGCCCACTGGATGAGAGAGGGTACCTTTGGGGGTCTCGAAACACACTGTAGTCACTGGATACTCTCGGGTGTCCCCATGCACACAAATAACAGCTACCTTGCTATTCCCAGAGACCTCTGTTTTAACTAACTCAGCCTTTATCAGGGTCACAAGGCTACCTGAATCCAGCAATACCACAACATTTCTACCATTAACACACATTTTGCATAAATGTTTCTCAGTTCCTCGAATGGCAGTGCATGCGACTGTCGCACACAGCGACTGACGTCTGCCCGTCAGAAAGTCACACTGCATGGGTTCCTCCACAACCGGGCAATTTGCTGCAATATGTCCCGCTTGCCGGCAGCGGTAGCAAACGATCCTTCTTGCCGCCTCTTGAGCCGCTGATTTCCTAGGCTGTTCTCGCCAAACTTGGGGTAGAGCTCCCACCCTCTCACTCTCTCCACCCTTACCCCTTGGAATCCTCTTATCCGCCCCTGGGGATGGTCTGGTCTTAGGGTGGAAAGTCCGAGTGTCTCTGGAAGAGGCCGTCAGGTTCTCTGCAGCCAAGTATTTCTCCACACGATCCACAAGACCATCGGCCGTCTCTGGGTCTCCATGGCTTACCCACTTTTGGATGGCAGTAGGAAGAGCTCTCAAAAACCGATCCATTACAACACGTTCCACAATCTTTGGTGCGGACAAAGTCTCTGGCTGTAGCCACTTTCTGCTCAGGTGAATGAGATCATACATTTGAGACCTGGGGGGTTTTCCAAGCTGGAAAGTCCAGTTATGCACACGCTGAGCCCGGACAGCCAGGGTGACACCCAGCCTTGCCAATATTTCAGCTTTTAGCATCACATAGTTTTTTGCTTGGTCAGGCTCCAGGTCATAGCAAGCTTTCTGCGATTCACCAGTTAACAGAGGAGCCACCAGTCCAGCCCACTGCTCCTCAGGCCACTTTTCTCTTTCAGCAGTCCTTTCAAATGTGGTCAAAAATACCTCTGGATCATCCTCTCCAGTCATTTTTGTCAATAAACGACTCACCCCAAAGGACGCGGTATTAGTGGGACGGCTTTCCTCACTGGTCTGCGGACGTTGCTGCATTACTGCTTCCATCTGTTGTTGTAGTCTCTGCTCTTGCCTCTGCAACAGGTCTATGAAGCGGGCCTCAGATTGCTGCTGGGCTTGTTGCTGAGCCTCCAGACTCTGTTGCAAAGTTGCGTTTGTCTGCTGCTGGGCTGCAAGGCTCTGTTGTTGAGCTGCAAGGCTCTTTTGCAAACCTGCATTTGTCTGCTGTTGATTGGCATTTGCTAGAGCCAGCTGTTTCAGTATCTCCTCCATGCTGGCCTAAAAAAAACTGCCACTGGTTCTCCACCAACTGCGAGGGGGTTAGCTCGGCAGCGGGTGTGTGTGACCCCCGGGATGGGCTCCCCACACAAAAACAGGCCCAGCAGACGGAGGTTGTGGTTTTCAAAATCAAAAAGGTGCGGTTTATTTTCTATTTACAGTGACAAAAACACAGCAAGGCAAAAGAAACATAACCAAAATAAATCCTGGTCAACTTGACCTCTGACTAAACATACAGGTTTCCTAACTAACAACTGGGATCAGCCTAGTGCTGTCCTAGTCCCTAAGTCCCTGGTTTTAAATGTCCAAGCAAATAGCCACACAGGCTTTCTCTCACCGCACAAGGGTTCACTCTCTCCAGGAAGTCCACACAGGTCTGCTTCCAGGCATGAGCTAACCCCTAATGAAGCTGGGAGTTCTTATAGAGGCCTAAATGAGCTGACAAGCTTCAGCTGGTCTCATCAACTCCCTGTCTGCACGACGCCCAGCCCTCTCCCTAGAGGTATGAGTCATCAATGAGCCCACTAGTCTCAGCTGGGCTTATACAACTCTCCACCTAGTTGTATAAGTCGGCGTAAAGCCTGAATCTGGGCGAAATATATCTACCCCCCTGGATGCAACCAGGTGACTTTACCTTCCTGCTGTCACAGTATGTTCTATGTACCACCGTTGTAGGTATGTTCTATGTACCACCGTTGTAGGTATGTTCCATGTACCACCGTTGTAGGTATGTTCTATGTACCACCGTTGTAGGTATGTTCTATGTACCACCGTTGTAGGTATGTTCTATGTACCACCGTTGTAGGTTTGTTCTATGTACCACTGTTGTAGGTATGTTCTATGTACCACTGTTGTAGGTATGTTCTATGTACCACCGTTGTAGGTTTGTTCTATGTACCACTGTTGTAGGTATGTTCTATGTACCACTGTTGTAGGTATGTTCTATGTACCACTGTTGTAGGTATGTTCTATGTACCACTGTTGTAGGTATGTTCTATGTACCACCGTTGTAGGTATGTTCTATGTACCACCGTTGTAGGTATGTTCTATGTACCACCGTTGTAGGTATGTTCTATGTACCACTGTTGTAGGTATGTTCTATGTACCACTGTTGTAGGTATATTCTATGTACCACCGTTGTAGGTATGTTCTATGTACCACCGTTGTAGGTATGTTCTATGTACCACTGTTGTAGGTATGTTCTATGTACCACCGCTGTAGGTATGTTCTATGTACCACTGTTGTAGGTATGTTCTATGTACCACCGTTGTAGGTATGTTCTATGTACCACTGTTGTAGGTATGTTCTATGTACCATCGTTGTAGGTATGTTCTATGTACCACCATTGTAGGTATGTTCTATGTACCACTTTTGTAGGTATGTTCTATGTACCACTGTTGTAGGTATGTTCTATGTACCACCGTTGTAGGTATGTTCTATGTACCACTGTTGTAGGTATGTTCTATGTACCACCGCTGTAGGTATGTTCTATGTACCACTGTTGTAGGTATGTTCTATGTACCACCGTTGTAGGTATGTTCTATGTACCACCGCTGTAGGTATGTTCTATGTACCACTGTTGTAGGTATGTTCTATGTACCACCGTTGTAGGTTTGTTCTATGTACCACTGTTGTAGGTATGTTCTATGTACCATCGTTGTAGGTATGTTCTATGTACCTGTCCTGCGGATGGCTTCAGTTCTCCAGCAAGCATGAATACGGAGGTGGTTTTCCCAGCACCATTGGGGCCCAGTAGTCCAAGAACCTCACCTAGAAGGCCAGATTGTGAGAAGAACACAGTGGATTACCACATAATGGGGCGGAGCTACACTGATAAACTTAGTGATAGTGACGTGACACAAAACAGAGAGAAGAAGTGACAATGCTGACAGGAATAATGGCACCACCATGGAAAGTTTCCTCTCTACATTCCCGCCATTAAAATGGTTGGGGCTGAATGTAGGCTGGAGTTACTGATAAATATGAAGGGGGGGGGGGGATTGGTGAAAGCTTACTACAAATGTTAAATGACTCTCACTGTAATGGAAGTATGAAGACAAAGCGGGTTAATGAGAAGCAGGGTTGGGGTCTCCGGGTCACCTTTCCGCACACAGAAGGACAGGTTCTTGGTGGCCACTCTCCTCTTCTTCTTACAGCTGAACAGTTTACTCTTCACCTTGAACTCTTTGCGGAGACTGTCTACAATGATGACCGGCTTCTGGATGAGGGAAAAATGCAGGAAATAAGTCAAGGATGGAGAGGGATGGTGGATGGAGAGGGACGGTGGATGGAGAGGGACGGTGGATGGAGAGGGACGGTGGATGGAGAAGGACGGAGAATGGAGAGAGATGTTGGATGGAGAGGGATGGTGGATGGAGAGGGACAGTGGATGTGGATGGAGAGGGACGGTAGATGGAGAGAGACGGTAGATGGAGAGGGATGAGGGACGGTGGATGGAGAGGGATGGTAGATGGAGAGGGACGGTAGAGGGAGAGGGACGGTAGATGGAGAGGGACGGTAGATGGAGAGGGACGGTAGATGGAGAGGGACGGTAGATGGAGAGGGATGGTAGATGGAGAGGGACGGTAGATGGAGAGATGGTGGATGGAGAGGGACGGTAGATGGAGAGGGACGGTAGATGGAGAGGGACGGTAGATGGAGAGGGAAGGGACGGTAGATGGAGAGGGACGGTAGATGGAGAGGGACGGTAGACGGAGAGGGATAGTGGATGGAGAGGGATGGTGGATGGAGAGGGATGATGGATGGAGAAGGACGGTAGATGGAGAGAGATGGTGGATGGAGAGAGATGGTGGATGGAGAGAGATGGTGGATGGAGAGGGATGGTGGATGGAGATGGATGGTGGATGGAGAGAGATGGTGGATGGAGAGGGATGATGGATGGAGAAGGACGGTAGATGGAGAGAGATGGCGGATGGAGAGGGATGGCGGATGGAGAGGGATGGTGGATGGAGAGGGATGATGGATGGAGAAGGATGGTGGATGGAGAAGGACGGTAGATGGAGAGAGATGGTAGATGGAGAGAGATGGTAGATGGAGAGAGATGGTGGATGGAGAGAGATGGTGAATAGAGAGGGATGGCGGATGGAGAAGGATGGTGGATGGAGAAGGACGGTGGATGGAGAGGGATGAGGGATGGAGAAGGACGGTAGACGGAGAGGGACGGTAGATAGAGAGATGGTAGATGGAGAAGGACGGTGGATGGAGAAGGACGGAAGATGGAGAGAGATGGTGGATGGAGAGGGATGGCGGATGGAGAGGGATGGTGGATGGAGAGGGATGATGGATGGAGAAGGATGGTGGATGGAGAAGGACGGTAGATGGAGAGAGATGGTGGATGGAGAGGGATGATGGATGGAGAAGGACGGTAGATGGAGAGAGATGGTGGATGGAGAGAGATGGTGGATGGAGAGAGATGGTGGATGGAAAGGGATGGTGGATGGAGATGGATGGTAGATGGAGAGAGATGGTGGATGGAGAGGGATGATGGATGGAGAAGGACGGTAGATGGAGAGAGATGGTGGATGGAGAGGGATGGCGGATGGAGAGGGATGGTGGATGGAGAGGGATGATGGATGGAGAAGGATGGTGGATGGAGAAGGACGGTAGATGGAGAGAGATGGTGGATGGAGAGAGATGGTGGATGGAGAGAGATGGTGGATGGAGAGAGATGGTGGATGGAAAGGGATGGTGGATGGAGATGGATGGTGGATGGAGAGAGATGGTGGATGGAGAGGGATGGTGGATGGAGAAGGACGGTAGATGGAGAGAGATGGTGGATGGAGAGGGATGGCGGATGGAGAGGGATGGTGGATGGAGAGGGATGATGGATGGAGAAGGATGGTGGATGGAGAAGGACGGTAGATGGAGAGAGATGGTAGATGGAGAGAGATGGTGGATGGAGAGAGATGGTGAATAGAGAGGGATGGCGGATGGAGAAGGATGGTGGATGGAGAAGGATGGTGGATGGAGAAGGACGGTGGATGGAGAGGGATGAGGGATGGAGAAGGACGGTAGACGGAGAGGGACGGTAGATAGAGAGAGGGTAGATGGAGAGGGATGGCGGATGGAGAGGGATGGTGGATGGAGAGAGATGGTGGATGGAAAGGGATGGTGGATGGTGGATGGAGAGAGATGGTGGATGGAGAGGGATGGTGGATGGAGAAGGACGGTAGATGGAGAGAGATGGTGGATGGAGAGGGATGGCGGATGGAGAGGGATGGTGGATGGAGAGGGATGATGGATGGAGAAGGATGGTGGATGGAGAAGGACGGTAGATGGAGAGAGATGGTAGATGGAAAGAGATGGTGGATGGAGAGAGATGGTGAATAGAGAGGGATGGCGGATGGAGAAGGATGGTGGATGGAGAAGGATGGTGGATGGAGAGGGATGAGGGATGGAGAAGGACGGTAGACGGAGAGGGACGGTAGATAGAGAGATGGTAGATGGAGAAGGACGGTGGATGGAGAAGGACGGTAGATGGAGAGAGATGGTGGATGGAGAGGGATGATGGATGGAGAAGGACGGTAGATGGAGAGAGATGGTGGATGGAGAGAGATGGTGGATGGAGAGGGATGGTGGATGGAGATGGATGGTGGATGGAGAGAGATGGTGGATGGAGAGAGATGGTGGATGGAGAGAGATGGTGAATAGAGAGGGATGGTAGATGGAAAGAGATGGTGGATGGAGAGAGATGGTAGATGGAGAAGGACGGTGGATGGAGAAGGACGGTAGATGGAGAGAGATGGTGGATTGAGAGGGATGATGGATGGAGAAGGACGGTAGATGGAGAGAGATGGTGGATGGAGAGAGATGGTGGATGGAGAGGGATGGTGGATGGAGAGAGATGGTGGATGGAGAGAGATGGTGGATGGAGAGGGATGGTGGATGGAGATGGATGGTAGATGGAGAGAGATGGTGGATGGAGAGGGATGATGGATGGAGAAGGACGGTAGATGGAGAGAGATGGTGGATGGAGAGGGATGGCGGATGGAGAGGGATGGTGGATGGAGAGGGATGATGGATGGAGAAGGATGGTGGATGGAGAAGGACGGTAGATGGAGAGAGATGGTGGATGGAGAGAGATGGTGGATGGAGAGAGATGGTGGATGGAGAGAGATGGTGGATGGAAAGGGATGGTGGATGGAGATGGATGGTGGATGGAGAGAGATGGTGGATGGAGAGGGATGGTGGATGGAGAAGGACGGTAGATGGAGAGAGATGGTGGATGGAGAGGGATGGCGGATGGAGAGGGATGGTGGATGGAGAGGGATGATGGATGGAGAAGGATGGTGGATGGAGAAAGACGGTAGATGGAGAGAGATGGTAGATGGAGAGAGATGGTGGATGGAGAGAGATGGTGAATAGAGAGGGATGGCGGATGGAGAAGGATGGTGGATGGAGAAGGATGGTGGATGGAGAAGGACGGTGGATGGAGAGGGATGAGGGATGGAGAAGGACGGTAGACGGAGAGGGACGGTAGATAGAGAGAGGGTAGATGGAGAGGGATGGCTGATGGAGAGGGATGGTGGATGGAGAGAGATGGTGGATGGAAAGGGATGGTGGATGGTGGATGGAGAGAGATGGTGGATGGAGAGGGATGGTGGATGGAGAAGGACGGTAGATGGAGAGAGATGGTGGATGGAGAGGGATGGCGGATGGAGAGGGATGGTGGATGGAGAGGGATGATGGATGGAGAAGGATGGTGGATGGAGAAGGACGGTAGATGGAGAGAGATGGTAGATGGAAAGAGATGGTGGATGGAGAGAGATGGTGAATAGAGAGGGATGGCGGATGGAGAAGGATGGTGGATGGAGAAGGATGGTGGATGGAGAAGGATGGTGGATGGAGAGGGATGAGGGATGGAGAAGGACGGTAGACGGAGAGGGACGGTAGATAGAGAGATGGTAGATGGAGAAGGACGGTGAATGGAGAAGGACGGTAGATGGAGAGAGATGGTGGATGGAGAGGGATGATGGATGGAGAAGGACGGTAGATGGAGAGAGACGGTAGATGGAGAGAGATGGTGGATGGAGAGGGATGGTGGATGGAGATGGATGGTGGATGGAGAGAGATGGTGGATGGAGAGGGATGATGGATGGAGAAGGACGGTAGATGGAGAGAGATGGCGGATGGAGAGGGATGGAGGATGGAGAGGGATGGTGGATGGAGAGGGATGATGGATGGAGAAGGATGGTGGATGGAGAAGGACGGTAGATGGAGAGAGATGGTAGATGGAGAGAGATGGTGAATAGAGAGGGATGGTAGATGGAAAGAGATGGTGGATGGAGAGAGATGGTAGATGGAGAAGGACGGTGGATGGAGAAGGACGGTAGATGGAGAGAGATGGTGGATGGAGAGGGATGATGGATGGAGAAGGACGGTAGATGGAGAGGGATGATGGATGGAGAAGGACGGTAGATGGAGAGAGATGGCGGATGGAGAGGGATGGAGGATGGAGAGGGATGATGGATGGAGAGGGATGATGGATGGAGAAGGACGGTAGATGGAGAGAGATGGCGGATGGAGAGGGATGGAGGATGGAGAGGGATGATGGATGGAGAGGGATGGTAGATGGAAAGAGATGGTGGATGGAGAGAGATGGTGAATAGAGAGGGATGGCGGATGGAGAAGGATGGTGGATGGAGAAGGATGGTGGATGGAGAAGGACGGTGGATGGAGAGGGATGGTGGATGGAGAAGGACGGTAGATGGAGAGAGATGGTGGATGGAGAGGGATGATGGATGGAGAAGGACGGTGGATGGAGAAGGACGGTAGATGGAGAGAGATGGTGGATGGAGAGGGATGGCGGATGGAGAGGGATGGTGGATGGAGAGGGATGATGGATGGAGAAGGATGGTGGATGGAGAAGGACGGTAGATGGAGAGAGATGGTAGATGGAAAGAGATGGTGGATGGAGAGAGATGGTGAATAGAGAGGGATGGCGGATGGAGAAGGATGGTGGATGGAGAAGGATGGTGGATGGAGAAGGATGGTGGATGGAGAGGGATGAGGGATGGAGAAGGACGGTAGACGGAGAGGGACGGTAGATAGAGAGATGGTAGATGGAGAAGGACGGTGAATGGAGAAGGACGGTAGATGGAGAGAGATGGTGGATGGAGAGGGATGATGGATGGAGAAGGACGGTAGATGGAGAGAGACGGTAGATGGAGAGAGATGGTGGATGGAGAGGGATGGTGGATGGAGATGGATGGTGGATGGAGAGAGATGGTGGATGGAGAGGGATGATGGATGGAGAAGGACGGTAGATGGAGAGAGATGGCGGATGGAGAGGGATGGAGGATGGAGAGGGATGGTGGATGGAGAGGGATGATGGATGGAGAAGGATGGTGGATGGAGAAGGACGGTAGATGGAGAGAGATGGTAGATGGAGAGAGATGGTGAATAGAGAGGGATGGTAGATGGAAAGAGATGGTGGATGGAGAGAGATGGTAGATGGAGAAGGACGGTGGATGGAGAAGGACGGTAGATGGAGAGAGATGGTGGATGGAGAGGGATGATGGATGGAGAAGGACGGTAGATGGAGAGGGATGATGGATGGAGAAGGACGGTAGATGGAGAGAGATGGCGGATGGAGAGGGATGGAGGATGGAGAGGGATGATGGATGGAGAGGGATGATGGATGGAGAAGGACGGTAGATGGAGAGAGATGGCGGATGGAGAGGGATGGAGGATGGAGAGGGATGATGGATGGAGAGGGATGGTAGATGGAAAGAGATGGTGGATGGAGAGAGATGGTGAATAGAGAGGGATGGCGGATGGAGAAGGATGGTGGATGGAGAAGGATGGTGGATGGAGAAGGACGGTGGATGGAGAGGGATGGTGGATGGAGAAGGACGGTAGATGGAGAGAGATGGTGGATGGAGAGGGATGATGGATGGAGAAGGACGGTGGATGGAGAAGGACGGTAGATGGAGAGAGATGGTGGATGGAGAGGGATGGTGGATGGAGATGGATGGTGGATGGAGAGAGATGTTGAATAGAGAGGGATGATGGATGGAGAAGGACGGTGGATGGAGAAGGACGGTAGATGGAGAGAGATGGTAGATGGAGAGAGATGGTGGATGGAGAGGGATGATGGATGGAGAAGGACGGTGGATGGAGAGGGCTGTTGGATAGAAGGGGTTTGTGTGGAGATCTTATCACCTGGTCCTGAGGACCGCCAGTCCTGCAAAGCTTCACTCTCTCTCTTTCTGCCAGAACTTCCTCATCGGCATCGTCCGGCTCCTCCAGATTCCGCTTTACTGTCATAGGTCTTCTTGAAATTCTGAAAAGTCACAAATTCTGGTCGGTGTTCTCTGATCTGACTGGCCGCTGTTGTCTCATCTCACTGAGAGATTCTTAAGCCCCGTTTACACGATTGGGATTTCCATCGGGAAAAGTACGTCAGAAATTCCGACAGGATAATTGAGAACATGCTCTCAATCTATTTCTGTCGAAATTCCTGACAGAAAAAGTCAGATGGAGCCTACACATGGTCGGAATTCTCGACCAAAAGTTCACATCAGACTTTTTCTGTCAGGAATTCTGACCGTGTGTACGGGGTTTTAGGCTGGCCACAGATGGATCCAAATTCCTGCTGATCCAGAAGAATTCCCATCCATGTGTGGGTGTCCCCCATCATTACACCCACCTCTGTATAATGGGAAAGTAGGAAAACTTTTGTCAGTCAACAGCTGCAGCCAATCAAATGCAGCCGCTGATCGGTGTATTCTGACATCAGAGGGTCCCGCTATCAGTATACAAAGTCCCATCGGGGGGATTCATTCATCTACCTGGCTTGTGTGGATGGAGGAATCTGTTCTCATTCACTGGATAACAGAGGAAAGAGAAGGAAGACACTGACCTGAACACGGGGTCTCTCTTCAGACTTCGTCTCCCAAATCTCCATTCCAAAAACCACAACAATCCATAGAAGAGGAAGATCTGAATGTAGGACTGCCGGGAAGAGGAGGTCAGTACAGCATGAAGACAGCAGAGGTCACTAGAGGTATTATTATCAGCAGCTACCAACAAATCTCCATCTATAGTGACTGTGTACTATTATATCTCTTTGGTGTACACTCATCTATAAGCCTGTCATATACACTCATCGACCCCCTTTATTAGGTCCCCCTTGCTAGTAGCGGGTTGGCCCCACTTTATTAGGTCCCCCTTGCTAGTAGCGGGTTGGACCCCCTTTATTAGGTCCCCCTTGCTAGTAGTGGGTTGGCCCCCCTTTATTAGGTCCCCCTTGCTAGTAGCGGGTTGGACCCCCTTTATTAGGTCCACCTTGCTAGTAGCGGGTTGGACCCCCTTTATTAGGTCCCCCTTGCTAGTAGTGGGTTGGACCCCCTTTATTAGGTCTCCCTTGCTAGTAGCGGGTTGGGCCCCCTTTATTAGGTCCACCTTGCTAGTAGCGGGTTGGGCCCCCTTTATTAGGCCCCCCTTGGTAGTAGCGGGTTGGACCCCCTTTATTAGGTCCTCCTTGCTAGTAGCGGATTGGACCCCCTTTATTAGGTCCCCCTTGCTAGTAGCGGATTGGACCCCCTTTATTAGGTCCCCCTTGCTAGTCCCGGGTTGGACCCCCTTTATTAGGTCCCTCTTGCTAGTAGCGGGTTGGACCCCCTTTATTAGGTCCCCCTTGCTAGTAGCGGGTTGGACCCCATTTATTAGGTCCCTCTTGCTAGTAGATTATTGGACCCCCTTTATTAGGTCCTCCTTGCTAGTAGCGGATTGGACCCCCTTTATTAGGTCCTCCTTGCTAGTAGCGGATTGGACCCCCTTTATTAGGTCCTCCTTGCTAGTCCCGGGTTGGACCCCCTTTATTAGGTCCCCCTTGCTAGTAGCGGATTGGACCCCCTTTATTAGGTCTCCCTTGCTAGTAGCGGGTTGGACCCCCTTTATTAGGTCCCTCTTGCTAGTAGCGGGTTGGACCCCCTTTATTAGGTCCCCCTTGCTAGTAGTGGGTTGGACCCCCTTTATTAGGTCCCTCTTGCTAGTAGCTTATTGGACCCCCTTTATTAGGTCCCCCTTGCTAGTAGCGGGTTGGACCCCCTTTATTAGGCCCCTCTTGCTAGTAGCGGGTTGGACCCCCTTTATTAAGTCCTCCTTGCTAGTAGCGGGTTGGACCCCCTTTATTAGGTCCTCCTTGCTAGTAGCGGGTTGGACCCCCCTTATTAGGTCCCCCTTGCTAGTAGCGGGTTGGACCCCTTTATTAGGTCCCCCTTGCTAGTAGCGGATTGGACCCCCTTTATTAGGTCCTCCTTGCTAGTCCCGGGTTGGACCCCCTTTATTAGGTCCTCCTTGCTAGTAGCGGGTTGGACCCCCTTTATTAGGTCCCCCTTGCTAGTAGCGGGATGGACCCCCTTTATTAGGCCCTCCTTGCTAGTAGCGGGTTGGACCCCCTTTATTAGGTCCCCCTTGCTAGTAGCGGGTTGGACCCCCTTTATTAGGTCCCCCTTGCTAGTAGCGGATTGGACCCCCTTTATTAGGTCCTCCTTGCTAGTCCCGGGTTGGACCCCCTTTATTAGGTCCTCCTTGCTAGTCCCGGGTTGGACCCCCTTTATTAGGTCCCTCTTGCTAGTAGCGGATTGGAACCCCTTTATTAGGTCCCTCTTGCTAGTAGCGGATTGGACCCCCTTTATTAGGTCCCCCTTGCTAGTCCCGGGTTGGACCCCCTTTATTAGGTCCCCCTTGCTAGTCCCGGGTTGGACCCCCTTTATTAGGTCCTCCTTGCTAGTAGCGGATTGGACCCCCTTTATTAGGTCCTCCTTGCTAGTCCCGGGTTGGACCCCCTTTATTAGGTCCTCCTTGCTAGTAGCGGATTGGACCCCCTTTATTAGGTCCTCCTTGCTAGTCCCGGATTGGACCCCCTTTATTAGGTCCTCCTTGCTAGTAGCGGATTGGACCCCCTTTATTAGGTCCTCCTTGCTAGTAGCGGATTGGACCCCCTTTATTAGGTCCTCCTTGCTAGTCCCGGGTTGGACCCCCTTTATTAGGTCCTCCTTGCTAGTAGCGGGTTGGACCCCCTTTATTAGGCCCTCCTTGCTAGTAGTGGGTTGGACCCCCTTTATTAGGTCCCCTTGCTAGTAGTGGGTTGGACCCCCTTTATTGGGTCCTCCTTGCTAGTCCCGGGTTGGACCCCCTTTATTAGGTCCTCCTTGCTAGTAGCGGATTGGACCCCCTTTATTAGGTCCCCCTTGCTAGTCCCGGGTTGGACCCCCTTTATTAGGTCCTCCTTGCTAGTAGCGGATTGGACCCCCTTTATTAGGTCCTCCTTGCTAGTCCCGGATTGGACCCCCTTTATTAGGTCCTCCTTGCTAGTAGCGGATTGGACCCCCTTTATTAGGTCCTCCTTGCTAGTAGCGGATTGGACCCCCTTTATTAGGTCCTCCTTGCTAGTAGCGGGTTGGACCCCCTTTATTAGGCCCTCCTTGCTAGTAGTGGGTTGGACCCCCTTTATTAGGTCCCCTTGCTAGTAGTGGGTTGGACCCCCTTTATTAGGTCCCCCTTGCTAGTAGTGGGTTGGACCCCCTTTATTAGGTCCCCCTTGCTAGTAGCGGGTTGGACCCCCTTTATTAGGTCCCCCTTGCTAGTAGTGGGTTGGACCCCCTTTATTAGGTCCTCCTTGCTAGTAGCGGGTTGGACCCCCTTTATTAGGTCCTCCTTGCTAGTAGCGGGTTGGACCCCCTTCATTAGGTCCCCCTTGCTAGTAGTGGGTTGGACCCCCTTTATTAGGTCCCCCTTGCTAGTAGCGGGTTGGACCCCCTTTATTAGGCCCTCCTTGCTAGTAGTGGGTTGGACCCCCTTTATTAGATCCTCCTTGCTAGTAGCGGGTTGGACCCCCTTTATTAGGTCCCCCTTGCTAGTAGTGGGTTGGACCCCCTTTATTAGGTCCCCCTTGCTAGTCCCGGGTTGGACCCCCTTTATTAGGTCCCCCTTGCTAGTAGTGGGTTGGACCCCCTTTATTAGGTCCCCTTGCTAGTAGTGGGTTGGACCCCCTTTATTAGGTCCCCCTTGCTAGTCCCGGGTTGGACCCCCTTTATTAGGTCCCCCTTGCTAGTAGTGGGTTGGACCCCCTTTATTAGATCCTCCTTGCTAGTAGCGGGTTGGACCCCCTTTATTAGGTCCCCCTTGCTAGTAGTGGGTTGGACCCCCTTTATTAGGTCCCCCTTGCTAGTAGCGGGTTGGACCCCCTTTATTAGGCCTTCCTTGCTAGTAGTGGGTTGGACCCCCTTTATTAGATCCTCCTTGCTAGTAGCGGGTTGGACCCCCTTTATTAGGTCCCCCTTGCTAGTAGTGGGTTGGACCCCCTTTATTAGGTCCCCCTTGCTAGTCCCGGGTTGGACCCCCTTTATTAGGCCCTCCTTGCTAGTAGTGGGTTGGACCCCCTTTATTAGGTCCCCTTGCTAGTAGTGGGTTGGACCCCCTTTATTAGGTCCCCCTTGCTAGTCCCGGGTTGGACCCCCTTTATTAGGTCCCCCTTGCTAGTAGTGGGTTGGACCCCCTTTATTAGGTCCCCCTTGCTAGTAGTGGGTTGGACCCCCTTTATTAGGTCCTCCTTGCTAGTAGCGGGTTGGACCCCCTTTATTAGGCCCTCCTTGCTAGTAGTGGGTTGGACCCCCTTTATTAGATCCTCCTTGCTAGTAGCGGGTTGGACCCCCTTTATTAGGTCCCCCTTGCTAGTAGTGGGTTGGACCCCCTTTATTAGGTCCCCCTTGCTAGTCCCGGGTTGGACCCCCTTTATTAGGTCCCCCTTGCTAGTCCCGGGTTGGACCCCCTTTATTAGGCCCTCCTTGCTAGTAGCGGGTTGGACCCCCTTTATTAGGTGCCCCTTGCTAGTAGTGGGTTGGACCCCCTTTATTAGGTCCCCCTTGCTAGTAGCGGGTTGGACCCCCTTTATTAGGTCCCCCTTGCTAGTAGCGGATTGGACCCCCTTCATTAGGTCCTCCTTGCTAGTCCCGGGTCGGACCCCCTTTATTAGGTCCTCCTTGCTAGTCCCGGGTTGGACCCCCTTTATTAGGTCCCTCTTGCTAGTAGCGGATTGGACCCCCTTTATTAGGTCCCCCTTGCTAGTCCCGGGTTGGACCCCCTTTATTAGGTCCTCCTTGCTAGTAGCGGTTTGGACCCCCTTTATTAGGTCCTCCTTGCTAGTCCCGGGTTGGACCCCCTTTATTAGGTCCCCCTTGCTAGTCCCGGGTTGGAGCCCCTTTATTAGGTCCTCCTTGCTAGTAGCGGTTTGGACCCCCTTTATTAGGTCCTCCTTGCTAGTCCCGGGTTGGACCCCTTTTATTAGGTCCTCCTTGCTAGTAGCGGATTGGACCCCCTTTATTAGGTCCTCCTTGCTAGTCCCGGGTTGGACCCCCTTTATTAGGTTCTCCTTGCTAGTAGCGGGTTGGACCCCCTTTATTAGGTCCTCCTTGCTAGTAGCGGGATGGACCCCCTTTATTAGGTCCCCCTTGCAAGTAGCGGATTGGACCCCCTTTATTAGGTTCTCCTTGCTAGTAGTGGGTTGGACCCCCTTTATTAGGTCCCCCTTGCTAGTAGCGGGTTGGACCCCCTTTATTAGGTCCCCCTTGCTAGTAGCGGGTTGGACCCCCTTTATTAGGTCCTCCTTGCTAGTAGCGGATTGGACCCCCTTTATTAGGTCCTCCTTGCTAGTCCCGGGTTGGACCCCCTTTATTAGGTCCTCCTTGCTAGTAGCGGGTTGGACCCCCTTTATTAGGTCCCCCTTGCTAGTAGTGGGTTGGACCCCCTTTATTAGGTCCCCCTTGCTAGTAGTGGGTTGGACCCCCTTTATTAGGTCCCCCTTGCTAGTAGCGGGTTGGACCCCCTTTATTAGGTCCCCCTTGCTAGTAGTGGGTTGGACCCCCTTTATTAGGTCCCCCTTGCTAGTAGCGGGTTGGACCCCCTTTATTAGGTCCCCCTTGCTAGTAGTGGGTTGGACCCCCTTTATTAGGTCCCCCTTGCAAGTAGCGGATTGGACCCCCTTTATTAGGTTCTCCTTGCTAGTAGCGGGTTGGACCCCCTTTATTAGGTCCTCCTTGCTAGTAGTGGGTTGGACCCCCTTTATTAGGTCCCCCTTGCTAGTAGCGGATTGGACCCCCTTTATTAGGTTCTCCTTGCTAGTAGCGGGTTGGACCCCCTTTATTAGGTCCCCCTTGCTAGTAGCGGGTTGGATCCCCTTTATTAGGTCCTCCTTGCTAGTAGCGGATTGGACCCCCTTTATTAGGTCCCCCTTGCTAGTCCCGGGTTGGACCCCCTTTATTAGGTCCTCCTTGCTAGTAGCGGATTGGACCCCCTTTATTAGGTCCTCATTGCTAGTAGCGGGTTGGACCCCCTTTATTAGGTCCCCCTTGCTAGTCCCGGATTGGACCCCCTTTATTAGGTCCTCCTTGCTAGTAGCGGATTGGACCCCCTTTATTAGGTCCTCCTTGCTAGTAGCGGATTGGACCCCCTTTATTAGGTCCTCCTTGCTAGTCCCGGGTTGGACCCCCTTTATTAGGTCCTCCTTGCTAGTAGCGGGTTGGACCCCCTTTATTAGGCCCTCCTTGCTAGTAGTGGGTTGGACCCCCTTTATTAGGTCCCCCTTGCTAGTAGTGGGTTGGACCCCCTTTATTAGGTCCCCCTTGCTAGTAGTGGGTTGGACCCCCTTTATTAGGTCCCCCTTGCTAGTAGCGGGTTGGACCCCCTTTATTAGGTCCCCCTTGCTAGTAGTGGGTTGGACCCCCTTTATTAGGTCCTCCTTGCTAGTAGCGGGTTGGACCCCCTTTATTAGGCCCTCCTTGCTAGTAGCGGGTTGGACCCCCTTCATTAGGTCCCCCTTGCTAGTAGTGGGTTGGACCCCCTTTATTAGGTCCCCCTTGCTAGTAGCGGGTTGGACCCCCTTCATTAGGTCCCCCTTGCTAGTAGTGGGTTGGACCCCCTTTATTAGGTCCTCCTTGCTAGTAGTGGGTTGGACCCCCTTTATTAGGTCCCCCTTGCTAGTAGCGGATTGGACCCCCTTTATTAGGTCCCCCTTGCTAGTCCCGGGTTGGACCCCCTTTATTAGGCCCTCCTTGCTAGTAGCGGGTTGGACCCCCTTTATTAGGTCCCCCTTGCTAGTAGTGGGTTGGACCCCCTTTATTAGGTGCCCCTTGCTAGTAGTGGGTTGGACCCCCTTTATTAGGTCCCCCTTGCTAGTAGCGGGTTGGACCCCCTTTATTAGGTCCCCCTTGCTAGTAGCGGATTGGACCCCCTTCATTAGGTCCTCCTTGCTAGTCCCGGGTTGGACCCCCTTTATTAGGTCCTCCTTGCTAGTCCCGGGTTGGACCCCCTTTATTAGGTCCCTCTTGCTAGTAGCGGATTGGACCCCCTTTATTAGGTCCCCCTTGCTAGTCCCGGGTTGGACCCCCTTTATTAGGTCCCCCTTGCTAGTCCCGGGTTGGACCCCCTTTATTAGGTCCTCCTTGCTAGTAGCGGTTTGGACCCTCTTTATTAGGTCCTCCTTGCTAGTCCCGGGTTGGACCCCCTTTATTAGGTCCTCCTTGCTAGTAGCGGATTGGACCCCCTTTATTAGGTCCTCCTTGCTAGTCCCGGGTTGGACCCCCTTTTTTTAGGTTCTCCTTGCTAGTAGCGGGTTGGACCCCCTTTATTAGGTCCTCCTTGCTAGTAGCGGGATGGACCCCCGTTATTAGGTCCCCCTTGCAAGTAGCGGATTGGACCCCCTTTATTAGGTTCTCCTTGCTAGTAGTGGGTTGGACCCCCTTTATTAGGTCCCCCTTGCTAGTAGCGGGTTGGACCCCCTTTATTAGGTCCCCCCTTGCTAGTAGCGGGTTGGACCCCCTTTATTAGGTCCTCCTTGCTAGTCCCGGGTTGGACCCCCTTTATTAGGTCCTCCTTGCTAGTCCCGGGTTGGACCCCCTTTATTAGGTCCTCCTTGCTAGTAGCGGGTTGGACCCCCTTTATTAGGTCCCCCTTGCTAGTAGCGGGTTGGACCCCTTTTATTAGGTCCCCCTTGCCAGTAGCGGGTTGGTCCCCCTTTATTAGGTCCCCCTTGCTAGTAGCGGGTTGGACCCCTTTTATTAGGTCCCCCTTGCCAGTAGCGGGTTGGTCCCCCTTTATTAGGTCCTCCTTGCTAGTAGCGGGTTGGACCCCCTTTATTAGGTCCCCCTTGCTAGTAGTGGGTTGGACCCCCTTTATTAGGTCCCCCTTGCTAGTAGTGGGTTGGACCCCCTTTATTAGGTCCCCCTTGCTAGTAGCGGGTTGGACCCCCTTTATTAGGTCCCCCTTGCTAGTAGTGGGTTGGACCTACTTTATTAGGTCCCCCTTGCTAGTAGCGGGTTGGACCCCCTTCATTAGGTCCCCCTTGCTAGTAGCGGGTTGGACCCCCTTTATTAGGCCCTCCTTGCTAGTAGCGGGTTGGACCCCCTTCATTAGGTCCCCCTTGCTAGTAGTGGGTTGGACCCCCTTTATTAGGTCCCCCTTGCTAGTAGCGGGTTGGACCCCCTTCATTAGGTCCCCCTTGCTAGTAGCGGGTTGGACCCCCTTTATTAGGCCCTCCTTGCTAGTAGCGGGTTGGACCCCCTTTATTAGGTCCCCCTTGCTAGTCCCGGGTTGGACCCGCTTTATTAGGTCCTCCTTGCAAGTAGCGGATTGGACCCCCTTTATTAGGACCTCCTTGCTAGTCCCGGATTGGACCCCCTTTATTAGGTCCTCCTTGCTAGTCCCGGGTTGGACCCCCTTTATTAGGCCCCCCTTGCTAGTAGCGGATTGGACCCCCTTTATTAGGTCCTCCTTGCTAGTAGCGGGTTGGACCCCCTTTATTAGGTCCTCCTTGCTAGTAGCGGGTTGGACCCCCTTTATTAGGCCCTCCTTGCTAGTAGTGGGTTGGACCCCCTTTATTAGATCCTCCTTGCTAGTAGCGGGTTGGACCCCCTTTATTAGGTCCCCCTTGCTAGTAGTGGGTTGGACCCCCTTTATTAGGTCCCCCTTGCTAGTCCCGGGTTGGACCCCCTTTATTAGGTCCCCCTTGCTAGTCCCGGGTTGGACCCCCTTTATTAGGCCCTCCTTGCTAGTAGCGGGTTGGACCCCCTTTATTAGGTGCCCCTTGCTAGTAGTGGGTTGGACCCCCTTTATTAGGTCCCCCTTGCTAGTAGCGGGTTGGACCCCCTTTATTAGGTCCCCCTTGCTAGTAGCGGATTGGACCCCCTTCATTAGGTCCTCCTTGCTAGTCCCGGGTCGGACCCCCTTTATTAGGTCCTCCTTGCTAGTCCCGGGTTGGACCCCCTTTATTAGGTCCCTCTTGCTAGTAGCGGATTGGACCCCCTTTATTAGGTCCCCCTTGCTAGTCCCGGGTTGGACCCCCTTTATTAGGTCCTCCTTGCTAGTAGCGGTTTGGACCCCCTTTATTAGGTCCTCCTTGCTAGTCCCGGGTTGGACCCCCTTTATTAGGTCCCCCTTGCTAGTCCCGGGTTGGACCCCCTTTATTAGGTCCTCCTTGCTAGTAGCGGTTTGGACCCCCTTTATTAGGTCCTCCTTGCTAGTCCCGGGTTGGACCCCCTTTATTAGGTCCTCCTTGCTAGTAGCGGATTGGACCCCCTTTATTAGGTCCTCCTTGCTAGTCCCGGGTTGGACCCCCTTTATTAGGTTCTCCTTGCTAGTAGTGGGTTGGACCCCCTTTATTAGGTCCCCCTTGCTAGTAGCGGGTTGGACCCCCTTTATTAGGTCCCCCTTGCTAGTAGCGGATTGGACCCCCTTCATTAGGTCCTCCTTGCTAGTCCCGGGTCGGACCCCCTTTATTAGGTCCTCCTTGCTAGTCCCGGGTTGGACCCCCTTTATTAGGTCCCTCTTGCTAGTAGCGGATTGGACCCCCTTTATTAGGTCCCCCTTGCTAGTCCCGGGTTGGACCCCCTTTATTAGGTCCTCCTTGCTAGTAGCGGTTTGGACCCCCTTTATTAGGTCCTCCTTGCTAGTCCCGGGTTGGACCCCCTTTATTAGGTCCCCCTTGCTAGTCCCGGGTTGGACCCCCTTTATTAGGTCCTCCTTGCTAGTAGCGGTTTGGACCCCCTTTATTAGGTCCTCCTTGCTAGTCCCGGGTTGGACCCCCTTTATTAGGTCCTCCTTGCTAGTAGCGGATTGGACCCCCTTTATTAGGTCCTCCTTGCTAGTCCCGGGTTGGACCCCCTTTATTAGGTTCTCCTTGCTAGTAGTGGGTTGGACCCCCTTTATTAGGTCCCCCTTGCTAGTAGCGGGTTGGACCCCCTTTATTAGGTCCCCCTTGCTAGTAGCGGGTTGGACCCCCTTTATTAGGTCCCCCTTGCTAGTCCCGGGTTGGACCCCCTTTATTAGGTCCCCCTTGCTAGTAGTGGGTTGGACCCCCTTTATTAGATCCTCCTTGCTAGTAGCGGGTTGGACCCCCTTTATTAGGTCCCCCTTGCTAGTAGTGGGTTGGACCCCCTTTATTAGGTCCCCCTTGCTAGTAGCGGGTTGGACCCCCTTTATTAGGCCTTCCTTGCTAGTAGTGGGTTGGACCCCCTTTATTAGATCCTCCTTGCTAGTAGCGGGTTGGACCCCCTTTATTAGGTCCCCCTTGCTAGTAGTGGGTTGGACCCCCTTTATTAGGTCCCCCTTGCTAGTCCCGGGTTGGACCCCCTTTATTAGGCCCTCCTTGCTAGTAGTGGGTTGGACCCCCTTTATTAGGTCCCCTTGCTAGTAGTGGGTTGGACCCCCTTTATTAGGTCCCCCTTGCTAGTCCCGGGTTGGACCCCCTTTATTAGGTCCCCCTTGCTAGTAGTGGGTTGGACCCCCTTTATTAGGTCCCCCTTGCTAGTAGTGGGTTGGACCCCCTTTATTAGGTCCTCCTTGCTAGTAGCGGGTTGGACCCCCTTTATTAGGCCCTCCTTGCTAGTAGTGGGTTGGACCCCCTTTATTAGATCCTCCTTGCTAGTAGCGGGTTGGACCCCCTTTATTAGGTCCCCCTTGCTAGTAGTGGGTTGGACCCCCTTTATTAGGTCCCCCTTGCTAGTCCCGGGTTGGACCCCCTTTATTAGGTCCCCCTTGCTAGTCCCGGGTTGGACCCCCTTTATTAGGCCCTCCTTGCTAGTAGCGGGTTGGACCCCCTTTATTAGGTGCCCCTTGCTAGTAGTGGGTTGGACCCCCTTTATTAGGTCCCCCTTGCTAGTAGCGGGTTGGACCCCCTTTATTAGGTCCCCCTTGCTAGTAGCGGATTGGACCCCCTTCATTAGGTCCTCCTTGCTAGTCCCGGGTCGGACCCCCTTTATTAGGTCCTCCTTGCTAGTCCCGGGTTGGACCCCCTTTATTAGGTCCCTCTTGCTAGTAGCGGATTGGACCCCCTTTATTAGGTCCCCCTTGCTAGTCCCGGGTTGGACCCCCTTTATTAGGTCCTCCTTGCTAGTAGCGGTTTGGACCCCCTTTATTAGGTCCTCCTTGCTAGTCCCGGGTTGGACCCCCTTTATTAGGTCCCCCTTGCTAGTCCCGGGTTGGAGCCCCTTTATTAGGTCCTCCTTGCTAGTAGCGGTTTGGACCCCCTTTATTAGGTCCTCCTTGCTAGTCCCGGGTTGGACCCCTTTTATTAGGTCCTCCTTGCTAGTAGCGGATTGGACCCCCTTTATTAGGTCCTCCTTGCTAGTCCCGGGTTGGACCCCCTTTATTAGGTTCTCCTTGCTAGTAGCGGGTTGGACCCCCTTTATTAGGTCCTCCTTGCTAGTAGCGGGATGGACCCCCTTTATTAGGTCCCCCTTGCAAGTAGCGGATTGGACCCCCTTTATTAGGTTCTCCTTGCTAGTAGTGGGTTGGACCCCCTTTATTAGGTCCCCCTTGCTAGTAGCGGGTTGGACCCCCTTTATTAGGTCCCCCTTGCTAGTAGCGGGTTGGACCCCCTTTATTAGGTCCTCCTTGCTAGTAGCGGATTGGACCCCCTTTATTAGGTCCTCCTTGCTAGTCCCGGGTTGGACCCCCTTTATTAGGTCCTCCTTGCTAGTAGCGGGTTGGACCCCCTTTATTAGGTCCCCCTTGCTAGTAGTGGGTTGGACCCCCTTTATTAGGTCCCCCTTGCTAGTAGTGGGTTGGACCCCCTTTATTAGGTCCCCCTTGCTAGTAGCGGGTTGGACCCCCTTTATTAGGTCCCCCTTGCTAGTAGTGGGTTGGACCCCCTTTATTAGGTCCCCCTTGCTAGTAGCGGGTTGGACCCCCTTTATTAGGTCCCCCTTGCTAGTAGTGGGTTGGACCCCCTTTATTAGGTCCCCCTTGCAAGTAGCGGATTGGACCCCCTTTATTAGGTTCTCCTTGCTAGTAGCGGGTTGGACCCCCTTTATTAGGTCCTCCTTGCTAGTAGTGGGTTGGACCCCCTTTATTAGGTCCCCCTTGCTAGTAGCGGATTGGACCCCCTTTATTAGGTTCTCCTTGCTAGTAGCGGGTTGGACCCCCTTTATTAGGTCCCCCTTGCTAGTAGCGGGTTGGATCCCCTTTATTAGGTCCTCCTTGCTAGTAGCGGATTGGACCCCCTTTATTAGGTCCCCCTTGCTAGTCCCGGGTTGGACCCCCTTTATTAGGTCCTCCTTGCTAGTAGCGGATTGGACCCCCTTTATTAGGTCCTCATTGCTAGTAGCGGGTTGGACCCCCTTTATTAGGTCCCCCTTGCTAGTCCCGGATTGGACCCCCTTTATTAGGTCCTCCTTGCTAGTAGCGGATTGGACCCCCTTTATTAGGTCCTCCTTGCTAGTAGCGGATTGGACCCCCTTTATTAGGTCCTCCTTGCTAGTCCCGGGTTGGACCCCCTTTATTAGGTCCTCCTTGCTAGTAGCGGGTTGGACCCCCTTTATTAGGCCCTCCTTGCTAGTAGTGGGTTGGACCCCCTTTATTAGGTCCCCCTTGCTAGTAGTGGGTTGGACCCCCTTTATTAGGTCCCCCTTGCTAGTAGTGGGTTGGACCCCCTTTATTAGGTCCCCCTTGCTAGTAGCGGGTTGGACCCCCTTTATTAGGTCCCCCTTGCTAGTAGTGGGTTGGACCCCCTTTATTAGGTCCTCCTTGCTAGTAGCGGGTTGGACCCCCTTTATTAGGCCCTCCTTGCTAGTAGCGGGTTGGACCCCCTTCATTAGGTCCCCCTTGCTAGTAGTGGGTTGGACCCCCTTTATTAGGTCCCCCTTGCTAGTAGCGGGTTGGACCCCCTTCATTAGGTCCCCCTTGCTAGTAGTGGGTTGGACCCCCTTTATTAGGTCCTCCTTGCTAGTAGTGGGTTGGACCCCCTTTATTAGGTCCCCCTTGCTAGTAGCGGATTGGACCCCCTTTATTAGGTCCCCCTTGCTAGTCCCGGGTTGGACCCCCTTTATTAGGCCCTCCTTGCTAGTAGCGGGTTGGACCCCCTTTATTAGGTGCCCCTTGCTAGTAGTGGGTTGGACCCCCTTTATTAGGTCCCCCTTGCTAGTAGCGGGTTGGACCCCCTTTATTAGGTCCCCCTTGCTAGTAGCGGATTGGACCCCCTTCATTAGGTCCTCCTTGCTAGTCCCGGGTTGGACCCCCTTTATTAGGTCCTCCTTGCTAGTCCCGGGTTGGACCCCCTTTATTAGGTCCCTCTTGCTAGTAGCGGATTGGACCCCCTTTATTAGGTCCCCCTTGCTAGTCCCGGGTTGGACCCCCTTTATTAGGTCCCCCTTGCTAGTCCCGGGTTGGACCCCCTTTATTAGGTCCTCCTTGCTAGTAGCGGTTTGGACCCTCTTTATTAGGTCCTCCTTGCTAGTCCCGGGTTGGACCCCCTTTATTAGGTCCTCCTTGCTAGTAGCGGATTGGACCCCCTTTATTAGGTCCTCCTTGCTAGTCCCGGGTTGGACCCCCTTTTTTTAGGTTCTCCTTGCTAGTAGCGGGTTGGACCCCCTTTATTAGGTCCTCCTTGCTAGTAGCGGGATGGACCCCCGTTATTAGGTCCCCCTTGCAAGTAGCGGATTGGACCCCCTTTATTAGGTTCTCCTTGCTAGTAGTGGGTTGGACCCCCTTTATTAGGTCCCCCTTGCTAGTAGCGGGTTGGACCCCCTTTATTAGGTCCCCCCTTGCTAGTAGCGGGTTGGACCCCCTTTATTAGGTCCTCCTTGCTAGTCCCGGGTTGGACCCCCTTTATTAGGTCCTCCTTGCTAGTCCCGGGTTGGACCCCCTTTATTAGGTCCTCCTTGCTAGTAGCGGGTTGGACCCCCTTTATTAGGTCCCCCTTGCTAGTAGCGGGTTGGACCCCTTTTATTAGGTCCCCCTTGCCAGTAGCGGGTTGGTCCCCCTTTATTAGGTCCCCCTTGCTAGTAGCGGGTTGGACCCCTTTTATTAGGTCCCCCTTGCCAGTAGCGGGTTGGTCCCCCTTTATTAGGTCCTCCTTGCTAGTAGCGGGTTGGACCCCCTTTATTAGGTCCCCCTTGCTAGTAGTGGGTTGGACCCCCTTTATTAGGTCCCCCTTGCTAGTAGTGGGTTGGACCCCCTTTATTAGGTCCCCCTTGCTAGTAGCGGGTTGGACCCCCTTTATTAGGTCCCCCTTGCTAGTAGTGGGTTGGACCTACTTTATTAGGTCCCCCTTGCTAGTAGCGGGTTGGACCCCCTTCATTAGGTCCCCCTTGCTAGTAGCGGGTTGGACCCCCTTTATTAGGCCCTCCTTGCTAGTAGCGGGTTGGACCCCCTTCATTAGGTCCCCCTTGCTAGTAGTGGGTTGGACCCCCTTTATTAGGTCCCCCTTGCTAGTAGCGGGTTGGACCCCCTTCATTAGGTCCCCCTTGCTAGTAGCGGGTTGGACCCCCTTTATTAGGCCCTCCTTGCTAGTAGCGGGTTGGACCCCCTTTATTAGGTCCCCCTTGCTAGTCCCGGGTTGGACCCGCTTTATTAGGTCCTCCTTGCAAGTAGCGGATTGGACCCCCTTTATTAGGACCTCCTTGCTAGTCCCGGATTGGACCCCCTTTATTAGGTCCTCCTTGCTAGTCCCGGGTTGGACCCCCTTTATTAGGCCCCCCTTGCTAGTAGCGGATTGGACCCCCTTTATTAGGTCCTCCTTGCTAGTAGCGGGTTGGACCCCCTTTATTAGGTCCTCCTTGCTAGTAGCGGGTTGGACCCCCTTTATTAGGCCCTCCTTGCTAGTAGTGGGTTGGACCCCCTTTATTAGATCCTCCTTGCTAGTAGCGGGTTGGACCCCCTTTATTAGGTCCCCCTTGCTAGTAGTGGGTTGGACCCCCTTTATTAGGTCCCCCTTGCTAGTCCCGGGTTGGACCCCCTTTATTAGGTCCCCCTTGCTAGTCCCGGGTTGGACCCCCTTTATTAGGCCCTCCTTGCTAGTAGCGGGTTGGACCCCCTTTATTAGGTGCCCCTTGCTAGTAGTGGGTTGGACCCCCTTTATTAGGTCCCCCTTGCTAGTAGCGGGTTGGACCCCCTTTATTAGGTCCCCCTTGCTAGTAGCGGATTGGACCCCCTTCATTAGGTCCTCCTTGCTAGTCCCGGGTCGGACCCCCTTTATTAGGTCCTCCTTGCTAGTCCCGGGTTGGACCCCCTTTATTAGGTCCCTCTTGCTAGTAGCGGATTGGACCCCCTTTATTAGGTCCCCCTTGCTAGTCCCGGGTTGGACCCCCTTTATTAGGTCCTCCTTGCTAGTAGCGGTTTGGACCCCCTTTATTAGGTCCTCCTTGCTAGTCCCGGGTTGGACCCCCTTTATTAGGTCCCCCTTGCTAGTCCCGGGTTGGACCCCCTTTATTAGGTCCTCCTTGCTAGTAGCGGTTTGGACCCCCTTTATTAGGTCCTCCTTGCTAGTCCCGGGTTGGACCCCCTTTATTAGGTCCTCCTTGCTAGTAGCGGATTGGACCCCCTTTATTAGGTCCTCCTTGCTAGTCCCGGGTTGGACCCCCTTTATTAGGTTCTCCTTGCTAGTAGTGGGTTGGACCCCCTTTATTAGGTCCCCCTTGCTAGTAGCGGGTTGGACCCCCTTTATTAGGTCCCCCTTGCTAGTAGCGGGTTGGACCCCCTTTATTAGGTCCTCCTTGCTAGTAGCGGATTGGACCCCCTTTATTAGGTCCTCCTTGCTAGTCCCGGGTTGGACCCCCTTTATTAGGTCCTCCTTGCTAGTAGCGGGTTGGACCCCCTTTATTAGGTCCCCCTTGCTAGTAGTGGGTTGGACCCCCTTTATTAGGTCCCCCTTGCTAGTAGTGGGTTGGACCCCCTTTATTAGGTCCCCCTTGCTAGTAGCGGGTTGGACCCCCTTTATTAGGTCCCCCTTGCTAGTAGTGGGTTGGACCCCCTTTATTAGGTTCCCCTTGCTAGTAGCGGGTTGGACCCCCTTTATTAGGTCCCCCTTGCTAGTAGTGGGTTGGACCCCCTTTATTAGGTCCCCCTTGCAAGTAGCGGATTGGACCCCCTTTATTAGGTTCTCCTTGCTAGTAGCGGGTTGGACCCCCTTTATTAGGTCCTCCTTGCTAGTAGCGGGTTGGATCCCCTTTATTAGGTCCTCCTTGCTAGTAGCGGATTGGACCCCCTTTATTAGGTCCCCCTTGCTAGTCCCGGGTTGGACCCCCTTTATTAGGTCCTCCTTGCTAGTAGCGGATTGGACCCCCTTTATTAGGTCCTCCTTGCTAGTAGCGGGTTGGACCCCCTTTATTAGGTCCCCCTTGCTAGTCCCGGATTGGACCCCCTTTATTAGGTCCTCCTTGCTAGTAGCGGATTGGACCCCCTTTATTAGGTCCTCCTTGCTAGTAGCGGATTGGACCCCCTTTATTAGGTCCTCCTTGCTAGTCCCGGGTTGGACCCCCTTTATTAGGTCCTCCTTGCTAGTAGCGGGTTGGACCCCCTTTATTAGGCCCTCCTTGCTAGTAGTGGGTTGGACCCCCTTTATTAGGTCCCCCTTGCTAGTAGTGGGTTGGACCCCCTTTATTAGGTCCCCCTTGCTAGTAGTGGGTTGGACCCCCTTTATTAGGTCCCCCTTGCTAGTAGCGGGTTGGACCCCCTTTATTAGGTCCCCCTTGCTAGTAGTGGGTTGGACCCCCTTTATTAGGTCCTCCTTGCTAGTAGCGGGTTGGACCCCCTTTATTAGGCCCTCCTTGCTAGTAGCGGGTTGGACCCCCTTCATTAGGTCCCCCTTGCTAGTAGTGGGTTGGACCCCCTTTATTAGGTCCCCCTTGCTAGTAGCGGGTTGGACCCCCTTCATTAGGTCCCCCTTGCTAGTAGTGGGTTGGACCCCCTTTATTAGGTCCTCCTTGCTAGTAGTGGGTTGGACCCCCTTTATTAGGTCCCCCTTGCTAGTAGCGGATTGGACCCCCTTTATAAGTTCCCCCTTGCTAGTCCCGGGTTGGACCCCCTTTATTAGGCCCTCCTTGCTAGTAGCGGGTTGGACCCCCTTTATTAGGTGCCCCTTGCTAGTAGTGGGTTGGACCCCCTTTATTAGGTCCCCCTTGCTAGTAGCGGATTGGACCCCCTTCATTAGGTCCCCCTTGCTAGTAGCGGGTTGGACCCCCTTTATTAGGTCCCCCTTGCTAGTAGCGGATTGGACCCCCTTCATTAGGTCCTCCTTGCTAGTCCCGGGTTGGACCCCCTTTATTAGGTCCTCCTTGCTAGTCCCGGGTTGGACCCCCTTTATTAGGTCCCTCTTGCTAGTAGCGGATTGGACCCCCTTTATTAGGTCCCCCTTGCTAGTCCCGGGTTGGACCCCCTTTATTAGGTCCCCCTTGCTAGTCCCGGGTTGGACCCCCTTTATTAGGTCCTCCTTGCTAGTAGCGGTTTGGACCCTCTTTATTAGGTCCTCCTTGCTAGTCCCGGGTTGGACCCCCTTTATTAGGTCCTCCTTGCTAGTAGCGGATTGGACCCCCTTTATTAGGTCCTCCTTGCTAGTCCCGGGTTGGACCCCCTTTTTTTAGGTTCTCCTTGCTAGTAGCGGGTTGGACCCCCTTTATTAGGTCCTCCTTGCTAGTAGCGGGATGGACCCCCGTTATTAGGTCCCCCTTGCAAGTAGCGGATTGGACCCCCTTTATTAGGTTCTCCTTGCTAGTAGTGGGTTGGACCCCCTTTATTAGGTCCCCCTTGCTAGTAGCGGGTTGGACCCCCTTTATTAGGTCCCCCCTTGCTAGTAGCGGGTTGGACCCCCTTTATTAGGTCCCCCCTTGCTAGTAGTGGGTTGGACCCCCTTTATTAGGTCCTCCTTGCTAGTCCCGGGTTGGACCCCCTTTATTAGGTCCTCCTTGCTAGTAGCGGGTTGGACCCCCTTTATTAGGTCCCCCTTGCTAGTAGCGGGTTGGACCCCTTTTATTAGGTCCCCCTTGCCAGTAGCGGGTTGGTCCCCCTTTATTAGGTCCCCCTTGCTAGTAGCGGGTTGGACCCCTTTTATTAGGTCCCCCTTGCCAGTAGCGGGTTGGTCCCCCTTTATTAGGTCCTCCTTGCTAGTAGCGGGTTGGACCCCCTTTATTAGGTCCCCCTTGCTAGTAGTGGGTTGGACCCCCTTTATTAGGTCCCCCTTGCTAGTAGTGGGTTGGACCCCCTTTATTAGGTCCCCCTTGCTAGTAGCGGGTTGGACCCCCTTTATTAGGTCCCCCTTGCTAGTAGTGGGTTGGACCTACTTTATTAGGTCCTCCTTGCTAGTAGCGGGTTGGACCCCCTTTATTAGGTCCTCCTTGCTAGTAGCGGGTTGGACCCCCTTCATTAGGTCCCCCTTGCTAGTAGTGGGTTGGACCCCCTTTATTAGGTCCCCCTTGCTAGTAGCGGGTTGGACCCCCTTCATTAGGTCCCCCTTGCTAGTAGCGGGTTGGACCCCCTTTATTAGGCCCTCCTTGCTAGTAGCGGGTTGGACCCCCTTTATTAGGTCCCCCTTGCTAGTCCCGGGTTGGACCCGCTTTATTAGGTCCTCCTTGCAAGTAGCGGATTGGACCCCCTTTATTAGGACCTCCTTGCTAGTCCCGGATTGGACCCCCTTTATTAGGTCCTCCTTGCTAGTCCCGGGTTGGACCCCCTTTATTAGGCCCCCCTTGCTAGTAGCGGATTGGACCCCCTTTATTAGGTCCTCCTTGCTAGTAGCGGATTGGACCCCGTTTATTAGGTCCTCCTTGCTAGTCCCGGGTTGGACCCCCTTTATTAGGTCCTCCTTGCTAGTAGCGGGTTGGACCCCCTTTATTATGTCCTCCTTGCTAGTAGCGGATTGGACCCCCTTTATTAGGTCCTCCTTGCTAGTCCCGGGTTGGACCCCCTTTATTAGGTCCTCCTTGCTAGTAGCGGGTTGGACCCCCTTTATTAGGCCCTCCTTGCTAGTAGCGGGTTGGACCCCCTTTATTAGGTCCCCCTTGCTAGTAGTGGGTTGGACCCCCTTTATTAGGTCCCCCTTGCTAGTAGCGGGTTGGACCCTCTTTATTAGGTCCCCCTTGCTAGTAGTGGGTTGGACCCCCTTTATTAGGTCCTCCTTGCTAGTAGCGGGTTGGACCCCCTTTATTAGGTCCTCCTTGCTAGTAGCGGGTTGGACCCCCTTTATTAGGCCCTCCTTGCTAGTAGCGGGTTGGACCCCCTTTATTAGGTCCCCCTTGCTATTAGTGGGTTGGACCCCCTTTATTAGGTCCCCCTTGCTAGTCCCGGGTTGGACCCCCTTTATTAGGTCCCCCTTGCTAGTCCCGGGTTGGACCCCCTTTATTAGGCCCTCCTTGCTAGTAGCGGGTTGGACCCCCTTTATTAGGTGCCCCTTGCTAGTAGTGGGTTGGACCCCCTTTATTAGGTCCCCCTTGCTAGTCCCGGGTTGGACCCCCTTTATTAGGTCCCCCTTGCTAGTCCCGGGTTGGACCCCCTTTATTAGGTCCTCCTTGCTAGTAGCGGATTTGACCCCCTTTATTAGGTCCTCCTTGCTAGTCCCAGGTTGGACCCCCTTTATTAGGTCCCCCTTGCTAGTCCCGGGTTGAACCCCCTTTATTAGGTCCTCCTTGCTAGTCCCGGGTTGGACCCCCTTTATTAGGTCCTCCTTGCTAGTCCCGGGTTGGACTCCCTTTATTAGGTCCTCCTTGCTAGTAGCGGGTTGGACCCCCTTTATTAGGTCCTCCTTGCTAGTCCCGGGTTGGACTCCCTTTATTAGGTCCTCCTTGCTAGTAGCGGATTGGACCCCCTTTATTAGGTCCTCCTTGCTAGTCCCGGGTTGGACCCCCTTTATTAGGTCCTCCTTGCTAGTCCCGGGTTGGACCCCCTTTATTAGGTCCTCCTTGCTAGTCCCGGGTTGGACTCCCTTTATTAGGTCCTCCTTGCTAGTAGCGGGTTGGACCCCCTTTATTAGGTCTTCCTTGCTAGTAGCGGGTTGGACCCCCTTTATTAGGTCCTCCTTGCTAGTCCCGGGTTGGACCCCCTTTATTAGGTCCTCCTTGCTAGTAGCGGGTTGGACCCCCTTTATTAGGTCCTCCTTGCTAGTAGCGGATTGGACCCCCTTTATTAGGTCCAACTTGCTAGTCCCGGGTTGGACCCCCTTTATTAGGTCCTCCTTGCTAGTAGCGGGTTGGACCCCCTTTATTAGGTCCTCCTTGCTAGTAGCGGATTGGACCCCCTTTATTAGGTCCTCCTTGCTAGTCCCGGGTTGGACCCCCTTTATTAGGTCCTCCTTGCTAGTAGCAGGTTGGACCCCCTTTATTAGGCCCTCCTTGCTAGTAGTGGGTTGGACCCCCTTTATTAGGTCCCCCTTGCTAGTAGTGGGTTGGACCCCCTTTATTAGGTCCCCCTTGCTAGTAGTGGGTTGGACCCCCTTTATTAGGTCCCCCTTGCTAGTAGCGGGTTGGACCCCCTTTATTAGGTCCCCCTTGCTAGTAGTGGGTTGGACCCCCTTTATTAGGTCCTCCTTGCTAGTAGCGGGTTGGACCCCCTTTATTAGGTCCTTCTTGCTAGTAGCGGGTTGGACCCCCTTCATTAGGACCCCCTTGCTAGTAGTGGGTTGGACCCCCTTTATTAGGTCCCCCTTGCTAGTAGCGGGTTGGACCCCCTTCATTAGGTCCCCCTTGCTAGTAGTGGGTTGGACCCCCTTTATTAGGTCCTCCTTGCTAGTAGCGGGTTGGACCCCCTTTATTAGGCCCTCCTTGCTAGTAGCGGGTTGGACCCCCTTTATTAGGCCCCCCTTGCTAGTCCCGGGTTGGACCCCCTTTATTAGGTCCTCCTTGCTAGTAGCGGATTGGACCCCCTTTATTAGGTCCTCCTTGCTAGTCCCGGGTTGGACCCCCTTTATTAGGTCCTCCTTGCTAGTCCCGGGTTGGACCCTCTTTATTAGGTCCTCCTTGCTAGTAGCGGATTGGACCCCCTTTATTAGGTCCTCCTTGCTAGTAGCGGATTGGACCCCCTTTATTAGGTCCTCCTTGCTAGTAGCGGGTTGGACCCCCTTTATTAGGTCCTCCTTGCTAGTAGCGGGTTGGACCCCCTTTATTAGGTCCTCCTTGCTAGTAGCGGATTGGACCCCCTTTATTAGGTCCTCCTTGCTAGTCCCGGGTTGGACCCCCTTTATTAGGTCCTCCTTGCTAGTAGCAGGTTGGACCCCCTTTATTAGGCCCTCCTTGCTAGTAGCGGGTTGGACCCCCTTTATTAGGCCCTCCTTGCTAGTAGCGGGTTGGACCCCCTTTATTAGGTCCCCCTTGCTAGTAGTGGGTTGGACCCCCTTTATTAGGTCCCCCTTGCTAGTAGTGGGTTGGACCCCCTTTATTAGGTCCTCCTTGCTAGTAGCGGGTTGGACCCCCTTTATTAGGCCCTCCTTGCTAGTAGCGGGTTGGACCCCCTTTATTAGGTCCCCCTTGCTAGTAGTGGGTTGGACCCCCTTTATTAGGTCCCCCTTGCTAGTCCCGGGTTGGACCCCCTTTATTAGGTCCCCCTTGCTAGTCCCGGGTTGGACCCCCTTTATTAGGCCCTCCTTGCTAGTAGCGGGTTGGACCCCATTTATTAGGTGCCCCTTGCTAGTAGTGGGTTGGACCCCCTTTATTAGGTCCCCCTTGCTAGTCCCGGGTTGGACCCCCTTTATTAGGTCCCCCTTGCTAGTCCCGGGTTGGACCCCCTTTATTAGGTCCTCCTTGCTAGTAGCGGATTGGACCCCCTTTATTAGGTCCTCCTTGCTAGTCCCGGGTTGGACCCCCTTTATTAGGTCCTCCTTGCTAGTCCCGGGTTGGACCCCCTTTTATTAGGTCCTCCTTGCTAGTAGCGGATTGGACCCCCTTTATTAGGTCCTCCTTGCTAGTCCCGGGTTGGACTCCCTTTATTAGGTCCTCCTTGCTAGTAGCAGGTTGGACCCCCTTTATTAGGTCCCCCTTGCTAGTAGTGGGTTGGACCCCCTTTATTAGGTCCCCCTTGCTAGTCCCGGGTTGGACCCCCTTTATTAGGTCCCCCTTGCTAGTCCCGGGTTGGACCCCCTTTATTAGGTCCTCCTTGCTAGTAGCGGGATGGACCCCCTTTATTAGGTCCCCCTTGCTAGTAGCGGATTGGACCCCCTTCATTAGGTCCTCCTTGCTAGTAGCGGGTTGGACCCCCTTTATTAGGCCCTCCTTGCTAGTAGCGGGTTGGACCCCCTTCATTAGGTCCTCCTTGCTAGTAGCGGGTTGGACCCCCTTTATTAGGCCCTCCTTGCTAGTAGCGGGTTGGACCCCCTTCATTAGGTCCTCCTTGCTAGTAGCGGGTTGGACCCCCTTTATTAGGCCCTCCTTGCTAGTAGCGGGTTGGACCCCCTTTATTAGGTCCCCCTTGCTAGTAGCGGATTGGAACCCCTTTATTAGGTCCCTCTTGCTAGTAGCGGATTGGACCCCCTTTATTAGGTCCCCCTTGCTAGTCCCGGGTTGGACCCCCTTTATTAGGTCCCCCTTGCTAGTCCTGGGTTGGACCCCCTTTATTAGGTCCTCCTTGCTAGTAGCGGATTGGACCCCCTTTATTAGGTCCTCCTTGCTAGTCCCGGGTTGGACCCCCTTTATTAGGTCCTCCTTGCTAGTCCCGGGTTGGACCCCCTTTATTAGGTCCTCCTTGCTAGTAGCGGATTGGACCCCCTTTATTAGGTCCTCCTTGCTAGTAGCGGATTGGACCCCCTTTATTAGGTCCTCCTTGCTAGTAGCGGATTGGACCCCCTTTATTAGGTCCTCCTTGCTAGTCCCGGGTTGGACCCCCTTTATTAGGTCCCCCTTGCTAGTAGCGGGTTGGACCACCTTTATTAGGCCCTCCTTGCTAGTAGTGGGTTGGACCCCCTTTTTTAGGTCCCCCTTGCTAGTAGTGGGTTGGACCCCCTTTATTAGGTCCCCCTTGCTAGTAGTGGGTTGGACCCCCTTTATTAGGTCCCCCTTGCTAGTAGCGGGTTGGACCCCCTTTATTAGGTCCCCCTTGCTAGTAGTGGGTTGGACCCCCTTTATTAGGTCCTCCTTGCTAGTAGCGGGTTGGACCCCCTTTATTAGGTCCTCCTTGCTAGTAGCGGGTTGGACCCCCTTCATTAGGTCCCCCTTGCTAGTAGTGGGTTGGACCCCCTTTATTAGGTCCTCCTTGCTAGTAGCGGGTTGGACCCCCTTTATTAGGTCCTCCTTGCTAGTAGTGGGTTGGACCCCCTTTATTAGGCCCCCCTTGCTAGTAGTGGGTTGGACCCCCTTTATTAGGTCCCCCTTGCTAGTAGCGGGTTGGACCCCCTTCATTAGGTCCCCCTTGCTAGTAGTGGGTTGGACCCCCTTTATTAGGTCCTCCTTGCTAGTAGCGGGTTGGACCCCCTTTATTAGGCCCTCCTTGCTAGTAGCGGGTTGGACCCCCTTTATTAGGTCCCCCTTGCTAGTAGCGGATTGGACCCCCTTTATTAGGTCCCCCTTGCTAGTAGTGGGTTGGACCCCCTTTATTAGGTCCCCCTTGCTAGTCCCGGGTTGGACCCCCTTTATTAGGTCCCCCTTGCTAGTCCCGGGTTGGACCCCCTTTATTAGGCCCTCCTTGCTAGTAGCGGGTTGGACCCCCTTTATTAGGTGCCCCTTGCTAGTAGTGGGTTGGACCCCCTTTATTAGGTCCCCCTTGCTAGTAGCGGGTTGGACCCCCTTTATTAGGTCCCCCTTGCTAGTAGCGGGTTGGACCCCCTTCATTAGGTCCTCCTTGCTAGTCCCGGGTTGGACCCCCTTTATTAGGTCCTCCTTGCTAGTCCCGGGTTGGACCCCCTTTATTAGGTCCCTCTTGGTAGTAGCGTATTGGACCCCCTTTATTAGGTCCCCCTTGCTAGTCCCGGGTTGGACCCCCTTTATTAGGTCCTCCTTGCTAGTAGCGGTTTGGACCCCCTTTATTAGGTCCTCCTTGCTAGTCCCGGGTTGGACCCCCTTTATTAGGTCCCTCTTGGTAGTAGCGTATTGGACCCCCTTTATTAGGTCCCCCTTGCTAGTCCCGGGTTGGACCCCCTTTATTAGGTCCTCCTTGCTAGTAGCGGATTGGACCCCCTTTATTAGGTCCTCCTTGCTAGTCCCGGGTTGGACCCCCTTTATTAGGTCCTCCTTGCTAGTAGCGGGTTGGACCCCCTTTATTAGGCCCTCCTTGCTAGTAGCGGGTTGGACCCCCTTTATTAGGTCCCCCTTGCTAGTAGTGGGTTGGACCCCCTTTATTAGGTCCCCCTTGCTAGTCCCGGGTTGGACCCCCTTTATTAGGTCCCCCTTGCTAGTCCCGGGTTGGACCCCCTTTATTAGGCCCTCCTTGCTAGTAGCGGGTTGGACCCCATTTATTAGGTGCCCCTTGCTAGTAGTGGGTTGGACCCCCTTTATTAGGTCCCCCTTGCTAGTCCCGGGTTGGACCCCCTTTATTAGGTCCCCCTTGCTAGTCCCGGGTTGGACCCCCTTTATTAGGTCCTCCTTGCTAGTAGCGGATTGGACCCCCTTTATTAGGTCCTCCTTGCTAGTCCCGGGTTGGACCCCCTTTATTAGGTCCTCCTTGCTAGTCCCGGGTTGGACCCCCTTTATTAGGTCCTCCTTGCTAGTAGCGGATTGGACCCCCTTTATTAGGTCCTCCTTGCTAGTCCCGGATTGGACCCCCTTTATTAGGTCCTCCTTGCTAGTCCCGGGTTGGACCCCCTTTATTAGGACCACCTTGCTAGTAGCGGATTGGACCCCCTTTATTAGGTCCTCCTTGCTAGTCCCGGGTTGGACTCCCTTTATTAGGTCCCCCTTGCTAGTAGCGGGTTGGACCCCCTTTATTAGGGTCCCCATTGCTAGTAGCGGGTTGGACCCCCTTTATTAGGTCCCCCTTGCTAGTAGTGGGTTGGACCCCCTTTATTAGGTCCCCCTTGCTAGTCCCGGGTTGGACCCCCTTTATTAGGTCCCCCTTGCTAGTCCCGGGTTGGACCCCCTTTATTAGGTCCTCCTTGCTAGTAGCGGGATGGACCCCCTTTATTAGGTCCCCCTTGCTAGTAGCGGATTGGACCCCCTTTATTAGGTTCTCCTTGCTAGTAGTGGGTTGGACCCCCTTTATTAGGTCCTCCCTTGCTAGTAGCGGATTGGACCCCCTTCATTAGGTCCTCCTTGCTAGTAGCGGGTTGGACCCCTTTATTAGGCCCTCCTTGCTAGTAGCGGGTTGGACCCCCTTTATTAGGTCCCCCTTGCTAGTAGCGGGTTGGACCCCCTTTATTAGGTCCCCCCTTGCTAGTAGCGGGTTGGACCCCCTTTATTAGGTCCCCCCTTGCTAGTAGCGGGTTGGACCCCCTTCATTAGGTCCTCCTTGCTAGTAGCGGGTTGGACCCCCTTTATTAGGCCCTCCTTGCTAGTAGCGGGTTGGACCCCCTTTATTAGGTCCCCCTTGCTAGTAGCGGATTGGAACCCCTTTATTAGGTCCCTCTTGCTAGTAGCGGATTGGACCCCCTTTATTAGGTCCCCCTTGCTAGTCCCGGGTTGGACCCCCTTTATTAGGTCCCCCTTGCTAGTCCTGGGTTGGACCCCCTTTATTAGGTCCTCCTTGCTAGTAGCGGATTGGACCCCCTTTATTAGGTCCTCCTTGCTAGTCCCGGGTTGGACCCCCTTTATTAGGTCCTCCTTGCTAGTCCCGGGTTGGACCCCCTTTATTAGGTCCTCCTTGCTAGTAGCGGATTGGACCCCCTTTATTAGGTCCTCCTTGCTAGTAGCGGATTGGACCCCCTTTATTAGGTCCTCCTTGCTAGTAGCGGATTGGACCCCCTTTATTAGGTCCTCCTTGCTAGTCCCGGGTTGGACCCCCTTTATTAGGTCCCCCTTGCTAGTAGCGGGTTGGACCACCTTTATTAGGCCCTCCTTGCTAGTAGTGGGTTGGACCCCCTTTTTTAGGTCCCCCTTGCTAGTAGTGGGTTGGACCCCCTTTATTAGGTCCCCCTTGCTAGTAGTGGGTTGGACCCCCTTTATTAGGTCCCCCTTGCTAGTAGCGGGTTGGACCCCCTTTATTAGGTCCCCCTTGCTAGTAGTGGGTTGGACCCCCTTTATTAGGTCCCCCTTGCTAGTAGCGGGTTGGACCCCCTTTATTAGGTCCTCCTTGCTAGTAGCGGGTTGGACCCCCTTTATTAGGTCCTCCTTGCTAGTAGTGGGTTGGACCCCCTTCATTAGGTCCCCCTTGCTAGTAGTGGGTTGGACCCCCTTTATTAGGTCCCCCTTGCTAGTAGCGGGTTGGACCCCCTTCATTAGGTCCCCCTTGCTAGTAGTGGGTTGGACCCCCTTTATTAGGTCCTCCTTGCTAGTAGCGGGTTGGACCCCCTTTATTAGGCCCTCCTTATTAGTAGCGGGTTGGACCCCCTTTATTAGGTCCCCCTTGCTAGTAGCGGATTGGACCCCCTTTATTAGGTCCCCCTTGCTAGTAGTGGGTTGGACCCCCTTTATTAGGTCCCCCTTGCTAGTCCCGGGTTGGACCCCCTTTATTAGGTCCCCCTTGCTAGTCCCGGGTTGGACCCCCTTTATTAGGCCCTCCTTGCTAGTAGCGGGTTGGACCCCCTTTATTAGGTGCCCCTTGCTAGTAGCGGGTTGGACCCCCTTTATTAGGTCCCCCTTGCTAGTAGCGGGTTGGACCCCCTTCATTAGGTCCTCCTTGCTAGTCCCGGGTTGGACCCCCTTTATTAGGTCCTCCTTGCTAGTCCCGGGTTGGACCCCCTTTATTAGGTCCCTCTTGGTAGTAGCGTATTGGACCCCCTTTATTAGGTCCCCCTTGCTAGTCCCGGGTTGGACCCCCTTTATTAGGTCCTCCTTGCTAGTAGCGGTTTGGACCCCCTTTATTAGGTCCTCCTTGCTAGTCCCGGGTTGGACCCCCTTTATTAGGTCCCTCTTGGTAGTAGCGTATTGGACCCCCTTTATTAGGTCCCCCTTGCTAGTCCCGGGTTGGACCCCCTTTATTAGGTCCTCCTTGCTAGTAGCGGATTGGACCCCCTTTATTAGGTCCTCCTTGCTAGTCCCGGGTTGGACCCCCTTTATTAGGTCCCCCCTTGCTAGTAGCGGGTTGGACCCCCTTTATTAGGTCCTCCTTGCTAGTAGCGGATTGGACCCCCTTTATTAGGTCCTCCTTGCTAGTCCCGGGTTGGACCCCCTTTATTAGGTCCTCCTTGCTAGTCCCGGGTTGGACCCCCTTTATTAGGTCCTCCTTGCTAGTCCCGGGTTGGACCCCCTTTATTAGGTCCCCCTTGCAAGTAGCGGATTGGACCCCCTTTATTAGGTTCTCCTTGCTAGTAGTGGGTTGGACCCCCTTTATTAGGTCCTCTTTGCTAGTCCCGGGTTGGACCCCCTTTATTAGGTCCTCCTTGATAGTAGCGGATTGGACCCCCTTTATTAGGTCCTCCTTGCTAGTCCCGGGTTGGACCCCCTTTATTAGGTCCCCCTTGCAAGTAGCGGATTGGACCCCCTTTATTAGGTTCTCCTTGCTAGTAGCGGGTTGGACCCCCTTTATTAGGTCCCCCTTGCTAGTAGCGGGTTGGACCCCCTTTATTAGGTCCCCCCTTGCTAGTAGCGGGTTGGACCCCCTTTATTAGGTCCTCCTTGCTAGTAGCGGATTGGACCCCCTTTATTAGGTCCTCCTTGCTAGTCCCGGGTTGGACCCCCTTTATTAGGTCCTCCTTGCTAGTAGCGGGTTGGACCCCCTTTATTAGGCCCTCCTTGCTAGTAGCGGGTTGGACCACCTTTATTAGGCCCTCCTTGCTAGTAGCGGGTTGGACCCCCTTTATTAGGTCTCCCTTGCTAGTAGTGGGTTGGACCCCCTTTATTAGGTCCCCCTTGCTAGTAGCGGGTTGGACCCCCTTTATTAGGTCCCCCTTGCTAGTAGTGGGTTGGACCCCCTTTATTAGGTCCCCCTTGCTAGTAGCGGGTTGGACCCCCTTTATTAGGTCCCCCTTGCTAGTAGCGGGTTGGACACCCTTTATTAGGTCCCCCTTGCTAGTAGTGGGTTGGACCCCCTTTATTAGGTCCTCCTTGCTAGTAGCGGGTTGGACCCCCTTTATTAGGTCCTCCTTGCTAGTAGCGGGTTGGACCCCCTTTATTAGGCCCTCCTTGCTAGTAGCGGGTTGGACCCCCTTTATTAGGTCCCCCTTGCTAGTAGTGGGTTGGACCCCCTTTATTAGGTCCCCCTTGCTAGTCCCGGGTTGGACCCCCTTTATTAGGTCCCCCTTGCTAGTCCCGGGTTGGACCCCCTTTATTAGGCCCTCCTTGCTAGTAGTGGGTTGGACCCCCTTTATTAGGTGCCCCTTGCTAGTAGTGGGTTGGACCCCCTTTATTAGGTCCCCCTTGCTAGTCCCGGGTTGGACCCCCTTTATTAGGTCCCCCTTGCTAGTCCCGGGTTGGACCCCCTTTATTAGGTCCTCCTTGCTAGTAGCGGATTGGACCCCCTTTATTAGGTCCTCCTTGCTAGTCCCGGGTTGGACCCCCTTTATTAGGTCCCCCTTGCTAGTCCCGGGTTGGACCCCCTTTATTAGGTCCTTCTTGCTAGTCCCGGGTTGGACCCCCTTTATTAGGTCCTCCTTGCTAGTAGCGGATTGGACCCCCTTTATTAGGTCCTCCTTGCTAGTCCCGGGTTGGACCCCCTTTATTAGGTCCTCCTTGCTAGTCCCGGGTTGGACCCCCTTTATTAGGTCCTCCTTGCTAGTAGCGGGTTGGACCCCCTTTATTAGGTCCTCCTTGCTAGTAGCAGGTTGGACCCCCTTTATTAGGTCCCCCTTGCTAGTAGTGGGTTGGACCCCCTTTATTAGGTCCCCCTTGCTAGTCCCGGGTTGGACCCCCTTTATTAGGTCCCCCTTGCTAGTCCCGGGTTGGACCCCCTTTATTAGGTCCTCCTTGCTAGTAGCGGGATGGACCCCCTTTATTAGGTCCCCCTTGCTAGTAGCGGATTGGACCCCCTTTATTAGGTTCTCCTTGCTAGTAGCGGGTTGGACCCCTTTATTAGGTTCTCCTTGCTAGTAGTGGGTTGGACCCCCTTTATTAGGTCCCCCTTGCTAGTAGCGGGTTGGACCCCCTTTATTAGGTCCCCCCTTGCTAGTAGCGGGTTGGACCCCCTTCATTAGGTCCTCCTTGCTAGTAGCGGGTTGGACCCCCTTTATTAGGCCCTCCTTGCTAGTAGCGGGTTGGACCCCCTTTATTAGGCCCTCCTTGCTAGTAGCGGGTTGGACCCCCTTTATTAGGTCCCCCTTGCTAGTAGTGGGTTGGACCCCCTTTATTAGGTCCCCCTTGCTAGTAGCGGGTTGGACCCCCTTTATTAGGTCCCCCTTGCTAGTAGCGGGTTGGACCCCCTTTATTAGGTCCTCCTTGCTAGTAGCGGGTTGGACCCCCTTTATTAGGCCCTCCTTGCTAGTAGCGGGTTGGACCCCCTTTATTAGGTCCCCCTTGCTAGTAGTGGGTTGGACCCCCTTTATTAGGTTCCCCTTGCTAGTAGTGGGTTGGACCCCCTTTATTAGGTCCTCCTTGCTAGTAGTGGGTTGGACCCCCTTTATTAGGTCCTCCTTGCTAGTAGCGGGTTGGACCCCCTTTATTAGGTCCCCCTTGCTAGTAGCGGGTTGGACCCCCTTCATTAGGTCCCCCTTGCTAGTAGTGGGTTGGACCCCCTTTATTAGGTCCTCCTTGCTAGTAGCGGGTTGGACCCCCTTTATTAGGTCCTCCTTGCTAGTAGCGGGTTGGACCCCCTTTATTAGGTCCTCCTTGCTAGTAGCGGGTTGGACCCCCTTTATTAGGTCCTCCTTGCTAGTAGCAGGTTGGACCCCCTTTATTAGGCCCTCCTTGCTAGTAGCGGGTTGGACCCCCTTTATTAGGTCCCCCTTGCTAGTAGTGGGTTGGACCCCCTTTATTAGGTCCTCCTTGCTAGTAGCGGATTGGACCCCCTTTATTAGGTCCTCCTTGCTAGTCCCGGGTTGGACCCCCTTTATTAGGTCCTCCTTGCTAGTCCCGGGTTGGACCCCCTTTATTAGGTCCTCCTTGCTAGTAGCGGGTTGGACCCCCTTTATTAGGTCCTCCTTGCTAGTAGCGGGTTGGACCCCCTTTATTAGGTCCCCCTTGCTAGTAGTGGGTTGGACCCCCTTTATTAGGTCCCCCTTGCTAGTCCCGGGTTGGACCCCCTTTATTAGGTCCCCCTTGCTAGTCCCGGGTTGGACCCCCTTTATTAGGTCCTCCTTGCTAGTAGCGGGATGGACCCACTTTATTAGGTCCCCCTTGCTAGTAGCGGATTGGACCCCCTTTATTAGGTTCTCCTTGCTAGTAGTGGGTTGGACCCCCTTTATTAGGTCCCCCTTGCTAGTAGCGGATTGGACCCCCTTTATTAAGTCCCCCTTGCTAGTAGCGGATTGGACCCCCTTTATTAGGTCCCCCCTTGCTAGTAGCGGGTTGGACCCCCTTTATTAGGTCCTCCTTGCTAGTAGCGGGTTGGACCCCCTTTATTAGGTCCCCCTTGCTAGTAGTGGGTTGGACCCCCTTTATTAGGTCCTCCTTGCTAGTAGCGGGTTGGACCCCCTTTATTAGGTCCTCCTTGCTAGTAGCGGAGTGGACCCCCTTTATTAGGTCCTCCTTGCTAGTAGCGGATTGGACCCCCTTTATTAGGTCCTCCTTGCTAGTCCCGGGTTGGACCCCCTTTATTAGGTCCTCCTTGCTAGTCCCGGGTTGGACCCCCTTTATTAGGTCCTCCTTGCTAGTAGCGGGTTGGACCCCCTTTATTAGGTCCTCCTTGCTAGTAGCGGGTTGGACCCCCTTTATTAGGTGCCCCTTGCTAGAAGTGGGTTGGACCCCCTTTATTAGGTCCCCCTTGCTAGTCCCGGGTTGGACCCCCTTTATTAGGTCCCCCTTGCTAGTCCCGGGTTGGACCCCCTTTATTAGGTCCTCCTTGCTAGTAGCGGATTGGACCCCCTTTATTGGGTCCTCCTTGCTAGTCCCGGGTTGGACCCCCTTTATTAGGTCCTCCTTGCTAGTCCCGGGTTGGACCCCCTTTATTAGGTCCTCCTTGCTAGTCCCGGGTTGGACCCCCTTTATTAGGTCCTCCTTGCTAGTAGCGGATTGGACCCCCTTTATTAGGTCCTCCTTGCTAGTCCCGGGTTGGACCCCCTTTATTAGGTCCTCCTTGCTAGTAGCAGGTTGGACCCCCTTTATTAGGCCCTCCTTGCTAGTAGCGGGTTGGACCCCCTTTATTAGGTCCCCCTTGCTAGTAGTGGGTTGGACCCCCTTTATTAGGTCCTCCTTGCTAGTAGCGGATTGGACCCCCTTTATTAGGTCCTCCTTGCTAGTCCCGGGTTGGACCCCCTTTATTAGGTCCTCCTTGCTAGTCCCGGGTTGGACCCCCTTTATTAGGTCCTCCTTGCTAGTAGCGGGTTGGACCCCCTTTATTAGGTCCTCCTTGCTAGTAGCGGGTTGGACCCCCTTTATTAGGTCCCCCTTGCTAGTAGTGGGTTGGACCCCCTTTATTAGGTCCCCCTTGCTAGTCCCGGGTTGGACCCCCTTTATTAGGTCCCCCTTGCTAGTCCCGGGTTGGACCCCCTTTATTAGGTCCTCCTTGCTAGTAGCGGGATGGACCCACTTTATTAGGTCCCCCTTGCTAGTAGCGGATTGGACCCCCTTTATTAGGTTCTCCTTGCTAGTAGTGGGTTGGACCCCCTTTATTAGGTCCCCCTTGCTAGTAGCGGATTGGACCCCCTTTATTAAGTCCCCCTTGCTAGTAGCGGATTGGACCCCCTTTATTAGGTCCCCCCTTGCTAGTAGCGGGTTGGACCCCCTTTATTAGGTCCTCCTTGCTAGTAGCGGGTTGGACCCCCTTTATTAGGTCCCCCTTGCTAGTAGTGGGTTGGACCCCCTTTATTAGGTCCTCCTTGCTAGTAGCGGGTTGGACCCCCTTTATTAGGTCCTCCTTGCTAGTAGCGGAGTGGACCCCCTTTATTAGGTCCTCCTTGCTAGTAGCGGATTGGACCCCCTTTATTAGGTCCTCCTTGCTAGTCCCGGGTTGGACCCCCTTTATTAGGTCCTCCTTGCTAGTCCCGGGTTGGACCCCCTTTATTAGGTCCTCCTTGCTAGTAGCGGGTTGGACCCCCTTTATTAGGTCCTCCTTGCTAGTAGCGGGTTGGACCCCCTTTATTAGGTGCCCCTTGCTAGAAGTGGGTTGGACCCCCTTTATTAGGTCCCCCTTGCTAGTCCCGGGTTGGACCCCCTTTATTAGGTCCCCCTTGCTAGTCCCGGGTTGGACCCCCTTTATTAGGTCCTCCTTGCTAGTAGCGGATTGGACCCCCTTTATTGGGTCCTCCTTGCTAGTCCCGGGTTGGACCCCCTTTATTAGGTCCTCCTTGCTAGTCCCGGGTTGGACCCCCTTTATTAGGTCCTCCTTGCTAGTCCCGGGTTGGACCCCCTTTATTAGGTCCTCCTTGCTAGTAGCGGATTGGACCCCCTTTATTAGGTCCTCCTTGCTAGTCCCGGGTTGGACCCCCTTTATTAGGTCCTCCTTGCTAGTCCCGGGTTGGACCCCCTTTATTAGGTCCTCCTTGCTAGTAGCGGGTTGGACCCCCTTTATTAGGTCCCCCTTGCTAGTAGTGGGTTGGACCCCCTTTATTAGGTCCCCCTTGCTAGTCCCGGGTTGGACCCCCTTTATTAGGTCCCCCTTGCTAGTCCCGGGTTGGACCCCCTTTATTAGGTCCTCCTTGCTAGTAGCGGGATGGACCCCCTTTATTAGGTCCCCCTTGCTAGTAGCGGATTGGACCCCCTTTATTAGGTTCTCCTTGCTAGTAGCGGGTTGGACCCCCTTTATTAGGTCCTCCTTGCTAGTAGCGGATTGGACCCCCTTTATTAGGTCCTCCTTGCTAGTCCCGGGTTGGACCCCCTTTATTAGGTCCTCCTTGCTAGTAGCGGGTTGGACCCCCTTTATTAGGCCCTCCTTGCTAGTAGCGGGTTGGACCCCCTTTATTAGGCCCTCCTTGCTAGTAGTGGATTGGACCCCCTTTATTAGGTCCTCCTTGCTAGTCCCGGGTTGGACCCCCTTTATTAGGTCCCCCTTGCTAGTAGCGGATTGGACCCCCTTTATTAGGTCCTCCTTGCTAGTCCCGGGTTGGACCCCCTTTATTAGGTCCTCCTTGCTAGTAGCGGGTTGGACCCCCTTTATTAGGCTCTCCTTGCTAGTAGCGGGTTGGACCCCCTTTATTAGGCCCTCCTTGCTAGTAGTGGATTGGACCCCCTTTATTGGGTCCTCCTTGCTAGTCCCGGGTTGGACCCCCTTTATTAGGTCCTCCTTGCTAGTCCCGGGTTGGACCCCCTTTATTAGGTCCTCCTTGCTAGTCCCGGGTTGGACCCCCTTTATTAGGTCCTCCTTGCTAGTAGCGGATTGGACCCCCTTTATTAGGTCCTCCTTGCTAGTCCCGGGTTGGACCCCCTTTATTAGGTCCTCCTTGCTAGTCCCGGGTTGGACCCCCTTTATTAGGTCCTCCTTGCTAGTAGCGGGTTGGACCCCCTTTATTAGGTCCCCCTTGCTAGTAGTGGGTTGGACCCCCTTTATTAGGTCCCCCTTGCTAGTCCCGGGTTGGACCCCCTTTATTAGGTCCTCCTTGCTAGTCCCGGGTTGGACCCCCTTTATTAGGTCCCCCTTGCTAGTCCCGGGTTGGACCCCCTTTATTAGGTCCTCCTTGCTAGTAGCGGGTTGGACCCCCTTTATTAGGCCCTCCTTGCTAGTAGCGGGTTGGACCCCCTTTATTAGGTCCCCCTTGCTAGTAGCGGGTTGGACCCCCTTCATTAGGTCCCCCTTGCTAGTAGTGGGTTGGACCCCCTTTATTAGGTCCTCCTTGCTAGTAGCGGGTTGGACCCCCTTTATTAGGTCCTCCTTGCTAGTAGCGGGTTGGACCCCCTTTATTAGGCCCTCCTTGCTAGTAGCGGGTTGGACCCCCTTTATTAGGTCCCCCTTGCTAGTAGTGGGTTGGACCCCCTTTATTAGGTCCCCCTTGCTAGTCCCGGGTTGGACCCCCTTTATTAGGTCCCCCTTGCTAGTCCCGGGTTGGACCCCCTTTATTAGGCCCTCCTTGCTAGTAGCGGGTTGGACCCCCTTTATTAGGTCCCCCGTGCTAGTAGTGGGTTGGACCCCCTTTATTAGGTCCTCCTTGCTAGTAGCGGATTGGACCCCCTTTATTAGGTCCCCCTTGCTAGTAGCGGGTTGGACCCCCTTTATTAGGTCCCCCTTGCTAGTCCCGGGTTGGACCCCCTTTATTAGGTCCTCCTTGCTAGTCCCGGATTGGACCCCCTTTATTAGGTCCTCCTTGCTAGTAGCGGGTTGGACCCCCTTTATTAGGTCCTCCTTGCTAGTAGTGGGTTGGACCCCCTTTATTAGGACCCCCTTGCTAGTAGTGGGTTGGACCCCCTTTATTAGGTCCTCCTTGCTAGTAGTGGGTTGGACCCCCTTTATTAGGTCCCCCTTGCTAGTAGTGGGTTGGACCCCCTTTATTAGGTCCCCCTTGCTAGTAGCGGGTTGGACCCCCTTTATTAGGTCCCCCTTGCTAGTCCGGGGTTGGACCCCCTTTATTAGGTCCTCCTTGCTAGTAGTGGGTTGGACCCCCTTTATTAGGTCCCCCTTGCTAGTAGTGGGTTGGACCCCCTTTATTAGGTCCCCCTTGCTAGTCCCGGGTTGGACCCCCTTTATTAGGTCCCCCTTGCTAGTCCCGGGTTGGACCCCCTTTATTAGGCCCTCCTTGCTAGTAGCGGGTTGGACCCCCTTTATTAGGTCCCCCTTGCTAGTAGTGGGTTGGACCCCCTTTATTAGGTCCTCCTTGCTAGTAGCGGGTTGGACCCCCTTTATTAGGTCCTCCTTGCTAGTAGCGGGTTGGACCCCCTTTATTAGGTTCTCCTTGCTAGTAGTGGGTTGGACCCCCTTTATTAGGTCCCCCTTGCTAGTAGCGGGTTGGACCCCCTTTATTAGGTCCCCCCTTGCTAGTAGCGGGTTGGACCCCCTTTATTAGGTCCCCCTTGCTAGTAGTGGGTTGGACCCCCTTTATTAGGTCCCCCTTGCTAGTCCCGGGTTGGACCCCCTTTATTAGGTCCTCCTTGCTAGTAGCGGATTGGACCCCCTTTATTAGGTCCCCCTTGCTAGTAGCGGGTTGGACCCCCTTTATTAGGCCCTCCTTGCTAGTAGCGGGTTGGACCCCCTTTATTAGGTCCTCCTTGCTAGTCCCGGGTTGGACCCCCTTTATTAGGTCCTCCTTGCTAGTAGCGGGTTGGACCCCCTTTATTAGGCCCTCCTTGCTAGTAGCGGGTTGGACCCCCTTTATTAGGCCCCCCTTGCTAGTAGTGGGTTGGACCCCCTTTATTAGGTCCCCCTTGCTAGTAGCGGGTTGGACCCCCTTTATTAGGTCCCCCTTGCTAGTAGTGGGTTGGACCCCCTTTATTAGGTCCTCCTTGCTAGTAGCGGGTTGGACCCCCTTTATTAGGCCCTCCTTGCTAGTAGCGGGTTGGACCCCCTTTATTAGGTCCTCCTTGCTAGTAGCGGGTTGGACCCCCTTTATTAGGTCCCCCTTGCTAGTAGTGGGTTGGACCCCCTTTATTAGGTCCCCCTTGCTAGTAGCGGGTTGGGGGTTGGACCCCCTTTATTAGGTCCCCCTTGCTAGTAGTGGGTTGGACCCCCTTTATTAGGTCCTCCTTGCTAGTAGCGGGTTGGACCCCCTTTATTAGGCCCTCCTTGCTAGTAGCGGGTTGGACCCCCTTTATTAGGTCCCCCTTGCTAGTAGCGGGTTGGACCCCCTTTATTAGGCCCTCCTTGCTAGTAGCGGGTTGGACCCCCTTTATTAGGTCCCCCTTGCTAGTAGTGGGTTGGACCCCCTTTATTAGGTCCTCCTTGCTAGTAGCGGGTTGGACCCCCTTTATTAGGTCCTCCTTGCTAGTAGCGGGTTGGACCCCCTTTATTAGGTCCTCCTTGCTAGTAGTGGGTTGGACCCCCTTTATTAGGTCCCCCTTGCTAGTCCCGGGTTGGACCCCCTTTATTAGGTCCCCCTTGCTAGTCCCGGGTTGGACCCCCTTTATTAGGCCCTCCTTGCTAGTAGCGGGTTGGACCCCCTTTATTAGGTCCCCCTTGCTAGTAGCGGGTTGGACCCCCTTTATTAGGTCCCCCTTGCTAGTAGTGGGTTGGACCCCCTTTATTAGGTCCCCCTTGCTAGTAGCGGGTTGGACCCCCTTTATTAGGTCCCCCTTGCTAGTCCCGGGTTGGACCCCCTTTATTAGGTCCCCCTTGCTAGTCCCGGGTTGGACCCCCTTTATTAGGCCCTCCTTGCTAGTAGCGGGTTGGACCCCCTTTATTAGGCCCTCCTTGCTAGTAGCGGGTTGGACCCCCTTTATTAGGTCCCCCTTGCTAGTCCCGGGTTGGACCCCCTTTATTAGGCCCTCCTTGCTAGTAGCGGGTTGGACCCCCTTTATTAGGCCCTCCTTGCTAGTAGTGGGTTGGACCCCCTTTATTAGGTCCTCCTTGCTAGTAGCGGGTTGGACCCCCTTTATTAGGCCCTCCTTTCTAGTAGCGGGTTGGACCCCCTTTATTAGGTCCTCCTTGCTAGTAGCGGGTTGGACCCCCTTTATTAGGCCCTCCTTGCTAGTAGCGGGTTGGACCGCCTTTATTAGGTCCTTCTTGCTAGTAGCGGGTTGGACCCCCTTTATTAGGTCTCCCTTGCTAGTAGCGGGTTGGACCCCCTTTATTAGGCCCTCCTTGCTAGTAGCGGGTTGGACCCCCTTTATTAGGCCCTCCTTGCTAGTAGTGGGTTGGACCCCCTTTATTAGGCCCTCCTTGCTAGTAGCGGGTTGGACCCCCTTTATTAGGTCCCCCTTGCTAGTAGTGGGTTGGACCCCCTTTATTAGGTCCTCCTTGCTAGTAGCGGGTTGGACCCCCTTTATTAGGTCCCCCTTGCTAGTAGCGGGATGGACCCCCTTTATTAGGCCCTCCTTGCTAGTAGCGGGTTGGACCCCCTTTATTAGGTCCCCCTTGCTAGTAGCGGGTTGGACCCCCTTTATTAGGTCCCCCTTGCTAGTAGCGGATTGGACCCTCTTTATTAGGTCCTCCTTGCTAGTCCCGGGTTGGACCCCCTTTATTAGGTCCTCCTTGCTAGTCCCGGGTTGGACCCCCTTTATTAGGTCCCTCTTGCTAGTAGCGGATTGGAACCACTTTATTAGGTCCCTCTTGCTAGTAGCGGATTGGACCCCCTTTATTAGGTCCCCCTTGCTAGTCCCGGGTTGGACCCCCTTTATTAGGTCCCCCTTGCTAGTCCCGGGTTGGACCCCCTTTATTAGGTCCTCCTTGCTAGTAGCGGATTGGACCCCCTTTATTAGGTCCTCCTTGCTAGTCCCGGGTTGGACCCCCTTTATTGGGTCCTCCTTGCTAGTCCCGGGTTGGACCCCCTTTATTAGGTCCTCCTTGCTAGTAGCGGATTGGACCCCCTTTATTAGGTCCCCCTTGCTAGTCCCGGGTTGGACCCCCTTTATTAGGTCCTCCTTGCTAGTAGCGGATTGGACCCCCTTTATTAGGTCCTCCTTGCTAGTCCCGGATTGGACCCCCTTTATTAGGTCCTCCTTGCTAGTAGCGGATTGGACCCCCTTTATTAGGTCCTCCTTGCTAGTAGCGGATTGGACCCCCTTTATTAGGTCCTCCTTGCTAGTCCCGGGTTGGACCCCCTTTATTATTTCTTCCTTGCTAGTAGCGGGTTGGACCCCCTTTATTAGGCCCACCTTGCTAGTAGTGGGTTGGACCCCCTTTATTAGGTCCCCTTGCTAGTAGTGGGTTGGACCCCCTTTATTAGGTCCCCCTTGCTAGTAGTGGGTTGGACCCCCTTTATTAGGTCCCCCTTGCTAGTAGCGGGTTGGACCCCCTTTATTAGGTCCCCCTTGCTAGTAGTGGGTTGGACCCCCTTTATTAGGTCCTCCTTGCTAGTAGCGGGTTGGACCCCCTTCATTAGGTCCCCCTTGCTAGTAGTGGGTTGGACCCCCTTTATTAGGTCCCCCTTGCTAGTAGCGGGTTGGACCCCCTTCATTAGGTCCCTCTTGCTAGTAGTGGGTTGGACCCCCTTTATTAGGTCCTCCTTGCTAGTAGCGGGTTGGACCCCCTTTATTAGGCCATCCTTGCTAGTAGCGGGTTGGACCCCCTTTATTAGGTCCCCCTTGCTAGTAGCGGATTGGACCCCCTTTATTAGATCCTCCTTGCTAGTAGCGGGTTGGACCCCCTTTATTAGGTCCCCCTTGCTAGTAGTGGGTTGGACCCCCTTTATTAGGTCCCCCTTGCTAGTCCCGGGTTGGACCCCCTTTATTAGGTCCCCCTTGCTAGTCCCGGGTTGGACCCCCTTTATTAGGCCCTCCTTGCTAGTAGCGGGTTGGACCCCCTTTATTAGGTGCCCCTTGCTAGTAGTGGGTTGGACCCCCTTTATTAGGTCCCCCTTGCTAGTAGCGGGTTGGACCCCCTTTATTAGGTCCCCCTTGCTAGTAGCGGATTGGACCCCCTTCATTAGGTCCTCCTTGCTAGTCCCGGGTTGGACCCCCTTTATTAGGTCCTCCTTGCTAGTCCCGGGTTGGACCCCCTTTATTAGGTCCCTCTTGCTAGTAGCGGATTGGACCCCCTTTATTAGGTCCCCCTTGCTAGTCCCGGGTTGGACCCCCTTTATTAGGTCCCCCTTGCTAGTCCCGGGTTGGACCCCCTTTATTAGGTCCTCCTTGCTAGTAGCGGTTTGGACCCCCTTTATTAGGTCCTCCTTGCTAGTCCCGGGTTGGACCCCCTTTATTAGGTCCTCCTTGCTAGTAGCGGATTGGACCCCCTTTATTAGGTCCTCCTTGCTAGTAGCGGTTTGGACCCCCTTTATTAGGTCCTCCTTGCTAGTCCCGGGTTGGACCCCCTTTATTAGGTTCTCCTTGCTAGTAGCGGGTTGGACCCCCTTTATTAGGTCCTCCTTGCTAGTAGCGGGATGGACCCCCTTTATTAGGTCCCCCTTGCAAGTAGCGGATTGGACCCCCTTTATTAGGTTCTCCTTGCTAGTAGTGGGTTGGACCCCCTTTATTAGGTCCCCCTTGCTAGTAGCGGGTTGGACCCCCTTTATTAGGTCCCCCTTGCTAGTAGCGGGTTGGACCCCCTTTATTAGGTCCTCATTGCTAGTAGCGGATTGGACCCCCTTTATTAGGTCCTCCTTGCTAGTCCCGGGTTGGACCCCCTTTATTAGGTCCTCCTTGCTAGTAGCGGGTTGGACCCCCTTTATTAGGTCCCCCTTGCTAGTAGCGGGTTGGACCCCCTTTATTAGGTCCCCCTTGTTAGTAGTGGGTTGGACCTACTTTATTAGGTCCTCCTTGCTAGTAGCGGGTTGGACCCCCTTTATTAGGTCCTCCTTGCTAGTAGCGGGTTGGACCCCCTTCATTAGGTCCCCCTTGCTAGTAGTGGGTTGGACCCCCTTTATTAGGCCCCCCTTGCTAGTAGCGTGTTGGACCCCCTTCATTAGGTCCCCCTTGCTAGTAGCGGGTTGGACCCCCTTTATTAGGCCCTCCTTGCTAGTAGCGGGTTGGACCCCCTTTATTAGGTCCCCCTTGCTAGTCCCGGGTTGGACCCCCTTTATTAGGTCCTCCTTGCAAGTAGCGGATTGGACCCCCTTTATTAGGACCTCCTTGCTAGTCCCGGATTGGACCCCCTTTATTAGGTCCTCCTTGCTAGTCCCGGGTTGGACCCCCTTTATTAGGTCCTCCTTGCTAGTCCCGGGTTGGACCCCCTTTATTAGGTCCTCCTCGCTAGTAGCGGATTGGACCCCGTTTATTAGGTCCTCCTTGCTAGTCCCGGGTTGGACCCCCTTTATTAGGTCCTCCTTGCTAGTAGCGGGTTGGACCCCCTTTATTAGGTCCTCCTTGCTAGTCCCGGGTTGGACCCCCTTTATTAGGTCCTCCTTGCTAGTAGCGGGTTGGACCCCCTTTATTAGGTCCTCCTTGCTAGTAGCGGGTTGGACCCCCTTCATTAGGTCCCCCTTGCTAGTAGTGGGTTGGACCCCCTTTATTAGGTCCCCCTTGCTAGTAGCGGGTTGGACCCCCTTCATTAGGTCCCTCTTGCTAGTAGTGGGTTGGACCCCCTTTATTAGGTCCTCCTTGCTAGTAGCGGGTTGGACCCCCTTTATTAGGCCCTCCTTGCTAGTAGCGGGTTGGACCCCCTTTATTAGGTCCCCCTTGCTAGTAGCGGATTGGACCCCCTTTATTAGATCCTCCTTGCTAGTAGCGGGTTGGACCCCCTTTATTAGGTCCCCCTTGCTAGTAGTGGGTTGGACCCCCTTTATTAGGTCCCCCCTTGCTAGTCCCGGGTTGGACCCCCTTTATTAGGTCCCCCTTGCTAGTCCCGGGTTGGACCCCCCTTTATTAGGCCCTCCTTGCTAGTAGCGGGTTGGACCCCCTTTATTAGGTGCCCCTTGCTAGTAGTGGGTTGGACCCCCTTTATTAGGTCCCCCTTGCTAGTAGCGGGTTAGACCCCCTTTATTAGGTCCCCCTTTCTAGTAGCGGATTGGACCCCCCTTCATTAGGTCCTCCTTGCTAGTCCCGGGTTGGACCCCCTTTATTAGGTCCTCCTTGCTAGTCCCGGGTTGGACCCCCTTTATTAGGTCCCTCTTGCTAGTAGCGGATTGGACCCCCTTTATTAGGTCCCCCTTGCTAGTCCCGGGTTGGACCCCCCTTTATTAGGTCCCCCTTGCTAGTAGCGGTTTGGACCCCCTTTATTAGGTCCTCCTTGCTAGTCCCGGGTTGGACCCCCTTTATTAGGTCCTCCTTGCTAGTAGCGGATTGGACCCCCTTTATTAGGTCCTCCTTGCTAGTAGCGGTTTGGACCCCCTTTATTAGGTCCTCCTTGCTAGTCCCGGGTTGGACCCCCTTTATTAGGTTCTCCTTGCTAGTAGCGGGTTGGACCCCCTTTATTAGGTCCTCCTTGCTAGTAGCGGGATGGACCCCCTTTATTAGGTCCCCCTTGCAAGTAGCGGATTGGACCCCCTTTATTAGGTTCTCCTTGCTAGTAGTGGGTTGGACCCCCTTTATTAGGTCCCCCTTGCTAGTAGCGGGTTGGACCCCCTTTATTAGGTCCCCCTTGCTAGTAGCGGGTTGGACCCCCTTTATTAGGTCCTCATTGCTAGTAGCGGATTGGACCCCCTTTATTAGGTCCTCCTTGCTAGTCCTGGGTTGGACCCCCTTTATTAGGTCCTCCTTGCTAGTAGCGGGTTGGACCCCCTTTATTAGGTCCTCCTTGCTAGTAGTGGGTTGGACCCCCTTTATTAGGTCCCCCTTGCTAGTAGTGGGTTGGACCCCCTTTATTAGGTCCCCCTTGCTAGTAGCGGGTTGGACCCCCTTTATTAGGTCCCCCTTGCTAGTAGTGGGTTGGACCCCCTTTATTAGGTCCCCCTTGCTAGTAGCGGGTTGGACCCCCTTTATTAGGTCCCCCTTGCTAGTAGTGGGTTGGACCCCCTTTATTAGGTCCCCCTTGCAAGTAGCGGATTGGACCCCCTTTATTAGGTTCTCCTTGCTAGTAGCGGGTTGGACCCCCTTTATTAGGTCCTCCTTGCTAGTAGCGGGTTGGATCCCCTTTATTAGGTCCTCCTTGCTAGTAGCGGATTGGACCCCCTTTATTAGGTCCCCCTTGCTAGTCCCGGGTTGGACCCCCTTTATTAGGTCCTCCTTGCTAGTAGCGGATTGGACCCCCTTTATTAGGTCCTCCTTGCTAGTAGCGGATTGGACCCCCTTTATTAGGTCCTCCTTGCTAGTCCCGGGTTGGACCCCCTTTATTAGGTCCTCCTTGCTAGTCCCGGATTGGACCCCCTTTATTAGGTCCCCCTTGCTAGTCCCGGATTGGACCCCCTTTATTAGGTCCTCCTTGCTAGTAGCGGATTGGACCCCCTTTATTAGGTCCTCCTTGCTAGTAGCGGATTGGACCCCCTTTATTAGGTCCTCCTTGCTAGTAGCGGATTGGACCCCCTTTATTAGGTCCTCCTTGCTAGTCCCGGGTTGGACCCCCTTTATTAGGTCCTCCTTGCTAGTAGCGGGTTGGACCCCCTTTATTAGGCCCTCCTTGCTAGTAGTGGGTTGGACCCCCTTTATTAGGTCCCCCTTGCTAGTAGTGGGTTGGACCCCCTTTATTAGGTCCCCCTTGCTAGTAGTGGGTTGGACCCCCCTTATTAGGTCCCCCTTGCTAGTAGCGGGTTGGACCCCCTTTATTAGGTCCCCCTTGCTAGTAGTGGGTTGGACCCCCTTTATTAGGTCCTCCTTGCTAGTAGCGGGTTGGACCCCCTTTATTAGGTCCTCCTTGCTAGTAGCGGGTTGGACCCCCTTCATTAGGTCCCCCTTGCTAGTAGTGGGTTGGACCCCCTTTATTAGGTCCCCCTTGCTAGTAGCGGGTTGGACCCCCTTCATTAGGTCCCCCTTGCTAGTAGTGGGTTGGACCCCCTTTATTAGGTCCTCCTTGCTAGTAGCGGGTTGGATCCCCTTTATTAGGTCCTCCTTGCTAGTAGCGGATTGGACCCCCTTTATTAGGTCCCCCTTGCTAGTAGTGGGTTGGACCCCCTTTATTAGGTCCCCCTTGCTAGTCCCGGGTTGGACCCCCTTTATTAGGTCCCCCTTGCTAGTCCCGGGTTGGACCCCCTTTATTAGGCCCTCCTTGCTAGTAGCGGGTTGGACCCCCTTTATTAGGTGCCCCTTGCTAGTAGTGGGTTGGACCCCCTTTATTAGGTCCCCCTTGCTAGTAGCGGGTTGGACCCCCTTTATTAGGTCCCCCTTGCTAGTAGCGGATTGGACCCCCTTCATTAGGTCCTCCTTGCTAGTCCCGGGTTGGACCCCCTTTATTAGGTCCTCCTTGCTAGTCCTGGGTTGGACCCCCTTTATTAGGTCCCTCTTGCTAGTAGCGGATTGGACCCCCTTTATTAGGTCCCCCTTGCTAGTCCCGGGTTGGACCCCCTTTATTAGGTCCCCCTTGCTAGTCCCGGGTTGGACCCCCTTTATTAGGTCCTCCTTGCTAGTAGCGGTTTGGACCCTCTTTATTAGGTCCTCCTTGCTAGTCCTGGGTTGGACCCCCTTTATTAGGTCCCTCTTGCTAGTAGCGGATTGGACCCCCTTTATTAGGTCCCCCTTGCTAGTCCCGGGTTGGACCCCCTTTATTAGGTCCCCCTTGCTAGTCCCGGGTTGGACCCCCTTTATTAGGTCCTCCTTGCTAGTAGCGGTTTGGACCCTCTTTATTAGGTCCTCCTTGCTAGTAGCGGATTGGACCCCCTTTATTAGGTCCTCCTTGCTAGTCCCGGGTTGGACCCCCTTTTTTTAGGTTCTCCTTGCTAGTAGCGGGTTGGACCCCCTTTATTAGGTCCTCCTTACTAGTAGCGGGATGGACCCCCTTTATTAGGTCCCCCTTGCAAGTAGCGGATTGGACCCCCTTTATTAGGTTCTCCTTGCTAGTAGTGGGTTGGACCCCCTTTATTAGGTCCCCCTTGCTAGTAGCGGGTTGGACCCCCTTTATTAGGTCCCCCCTTGCTAGTAGCGGGTTGGACCCCCTTTATTAGGTCCTCCTTGCTAGTCCCGGGTTGGACCCCCTTTATTAGGTCCTCCTTGCTAGTAGCGGGTTGGACCCCCTTTATTAGGTCCCCCTTGCTAGTAGCGGGTTGGACCCCTTTTATTAGGTCCCCCTTGCCAGTAGCGGGTTGGTCCCCCTTTATTAGGTCCCCCTTGCTAGTAGCGGGTTGGACCCCTTTTATTAGGTCCCCCTTGCCAGTAGCGGGTTGGTCCCCCTTTATTAGGTCCTCCTTGCTAGTAGCGGGTTGGACCCCCTTTATTAGGTCCCCCTTGCTAGTAGTGGGTTGGACCCCCTTTATTAGGTCCCCCTTGCTAGTAGTGGGTTGGACCCCCTTTATTAGGTCCCCCTTGCTAGTAGCGGGTTGGACCCCCTTTATTAGGTCCCCCTTGCTAGTAGTGGGTTGGACCCCCTTTATTAGGTCCCCCTTGCTAGTAGCGGGTTGGACCCCCTTTATTAGGTCCTCCTTGCTAGTAGCGGGTTGGACCCCCTTTATTAGGTCCTCCTTGCTAGTAGCGGGTTGGACCCCCTTCATTAGGTCCCCCTTGCTAGTAGTGGGTTGGACCCCCTTTATTAGGTCCCCCTTGCTAGTAGCGGGTTGGACCCCCTTCATTAGGTCCCCCTTGCTAGTAGCGGGTTGGACCCCCTTTATTAGGCCCTCCTTGCTAGTAGCGGGTTGGACCCCCTTTATTAGGTCCCCCTTGCTAGTCCCGGGTTGGACCCCCTTTATTAGGTCCTCCTTGCTAGTAGCGGATTGGACCCCCTTTATTAGGACCTCCTTGCTAGTCCCGGATTGGACCCCCTTTATTAGGTCCTCCTTGCTAGGCCCGGGTTGGACCCCCTTTATTAGGTCCCCCTTGCTAGTCCCGGGTTGGACCCCCTTTATTAGGCCCTCCTTGCTAGTAGCGGGTTGGACCCCCTTTATTAGGTCCCCCTTGCTAGTAGCGGGTTGGACCCCCTTTATTAGGTCCCCCTTGCTAGTAGTGGGTTGGACCCCCTTTATTAGGTCCCCCTTGCTAGTAGCGGGTTGGACCCCCTTTATTAGGTCCCCCTTGCTAGTCCCGGGTTGGACCCCCTTTATTAGGTCCCCCTTGCTAGTCCCGGGTTGGACCCCCTTTATTAGGCCCTCCTTGCTAGTAGCGGGTTGGACCCCCTTTATTAGGCCCTCCTTGCTAGTAGCGGGTTGGACCCCCTTTATTAGGTCCCCCTTGCTAGTCCCGGGTTGGACCCCCTTTATTAGGCCCTCCTTGCTAGTAGCGGGTTGGACCCCCTTTATTAGGCCCTCCTTGCTAGTAGTGGGTTGGACCCCCTTTATTAGGTCCTCCTTGCTAGTAGCGGGTTGGACCCCCTTTATTAGGCCCTCCTTTCTAGTAGCGGGTTGGACCCCCTTTATTAGGTCCTTCTTGCTAGTAGCGGGTTGGACCCCCTTTATTAGGTCCTCCTTGCTAGTAGCGGGTTGGACCCCCTTTATTAGGCCCTCCTTGCTAGTAGCGGGTTGGACCGCCTTTATTAGGTCCTTCTTGCTAGTAGCGGGTTGGACCCCCTTTATTAGGTCTCCCTTGCTAGTAGCGGGTTGGACCCCCTTTATTAGGCCCTCCTTGCTAGTAGCGGGTTGGACCCCCTTTATTAGGCCCTCCTTGCTAGTAGTGGGTTGGACCCCCTTTATTAGGCCCTCCTTGCTAGTAGCGGGTTGGACCCCCTTTATTAGGTCCCCCTTGCTAGTAGTGGGTTGGACCCCCTTTATTAGGTCCTCCTTGCTAGTAGCGGGTTGGACCCCCTTTATTAGGTCCCCCTTGCTAGTAGCGGGATGGACCCCCTTTATTAGGCCCTCCTTGCTAGTAGCGGGTTGGACCCCCTTTATTAGGTCCCCCTTGCTAGTAGCGGGTTGGACCCCCTTTATTAGGTCCCCCTTGCTAGTAGCGGATTGGACCCTCTTTATTAGGTCCTCCTTGCTAGTCCCGGGTTGGACCCCCTTTATTAGGTCCTCCTTGCTAGTCCCGGGTTGGACCCCCTTTATTAGGTCCCTCTTGCTAGTAGCGGATTGGAACCACTTTATTAGGTCCCTCTTGCTAGTAGCGGATTGGACCCCCTTTATTAGGTCCCCCTTGCTAGTCCCGGGTTGGACCCCCTTTATTAGGTCCCCCTTGCTAGTCCCGGGTTGGACCCCCTTTATTAGGTCCTCCTTGCTAGTAGCGGATTGGACCCCCTTTATTAGGTCCTCCTTGCTAGTCCCGGGTTGGACCCCCTTTATTGGGTCCTCCTTGCTAGTCCCGGGTTGGACCCCCTTTATTAGGTCCTCCTTGCTAGTAGCGGATTGGACCCCCTTTATTAGGTCCCCCTTGCTAGTCCCGGGTTGGACCCCCTTTATTAGGTCCTCCTTGCTAGTAGCGGATTGGACCCCCTTTATTAGGTCCTCCTTGCTAGTCCCGGATTGGACCCCCTTTATTAGGTCCTCCTTGCTAGTAGCGGATTGGACCCCCTTTATTAGGTCCTCCTTGCTAGTAGCGGATTGGACCCCCTTTATTAGGTCCTCCTTGCTAGTCCCGGGTTGGACCCCCTTTATTAGGTCCTCCTTGCTAGTAGCGGGTTGGACCCCCTTTATTAGGCCCACCTTGCTAGTAGTGGGTTGGACCCCCTTTATTAGGTCCCCTTGCTAGTAGTGGGTTGGACCCCCTTTATTAGGTCCCCCTTGCTAGTAGTGGGTTGGACCCCCTTTATTAGGTCCCCCTTGCTAGTAGCGGGTTGGACCCCCTTTATTAGGTCCCCCTTGCTAGTAGTGGGTTGGACCCCCTTTATTAGGTCCTCCTTGCTAGTAGCGGGTTGGACCCCCTTTATTAGGTCCCCCTTGCTAGTAGCGGGTTGGACCCCCTTCATTAGGTCCCCCTTGCTAGTAGTGGGTTGGACCCCCTTTATTAGGTCCCCCTTGCTAGTAGCGGGTTGGACCCCCTTCATTAGGTCCCTCTTGCTAGTAGTGGGTTGGACCCCCTTTATTAGGTCCTCCTTGCTAGTAGCGGGTTGGACCCCCTTTATTAGGCCATCCTTGCTAGTAGCGGGTTGGACCCCCTTTATTAGGTCCCCCTTGCTAGTAGCGGATTGGACCCCCTTTATTAGATCCTCCTTGCTAGTAGCGGGTTGGACCCCTTTATTAGGTCCCCCTTGCTAGTAGTGGGTTGGACCCCCTTTATTAGGTCCCCCTTGCTAGTCCCGGGTTGGACCCCCTTTATTAGGTCCCCCTTGCTAGTCCCGGGTTGGACCCCCTTTATTAGGCCCTCCTTGCTAGTAGCGGGTTGGACCCCCTTTATTAGGTGCCCCTTGCTAGTAGTGGGTTGGACCCCCTTTATTAGGTCCCCCTTGCTAGTAGCGGGTTGGACCCCCTTTATTAGGTCCCCCTTGCTAGTAGCGGATTGGACCCCCTTCATTAGGTCCTCCTTGCTAGTCCCGGGTTGGACCCCCTTTATTAGGTCCCTCTTGCTAGTAGCGGATTGGACCCCCTTTATTAGGTCCCCCTTGCTAGTCCCGGGTTGGACCCCCTTTATTAGGTCCCCCTTGCTAGTCCCGGGTTGGACCCCCTTTATTAGGTCCTCCTTGCTAGTAGCGGTTTGGACCCCCTTTATTAGGTCCTCCTTGCTAGTCCCGGGTTGGACCCCCTTTATTAGGTCCTCCTTGCTAGTAGCGGATTGGACCCCCTTTATTAGGTCCTCCTTGCTAGTAGCGGTTTGGACCCCCTTTATTAGGTCCTCCTTGCTAGTCCCGGGTTGGACCCCCTTTATTAGGTTCTCCTTGCTAGTAGCGGGTTGGACCCCCTTTATTAGGTCCTCCTTGCTAGTAGCGGGATGGACCCCCTTTATTAGGTCCCCCTTGCAAGTAGCGGATTGGACCCCCTTTATTAGGTTCTCCTTGCTAGTAGTGGGTTGGACCCCCTTTATTAGGTCCCCCTTGCTAGTAGCGGGTTGGACCCCCTTTATTAGGTCCCCCTTGCTAGTAGCGGGTTGGACCCCCTTTATTAGGTCCTCATTGCTAGTAGCGGATTGGACCCCCTTTATTAGGTCCTCCTTGCTAGTCCCGGGTTGGACCCCCTTTATTAGGTCCTCCTTGCTAGTAGCGGGTTGGACCCCCTTTATTAGGTCCCCCTTGCTAGTAGCGGGTTGGACCCCCTTTATTAGGTCCCCCTTGTTAGTAGTGGGTTGGACCTACTTTATTAGGTCCTCCTTGCTAGTAGCGGGTTGGACCCCCTTTATTAGGTCCTCCTTGCTAGTAGCGGGTTGGACCCCCTTCATTAGGTCCCCCTTGCTAGTAGTGGGTTGGACCCCCTTTATTAGGTCCCCCTTGCTAGTAGCGTGTTGGACCCCCTTCATTAGGTCCCCCTTGCTAGTAGCGGGTTGGACCCCCTTTATTAGGCCCTCCTTGCTAGTAGCGGGTTGGACCCCCTTTATTAGGTCCCCCTTGCTAGTCCCGGGTTGGACCCCCTTTATTAGGTCCTCCTTGCAAGTAGCGGATTGGACCCCCTTTATTAGGACCTCCTTGCTAGTCCCGGATTGGACCCCCTTTATTAGGTCCTCCTTGCTAGTCCCGGGTTGGACCCCCTTTATTAGGTCCTCCTTGCTAGTCCCGGGTTGGACCCCCTTTATTAGGTCCTCCTTGCTAGTAGCGGATTGGACCCCCTTTATTAGGTCCTCCTTGCTAGTAGCGGATTGGACCCCGTTTATTAGGTCCTCCTTGCTAGTCCCGGGTTGGACCCCCTTTATTAGGTCCTCCTTGCTAGTAGCGGGTTGGACCCCCTTTATTATGTCCTCCTTGCTAGTAGCGGATTGGACCCCCTTTATTAGGTCCTCCTTGCTAGTCCCGGGTTGGACCCCCTTTATTAGGTCCTCCTTGCTAGTAGCGGGTTGGACCCCCTTTATTAGGTCCTCCTTGCTAGTAGCGGGTTGGACCCCCTTCATTAGGTCCCCCTTGCTAGTAGTGGGTTGGACCCCCTTTATTAGGTCCCCCTTGCTAGTAGCGGGTTGGACCCCCCTTCATTAGGTCCCTCTTGCTAGTAGTGGGTTGGACCCCCTTTATTAGGTCCTCCTTGCTAGTAGCGGGTTGGACCCCCTTTATTAGGCCCTCCTTGCTAGTAGCGGGTTGGACCCCCTTTATTAGGTCCCCCTTGCTAGTAGCGGATTGGACCCCCTTTATTAGATCCTCCTTGCTAGTAGCGGGTTGGACCCCCTTTATTAGGTCCCCCTTGCTAGTAGTGGGTTGGACCCCCTTTATTAGGTCCCCCTTGCTAGTCCCGGGTTGGACCCCCTTTATTAGGTCCCCCTTGCTAGTCCCGGGTTGGACCCCCTTTATTAGGCCCTCCTTGCTAGTAGCGGGTTGGACCCCCTTTATTAGGTGCCCCTTGCTAGTAGTGGGTTGGACCCCCTTTATTAGGTCCCCCTTGCTAGTAGCGGGTTGGACCCCCTTTATTAGGTCCCCCTTGCTAGTAGCGGATTGGACCCCCTTCATTAGGTCCTCCTTGCTAGTCCCGGGTTGGACCCCCTTTATTAGGTCCTCCTTGCTAGTCCCGGGTTGGACCCCCTTTATTAGGTCCCTCTTGCTAGTAGCGGATTGGACCCCCTTTATTAGGTCCCCCTTGCTAGTCCCGGGTTGGACCCCCTTTATTAGGTCCCCCTTGCTAGTCCCGGGTTGGACCCCCTTTATTAGGTCCTCCTTGCTAGTAGCGGTTTGGACCCCCTTTATTAGGTCCTCCTTGCTAGTCCCGGGTTGGACCCCCTTTATTAGGTCCTCCTTGCTAGTAGCGGATTGGACCCCCTTTATTAGGTCCTCCTTGCTAGTAGCGGTTTGGACCCCCTTTATTAGGTCCTCCTTGCTAGTCCCGGGTTGGACCCCCTTTATTAGGTTCTCCTTGCTAGTAGCGGGTTGGACCCCCTTTATTAGGTCCTCCTTGCTAGTAGCGGGATGGACCCCCTTTATTAGGTCCCCCTTGCAAGTAGCGGATTGGACCCCCTTTATTAGGTTCTCCTTGCTAGTAGTGGGTTGGACCCCCTTTATTAGGTCCCCCTTGCTAGTAGCGGGTTGGACCCCCTTTATTAGGTCCCCCTTGCTAGTAGCGGGTTGGACCCCCTTTATTAGGTCCTCATTGCTAGTAGCGGATTGGACCCCCTTTATTAGGTCCTCCTTGCTAGTCCTGGGTTGGACCCCCTTTATTAGGTCCTCCTTGCTAGTAGCGGGTTGGACCCCCTTTATTAGGTCCCCCTTGCTAGTAGTGGGTTGGACCCCCTTTATTAGGTCCCCCTTGCTAGTAGTGGGTTGGACCCCCTTTATTAGGTCCCCCTTGCTAGTAGCGGGTTGGACCCCCTTTATTAGGTCCCCCTTGCTAGTAGTGGGTTGGACCCCCTTTATTAGGTCCCCCTTGCTAGTAGCGGGTTGGACCCCCTTTATTAGGTCCCCCTTGCTAGTAGTGGGTTGGACCCCCTTTATTAGGTCCCCCTTGCAAGTAGCGGATTGGACCCCCTTTATTAGGTTCTCCTTGCTAGTAGCGGGTTGGACCCCCTTTATTAGGTCCTCCTTGCTAGTAGCGGGTTGGATCCCCTTTATTAGGTCCTCCTTGCTAGTAGCGGATTGGACCCCCTTTATTAGGTCCCCCTTGCTAGTCCCGGGTTGGACCCCCTTTATTAGGTCCTCCTTGCTAGTAGCGGATTGGACCCCCTTTATTAGGTCCTCCTTGCTAGTAGCGGATTGGACCCCCTTTATTAGGTCCTCCTTGCTAGTCCCGGGTTGGACCCCCTTTATTAGGTCCTCCTTGCTAGTCCCGGATTGGACCCCCTTTATTAGGTCCCCCTTGCTAGTCCCGGATTGGACCCCCTTTATTAGGTCCTCCTTGCTAGTAGCGGATTGGACCCCCTTTATTAGGTCCTCCTTGCTAGTAGCGGATTGGACCCCCTTTATTAGGTCCTCCTTGCTAGTAGCGGATTGGACCCCCTTTATTAGGTCCTCCTTGCTAGTCCCGGGTTGGACCCCCTTTATTAGGTCCTCCTTGCTAGTAGCGGGTTGGACCCCCTTTATTAGGCCCTCCTTGCTAGTAGTGGGTTGGACCCCCTTTATTAGGTCCCCCTTGCTAGTAGTGGGTTGGACCCCCTTTATTAGGTCCCCCTTGCTAGTAGTGGGTTGGACCCCCCTTATTAGGTCCCCCTTGCTAGTAGCGGGTTGGACCCCCTTTATTAGGTCCCCCTTGCTAGTAGTGGGTTGGACCCCCTTTATTAGGTCCTCCTTGCTAGTAGCGGGTTGGACCCCCTTTATTAGGTCCTCCTTGCTAGTAGCGGGTTGGACCCCCTTCATTAGGTCCCCCTTGCTAGTAGTGGGTTGGACCCCCTTTATTAGGTCCCCCTTGCTAGTAGCGGGTTGGACCCCCTTTATTAGGTCCCCCTTGCTAGTAGTGGGTTGGACCCCCTTTATTAGGTCCTCCTTGCTAGTAGCGGGTTGGACCCCCTTTATTAGGTCCTCCTTGCTAGTAGCGGATTGGACCCCCTTTATTAGGTCCCCCTTGCTAGTAGTGGGTTGGACCCCCTTTATTAGGTCCCCCTTGCTAGTCCCGGGTTGGACCCCCTTTATTAGGTCCCCCTTGCTAGTCCCGGGTTGGACCCCCTTTATTAGGCCCTCCTTGCTAGTAGCGGGTTGGACCCCCTTTATTAGGTGCCCCTTGCTAGTAGTGGGTTGGACCCCCTTTATTAGGTCCCCCTTGCTAGTAGCGGGTTGGACCCCCTTTATTAGGTCCCCCTTGCTAGTAGCGGATTGGACCCCCTTCATTAGGTCCTCCTTGCTAGTCCCGGGTTGGACCCCCTTTATTAGGTCCTCCTTGCTAGTCCTGGGTTGGACCCCCTTTATTAGGTCCCTCTTGCTAGTAGCGGATTGGACCCCCTTTATTAGGTCCCCCTTGCTAGTCCCGGGTTGGACACCCTTTATTAGGTCCCCCTTGCTAGTCCCGGGTTGGACCCCCTTTATTAGGTCCTCCTTGCTAGTAGCGGTTTGGACCCTCTTTATTAGGTCCTCCTTGCTAGTCCCGGGTTGGACCCCCTTTATTAGGTCCTCCTTGCTAGTAGCGGATTGGACCCCCTTTATTAGGTCCTCCTTGCTAGTCCCGGGTTGGACCCCCTTTTTTTAGGTTCTCCTTGCTAGTAGCGGGTTGGACCCCCTTTATTAGGTCCTCCTTACTAGTAGCGGGATGGACCCCCTTTATTAGGTCCCCCTTGCAAGTAGCGGATTGGACCCCCTTTATTAGGTTCTCCTTGCTAGTAGTGGGTTGGACCCCCTTTATTAGGTCCCCCTTGCTAGTAGCGGGTTGGACCCCCTTTATTAGGTCCCCCCTTGCTAGTAGCGGGTTGGACCCCCTTTATTAGGTCCTCCTTGCTAGTCCCGGGTTGGACCCCCTTTATTAGGTCCTCCTTGCTAGTAGCGGGTTGGACCCCCTTTATTAGGTCCCCCTTGCTAGTAGCGGGTTGGACCCCTTTTATTAGGTCCCCCTTGCCAGTAGCGGGTTGGTCCCCCTTTATTAGGTCCCCCTTGCTAGTAGCGGGTTGGACCCCTTTTATTAGGTCCCCCTTGCCAGTAGCGGGTTGGTCCCCCTTTATTAGGTCCTCCTTGCTAGTAGCGGGTTGGACCCCCTTTATTAGGTCCCCCTTGCTAGTAGTGGGTTGGACCCCCTTTATTAGGTCCCCCTTGCTAGTAGTGGGTTGGACCCCCTTTATTAGGTCCCCCTTGCTAGTAGCGGGTTGGACCCCCTTTATTAGGTCCCCCTTGCTAGTAGTGGGTTGGACCCCCTTTATTAGGTCCCCCTTGCTAGTAGCGGGTTGGACCCCCTTTATTAGGTCCTCCTTGCTAGTAGCGGGTTGGACCCCCTTTATTAGGTCCTCCTTGCTAGTAGCGGGTTGGACCCCCTTCATTAGGTCCCCCTTGCTAGTAGTGGGTTGGACCCCCTTTATTAGGTCCCCCTTGCTAGTCCCGGGTTGGACCCCCTTTATTAGGTCCTCCTTGCTAGTAGCGGATTGGACCCCCTTTATTAGGTCCTCCTTGCTAGTCCCGGGTTGGACCCCCTTTATTAGGTCCCCCTTGCTAGTCCCGGGTTGGACCCCCTTTATTAGGTCCCCCTTGCTAGTCCCGGGTTGGACCCCCTTTATTAGGTCCTCCTTGCTAGTCCCGGGTTGGACCCCCTTTATTAGGTCCTCCTTGCTAGTCCCGGGTTGGACCCCCTTTATTAGGTCTTCCTTGCTAGTAGCGGGTTGGACCCCCTTTATTAGGTCCTCCTTGCTAGTAGCGGATTGGACCCCCTTTATTAGGTCCTCCTTGCTAGTCCCGGGTTGGACCCCCTTTATTAGGTCCTCCTTGCTAGTCCCGGGTTGGACCCCCTTTATTAGGTCCTCCTTGCTAGTCCCGGGTTGGACTCCCTTTATTAGGTCCTCCTTGCTAGTAGCGGATTGGATCCCCTTTATTAGGTCCTCCTTGCTAGTCCCGGGTTGGACCCCCTTTATTAGGTCCTCCTTGCTAGTCCCGGGTTGGACTCCCTTTATTAGGTCCTCCTTGCTAGTAGCGTGTTGGACCCCCTTTATTAGGTCCTCCTTGCTAGTAGCGGGTTGGACCCCCTTTATTAGGTCCTCCTTGCTAGTAGCGGGTTGGACCCCCTTTATTAGGTCCCCCTTGCTAGTCCCGGGTTGGACCCCCTTTATTAGGTCTCCCTTGCTAGTAGCGGGTTGGACCCCCTTTATTAGGTCCTCCTTGCTAGTCCCGGGTTGGACCCCCTTTATTAGGTTCTCCTTGCTAGTAGCGGGTTGGACCCCCTTTATTAGGTCCTCCTTGCTAGTAGCGGATTGGACCCCCTTTATTAGGTCCCCCTTGCTAGTCCCGGGTTGGACCCCCTTTATTAGGTCTCCCTTGCTAGTAGCGGGTTGGACCCCCTTTATTAGGTCCCCCTTGCTAGTCCCGGGTTGGACCCCCTTTATTAGGTCTTCCTTGCTAGTAGCGGGTTGGACCCCCTTTATTAGGTCCTCCTTGCTAGTCCCGGGTTGGACTCCCTTTATTAGGCCCTCCTTGCTAGTAGCGGGTTGGACCCCCTTTATTAGGTCCTCCTTGCTAGTAGCGGATTGGACCCCCTTTATTAGGTCCCCCTTGCTAGTAGCGGGTTGGACCCCCTTTATTAGGTTCTCCTTGCTAGTAGCGGGTTGGACCCCCTTTATTAGGTCCTCCTTGCTAGTAGCGGATTGGACCCCCTTTATTAGGTCTTCCTTGCTAGTCCCGGGTTGGACCCCCTTTATTAGGTCCTCCTTGCTAGTCCCGGGTTGGACCCCGTTTATTAGGCCCTCCTTGCTAGTCCCGGGTTGGACCCCCTTTATTAGGTCCTCCTTGCTAGTAGCGGATTGGACCCCCTTTATTAGGTCCTCCTTGCTAGTCCCGGGTTGGACTCCCTTTATTAGGTCCTCCTTGCTAGTCCCGGGTTGGACCCCCTTTATTAGGTCCTCCTTGCTAGTAGCGGGTTGGACCCCCTTTATTAGGTCCTCCTTGCTAGTCCCGGGTTGGACCCCCTTTATTAGGTCCTCCTTGCTAGTCCCGGGTTGGACTCCCTTTATTAGGTCCTCCTTGCTAGTCCCGGGTTGGACCCCCTTTATTAGGTCCTCCTTGCTAGTAGCGGGTTGGACCCCCTTTATTAGGTCCTCCTTGCTAGTCCCGGGTTGGACTCCCTTTATTAGGCCCTCCTTGCTAGTCCCGGGTTGGACCCCCTTTATTAGGTCCTCCTTGCTAGTAGCGGATTGGACCCCCTTTATTAGGTCCTCCTTGCTAGTAGTGGGTTGGACCCCCTTTATTAGGTCCTCCTTGCTAGTCCCGGGTTGGACTCCCTTTATTAGGTCCTCCTTGCTAGTCCCGGGTTGGACCCCCTTTATTAGGTCCTCCTTGCTAGTCCCGGGTTGGACCCCCTTTATTAGGTCCCCCTTGCTAGTAGCGTGTTGGACCCCCTTTATTAGGTCCTCCTTGCTAGTCCCGGGTTGGACCCCCTTTATTAGGTCCTCCTTGCTAGTAGCGGATTGGACCCCCTTTATTAGGTCCTCCTTGCTAGTAGTGGGTTGGACCCCCTTTATTAGGTCCTCCTTGCTAGTCCCGGGTTGGACTCCCTTTATTAGGTCCTCCTTGCTAGTCCCGGGTTGGACCCCCTTTATTAGGTCCTCCTTGCTAGTAGCGGGTTGGACCCCCTTTATTAGGTCCTCCTTGCTAGTCCCGGGTTGGACCCCCTTTATTAGGTCCTCCTTGCTAGTCCCGGGTTGGACTCCCTTTATTAGGTCCTCCTTGCTAGTCCCGGGTTGGACCCCCTTTATTAGGTCCTCCTTGCTAGTAGCGGGTTGGACCCCCTTTATTAGGTCCTCCTTGCTAGTCCCGGGTTGGACTCCCTTTATTAGGCCCTCCTTGCTAGTCCCGGGTTGGACCCCCTTTATTAGGTCCTCCTTGCTAGTAGCGGATTGGACCCCCTTTATTAGGTCCTCCTTGCTAGTAGTGGGTTGGACCCCCTTTATTAGGTCCTCCTTGCTAGTCCCGGGTTGGACTCCCTTTATTAGGTCCTCCTTGCTAGTCCCGGGTTGGACCCCCTTTATTAGGTCCTCCTTGCTAGTAGCGGGTTGGACCCCCTTTATTAGGTCCTCCTTGCTAGTCCCGGGTTGGACTCCCTTTATTAGGTCCTCCTTGCTAGTCCCGGGTTGGACCCCCTTTATTAGGTCCTCCTTGCTAGTCCCGGGTTGGACCCCCTTTATTAGGTCCTCCTTGCTAGTCCCGGGTTGGACTCCCTTTATTAGGTCCTCCTTGCTAGTCCCGGGTTGGACCCCCTTTATTAGGTCCTCCTTGCTAGTAGCGGGTTGGACCCCCTTTATTAGGTCCTCCTTGCTAGTCCCAGGTTGGACTCCCTTTATTAGGCCCTCCTTGCTAGTCCCGGGTTGGACCCCCTTTATTAGGTCCACCTTGCTAGTAGCGGATTGGACCCCCTTTATTAGGTCCTCCTTGCTAGTAGTGGGTTGGACCCCCTTTATTAGGTCCTCCTTGCTAGTCCCGGGTTGGACTCCCTTTATTAGGTCCTCCTTGCTAGTCCCGGGTTGGACCCCCTTTATTAGGTCCTCCTTGCTAGTCCCGGGTTGGACCCCCTTTATTAGGTCCCCCTTGCTAGTAGCGTGTTGGACCCCCTTTATTAGGTCCTCCTTGCTAGTCCCGGGTTGGACTCCCTTTATTAGGCCCTCCTTGCTAGTCCCGGGTTGGACCCCCTTTATTAGGTCCTCCTTGCTAGTAGCGGATTGGACCCCCTTTATTAGGTCCTCCTTGCTAGTAGTGGGTTGGACCCCCTTTATTAGGTCCTCCTTGCTAGTCCCGGGTTGGACTCCCTTTATTAGGTCCTCCTTGCTAGTCCCGGGTTGGACCCCCTTTATTAGGTCCTCCTTGCTAGTAGCGGGTTGGACCCCCTTTATTAGGTCCTCCTTGCTAGTCCCGGGTTGGACCCCCTTTATTAGGTCCTCCTTGCTAGTCCCGGGTTGGACTCCCTTTATTAGGTCCTCCTTGCTAGTCCCGGGTTGGACCCCCTTTATTAGGTCCTCCTTGCTAGTCCCGGGTTGGACCCCCTTTATTAGGTCCTCCTTGCTAGTCCCGGGTTGGACTCCCTTTATTAGGTCCCCCTTGCTAGTCCCGGGTTGGACCCCCTTTATTAGGTCCTCCTTGCTAGTAGCGGGTTGGACCCCCTTTATTAGGTCCTCCTTGCTAGTCCCGGGTTGGACTCCCTTTATTAGGCCCTCCTTGCTAGTCCCGGGTTGGACCCCCTTTATTAGGTCCTCCTTGCTAGTAGCGGATTGGACCCCCTTTATTAGGTCCTCCTTGCTAGTAGTGGGTTGGACCCCCTTTATTAGGTCCTCCTTGCTAGTCCCGGGTTGGACTCCCTTTATTAGGTCCTCCTTGCTAGTCCCGGGTTGGACCCCCTTTATTAGGTCCTCCTTGCTAGTAGCGGGTTGGACCCCCTTTATTAGGTCCTCCTTGCTAGTCCCGGGTTGGACCCCCTTTATTAGGTCCTCCTTGCTAGTCCCGGGTTGGACTCCCTTTATTAGGTCCTCCTTGCTAGTCCCGGGTTGGACCCCCTTTATTAGGTCCTCCTTGCTAGTAGCGGGTTGGACCCCCTTTATTAGGTCCTCCTTGCTAGTCCCGGGTTGGACTCCCTTTATTAGGCCCTCCTTGCTAGTCCCGGGTTGGACCCCCTTTATTAGGTCCTCCTTGCTAGTAGCGGATTGGACCCCCTTTATTAGGTCCTCCTTGCTAGTAGTGGGTTGGACCCCCTTTATTAGGTCCTCCTTGCTAGTCCCGGGTTGGACTCCCTTTATTAGGTCCTCCTTGCTAGTCCCGGGTTGGACCCCCTTTATTAGGTCCTCCTTGCTAGTCCCGGGTTGGACCCCCTTTATTAGGTCCCCCTTGCTAGTAGCGTGTTGGACCCCCTTTATTAGGTCCTCCTTGCTAGTCCCGGGTTGGACTCCCTTTATTAGGCCCTCCTTGCTAGTCCCGGGTTGGACCCCCTTTATTAGGTCCTCCTTGCTAGTAGCGGATTGGACCCCCTTTATTAGGTCCTCCTTGCTAGTAGCGGATTGGACCCCCTTTATTAGGTCCTCCTTGCTAGTAGCGGGTTGGACCCCCTTTATTAGGTCCTCCTTGCTAGTCCCGGGTTGGACTCCCTTTATTAGGCCCTCCTTGCTAGTCCCGGGTTGGACCCCCTTTATTAGGTCCTCCTTGCTAGTAGCGGATTGGACCCCCTTTATTAGGTCCTCCTTGCTAGTAGTGGGTTGGACCCCCTTTATTAGGTCCTCCTTGCTAGTAGTGGGTTGGACCCCCTTTATTAGGTCCCCTTGCTAGTAGTGGGTTGGACCCCCTTTATTAGGTCCTCCTTGCTAGTAGCGGGTTGGACCCCCTTTATTAGGTCCTCCTTGCTAGTCCCGGGTTGGACCCCCTTTATTAGGTCCTCCTTGCTAGTAGCGGATTGGACCCCCTTTATTAGGTCCTCCTTGCTAGTCCCGGGTTGGACCCCCTTTATTAGGTCCCCCTTGCAAGTAGCGGATTGGACCCCCTTTATTAGGTTCTCCTTGCTAGTAGTGGGTTGGACCCCCTTTATTAGGTCCCCCTTGCTAGTAGCGGGTTGGACCCCCTTTATTAGGTCCCCCCTTGCTAGTAGCGGGTTGGACCCCCTTTATTAGGTCCTCCTTGCTAGTAGCGGATTGGACCCCCTTTATTAGGTCCTCCTTGCTAGTCCCGGGTTGGACCCCCTTTATTAGGTCCTCCTTGCTAGTAGCGGGTTGGACCCCCTTTATTAGGCCCTCCTTGCTAGTAGCGGGTTGGACCACCTTTATTAGGCCCTCCTTGCTAGTAGCGGGTTGGACCCCCTTTATTAGGTCTCCCTTGCTAGTAGTGGGTTGGACCCCCTTTATTAGGTCCCCCTTGCTAGTAGCGGGTTGGACCCCCTTTATTAGGTCCCCCTTGCTAGTAGTGGGTTGGACCCCCTTTATTAGGTCCTCCTTGCTAGTAGCGGGTTGGACCCCCTTTATTAGGTCCTCCTTGCTAGTAGTGGGTTGGACCCCCTTTATTAGGTCCCCCTTGCTAGTAGCGGGTTGGACCCCCTTTATTAGGTCCCCCTTGCTAGTAGCGGGTTGCACCCCCTTTATTAGGTCCCCCTTGCTAGTAGTGGGTTGGACCCCCTTTATTAGGTCCTCCTTGCTAGTAGCGGGTTGGACCCCCTTTATTAGGTCCTCCTTGCTAGTAGCGGGTTGGACCCCCTTTATTAGGCCCTCCTTGCTAGTAGCGGGTTGGACCCCCTTTATTAGGTCCCCCTTGCTAGTAGTGGGTTGGACCCCCTTTATTAGGTCCCCCTTGCTAGTCCCGGGTTGGACCCCCTTTATTAGGTCCCCCTTGCTAGTCCCGGGTTGGACCCCCTTTATTAGGTCCCCCTTGCTAGTAGTGGGTTGGACCCCCTTTATTAGGTGCCCCTTGCTAGTAGTGGGTTGGACCCCCTTTATTAGGTCCCCCTTGCTAGTCCCGGGTTGGACCCCCTTTATTAGGTCCCCCTTGCTAGTCCCGGGTTGGACCCCCTTTATTAGGTCCTCCTTGCTAGTAGCGGATTGGACCCCCTTTATTAGGTCCTCCTTGCTAGTCCCGGGTTGGACCCCCTTTATTAGGTCCCCCTTGCTAGTCCCGGGTTGGACCCCCTTTATTAGGTCCTCCTTGCTAGTCCCGGGTTGGACCCCCTTTATTAGGTCCTCCTTGCTAGTAGCGGATTGGACCCCCTTTATTAGGTCCTCCTTGCTAGTCCCGGGTTGGACCCCCTTTATTAGGTCCTCCTTGCTAGTCCCGGGTTGGACCCCCTTTATTAGGTCCTCCTTGCTAGTAGCGGGTTGGACCCCCTTTATTAGGTCCCCCTTGCTAGTAGTGGGTTGGACCCCCTTTATTAGGTCCCCCTTGCTAGTCCCGGGTTGGACCCCCTTTATTAGGTCCCCCTTGCTAGTCCCGGGTTGGACCCCCTTTATTAGGTCCTCCTTGCTAGTAGCAGGTTGGACCCCCTTTATTAGGTCCCCCTTGCTAATAGTGGGTTGGACCCCCTTTATTAGGTCCCCCTTGCTAGTCCCGGGTTGGACCCCCTTTATTAGGTCCCCCTTGCTAGTCCCGGGTTGGACCCCCTTTATTAGGTCCTCCTTGCTAGTAGCGGGATGGACCCCCTTTATTAGGTCCCCCTTGCTAGTAGCGGATTGGACCCCCTTTATTAGGTTCTCCTTGCTAGTAGTGGGTTGGACCCCCTTTATTAGGTCCCCCTTGCTAGTAGCGGGTTGGACCCCCTTTATTAGCTCCCCCCTTGCTAGTAGCGGGTTGGACCCCCTTCATTAGGTCCTCCTTGCTAGTAGCGGGTTGGACCCCCTTTATTAGGCCCTCCTTGCTAGTAGCGGGTTGGACCCCCTTTATTAGGTCCCCCTTGCTAGTAGTGGGTTGGACCCCCTTTATTAGGTCCCCCTTGCTAGTAGCGGGTTGGACCCCCTTTATTAGGCCCTCCTTGCTAGTAGCGGGTTGGACCCCCTTTATTAGGTCCCCCTTGCTAGTAGTGGGTTGGACCCCCTTTATTAGGTCCCCCTTGCTAGTAGCGGGTTGGACCCCCTTTATTAGGTCCTCCTTGCTAGTAGCGGGTTGGACCCCCTTTATTAGGTCCTCCTTGCTAGTAGCGGGTTGGACCCCCTTTATTAGGCCCTCCTTGCTAGTAGTGGGTTGGACCCCCTTTATTAGGTCCTTGCTAGTAGCGGGTTGGACCCCCTTTATTAGGTCCTCCTTGCTAGTAGCGGGCTGGACCCCCTTTATTAGGCCCTCCTTGCTAGTAGCGGGTTGGACCCCCTTTATTAGGTCCCCCTTGCTAGTAGTGGGTTGGACCCCCTTTATTAGGTTCCCCTTGCTAGTAGTGGGTTGGACCCCCTTTATTAGGTCCTCCTTGCTAGTAGCGGGTTGGACCCCCTTTATTAGGTCCTCCTTGCTAGTAGCGGGTTGGACCCCCTTTATTAGGTCCCCCTTGCTAGTAGCGGGTTGGACCCCCTTTATTAGGTCCCCCTTGCTAGTAGCGGGTTGGACCCCCTTCATTAGGTCCCCCTTGCTAGTAGTGGGTTGGACCCCCTTTATTAGGTCCTCCTTGCTAGTAGCGGGTTGGACCCCCTTTATTAGGTTCCCCTTGCTAGTAGTGGGTTGGACCCCCTTTATTAGGTCCTCCTTGCTAGTAGCGGGTTGGACCCCCTTTATTAGGTCCTCCTTGCTAGTAGCGGGTTGGACCCCCTTTATTAGGTCCCCCTTGCTAGTAGCGGGTTGGACCCCCTTCATTAGGTCCCCCTTGCTAGTAGTGGGTTGGACCCCCTTTATTAGGTCCTCCTTGCTAGTAGCGGGTTGGACCCCCTTTATTAGGTCCTCCTTGCTAGTCCCGGGTTGGACCCCCTTTATTAGGTCCCCCTTGCTAGTAGCGGGTTGGACCCCCTTCATTAGGTCCCCCTTGCTAGTAGTGGGTTGGACCCCCTTTATTAGGTCCTCCTTGCTAGTAGCGGGTTGGACCCCCTTTATTAGGTCCTCCTTGCTAGTCCCGGGTTGGACCCCCTTTATTAGGTCCTCCTTGCTAGTCCCGGGTTGGACCCCCTTTATTAGGTCTTCCTTGCTAGTAGCGGGTTGGACCCCCTTTATTAGGTCCTCCTTGCTAGTCCCGGGTTGGACTCCCTTTATTAGGTCCCCCTTGCTAGTCCCGGGTTGGACCCCCTTTATTAGGTCCTCCTTGCTAGTAGCGGGTTGGACCCCCTTTATTAGGTCTTCCTTGCTAGTAGCGGGTTGGACCCCCTTTATTAGGTCCTCCTTGCTAGTCCCGGGTTGGACTCCCTTTATTAGGTCCCCCTTGCTAGTCCCGGGTTGGACCCCCTTTATTAGGCCCTCCTTGCTAGTAGCGGGTTGGACCCCCTTTATTAGGTCCCCCTTGCTAGTAGTGGGTTGGACCCCCTTTATTAGGTCCTCCTTGCTAGTAGCGGATTGGACCCCCTTTATTAGGTCCCCCTTGCTAGTAGCGGGTTGGACCCCCTTTATTAGGTCCCCCTTGCTAGTCCCGGGTTGGACCCCCTTTATTAGGTCCTCCTTGCTAGTAGTGGGTTGGACCCCCTTTATTAGGTCCCCCTTGCTAGTCCCGGGTTGGACCCCCTTTATTAGGTCCTCCTTGCTAGTAGTGGGTTGGACCCCCTTTATTAGGTCCCCCTTGCTAGTCCCGGGTTGGACACCCTTTATTAGGCCCTCCTTGCTAGTAGCGGGTTGGACCCCCTTTATTAGGTCCTCCTTGCTAGTAGTGGGTTGGACCCCCTTTATTAGGACCCCCTTGCTAGTAGTGGGTTGGACCCCCTTTATTAGGTCCTCCTTGCTAGTAGTGGGTTGGACCCCCTTTATTAGGACCCCCTTGCTAGTAGCGGGTTGGACCCCCTTTATTAGGTCCTCCTTGCTAGTAGTGGGTTGGACCCCCTTTATTAGGACCCCCTTGCTAGTAGCGGGTTGGACCCCCTTTATTAGGTCCTCCTTGCTAGTAGTGGGTTGGACCCCCTTTATTAGGTCCTCCTTGCTAGTAGCGGGTTGGACCCCCTTTATTAGGTCCCCCTTGCTAGTAGCGGGTTGGACCCCCTTTATTAGGTCCCCCTTGCTAGTAGTGGGTTGGACCCCCTTTATTAGGTCCCCCTTGCTAGTAGTGGGTTGGACCCCCTTTATTAGGTCCCCCTTGCTAGTAGCGGGTTGGACCCCCTTTATTAGGTCCTCCTTGCTAGTAGCAGGTTGGACCCCCTTTATTAGGTCCCCCTTGCTAGTAGCGGGTTGGACCCCCTTTATTAGGTCCTCCTTGCTAGTAGCGGGTTGGACCCCCTTTATTAGGCCCCCCTTGCTAGTAGCGGGTTGGACCCCCTTTATTAGGTCCTCCTTGCTAGTAGCGGGTTGGACCCCCTTTATTAGGTCCCCCTTGCTAGTAGCGGGTTGGACCCCGTTTATTAGGTCCCCCTTGCTAGTAGCGGATTGGACCCCCTTTATTAGGTCCTCCTTGCTAGTAGCGGATTGGACCCCCTTTATTAGGTCCCCCTTGCTAGTAGTGGGTTGGACCCCCTTTATTAGGTCCTCCTTGCTAGTAGCGGATTGGACCCCCTTTATTAGGTCCCCCTTGCTAGTAGTGGGTTGGACCCCCTTTATTAGGTCCTCCTTGCTAGTAGCGGGTTGGACCCCCTTTATTAGGTCCTCCTTGCTAGTAGTGGGTTGGACCCCCTTTATTAGGTCCTCCTTGCTAGTAGTGGGTTGGACCCTCTTTATTAGGTCCCCCTTGCTAGTAGTGGGTTGGACCCCCTTTATTAGGTCCCCCTTGCTAGTAGCGGGTTGGACCCCCTTTTTTAGGACCCCCTTGCTAGTAGTGGGTTGGACCCCCTTTATTAGGTCCTCCTTGCTAGTAGTGGGTTGGACCCCCTTTATTAGGTCCCCCTTGCTAGTCCCGGGTTGGACCCCCTTTATTAGGTCCCCCTTGCTAGTCCCGGGTTGGACCCCCTTTATTAGGCCCTCCTTGCTAGTAGCGGGTTGGACCCCCTTTATTAGGTCCCCCTTGCTAGTAGTGGGTTGGACCCCCTTTATTAGGTCCTCCTTGCTAGTAGCAGATTGGACCCCCTTTATTAGGTCCCCCTTGCTAGTAGCGGGTTGGACCCCCTTTATTAGGTCCCCCTTGCTAGTCCCGGGTTGGACCCCCTTTATTAGGCCCTCCTTGCTAGTAGTGGGTTGGACCCCCTTTATTAGGTCCCCCTTGCTAGTCCCGGGTTGGACCCCCTTTATTAGGTCCCCCTTGCTAGTCCCGGGTTGGACCCCCGTTATTAGGCCCTCCTTGCTAGTAGCGGGTTGGACCCCCTTTATTAGGTCCTCCTTGCTAGTAGCGGGTTGGACCCCCTTTATTAGGTCCCCCTTGCTAGTAGCGGGTTGGACCCCCTTTATTAGGTCCCCCTTGCTAGTAGTGGGTTGGACCCCCTTTATTAGGTCCCCCTTGCTAGTAGTGGGTTGGACCCCCTTTATTAGGTCCCCCTTGCTAGTAGCGGGTTGGACCCCCTTTATTAGGTCCTCCTTGCTAGTAGCAGGTTGGACCCCCTTTATTAGGTCCCCCTTGCTAGTAGCGGGTTGGACCCCCTTTATTAGGTCCTCCTTGCTAGTAGTGGGTTGGACCCCCTTTATTAGGTCCACCTTGCTAGTAGCGGGTTGGACCCCCTTTATTAGGTCCTCCTTGCTAGTAGCGGGTTGGACCCCCTTTATTAGGCCCCCCTTGCTAGTAGCGGGTTGGACCCCCTTTATTAGGCCCTCCTTGCTAGTAGCGGGTTGGACCCCGTTTATTAGGTCCCCCTTGCTAGTAGCGGATTGGACCCCCTTTATTAGGTCCCCCTTGCTAGTAGTGGGTTGGACCCCCTTTATTAGGTCCTCCTTGCTAGTAGCGGATTGGACCCCCTTTATTAGGCCCTCCTTGCTAGTAGTGGGTTGGACCCCCTTTATTAGGTCCCCCTTGCTAGTAGTGGGTTGGACCCCCTTTATTAGGTCCCCCTTGCTAGTAGCGGGTTGGACCCCCTTTTTTAGGTCCCCCTTGCTAGTCCCGGGTTGGACCCCCTTTATTAGGTCCTCCTTGCTAGTCCCGGGTTGGACCCCCTTTATTAGGTCCTCCTTGCTAGTAGCGGGTTGGACCCCCTTTATTAGGTTCCCCTTGCTAGTAGTGGGTTGGACCCCCTTTATTAGGTCCTCCTTGCTAGTAGCGGATTGGACCCCCTTTATTAGGTCCCCCTTGCTAGTAGCGGGTTGGACCCCCTTTATTAGGTCCCCCTTGCTAGTCCCGGGTTGGACCCCCTTTATTAGGTCCTCCTTGCTAGTAGTGGGTTGGACCCCCTTTATTAGGTCCCCCTTGCTAGTCCCGGGTTGGACCCCCTTTATTAGGTCCTCCTTGCTAGTAGTGGGTTGGACCCCCTTTATTAGGTCCCCCTTGCTAGTCCCGGGTTGGACACCCTTTATTAGGCCCTCCTTGGTAGTAGCGGGTTGGACCCCCTTTATTAGGTCCTCCTTGCTAGTAGTGGGTTGGACCCCCTTTATTAGGACCCCCTTGCTAGTAGTGGGTTGGACCCCCTTTATTAGGTCCTCCTTGCTAGTAGTGGGTTGGACCCCCTTTATTAGGACCCCCTTGCTAGTAGCGGGTTGGACCCCCTTTATTAGGTCCTCCTTGCTAGTAGTGGGTTGGACCCCCTTTATTAGGACCCCCTTGCTAGTAGCGGGTTGGACCCCCTTTATTAGGTCCTCCTTGCTAGTAGTGGGTTGGACCCCCTTTATTAGGTCCTCCTTGCTAGTAGCGGGTTGGACCCCCTTTATTAGGTCCCCCTTGCTAGTAGCGGGTTGGACCCCCTTTATTAGGTCCCCCTTGCTAGTAGTGGGTTGGACCCCCTTTATTAGGTCCCCCTTGCTAGTAGTGGGTTGGACCCCCTTTATTAGGTCCCCCTTGCTAGTAGCGGGTTGGACCCCCTTTATTAGGTCCTCCTTGCTAGTAGCAGGTTGGACCCCCTTTATTAGGTCCCCCTTGCTAGTAGCGGGTTGGACCCCCTTTATTAGGTCCTCCTTGCTAGTAGCGGGTTGGACCCCCTTTATTAGGCCCCCCTTGCTAGTAGCGGGTTGGACCCCCTTTATTAGGTCCTCCTTGCTAGTAGCGGGTTGGACCCCCTTTATTAGGTCCCCCTTGCTAGTAGCGGGTTGGACCCCGTTTATTAGGTCCCCCTTGCTAGTAGCGGATTGGACCCCCTTTATTAGGTCCTCCTTGCTAGTAGCGGATTGGACCCCCTTTATTAGGTCCCCCTTGCTAGTAGTGGGTTGGACCCCCTTTATTAGGTCCTCCTTGCTAGTAGCGGATTGGACCCCCTTTATTAGGTCCCCCTTGCTAGTAGTGGGTTGGACCCCCTTTATTAGGTCCTCCTTGCTAGTAGCGGGTTGGACCCCCTTTATTAGGTCCTCCTTGCTAGTAGTGGGTTGGACCCCCTTTATTAGGTCCTCCTTGCTAGTAGTGGGTTGGACCCTCTTTATTAGGTCCCCCTTGCTAGTAGTGGGTTGGACCCCCTTTATTAGGTCCCCCTTGCTAGTAGCGGGTTGGACCCCCTTTTTTAGGACCCCCTTGCTAGTAGTGGGTTGGACCCCCTTTATTAGGTCCTCCTTGCTAGTAGTGGGTTGGACCCCCTTTATTAGGTCCCCCTTGCTAGTCCCGGGTTGGACCCCCTTTATTAGGTCCCCCTTGCTAGTCCCGGGTTGGACCCCCTTTATTAGGCCCTCCTTGCTAGTAGCGGGTTGGACCCCCTTTATTAGGTCCCCCTTGCTAGTAGTGGGTTGGACCCCCTTTATTAGGTCCTCCTTGCTAGTAGCAGATTGGACCCCCTTTATTAGGTCCCCCTTGCTAGTAGCGGGTTGGACCCCCTTTATTAGGTCCCCCTTGCTAGTCCCGGGTTGGACCCCCTTTATTAGGCCCTCCTTGCTAGTAGTGGGTTGGACCCCCTTTATTAGGTCCCCCTTGCTAGTCCCGGGTTGGACCCCCTTTATTAGGTCCCCCTTGCTAGTCCCGGGTTGGACCCCCTTTATTAGGCCCTCCTTGCTAGTAGCGGGTTGGACCCCCTTTATTAGGTCCTCCTTGCTAGTAGCGGGTTGGACCCCCTTTATTAGGTCCCCCTTGCTAGTAGCGGGTTGGACCCCCTTTATTAGGTCCTCCTTGCTAGTAGCGGGTTGGACCCCCTTTATTAGGCCCTCCTTGCTAGTAGCGGGTTGGACCCCCTTTATTAGGTCCCCCTTGCTAGTAGTGGGTTGGACCCCCTTTATTAGGTCCCCCTTGCTAGTAGTGGGTTGGACCCCCTTTATTAGGTCCCCCTTGCTAGTAGCGGGTTGGACCCCCTTTATTAGGTCCTCCTTGCTAGTAGCAGGTTGGACCCCCTTTATTAGGTCCCCCTTGCTAGTAGCGGGTTGGACCCCCTTTATTAGGTCCTCCTTGCTAGTAGTGGGTTGGACCCCCTTTATTAGGTCCACCTTGCTAGTAGCGGGTTGGACCCCCTTTATTAGGTCCTCCTTGCTAGTAGCGGGTTGGACCCCCTTTATTAGGCCCCCCTTGCTAGTAGCGGGTTGGACCCCCTTTATTAGGCCCTCCTTGCTAGTAGCGGGTTGGACCCCGTTTATTAGGTCCCCCTTGCTAGTAGCGGATTGGACCCCCTTTATTAGGTCCCCCTTGCTAGTAGTGGGTTGGACCCCCTTTATTAGGTCCTCCTTGCTAGTAGCGGATTGGACCCCCTTTATTAGGCCCTCCTTGCTAGTAGTGGGTTGGACCCCCTTTATTAGGTCCCCCTTGCTAGTAGTGGGTTGGACCCCCTTTATTAGGTCCCCCTTGCTAGTAGCGGGTTGGACCCCCTTTTTTAGGTCCCCCTTGCTAGTCCCGGGTTGGACCCCCTTTATTAGGTCCTCCTTGCTAGTCCCGGGTTGGACCCCCTTTATTAGGTCCTCCTTGCTAGTAGCGGGTTGGACCCCCTTTATTAGGTCCCCCTTGCTAGTAGTGGGTTGGACCCCCTTTATTAGGTCCTCCTTGCTAGTAGCGGATTGGACCCCCTTTATTAGGTCCTCCTTGCTAGTCCCGGGTTGGACCCCCTTTATTAGGTCCCCCTTGCTAGTAGCGGGTTGGACCCCCTTTATTAGGTCCTCCTTGCTAGTAGTGGGTTGGACCCCCTTTATTAGGTCCCCCTTGCTAGTCCCGGGTTGGACCCCCTTTATTAGGTCCCCCTTGCTAGTAGCGGGTTGGACCCCCTTTTTAGGTCCCCCTTGCTAGTCCCGGGTTGGACCCCCTTTATTAGGTCCTCCTTGCTAGTCCCGGGTTGGACCCCCTTTATTAGGTCCTCCTTGCTAGTCCCGGGTTGGACCCCCTTTATTAGGTCCCGCTTGCTAGTCCCGGGTTGGACCCCCTTTATTAGGTCCTCCTTGCTAGTAGCGGGTTGGACCCCCTTTATTAGGTCCTCCTTGCTAGTCCCGGGTTGGACCCCCTTTATTAGGTCCCCCTTGCTAGTAGCGGGTTGGACCCCCTTTATTAGGTCCTCCTTGCTAGTAGCGGGTTGGACCCCCTTTATTAGGTCCTCCTTGCTAGTCCCGGGTTGGACCCCCTTTATTAGGTCCCCCTTGCTAGTCCCGGGTTGGACCCCCTTTATTAGGTCCTCCTTGCTAGTAGCGGGTTGGACCCCCTTTATTAGGTCCTCCTTGCTAGTCCCGGGTTGGACCCCCTTTATTAGGTCCTCCTTGCTAGTCCCGGGTTGGACCCCCTTTATTAGGTCCTCCTTGCTAGTAGCGGGTTGGACCCCCTTTATTAGGTCCTCCTTGCTAGTCCCGGGTTGGACCCCCTTTATTAGGTCCTCCTTGCTAGTAGCGGATTGGACCCCCTTTATTAGGTCCTCCTTGCTAGTAGCGGGTTGGACCCCCTTTATTAGGTCCTCCTTGCTAGTCCCGGGTTGGACCCCCTTTATTAGGTCCTCTTTGCTAGTCCCGGGTTGGACCCCCTTTGGCGGAATAGATACAACAAGGTGTTGGAAACGTTCCCCGGAGATTGTCCTCCATAGTCACATGATAACATCACACAGTTGCTGAAGATTTGGCGGCTGCACATCCATGATGCCGATCTCCCGTTCCCATACTTGTCAACAGTCCCGTTTTTCCTGGGACAATCCCGATAACTGGTCCCTTGTCCCGATCTGAGTCTGTCCCAATGAAAATCCTGGGATTTGTTCTTAGCTGACAGAAGTGGCACCCGGTATGGTCTTCTGCTGCTGTAGCCCATCTGCTTCAAGGTTGGATGTATTGTGTGTTCAGGTATTCTACATACCTTGGATGTAACGAGTGGTTATTAGAGTTACTGTTGCCTGTGATGGAAAGCACTTCGGGGGGGGGGGGGGCTTGTGGAACCCAGGTTACCTTGGAGAGCTCTGGAAGCTCCTTGTCCAGCTCCCCCGGCCCCTCCAATGTGTAAGTCACCCTGTGTCTATTAGGTGGTTATTTGAGTTACTGTTGTCTTTCTATCATCTGGAACCAGTCTGCCCATTCTCCTCTGACCTCAAAAAGGCATTTTCCTCCACACAACTGCCGCTCACTGGATATTTTCTCTTTTTCCCACCATTCTCTGTAATCCCGAGAGATGATTGTGTGTGAAAATCCCAGGAATACTCAGACCAGCCCGTCTGCCACCAACAACCATGGCCACGTTAAAAGTCACCGAAATCCCCTTTCTTCCCCATTCTGATGCTCAGGTTTGAACTTCAGCAAGTCATCTTCACCACGTCTAGATACCTAAATGCATGGAGTTGCTGCCATGTGATTGGCCGATTAGCAATTTGTGTTACCAAGTAACTGAAGAGGTGTACCTAATAAAGTGTCCGATGAGTGTATATATATATATATCTTCTTTTATTCAATGATAATAGATATAGATCTCATGCGTTGTGTGTATGACGGGTCCCCCAACATCATCCCGGCCTAGGCTTGGGGTCTAAAGAAAAGATACTGAGAGGTGGGGGGGTGGGCAGGAGAGAGGACCTACCTGACATCAGGAAAGCTCCACTGTATGTAGTGTTAGAGGCCTACATAAGGAAATATCTCCAATACAGAAGAGGTGGGTCACATGACATTGTACAGGGGTGTCTATTGGTCAGATTTATGGGAAAGAAAACAGAAACCACTTACAACGGACAGGAGGAGAAGAAGATCGGCGTGGGTCACATCGATTGGATACCACTTCTTTATATGTTCCATATTCACCTGAGAGAAACAGATAATCAGGACACAAACCTGAAGATCTAGAAAACTAACCTGATGGAAATCCCTTCCAGAACTCTTCACACCTCTGTAATCACTGAGGGAACCTTCCAGAACTTACCTCCTCTTCCAGAGGAACCAGCAATCCATTCCAGTGTTTTCTATGTACTGTATATATCTATTGGAACACGTCCCGCTTCATGGATTGGATGTTCTCAGTGATCCGTCTTCTATAGACTGGAGGTAGACATCTCCATGAAGACAGCCATGGCTCACCTGTCCAGACACTTCAGTGACACTCCCACCTCAATAACACAGACCTATTCCCCATCCTGACCCCTCTGTACACCGATATCACAGACCTATTCCCCATCCTGACCCCTCTGTACACCAACATCAGAGACCTATTCCCCATCCTTACCTCTCTGTACACCAACATCACAGACCTATTCCCCATCCTGACCCCTCTGTACACCAACATCACAGACCTATTCCCCATCCTGACCCCTCTGTACACCAACATCAGAGACCTATTCTCCATCCTGACCCCTCTGTACACCAACATCACAGACCTATTCCCCATCCTGACCCCTCTGTACACCAACATCAGAGACCTATTCCCCATCCTTACCTCTCTGTACACCAACATCACAGACCTATTCCCCATCCTGACCCCTCTGTACACCAACATCAGAGACCTATTCTCCATCCTGACCTCTCTGTACACCGATATCGCAGACCTATTCCCCATCCTGACCCCTCTGTACACCAACATCACAGACCTATTCTCCATCCTGACCTCTCTGTACACCAACATCAGAGACCTATTCCCCATCCTGACCCCTCTGTACACCAACATCAGAGACCTATTCTCCATCCTGACCCCTCTGTACACCAACATCACAGACCTATTCCCCATCCTGACCCCTCTGTACACCAACATCACAGACCTATTCTCCATCCTGACCCCTCTGTACACCAACATCAGAGACCTATTCTCCATCCTGACCCCTCTGTACACCAACATCAGAGACCTATTCTCCATCCTGACCCCTCTGTACACCAACATCAGAGACCTACTCCCCATCCTGACCCCTCTGTACACCAACATCAGAGACCTATTCTCCATCCTGACCCCTCTGTACACCGACATCACAGACCTATTCCCCATCCTGACCCCTCTGCACACCAACATCACAGACCTATTCCCCATCCTGACCTCTCAGTACACCAACATCAGAGACCTATTCCCCATCCTGACCTCTCTGTACACCAACATCACAGACCTATTCCCCATCCTGACCCCTCTGTACACCAACATCACAGACCTATTCCCCATCCTGACCCCTCTGTACACCAACATCAGAAACCTATTCTCCATCCTGACCCCTCTGTACACCGACATCACAGACCTATTCCCCATCCTGACCCCTCTGTACACCGACATCACAGACCTATTCCCCATCCTGACCTCTCTGTACACCAACATCACAGACCTATTCCCCATCCTGACCCCTCTGTACACCGACATCACAGACCTATTCCCCATCCTGACCCCTCTGTACACCAACATCACAGACCTATTCCCCATCCTGACCCCTCTGTACACCGATATCACAGACCTATTCCCCATCCTGACCTCTCTTTACACCGACATCACAGACCTATTCTCCATCCTGACCCCTCTGTACACCAACATCAGAGACCTATTCTCCATCCTGACCCCTCTGTACACCGACATCACAGACCTATTCTCCATCCTGACCTCTCTGTACACCGACATCACAGACCTATTCCTCATCCTGACCTCTCTGTACACCGATATCACAGACCTATTCCCCATCCTGACCCCTCTGTACACCAACATCAGAGACCTATTCTCCATACTGACCCCTCAGTATACCAACATCAGAGACCTATTCCCCATCCTGACCCCTCAGTACACCAACATCAGAGACCTATTCTCCATCCTGACCCCTCTGTACACCAACATCACAGACCTATTCCCCATCCTGACCCCTCTGTACACCGACATCACAGACCTATTCCTCATCCTGACCCCTCTGTATACCAACATCAGAGACCTATTCTCCATCCTGACCCCTCAGTACACCAACATCAGAGACCTATTCCCCATCCTGACCCCTCAGTACACCAACATCACAGACCTATTCTCCATCCTGACCCTCTGTACACCAACATCACAGACCTATTCCCCATCCTGACCCCTCTGTACACCGACATCACAGACCTATTCTCCATCCTGACCCCTCTGTACACCAACATCACAGACCTATTCCCCATCCTGACCCCTCTGTACACCAACATCAGAGACCTATTCTCCATCCTGACCCCTCTGTACACCAACATCAGAGACCTATTCCCCATCCTGACCTCTCTGTACACCGACATCACAGACCTATTCTCCATCCTGACCTCTCTGTACACCGACATCACAGACCTATTCCCCATCCTGACCCCTCTGCACACCAACATCACAGACCTATTCCTCATCCTGACCCCTCAGTACACCAACATCAGAGACCTATTCCCCATCCTGACCTCTCTGTACACCAACATCACAGACCTATTCCCCATCCTGACCCCTCTGTACACCGACATCACAGACCTATTCCCCATCCTGACCCCTCTGTACACCAACATCACAGACCTATTCTCCATCCTGACCCCTCTGTACACCAACATCACAGACCTATTCCTCATCCTGACCTCTCTGTACACCAACATCAGAGACCTATTCTCCATCCTGACCCCTCAGTATACCAACATCAGAGACCTATTCCCCATCCTGACCCCTCAGTACACCAACATCAGAGACCTATTCTCCATCCTGACCCCTCTGTACACCAACATCACAGACCTATTCCCCATCCTGACCCCTCTGTACACCGACATCACAGACCTATTTCTCATCCTGACCCCTCTGTATACCAACATCAGAGACCTATTCTCCATCCTGACCCCTCAGTACACCAACATCAGAGACCTATTCCCCATCCTGACCCCTCAGTACACCAACATCACAGACCTATTCTCCATCCTGACCCTCTGTACAACAACATCACAGACCTATTCCCCATCCTGACCCCTCTGTACACCGACATCACAGACCTATTCTCCATCCTGACCCCTCTGTACACCAACATCACAGACCTATTCCCCATCCTGACCTCTCTGTACACCAACATCAGAGACCTATTCTCCATCCTGACCCTTCAGTATACCAACATCACAGACCTATTCCCCATCCTGACCCCTCAGTACACCAACATCAGAGACCTATTCTCCATCCTGACCCCTCTGTACACCAACATCACAGACCTATTCCCCATCCTGACCCCTCTGTACACCGACATCACAGACCTATTCCTCATCCTGACCCCTCTGTATACCAACATCAGAGACCTATTCTCCATCCTGACCCCTCAGTACACCAACATCAGAGACCTATTCCCCATCCTGACCCCTCAGTACACCAACATCACAGACCTATTCTCCATCCTGACCCTCTGTACACCAACATCACAGACCTATTCCCCATCCTGACCCCTCTGTACACCGACATCACAGACCTATTCTCCATCCTGACCCCTCTGTACACCAACATCAGAGACCTATTCCTCATCCTGACCCCTCTGTACACCAACATCACAGACCTATTCCCCATCCTGACCCCTCTGTACACCGACATCACAGACCTATTCTCCATCCTGACCCCTCTGTACACCAACATCAGAGACCTATTCTCCATCCTGACCCCTCTGTACACCAACATCAGAGACCTATTCCCCATCCTGACCTCTCTGTACACCGACATCACAGACCTATTCTCCATCCTGACCTCTCTGTACACCGACATCACAGACCTATTCCCCATCCTGACCCCTCTGCACACCAACATCACAGACCTATTCCTCATCCTGACCCCTCAGTACACCAACATCAGAGACCTATTCCCCATCCTGACCTCTCTGTACACCAACATCACAGACCTATTCCCCATCCTGACCCCTCTGTACACCGACATCACAGACCTATTCCCCATCCTGACCCCTCTGTACACCAACATCACAGACCTATTCTCCATCCTGACCCCTCTGTACACCAACATCACAGACCTATTCCTCATCCTGACCTCTCTGTACACCAACATCAGAGACCTATTCTCCATCCTGACCCCTCAGTATACCAACATCAGAGACCTATTCCCCATCCTGACCCCTCAGTACACCAACATCAGAGACCTATTCTCCATCCTGACCCCTCTGTACACCAACATCACAGACCTATTCCCCATCCTGACCCCTCTGTACACCGACATCACAGACCTATTTCTCATCCTGACCCCTCTGTATACCAACATCAGAGACCTATTCTCCATCCTGACCCCTCAGTACACCAACATCAGAGACCTATTCCCCATCCTGACCCCTCTGTACACCGACATCACAGACCTATTCTCCATCCTGACCCCTCTGTACACCAACATCACAGACCTATTCCCCATCCTGACCCCTCTGTACACCGACATCACAGACCTATTCCCCATCCTGACCCCTCTGTACACCAACATCACAGACCTATTCTCCATCCTGACCCCTCTGTACACCAACATCACAGACCTATTCCTCATCCTGACCTCTCTGTACACCAACATCAGAGACCTATTCTCCATCCTGACCCCTCAGTATACCAACATCAGAGACCTATTCCCCATCCTGACCCCTCAGTACACCAACATCAGAGACCTATTCCCCATCCTGACCCCTCAGTACACCAACATCACAGACCTATTCTCCATCCTGACCCTCTGTACACCAACATCACAGACCTATTCCCCATCCTGACCCCTCTGTACACCGACATCACAGACCTATTCTCCATCCTGACCCCTCTGTACACCAACATCACAGACCTATTCCCCATCCTGACCCCTCTGTACACCGACATCACAGACCTATTCCTCATCCTGACCCCTCTGTATACCAACATCAGAGACCTATTCTCCATCCTGACCCCTCAGTACACCAACATCACAGACCTATTCCCCATCCTGACCTCTCTGTATACCAACATCACAGACCTATTCCCCATCCTGACCCCTCAGTACACCAACATCAGAGACCTATTCCCCATCCTGACCCCTCAGTACACCAACATCACAGACCTATTCTCCATCCTGACCCTCTGTACACCAACATCACAGACCTATTCCCCATCCTGACCCCTCTGTATACCAACATCACAGACCTATTCCCCATCCTGACCCCTCAGTACACCAACATCAGAGACCTATTCCCCATCCTGACCCCTCAGTACACCAACACCACAGACCTATTCTCCATCCTGACCCTCTGTACACCAACATCACAGACCTATTCCCCATCCTGACCCCTCTGTACACCGACATCACAGACCTATTCTCCATCCTGACCCCTCTGTACACCAACATCAGAGACCTATTCTCCATCCTGACCCCTCTGTACACCAACATCAGAGACCTATTCCCCATCCTGACCTCTCTGTACACCGACATCACAGACCTATTCTCCATCCTGACCTCTCTGTACACCAACATCAGAGACCTATTCTCCATCCTGACCCCTCTGTACACCAACATCAGAGACCTATTCTCCATCCTGACCTCTCTGTACACCAACATCACAGACCTATTCCCCATCCTGACCTCTCTGTACACCGACATCACAGACCTATTCTCCATCCTGACCTCTCTGTACACCGACATCACAGACCTATTCCTCATCCTGACCTCTCTGTACACCAACATCAGAGACCTATTCCCCATCCTTACCTCTCTGTACACCAACATCACAGACCTATTCCCCATCCTGACCCCTCTGTACACCAACATCACAGACCTATTCCCCATCCTGACCCCTCTGTACACCAACATCAGAGACCTATTCTCCATCCTGACCCCTCTGTACACCGACATCACAGACCTATTCTCCATCCTGACCTCTCTGTACACCGACATCACAGACCTATTCCTCATCCTGACCTCTCTGTACACCAACATCAGAGACCTATTCTCCATCCTGACCCCTCAGTATACCAACATCAGAGACCTATTCCCCATCCTGACCCCTCAGTACACCAACATCAGAGACCTATTCTCCATCCTGACCCCTCTGTACACCAACATCACAGACCTATTCCCCATCCTGACCCCTCTGTACACCGACATCACAGACCTATTCCTCATCCTGACCCCTCTGTATACCAACATCAGAGACCTATTCTCCATCCTGACCCCTCAGTATACCAACATCAGAAACCTATTCTCCATCCTGACCCCTCTGTACACCGACATCACAGACCTATTCCCCATCCTGACCCCTCTGTACACCAACATCACAGACCTATTCCCCATCCTGACCCCTCTGTACACCAACATCAGAGACCTATTCTCCATCCTGACCCCTCAGTACACCAACATCAGAGACCTATTCCCCATCCTGACCCCTCAGTACACCAACATCACAGACCTATTCTCCATCCTGACCCTCTGTACACCAACATCACAGACCTATTCCCCATCCTGACCCCTCTGTACACCGACATCACAGACCAATTCCCCATCCTGACCCCTCTGCACACCAACATCACAGACCTATTCCTCATCCTGACCCCTCAGTACACCAACATCAGAGACCTATTCCCCATCCTGACCTCTCTGTACACCAACATCACAGACCAATTCCCCATCCTGACCCCTCTGTACACCAACATCACAGACCTATTCCCCATCCTGACCCCTCTGTAGACCAACATCACCGACCTATTCCCCATTCTGACCCCTCTGTACACCAACATCAGAGACCTATTCTCCATCCTGACCCCTCTGTACACCGACATAACAGATCTATTCCCCATCCTAACCTCTCTGTACACCAACATCACAGACCTATTCCCCATCCTGACCCCTCTGTACACCGACATCACAGACCAATTCCCCATCCTGACCCCTCTGCACACCAACATCACAGACCTATTCCTCATCCTGACCCCTCAGTACACCAACATCAGAGACCTATTCCCCATCCTGACCTCTCTGTACACCAACATCACAGACCAATTCCCCATCCTGAACCCTCTGCACACCAACATCACAGACCTATTCCCCATCCTGACCCCTCTGTAGACCAACATCACCGACCTATTCCTCATCATGACCCCTCTGCACACCGACATCACAGACCTATTCCCCATCCTGACCCCTCTGTACACCGATATCACCGACCTATTCCCCATTCTGACCCCTCTGTACACCAACATCAGAGACCTATTCTCCATCCTGACCCCTCTGTACACCGACATCACAGATCTATTCCCCATCCTGACCCCTCTGTACACCGACATCACAGACCTATTCCCCATCCTAACCTCTCTGTACACCGACATCAGAGACCTATTCCCCATCCTGACCCCTCTTTACACCGATATCACAGACCTTTTCCCCATCCTGACCTCTCTGTACACCAACATCACAGACCTATTCCCCATCCTGACCCCTCTGTACACCGACATCACAGACCTATTCCCCATCCTGACCCCTCTGCACACCAACATCAGAGACCTATTCCTCCTCATGACCCCTCTGCACACCAACATCAGAGACCTATTCCCCATCCTGACCCCTCTGTACACTGACATCACAGATCTATTCCCCATCCTGACCTCTCTTTACACCAATATCACCGACCTATTACCCATCCTGACCTCTCTGTACAGCGGCATCACCGACCTATTCCCCATCCTGGCCCCTCTTTACACCAATATCACCGACCTATTCCTCATCCTGACCTCTCTGTACACCAACATCACAGACCGATTCCTCATCCTGACCTCTCTGTACACCGACATCAGAGACCTATTCCCCATCCTGACCCCTCTTTACACCGATATCACAGATCTATTCCCCATCCTGACCCCTCTGCACACCAACATCAGAGACATATTCCCCATCCTGACCCTTCTGTACACCGACATCACAGATCTATTCCCCATCCTGACCCCTCTGCACACCAACATCACAGACCTATTCCCCATCCTGACCTCTCTGTACACCAACATCACAGACCTATTCCCCATCCTGACCCCTCTGTACACCGACATCACAGACCTATTCCCCATCCTGACCCCTCTGTACACCAACATCACAGACCTATTCCCCATCCTGACCCCTCTGTACACCGACATCACAGACCTATTCCCCATCCTGACCCCTCTGTACACCGAACATCAGAGACCTATTCTCCATCCTGACCCCTCTGTACACCAACATCACAGACCTATTCCCCATCCTGACCCCTCTGTACACCGACATCACAGACCTATTCCCCATCCTGACCCCTCTGTACACCGACATCACAGACCTATTCCCCATCCTGACCCCTCTGTACACCAACATCACAGACCTATTACCCATCCTGACCCCTCTGTACACCGATATCACAGACCTATTCCCCATCCTGACCTCTCTTTACACCAATATCACAGACCTATTCTCCATCCTGACCCCTCTGTACACCAACATCACAGACCTATTCCCCATCCTGACCCCTCAGTACACCAACATCAGAGACCTATTCTCCATCCTGACCCCTCTGTACACCAACATCAGAGACCTATTCCCCATCCTGACCTCTCTGTACACCAACATCACAGACCTATTCCCCATCCTGACCCCTCTGTACACCAACATCAGAGACCTATTCCCCATCCTGACCCCTCTGTACACCAACATCACAGACCTATTCCCCATCCTGACCCCTCTGTACACCGACATCACAGACCTATTCCCCATCCTGACCTCTCTGTACACCAACATCACAGACCTATTCCCCATCCTGACCCCTCTGTACACCGACATCACAGACCTATTCCCCATCCTGACCCCTCTGTACACCAACATCAGAGACCTATTCTCCATCCTGACCCCTCTGCACACCAACATCACAGACCTATTCCCCATCCTGACCTCTCTGTACACCAACATCACAGACCTATTCCCCATCCTGACCCCTCTGTACACCGACATCACAGACCTATTCCCCATCCTGACCCCTCTGTACACCAACATCACAGACCTATTCCCCATCCTGACCCCTCTGTACACCGATATCACAGACCCATTCCCCATCCTAACCTCTCTTTACACCAATATCACAGACCTATTCTCCATCCTGACCCCTCTGTACACCAACATCACAGACCTATTCCCCATCCTGACCCCTCTGTACACCGATATCACAGACCTATTCCCCATCCTGACCTCTCTGTACACCGACATCACAGACCTATTCCCCATCCTGACCTCTCTGTACACCGACATCAGAGACCTATTCTCCATCCTGACCCCTCTGTACACCGACATCACAGACCTATTCCCCATCCTGACCTCTCTGTACACCAACATCAGAGACCTATTCTCCATCCTGACCCCTCAGTATACCAACATCAGAGACCTATTCCCCATCCTGACCCCTCAGTACACCAACATCAGAGACCTATTCTCCATCCTGACCCCTCTGTACACCAACATCACAGACCTATTCCCCATCCTGACCCCTCTGTACACCGACATCACAGACCTATTCCTCATCCTGACCTCTCTGTACACCAACATCAGAGACCTATTCTCCATCCTGACCCCTCAGTACACCAACATCAGAGACCTATTCCCCATCCTGACCCCTCAGTACACCAACATCACAGACCTATTCTCCATCCTGACCCCTCTGTACACCGACATCACAGACCTATTCTCCATCCTGACCCCTCAGTACACCAACATCAGAGACCTATTCCCCATCCTGACCCCTCAGTACACCAACATCACAGACCTATTCTCCATCCTGACCTCTCTGTACACCAACATCACAGACCAATTCCCCATCCTGACCCCTCTGCACACCAACATCACAGACCTATTCCCCATCCTGACCCCTCTGTAGACCAACATCACCGACCTATTCCTCATCATGACCCCTCTGCACACCGACATCACAGACCTATTCCCCATCCTGACCCCTCTGTACACCGATATCACCGACCTATTCCCCATTCTGACCCCTCTGTACACCGACATCACAGACCCATTCCCCATCCTAACCTCTCTGTACACCAACATCACAGACCTATTCCCCATCCTGACCTCTCTGTACACCGACATCAGAGACCTATTCCCCATCCTGACCCCTCTTTACACCGATATCACAGACCTATTCCCCATCCTGACCTCTCTGTACACCAACATCACAGACCTATTCCCCATCCTGACCCCTCTGTACACCGACATCACAGACCTATTCCCCATCCTGACCCCTCTGCACACCAACATCAGAGACCTATTCCTCCTCATGACCCCTCTGCACACCAACATCAGAGACCTATTCCCCATCCTGACCCCTCTGTACACCGACATCACAGATCTATTCCCCATCCTGACCTCTCTTTACACCAATATCACCGACCTATTACCCATCCTGACCTCTCTGTACAGCGGCATCACCGACCTATTCCCCATCCTGACCCCTCTTTACACCAATATCACCGACCTATTCCTCATCCTGACCTCTCTGTACACCGACATCAGAGACCTATTCCCCCATCCTGACCCCTCTTTACACCGATATCACAGACCTATTCCCCATCCTGACCTCTCTGTACACCAACATCACAGACCTATTCCCCATCCTGACCCCTCTGTACACCGACATCAGAGACCTATTCCCCATCCTGACCCCTCTGTACACTGACATCACAGATCTATTCCCCATCCTGACCTCTCTTTACACCAATATCACCGACCTATTACCCATCCTGACCTCTCTGTACAGCGGCATCACCGACCTATTCCCCATCCTGACCTCTCTGTACACCAACATCAGAGACCTATTCTCCATCCTGACCCCTCAGTATACCAACATCAGAGACCTATTCCCCATCCTGACCCCTCAGTACACCAACATCAGAGACCTATTCTCCATCCTGACCCCTCTGTACACCAACATCACAGACCTATTCCCCATCCTGACCCCTCTGTACACCGACATCACAGACCTATTCCTCATCCTGACCTCTCTGTACACCAACATCAGAGACCTATTCTCCATCCTGACCCCTCAGTACACCAACATCAGAGACCTATTCCCCATCCTGACCCCTCAGTACACCAACATCACAGACCTATTCTCCATCCTGACCCCTCTGTACACCGACATCACAGACCTATTCTCCATCCTGACCCCTCAGTACACCAACATCAGAGACCTATTCCCCATCCTGACCCCTCAGTACACCAACATCACAGACCTATTCTCCATCCTGACCTCTCTGTACACCAACATCACAGACCAATTCCCCATCCTGACCCCTCTGCACACCAACATCACAGACCTATTCCCCATCCTGACCCCTCTGTAGACCAACATCACCGACCTATTCCTCATCATGACCCCTCTGCACACCGACATCACAGACCTATTCCCCATCCTGACCCCTCTGTACACCGATATCACCGACCTATTCCCCATTCTGACCCCTCTGTACACCGACATCACAGACCCATTCCCCATCCTAACCTCTCTGTACACCAACATCACAGACCTATTCCCCATCCTGACCTCTCTGTACACCGACATCAGAGACCTATTCCCCATCCTGACCCCTCTTTACACCGATATCACAGACCTATTCCCCATCCTGACCTCTCTGTACACCAACATCACAGACCTATTCCCCATCCTGACCCCTCTGTACACCGACATCACAGACCTATTCCCCATCCTGACCCCTCTGCACACCAACATCAGAGACCTATTCCCCATCCTGACCCCTCTGTACACCGACATCACAGATCTATTCCCCATCCTGACCTCTCTTTACACCAATATCACCGACCTATTACCCATCCTGACCTCTCTGTACAGCGGCATCACCGACCTATTCCCCATCCTGACCCCTCTTTACACCAATATCACCGACCTATTCCTCATCCTGACCTCTCTGTACACCGACATCAGAGACCTATTCCCCCATCCTGACCCCTCTTTACACCGATATCACAGACCTATTCCCCATCCTGACCTCTCTGTACACCAACATCACAGACCTATTCCCCATCCTGACCCCTCTGTACACCGACATCAGAGACCTATTCCCCATCCTGACCCCTCTGTACACTGACATCACAGATCTATTCCCCATCCTGACCTCTCTTTACACCAATATCACCGACCTATTACCCATCCTGACCTCTCTGTACAGCGGCATCACCGACCTATTCCCCATCCTGACCCCTCTTTACACCAATATCACCGACCTATTCCCCATCCTGACCTCTCTGTACACCAACATCACAGACCGATTCCTCATCCTGACCTCTCTGTACACCGACATCAGAGACCTATTCCCCATCCTGACCCCCCTTTACACCGATATCACAGATCTATTCCCCATCCTGACCTCTCTGTACACCAACATCACAGACCTATTCCCCATCCTGACCCCTCTGTACACCGACATCACAGACCTATTCCCCATCCTGACCCCTCTGCACACCAACATCAGAGACCTATTCCCCATCCTGACCCTTCTGTACACCGACATCACAGATCTATTCCCCATCCTGACCCCTATGCACACCAACATCACAGACCTATTCCCCATCCTGACCCTCTGTACACCAACATCACAGACCTATTCCCCATCCTGACCCTTCTGTACACCGACATCACAGATCTATTCCCCATCCTGACCTCTCTTTACACCAATATCACCGACCTATTACCCATCCTGACCTCTCTGTACAGCGGCATCACCGACCTATTCCCCATCCTGACCCCTCTCTACACCAATTTTACCGACCTATTCCTCATCCTGACCTCTATAGTCACACAACTTATTACTTTCACATAAATGTGAGAACAATATCAGAGTTCCCCTTTAGGATGAAATACGATACTGTCTGTTATCTCTGGAAACTTACAATTTCCTGTAGCAGTAATGGGAAAGCGCTGGGCGGGAAGATGAAAGGCCAAATAAGTGTATTCCAGGGGATAAGGGATAGAGAAAACTCTGCAAAAATTTCTTGGAGACAGGACACCTGTCAGGAAAGAAATGTAAGTGGTCAGTTTAAATTCTGGCTCCACCCCTACACAGCCCCCCCCCCACCCCATCACAGCCCCTTCCACCCACAACAAAGACTCCCCCACCCCTTCACAGCCCCCTCCACCCCATCAAAGCCCCCTCCATCAACAACAAGGACCCCCCCTACTTCACCCCTACACAGCCCCCTCCACCCACAACAAGGACCCCCTACCCCCACTCCTACACTGCCCCCTCCACCCACAACAAGGACCCCCCTACACCCACTCCTACACAGCCACCCCCCACCCACAACAAAGCCTCCCTCTACTTAACCTCCTACACTGCCCCCTCCACCCACAACAAGGACCCCCCTACCCCCACTCCTACACAGCCACCCCCCACCCACAACAAAGCCTCCCCCTACTTAACCCCATCACAGCCCCCTCGATCCACAACAAGGACCCCCCTACTTCACCCCTACACTGCCCCCTCCACCCACAACAAGGACCCCCCTACCCCTACTCCTACACAGCCACCCCTGACCCACAACAAAGCCTCCCCCTACTTAACCCCATCACAGCCCCCTCCATCCACAACAAGGACCCCCCTACTTCACCCCTACACAGCCCCCTCCTCCCACAACAAGGACCCCCTACCCCCACTCCTACACAGCCACCACCCACCCACAACAAAGACCCCCTACCCTCACTCCTACACTGCCCCCTCCACCCACAACAAAGACCCCCTACCCCCACTCCTACACTGCCCCCTCCACCCACAACAAGGACCCCCCTACCCCCACTCCTACACAGCCACCCCTGACCCACAACAAAGCCTTACCCTACTTAACCCCATCACAGCCCCCTCCACCCACAACAAGGACCCCCCTACCCCCACTCCTACACAGCCACCCCCCACCCACAACAAAGACCCCCTACCCTCACTCCTACACTGCCCCCTCCACCCACAACAAAGAACCCCTACCCCCACTCCTACACTGCCCCCTCCACCCAATAGGACCCCCTACCCCACTCCTACACAGCCACCCCTGACCCACAACAAAGCCTCCCCCTACTTAACCCCATCACAGCCCCCTCCATCCACAACAAGGACCCCCCCTACTTCACCCCTACACAGCCCCCTCCACCCACAAAAAGGACTCCCTATCCTCACTCCTACACTGCCCCCTCCACCCACAACAAGGACCCCCTACCCCCACTCCTACACAGCCACCCCCCACAACAAAGACTCCCCCTACTTAACCCCATCACAGCCCCCTCTACCCACAACAAGGAGCCCCCACCACATCACTGCACCCTCTGCCCACAACAAAGATTCCCCCTGGAGGCCATTATTATGTTCCACCCATCTTCTTTACCATAGCATAGATATAAGGTCAGGGGATGGGAAGGATGACCCAAGGATTAAGTCTCACCAGGATGAAGAAGAATGACCACCAATCGTGATGGCTTTTGCTGTTTCTGAGAATAAAAGCGATGATGTAAACATAGAGGATCATGGCTGCCCCGTACCCGAGGATGTCAAAGATCTACAAGAGAAAACATAAGTTACTCCTGATAAACTCTTTTCCGGGAATCCTTCAGAACAGAAGAGATAGGCTCTGTCACCTACAGGAAACACAATCACAGAGAGGTCAAAAGCTCCCCAACAGCGTCTGCCCGTCGTCTGCCCGTCGTCTGCCCGTCTACACAAGGATGAACCAAAAGGCTGGACTATCTAAAAACCAAATCCACTGATAGAATAAACAAGAAGCACAAAATGTAGGGACTTACCATCCTGGAGTATTTCTGGAAAAGGAGTTATCAGGTAATAACTCGTGTTTTCTCCAGTATGGTCACATGGGAGACTACAAACTGGTACCTGGGGAGGGACCACAGCCTGGAGAACTTTCTGCCCAGAGCCAGGTTCTGGCAGGATAAAAGATCAATCCTATAGCGTCTAGCGAAGCCAATGAACTAGACCAAGCAGTGGCGGCTCTGTAGATCTGATCTGTAGTGGCCCTCTGCCCAGAAAGTGGCCATCAATCATGTAGAATGAGCCATGAGGTTGGTAGGGCAGCATTTGTCCAGGAGGCTACAGGCAAGCCTAATGGTGAACTTCAAATAAAATGCAAATTAACAAAACTAGTGTAGCGCAACCAATATAAAACACATTCACTATATGATCAAAAGTCATAGTGATAGTTCATAAAAAATTCATATCTACCAGTGACTTCAATGACCACCATGTCACGGACTCTGGGCTGCAAGAGAACCATGGTCTGGAGAACTCTGTATTATAATTTGTTCTTAAGTTATCCAGACAGAGCTGGTCACTAATTGCTTTTGGCTTCTTATGCAGGTTAGTCCTATGGGGGTGCCGGACTGTCTAAGGTGGTCATTGTTCTGATAATAGGATTAGCTCTACTGTGTAAGGTGACTTTTATCTGAGATAATGGGAGTCGCCCTTATCTGATGGTTTTCTGTATAAATTCAATGTGTTTCTCAAATAAAGCAGTTCATTTTCTGGTGTACTCCAAGACTGGTGTTGTCTGGTTTTTGGGGGTTTCTATAGCCAGATCCATTGGTCTTGTGTTCCAGGACTTGGGAAGCAGCTTCTTGACGGAAATACCCAACAGGGTGTACGGAGTCCGTCACGCCACCTCTAGCCGGAATGCCTGGTCACCTCCAAATGTTGACCCCACTACAGAGTCCCAAACGCCTGATAGTATGTCTCTCAGAATGCCCCCCCCCCGGGATAAATCCTCCTCTTGGCGTCCCTGGACCACACTGACCTCCTCTTGGGATCTCAATCAATCATGTATGGCCATAGAATAACAAGGGGAAACCATAGTGCTCTCTGTTTTGAATATTTATGAAAACTACACATCGGGATTAAAATACTCACATAAATATGTGAAAAACATGCATATCATCAACTCTCCATGTTGATATAAAAAAGATATAAAAAAAAAAAAAAGAAAAAAACGTCCTGAGTAACGGCACCTCACACCTGTACACATTACGCTCTCTGTTGAGCTTCTTCAGCAGGTCTGACAGAGAGCGTAACGCGTACAGGTGTGAGGTGCCGTTATTCAGGACGTTTTTTTCTTTTTTATATCAACATGGAGAGTTGATGATATGCATGTTTTTCACATATTTATGTGAGTATTTTAATCTCGGTGTGTAGATTTCATAAAAATTCAAAACAGAGAGCACTATGGTTTCCCCTTGTTATTCTATGGCCATATATGATTGATTGAGATCCCAAGAGGAGGTCAGCATGGTCCTGGGACGCCAAGAGGAGGATTTATCCTGGGGGCAGGGGGGGTCATTCTGAGAGACATACTATCAGGCGTTTTGGACTCTGTAATGGGGTCAACATTTGGAGATTAAAATGTTGAAATAAAATTACAAACATATCACACGTGCCTGCTCTGCACACAGGGCAGCCCCCGATCCTCTTCTTCTTGGGTCCCCCGCTGACACTCCTGGCCTCTTGCTAATTGACATTGTCCATTCACACACACAGAGCGTGGCTCGGCCCCACCCTCCACTCTCTCCTTATTGGCTCACTGGCTGTGATCGACAGCAGAAGGAGCCAATGGCTTCTTCTCTGAGAAGAGAGAGACCGGGGAGAGCCACTGCTCTCATGTACAGTGCTGGATTGTGATGGGGCTCAGGTAAGTATAAAGGGGGTCTGGGGACAATCAGGTAAAAAGCCTTCTGCATTTAGAACCACATTAAAGTGTGGTGGTGTGGCTTGGGTTACCACCTGTCCGGCATTCCCCCAGACAGTCCGGGTTCTGAATCATCTGTCCGGGTTTCATCTGAAACCCAGACACATGATTCAGACAGGAAGGTGTCCCAGGTCTGTTACAATCCTATAGTAGGGAGCAGAGGAAAACCACTCAGGTGAGTGGCATGGAGGGCTCCTCCCAAGGGTGCAAGTCACAGCTCGCCCGCCATACAAGATACAAGGATAAAGGAATGGCTGCACACCAAGGTAGCAAAAGAAGTCCTTTAATCCTGTTCCATAAAAGCAAAAGTTACACACCAGGACAGTAGCAATGCATCGATGTGCATCAAGGTAGACGCGTTGCACACAGTTGCATGTCCTTATTCACTACCTACTAAAAAAAAAGGACTGTGCCCCTTGGCTTGAAGAAAAAGTGGCAACCCTAGGTGTGACATCTGGTTCCATCGCAGCCGGTCCCTCCTGTGGGAGAGCAGAAGTGGTGGTCCTTCCACCAGTGTCTCTAAGAGAGAACCATGTCCTCTTTTACCAGATCGGGGGTTTTAATCACTCATACGATCTGCCGGAATTTTCTTCAACATTCTGGAAAGAAGCAGGATTGGGGTATTTGCATATGCCAGCCTGAAGATCCAAGGGAATCTCAGAGGATCCATGCTGATTGCTTGTTCTTCCTGACGCATCAATCCTGGCATAGACATAATAATCTTTCTCAAAGAGGTTCTTTGGGATTGGAAGAGGAATTCCACAGAGCGTCATCATTTCTCCCACTTCTCGCCTGTTAGAACCAGCTTCTGCTGGACCGCGTTCTATAAAGAACCCCTAGGAAGGGCATGGACCCCGTCGTCTATAAAGAACCCCTAGGAAGGGCATGGACCCCGTCGTCTATAAAGAACCCCTAGGAAGGGCATGGACCGCGTCTATAAAGAACCCCTAGGAAGGGCATGGACCGCGTCTATAAAAAACCCCTAGGAAGGGCATGGACTGCGTCTATAAAGAACCCCTAGGAAGGGCATGGACCGCGTCTATAAAGAACCCCTAGGAAGGGCATGGACCGCGTCTATAAAGAACCCCTAGGAAGGGCATGGGCCGCGTCTATAAAGAACCCCTAGGAAGGGCATGGGCCGCGTCTATTAAGAACCCCTAGGAAGGGCATGGACCGCGTCTATAAAGAACCCCTAGGAAGGGCATTGTCCGCATCTATAAAGAACCCCTAGGAAGGGCATGGACCGCGTCTATAAAGAACCCCTAGGAAGGGCATGGACTGCGTCTATAAAGAACCCCTAGGAAGGGCATGGACCGAGTCTATAAAGAACCCCTAGGAAGGGCATGGGCCGCGTCTATAAAGAACCCCTAGGAAGGGCATGGGCCGCATCTATTAAGGACCCCTAGGAAGGGCATGGGCCCCGTCTATAAAGAACCCCTAGGAAGGGCATGGACCACGTCTATAAAGAACCCATAGGAAGGGCATTGTCCGCGTCTATAAAGAACCCCTAGGAAGGGCATGGACCGCGTCTATAAAGAACCCCTAGGAAGGGCATGGACCGCGTCTATAAAGAACCTCTAGGAAGGGCATGGACCGCGTCTATAAAGAACCTCTAGGAAGGGCATGGACCGCGTCTATAAAGAACCCCTAGGAAGGGCATGGACCGCGTCTATAAAGAACCTCTAGGAAGGGCATTGTCCGCGTCTATAAAGAACCCCTAGGAAGGGCATGGACCGCGTCTATAAAGAACCCCTAGGAAGGGCATGGACCGCGTCTATAAAGAACCCCTAGGAAGGGCATGGACCGCGTCTATAAAGAACCCCTAGGAAGGGCATGGACCGCGTCTATAAAGAACCCCTAGGAAGGGCATGGACCCCGTCTATAAAGAACCCCTAGGAAGGGCATGGACCGCGTCTATAAAGAACCTCTAGGAAGGGCATTGTCCGCGTCTATAAAGAACCCCTAGGAAGGGCATGGACCGCATCTATAAAGAACCCCTAGGAAGGGCATGGACCGCGTCTATAAAGAACCCCTAGGAAGGGCATAGACCGCATCTATAAAGAATCCCTAGGAAGGGCATGGACCGCGTCTATAAAGAACCCCTAGGAAGGGCATAGACCGCATCTATAAAGAACCCCTAGGAAGGGCATGGACCATTGTGGTGGAGATTTTGAACATTTCATATACTAAATAAAGCACCATGCCCCAATGGATGTATATGTAGGGGGATGGGTGTAACCGTATATAATGTTACAGGAATATATATATATATTTTGTGATATAATGCCAAGTTATGTTCCTAAAGGACAGTTTTTACTGCCTACTGAGAATATAAGGGAGGTTTCAGGTGATACTCAGATATCTTTTGTCTACACCGCAGGGGCCCTTAGCATGCTAATGCAGGAACTGGTTACACTGCTGATAAAGCAACCAGTATTTCAGCATTAGAGAGAGAGGCAGGCTAGGTAAAGAGACTTGAGATTTCAACCAATCAGGTGGTCAGCTTTGAACCAATGAGACCACCGGATTTTGGATTCTGGCATGGAAGGGGTATAAATTAGTCAGCCAGAGCCATGATGAGGCCTTGCGAATGAAGATCTGACGCAGACGACATGGTCACGTAATTTGCTCTCTCTCTCTCTCTCTCTCCCTCTCTCCCTCTCCCTCTGTCTCTCTCTCTCTGTCTCTCTCCCTCTCTCTCCCTCTCTCTCTCTCTCTCTCTCTCCCTCTCGCCCAGCCTCTCTGCCCCTCTCCCTCTCTCTCTCTCTCTCTCTCTCCCATGTTTAAGATTAATATTACTTCACGTTTGCTCTCTTAATCATATTATCATGTAACATTGGTATCATGTTTGTCATAGCAATATTCCTGTTGGTATTATCATGTAACATTGGTCATAGGTGATATAATTTTAGGTTAGAGCAATGTTCCTATTATGTATCGTGTAACATTGGTATCATCTTGCTATGAGGTGGTATCATTTCTGTAAAAATAAATTTAATTGTTTTCTCTTTTTGCACCGTTATCGTTTGATTTCATTTTATATAGACAAAAGGTTTAATCACTTATAGTAAGCATTTAAGCGAGGTTAGGAATATCTCCGTAACACCATGTCTATAAAGAACCCCTAGGAAGGGCATGGACCATGTCTATAAAGAACCCCTAGGAAGGGCATGAACCATGTCTATAAAGAACCCCTAGGAAGGGCATGGACCATGTCTATAAAGAACCCCTAGGAAGGGCATGGACCGCGTCTATAAAGAACCCCTAGGAAGGGCATGGACCGCGTCTATAAAGAACCTCTAGGAAGGGCATTGTCCGCGTCTATAAAGAACCCCTAGGAAGGGCATGGACCGCATCTATAAAGAACCCCTAGGAAGGGCATGGACCGCGTCTATAAAGAACCCCTAGGAAGGGCATGGACCGCATCTATAAAGAACCCCTAGGAAGGGCATGGACCGCGTCTATAAAGAACCCCTAGGAAGGGCATAGACCGCATCTATAAAGAACCCCTAGGAAGGGCATGGACCATTGTGGTGGAGATTTTGAACATTTCATATACTAAATAAAGCACCATGCCCCAATGGATGTATATGTAGGGGGATGGGTGTAACCGTATATAATGTTACAGGAATATATATATATATTTTGTGATATAATGCCAAGTTATGTTCCTAAAGGACAGTTTTTACTGCCTACTGAGAATATAAGGGAGGTTTCAGGTGATACTCAGATATCTTTTGTCTACACCGCAGGGGCCCTTAGCATGCTAATGCGGGAACTGGTTACACTGCTGATAAAGCAACCAGTATTTCAGCTTTAGAGAGAGAGGCAGCCTAGGTAAAGAGACTTGAGATTTCAACCAATCAGGTGGTCAGCTTTGAACCAATGAGACCACCGGATTTTGGATTCTGGCATGGAAGGGGTATAAATTAGTCAGCCAGAGCCATGATGAGGCCTTGCGAATGAAGATCTGACGCAGACGACATGGTCACGTAATTTGCTCTCTCTCTCTCTCTCTCTCTCCCTCTCTCCCTCTCCCTCTGTCTCTCTCTCTCTCTGTCTCTCTCCCTCTCTCTCCCTCTCTCTCTCTCTCCCTCTCCCTCTCGCCCAGCCTCTCTGCCCCTCTCCCTCTCTCTCTCTCTCTCTCTCTCCCATGTTTAAGATTAATATTACTTCACGTTTGCTCTCTTAATCATATTATCATGTAACATTGGTATCATGTTTGTCATAGCAATATTCCTGTTGGTATTATCATGTAACATTGGTCATAGGTGATATAATTTTAGGTTAGAGCAATGTTCCTATTATGTATCGTGTAACATTGGTATCATCTTGCTATGAGGTGGTATCATTTCTGTAAAAATAAATGTAATTGTTTTCTCTTTTTGCACCGTTATCGTTTGATTTCATTTTATATAGACAAAAGGTTTAATCACTTATAGTAAGCATTTAAGCGAGGTTAGGAATATCTCCGTAACACCATGTCTATAAAGAACCCCTAGGAAGGGCATGGACCATGTCTATAAAGAACCCCTAGGAAGGGCATGGACCGCGTCTATAAAGAACCCCTAGGAAGGGCATGGACCGCGTCTATAAAGAACCCCTAGGAAGGGCATGGACCGCATCTATAAAGAACCCCTAGGAAGGGCATTGACTGCGTCAGTAAAGAACCCCTAGGAAGGGCATGGACCGCATCTATAAATAACCCCTAGGAAGGGCATGGACCGTGTAACGGCACCCCAATATCAAGGGCAATCAACGCCGTTTACGATGTTCCCTCGCCTAGACACACATCCACTCGCTACCAATATCCACAGCCAAACGACCCTTTCCCATAGGAACCAATCCCCCTGGAAGGACGAGACGCACTCTGTCTTCTTCTGGAGTAGGAATGCCTTTATTATTGAGAAACATTGTAACTTTATACACCATTCAATACACATTATTTAACATGAACAAGGGCCCAGCTCCACCCACACATCACAAGACTCAACACCTCATCCTGACGTCTGCTAGGCTTCAAAAGATCCCACACAATAGAATATAACGATCCCCAATATACATCTTCTCACAAAGTGTTTGGCAGACGGTCTGTCAGGAGACAACAGGTTCTAACCCCTTTACATCTTAAATCCCTTTGTATTGTAAATCCCAGTCTGCCAAGTATAGGGTTAATTACTTCTATTCACACCAGACCTTCCCAAGTCATACTGGACAATAGAATGCAAATTACCTTAATTCCTCACAGCCATGATTACACAAAGTCAGGGCTGTCGGTGATGATATTAGCATCTAAGAGTATGTGCCTAAACATCATGAAGGCGTCACTTTCCAATTAACCTGTTGAGGTCATAATCAAACAGTAGAGAGTTCTTTGTAGGTATCCTGGGGAATATGGTGGATGAATATTACAGACCCAATCTAGATAAAATGTATGTACAGCATTGAATATGGCCATCACAGACCATATTGGGGTTTTCATTCACCTTGTGCCCCTAATAGAGACACAGGGTGATTGACACATAAGAGCCATTGGGGAAGCTGGCGCAAGGGTATTTCATACTTCCTAAGCGATTCTGAGTTCCCCGGGCCTTCCCGTTACATCTCTCCCCTTTCGGCAGGAGACTAACAGAGGGGGGAACCCCAGACGGGTTGACTCCGAAGTTAGTCCATAGGTCCCTTCTTCTAATGCCGGTATCCACACAGTACCCCAAATAAATTTCTCCAAACAGAGCCTTACTTACCCAGCCAACCTCTGCCTCTCTCAGAGAACATACCCGCCGCTGGGGAGAAGACAGGGTGACTGGGCTCAGTCCGTCATGCTGTTGGGGATCTGAGCCGACTGCCCAGCATCCCTGGGGTATACAAGTGGAGACTGAAGTCTCATCCACTTGTGGTAGGTGAAAATCCCCCAGTGCTTGCAAAGCAAGGCTGACATCCTCCTGTCTCACTGTCACACCATTTTCTGGGGTTGTGTCAGTGAGGACTGAAGTCCCATCCAATACCACAGGAACTCCCTCTTCTGTTAGTTGAGAGCAGAGGCCCGTGACACTCGGCTCTGTTGCCAGCTCTTCTGCTGGGTTGCTGTGAGTGGAGACCGCAGTCCCATCCACCGATATCCGCTCAGGTGGCAGTTGTGTGCAGCGGCCAGTAGCATTCTGCCCTGCTGCCAGTGATTCAGCTGGGAGTAAAAGCTTTACCACCTCAGCTTGTTGCTGGAGAGAGGGGCCAACTGCCCCGACTCCCTGAAACTCCACAGTTGTTTCCGGTGCTGGGCAGAGGTTGCCATCACTCTGCCCTGTTGCCAGCACTTCTGCTGGGTACTCCACACCTTCTGCTCTGGTTAACTGTTGGGGAGGGAAAATGGCTGCTTCTCCTCCCTGCATCTCTGAAATCCACTCGGAAAGAGGAACCATCACCTTCTCAACTCGGGCCTCCAAAACTGCCACGGGTGTAGAGCAAGGGTCTGCAGTACTTTGTCCTGCTGTCAGTACTTGGGCAGGCGATGCATAATCCATCACATCCTCTGAACAGTCACTTAAGTCCATACCTTCTGTAATCTGTGGCTGGGGAGATGAGCCAACTGCCCTAGCTCCCTGAAACTCCATATCATCCACTTCGGCTTTAAGGGTGGCAATCTTCAGATTTTCCACTGCCGATTCTTCAGCCAGGCTAGCTCCCTGGAACTCCATATCATCCACTTCGGCTTTAAGGGTGGCAATCTTCAGATTTTCCACTGCTGATTCTTCAGCCAGGATTTCATAGTTGTCAACTGGTATTTCCTGATAGTCCCAGGCAAAGGGAGTCCCACCCTGCTGCTGAGCAGAGTCTAGCAGCTGTTTGTAGGCAATCTCCAGCTCCCATTCCTGAACGGCCAGAAACTCCAAATCTTCCTGTGCCCAGTGCCCTTCCGAGACATTCAGTCTTTGTTCTCTGTGCTCCATTATTTCCTCCAAACGCCACTCCCGATCACTCCCAAAGTCAGGGTCCTCGGACAGCCTCCAATACAACAATCCCAGGCCATTATAGTCAAAGCCTTCCATGGGGCTGTCATCCGCTGACCACTGGCACTCTTGGGCTACATACCACCGGAGGGGTCTGTAGCTCTCGTCCAACCGCATCTCTGCCCGGATCAGCCTGCTTAACTCAGCTGTCCACTCCTGCTTTGGTTGTTCCCCCAATAACAGCATTCTTACTTCATACTGCGACCAGTACCTTACATAGATGGAGGGGAGAATCTTTCCCTGGTGTTGCTGCTCGAGAGCTAGCACTTTCTTCCAGAGTTCGCAGCGGATCGAATCCGACCATCCCAGCAGGACCTCCTCTGATACTGGTCCTCTATGCTGTATCTGCATCTCTCGCAACCTCCTTCTGAATTCCTTTTCCATGGCGGCTGGTATCTGTATCTCTCCTCTCCTTTCAGTTGGTGCTGCTTTTTTAGGTGTTGTCTCTGATTGCCGTATTTCCGCCATTCTCTGCTCATGTTGACGCTCATCCTGCCGCTCGATTTCTCTAATGGCTTCCTGTATGGCGGTCTCTGATGGGTTAGCACCATATAATGCCAAGCGCTCTCGAACTCGTTGCTGAAACAAATCTTCAACTGATCGGGGTCCTGCATCACCATCTCTCTGGTCCATCTCGGCTCTCAAGTAAGTCTTTCAGCGTGGCTTTCCTGCAGGCTGCATAGCTTGGTCATTCACTGTGGTGGCTTGGAGTATCCCAGGAACTGGAGGGAAAATCCCGCTGCTGCCAACCAATGTAACGGCACCCCAATATCAAGGGCAATCAACGCCGTTTACGATGTTCCCTCGCCTAGACACACATCCACTCGCTACCAATATCCACAGCCAAACGACCCTTTCCCATAGGAACCAATCCCCCTGGAAGGACGAGACGCACTCTGTCTTCTTCTGGAGTAGGAATGCCTTTATTATTGAGAAACATTGTAACTTTATACAGGGCCGATCCTAGATATGGTGCGGGGGGTGCAGTTCACCCAGGCGCCACAGAGGTGGGGGCGCTGAAGCGCCAGAGTGCTCCCCTCTATTCTCCACCTCCTCTCCTTGTCCGTGCTAGTCGCCGCCGCCGATGTGTTTTTCAAACCTAAGCCCGGCGTCCCCCCTCCTCCCTCCTCCTTCCTCCTCCTTCCTCCTGTCAGAGGAGGAGAGTGAAGCAGAGCTCAGAGCGGCTCTCTCTGTGTGGAGAGAGACAAGCCGCGCAATGCCGTCGCTGAGGGGGCGGTCCGTGCCTTCTCCTCCTCTCTGTGTCTTAGCTCCTGCCTGCTGCTGCTGTGATCTGTGCTCCACCCGGGCGGCGCGGCTGCACATTGTCCTCTCCTCTTCAGCTGCCGCCGGGTGTTTTTATGTATGTAATGGGGGGGGGACTAATGGAGGGGGCCGGAGGAGGGGTTTGTCCTGGGGGGAGTCTGTACTAATGGGGGGTTTGTCCTGGGGGGGTTTGTCTTGGAGGGGTCTGGACTAATGGGGGGGTTCTTCCTGGGGGGTCTGTATTAATGGAGGGGGGTTTGTCCTGGGGGAGTCTGTACTAATGGAGGCAGGGTTTGTCCTGGGGGAGTCTGTACTAATGGGGGGGTTGTCCTGGAGGGGTCTGTACTAATGGAGGCGGGGTTTGTCTTGGGGGGAGTCTGTACTAATGGGGGGGTTGTCCTGGGGGGTCTGTACTAATAGAGAGGGGGGTTTGTCCTGGAGGGAGTCTGTACTAATGGAGAGGGGGGTTTGTCCTGGGGGGGGTCTGTACTAATGAAGGCTGGGTTTGTCCTGGGGGGAGTCTGTACTAATGGGGGGTTGTCCTGGGGGGGTCTGTACTAATGGAGGGGGGTTTGTCCTGGGGGAAGTCTTTACTAATGGGGGAGTCTGTACTAATGGGGGGTTGTCCTGGAGGGGTCTGTACTAATGGAGGCGGGGTTTGTCTTGGGGGAGTCTGTACTAATGGGGGGGTTGTCCTGGGGGGTCTGTAATAATAGAGAGGGGGGTTTGTCCTGGGGGGAGTCTGTACTAATGGAGAGGGGGGTTTGTCCTGGGGGGGTCTGTACTAATGGAGGCTGGGTTTGTCCTGGGGGGAGTCTGTACTAATGGGGGGTTGTCCTGGAGGGGTCTGTACTAATGGAGGGGGGTTTGTCCTGGGGGGAGTCTTTACTAATGGGGGGTTGTCCTGGAGGGGTCTGGGCTAAGGGGGGGGGTTTGTCCTGGGGGGTCTGTATTAATGGAGGGGGGGTTGTCCTGGGGGAGTCTGTACTAATGGGGGGTTGTCCTGGAGGGGTCTGTACTAATGGAGGCAGGGTTTGTCCTGGGGAGAGTCTGTACTAATGGGGGGTTGTCCTGGAGGGGTCTGTACTAAAGTTGGGGGGTGGTTTGTCCTGGGGCAGTCTGTACTAATGGAGGGGTGGGTTTCTCCTGGGGGGAGTCTGTACTAATGGGGGGTTTGTCCTGGGGGGAGTCTGTACTATTGGGGGGTTGTCCTGAAGGGAGTCTGTACTATGGGGGGTTGTCCTGGAGGGGTCTGTACGAATGGAGGGGGGGTTTGTCTTGGGGGGAGTCTTTACTAATGGGGGGGTTGTCCTGGGGGGTCTGTAATAATAGAGAGAGGGGTTTGTCCTGGGGGGAGTCTGTACTAATGGAGAGGGGGGTTTGTCCTGGGGGGGTCTGTACTAATGGAGGCTGGGTTTGTCCTGGGGGGAGTCTGTACTAATGGGGGGTTGTCCTGGAGGGGTCTGTACTAATGGAGGGGGGTTTGTCCTGGGGGGAGTCTTTACTAATGGGGGGTTGTCCTGGAGGGGTCTGGGCTAAGGGGGGGGTTTGTCCTGGGGGGTCTGTATTAATGGAGGGGGGGTTGTCCTGGGGGAGTCTGTACTAATGGGGGGTTGTCCTGGAGGGGTCTGTACTAATGGAGGCAGGGTTTGTCCTGGGGAGAGTCTGTACTAATGGGGGGTTGTCCTGGAGGGGTCTGTACTAAAGTTGGGGGGTGGTTTGTCCTGGGGAGAGTCTGTACTAATGGGGGGTTGTCCTGGAGGGGTCTGTACTAAAGTTGGGGGGTGGTTTGTCCTGGGGCAGTCTGTACTAATGGAGGGGTGGGTTTCTCCTGGGGGGAGTCTGTACTAATGGGGGGGTTTGTCCTGGGGGGAGTCTGTACTATTGGGGGGTTGTCCTGAAGGGAGTCTGTACTATGGGGGGTTGTCCTGGAGGGGTCTGTACGAATGGAGGGGGGGTTTGTCTTGGGGGGAGTCTTTACTAATGGGAGAGTTTGTCCTGGGGGTCTGTGCTAATGGGGGGTTTGTCCTGGGGAGTCTGTACTAATGGAGATGGATTGGTTTGTCCTGGGGGGGTCTGTACTAATGGAGGGGGTGGTTTGTCCTTGGGGGTCTGTACTGAGGGAGGGGTTTATACTTAGTGGGGAGTCTGCACTGACGGAGGGGGTCTATACTTAGTGGAGCGGGTCTGTACTGAGGGGCGACTATAGGTGGTGGAAGGGGGGTGACGCCACTGCAGCTGCGGGCTCTTCTTTCCCCCCTCCCTCTCCTCCTCGCACGCAATGCTGTACTAGTGAGCGGCGCTTGCCAGCACAGCCGCCGCCCACTATGTTTCTTCCCCCCACCTTCATATCGGCCAGGGAAGAAATAGAATAGAAAAAGGAGCAGAGAAGAGGATTGCGGGACATGTAGTTCGAGGACTGGCAGCCCCACTGTAACAAAGAAACTGCAGCCCACACAGCATGCCCAGCTGAATGGGAGAGAGAGAGAGCCAGGAGCCCAGGAAAGCTTTCAGGGAAGTGCACCCAGGACTCCAGAGGGAGTGGACAGTGCTGAGAGAACACCATCAGAGAGAGAACCCTGCTGCCCTGCGCCACCAGAGTGAAAGCCACACAGCCTGGCGCCATCCCTGGTGTAAAAAAGAATGGAGTCATTGCCAGAATACAGACCTGGGCTCTACCCAGCGGAGTCGCCATGGGCAATTCAGAGTGAGCTGACTCCTGATCAGAGGAACCATTGTTGCTGGGTCAGGTGAGAGGGCCGATCGGCCATTATCTACTAGCGTCCATAGGAACTGCAGTCTCTGACCATCTCCTGTATTATATCTGCAGTCTCTGACCATCTCCTGTAGTATGTCTGCAGTCTCTGACCATCTCCTGTAATATGTCTGCACTCTCTGACCGTATCCTGTAATATGTCTGCACTCTCTGACCATCTCCTGTACTATGATTGCAGTCTCTGACCGTCTCTTGTATCATATCTACAGTCTCTGAGCATCTCCTGTAGTATGTCTTGGGGCACTCTCTAACAGAAGCCCTCTCTGTGTTCATCAGAGAGACTCCCCTCCAGGTCTCATTAGTGTACTCTCTTCCAGTATTTTCTTAATTGTTAAAAGATCATGGGAGGATCCTAGGGTAACGAAGACTTCTTAGGGGAGCATCTCTGTGTTTGAGTCGTTGCCCTAGAAACATTTGTAAAGGGGAGGAGTTGGTAAGATGGTGACCACGCCCATGTGGGGGCGCCAGAAATATTTCTGCACCCAGGCGTCTGTGACCCTAGGATCGGCCCTGACTTTATACACCATTCAATACACATTATTTAACATGAACAAGGGCCCAGCTCCACCCACACATCACAAGACTCAACACCTCATCCTGACGTCTGCTAGGCTTCAAAAGATCCCACACAATAGAATATAACGATCCCCAATATACATCTTCTCACAAAGTGTTTGGCAGACGGTCTGTCAGGAGACAACAGGTTCTAACCCCTTTACATCTTAAATCCCTTTGTATTGTAAATCCCAGTCTGCCAAGTATAGGGTTATTACTTCTATTCACACCAGACCTTCCCAAGTCATACTGAACAATAGAATGCAAATTACCTTAATTCCTCACAGCCATGATTACACAAAGTCAGGGCTGTGGGTGATGATATTAGCATCTAAGAGTATGTGTCTAAACATCATGAAGGCGTCACTTTCCAATTAACCTGTTGAGGTCATAATCAAACAGTAGAGAGTTCTTTGTAGGTATCCTGGGGAATATGGTGGATGAATATTACAGACCCAATCTAGATAAAATGTATGTACAGCATTGAATATGGCCATCACAGACCATATTGGGGTTTTCATTCACCTTGTGCCCCTAATAGAGACACAGGGTGATTGACACATAAGAGCCATTGGGGAAGCTGGCGCAAGGGTATTTCATACTTGAACTGATGTCCACACCGGTATAATAGGATTTTTATAACAGCTTACCTGTAAAATCCTTTTCTTGGAGTACATCACGGGACACAGAGCGACATAGTCATTACTAATGGGTTATATAGTTACCGTCAGGTGCTGGCACTGGCAACTTCCAAAACCGGAAGTACCCTCCCCTATATAAGCCCCTCCCATCCGGGAGTACCTCAGTTTTGTAGCAAAGCAATAAGTGTCCCCAAAAGAGGGGTGGGAGCTCTGTGTCCCGTGATGTACTCCAAGAAAAGGATTTTACAGGTAAGCTGTTATAAAAATCCTATTTTCTTTCTCGTACATCACGGGACACAGAGCGACATAGCCATTACTATGTGGGACGTCCCAAAGCAATGCCCAATGAGGGGGGGGATACACCAAACATAAGCTGAGCGCTATCAGACATGAGGATCTTTTGCGGCCTGCAACACACTGCGCCCAAAGGCGACATCCTCCTGACTTCTAACGCCCACCTGGTAGAACCTAGTAAACGTGTGAACTGAAGACCATGTTGCGGCCTTACAGATTTGAGCCAGGGAGGCCTGGTGATGCACTGCCCATGAAGTTCCAACTGCTCTCGTGGAGTGCGCCCTAACTTTGAACGGAGGCGGTCTCCTTCTCAAGCCATAGGCTTGCATAATCACCTGTCGAATCCACTTGGCTAAAGTAGATTTTGACGCTGCCTGACCCTTTCTGGGGCCTTCCGGCAGAATAAACAAAGTATCCGTTCTGCGAATCTGAGCAGTGGCTTTTAGATAAGCTTTAACTGCTCTTACTACATCCAAAGACTGCAATAACTTTTCCTCTACCGAACTAGGTTTGGGGAAAAAAGAAGGAACAACCACATCTTGGTTCAAATGAAACCTCGATACCACCTTAGGAAGAAAGGCTGGATGAGGACGTAACACTACTCTGTCCTTATGGATAACCAGATATGGCTCTTTACAGGACATAGCTGCTAATTCCGACACTCTTTTAGCCGAACAAATGGCTACTAGAAAAATCAATTTCCTGGTGAGAAGAACCAAGGAAATATGCTGTAATGGTTCAAATGGTTGTTTCTGTAGAACCGACAGAACCAGGTTTAGATCCCATGGACATATGGGAATATTAACCGGAGGATTAATACGCATCACTCCTTGTATAAAGGCTTTGACTAGTGAATGCGAAGCCAAGGGCCTTTGAAAAAATATTGACAAGGCCGAAATCTGACCCTTGATAGTACTCAAGGCAAGCTTCCTATCTACAGCCCACTGTAGGAAGTCCAGAATCCTACCTATTACGTACTTACGTGGATGCCATTTCTTGGCCTCACACCACGCGATGTACGCCTTCCAGATTCTATAGTAGATCTGCCTGGATACCGGTTTCCTGGCATTGATCATGGTAGATACCACAGCATTAGAGAGCCCTCTCTTTTTTAGAATGTGGGCTTCAATAGCCAGGCCGTCAAACTTAGGGCTGGTAAGGAAGGGTGGTATATCGGTCCTTGCGAAAGCAGGTCCGGACGATGTGGGAGGATCCAAGGACTCCCCACAGACATTTTTACAATCTCCGCGTACCATGCTCTTCGGGGCCACGCTGGAGCCACCAGAATCACTGGTTTCTTTTCTACCCTGATTCTGCGGAGTATTCGAGGTAACAATTGTGGCGGTGGAAATGCATATATCAGCTTGAACTGATCCCAAGGGAACATTAGGGCATCCGAGCCGCAAGCTAGGGGATCCCTTGTCCGAGAGACAAACCTGTCCACCTTTGCGTTGAATCTGGATGCTAGCAGATCTACATCCGGTGTTCCCCACCGCTGACATATTGTCCGGAAAACCTCGGGGTGAAGGGACCATTCCCCTGGGCATAATTTTTGGCGACTTAGAAAGTCCGCCTTCCAATTCTCCACTCCTGGAATGAATACCGCGGATATGGCTGGGACATATCTTTCTGCCCATTTCAGGATGCAATTCACTTCCCTCTGGGCTGCACGACTCCTGGTGCCACCCTGATGATTGATATATGCCACTGCTGTGGCATTGTCTGATTGAATTCTGACAGGGGACCCTTGGAGTTTGGATGTCCATGCTACTAGGGCATACCGGGCTGCTCGTATCTCTAAGAGATTGATGGGCAGGGCCTTTTCTGCATCCGACCATCTGCCCTGGAGAGACCATTGCTCCAGTACTGCTCCCCAGCCTATAAGGCTGGCATCTGTAGTGACCACCTTCCAAGAAAACGGACTGAAGGATTTCCCTTTTTCCAGATTCTGGGGAACCAACCACCAACGTAGGCTCTTGCGAACGGAAGGGGAAAAGGACATTGGTAAGTCTAGGGCCTGAACTTTTTTGTTCCAGGCTGACAGTATGGCCCTTTGCAAATTCCTTGAATGGAATTGACCATAGGGTACTGCTTCGAATGATGCCACCATTTTTCCCAGCAGCCTCATGCACAGGCGTATGGACGGCTGTCTTTTTGTACCCACTAGGTGGATCAAATCTCTCAAAGACAACACCTTTTCTCGAGGCAAGAATATTTTTCTCTGGCCTGAATCCAGCCTTAGCCCCAAGTATTCCAGACTTTTGACTGGTTTTAGGGCTGACTTGTCTCGGTTGATAATCCAACCGTGAGATTCCAGATACTCGATTGTCTCGTGAACAACCACTTCTAGTTTTTCCACTGAGTGGTCTATCAGCAACAAGTCGTCTAGATATGCCATTATCGTTACACCTTGTGTTCTTAGATTGGCCAATAATGGGGCCAGAATTTTTGTGAACACTCGTGGTGCTGTGGCCAGACCGAAGGGTAAGGCTCTGAACTGAAAATGGCGCCCTTCTACTGCAAAGCGTAGAAATTTTTGGTGAACTGGAAAGATGGGAATGTGCAAATAAGCATCTTTGATGTCGATCGAGGCTAACCATTCCTTCCCTTGTAGGGCAGTGGCCACCGATCGGATCGACTCCATCCGGAAAGTCCTGATATGCAGGAATTTGTTTAGCCCTTTTAGATTTAATATGGGCCTCACGTCCCCGTTTGGCTTCGGGACTGTAAAGAGGTTTGAGTAAAACCCGAACCCCCATTCTTCCAGGGGAACCTCCATAATTACTCCTTGGAGCAATAGTTGTTCTAGTGCCAACAGGAGGGACTCTCTCTTCCGGGGATCCCTTGGCACGTTTGACCACATAAAATGGGAAGGAGGAGAGTCTTTTAACTCCAATCTGTATCCCAGACTTACTGCGGAGAGCACCTATCTGTTCTGATCGTGTCCCGCCAGGTCTCTGCGAACAACTGGCGTCTTCCCCCCACCCGATTGAGTGGGGGCAACCCTTCATGAATTTGACTTTGGGGGAGGTTTTGTACCTCTCCTGACCCAGGGTTTCTTATTACCCTGCGATTGTCCCTGATTTTTACCCCCGGGATTTGACCGAGGAGGCCGTCGGAACTGTTTCACAGCCGATGCCCCAGGGACTGGAGAAGCAGGCCTCTTAAAAGAGGGACCTCTAACTCTGTTTTTAACCGGCAAGAGTGTACTTTTACCGCTGGAAATTTTCTGGATATATTTGTCCAGGTCTTCCCCGAATAAGCGTTCACCATGAAATGGGAAGCTAACCAGCAATTTTTTACAGGGAGCTTCAGCAGACCAGTTTTTGAGCCATAGAAGCCTGCGCATATGTACTACAGACAGCGTAAGGCGGGAGGCCTGATGGATTGAATCCTTTATGGCGTCAACCGCAAAGCATAAGGCTCTAGGTAGATCAGCTAGGGCAAAGCCTGCTGATCTGGCAAGTCCCTTAAGACCTGTTTCAACTGATCCTTCACTGCTTGGCAGACCCCAATAGCTGCCACTGCTGGTTGTGTCACCAAGCTTGCTGTAGAAAGAAGCAGACTTTCATAAGGACTCCAATTTTTTATCTATTGGGTTCTTGAACATTTGGACATTATCCACCGGACATGTCAGTGATTTATTCACACAAGAGTTGGCTGCGTCCACTGTAGGGACCCTCCATTTTTTGATGAACTTATCCTCCATGGGATAGACCACCGGAAATCTTTTGGGGGGAGTAAATATTTTCTCAGGATGTTCCCAATCCTGGTAAATGAGCCCTTCCAATAAAGGGTGAAGTGGAAAGGAACAGACAGTCTGGGGAGCTTTTAGCGACCCCAGCGAGGAGACAGTAGTGGTTGATGGTTCCGCAAGGTGCATTTTAAATGCTGATCGGACCATGTTAGTCAGAGACTGAACCCATAATCTTTCAGCTTGAGATGCTGAGAAAGGTTCCTCCACTGTTGATTCCTCTATAACAGAATCAACCTCATCCTGATCCCCTTCAGGCAGGTCGATCCCTGTATGGGACTGTTGCTCTGCTAACAGGCACTCTGAAGGAGGAGACGGAGATCGGCGTGCTTTCCCTGACAGGGAGGCAGCGATCAATGTTGACAATCTCTCTCTAATCCTCCCAGAGCTGAGGAAAAAACCTCCTCTGTTACATACACAGGAGCAGGTGAACTGAGGACAGCCACAGTACCAGGTACTCCTGCGGGGTCTCTACGGTCACTAACCTCTGAATTTTCAGGGGAGACTGGTGCAGCAGAAGCATGCCCAAGATCCTCAGAGCCCGATGAGACCCCCTTCGCTTCCTGGAAGATTCAGTTCCGGAGCTTCTGGACGGCATATTCCTAAGCCTAAAGCTGAGGTATTCCAGCCGTAATACACCCCTTTTACTGAGAATAGTCTAGCACAAATGCTGCTATATAACAGTTGGTGTCTACTAAAGTGCCTTTCTAGGGGATGCCTGCATCAACCGCCTCTGTGTGCCTTATTTACTGTTGCTAGCTCTGTCTGTGCACTTCAATAGCCAGCTGTGATTGTGCCTTTAAACACGCTGGACGCCCGCACATGCGCAGTAGCGCCGCGGCGCAACCCGAGCGTCATCCACCAGCTCCGCCCCTTTTTCCAGATCGCCTCTATATATAAAGGCGCCTTCGGCGCTCTTTTTTAAAAAAAAATAAGGAGCTAGATGGGAGCCAGGGTCCCTGCCGCAGGGCCCGGGGATGGATGAGCGCAGCAACAGGGCAGAGGAGACAGCTTCCCAGCAGAGAACTTACCAACTGCCTGGATTTGACTTTGGAAGAAAAAAATCCACATTACAAGAAAAAAGAACCATAGCGGCCTCTAGTGTTTAACACAGGTACCGCGGTCTTACCATTTTTTTTTTTTCTTGCCTACTATTAATTTTTTTTTACATTTTCTTAGTAGTAACAGGCATGCACAGAATATTAGCGGGAATACCTTAGGTAACAGGCAGAAAGACAAAATAGGCTTGGGGGTCCCTCAATAGAACCAAGTTCCCGAGGGCCCCCACTTACCTTTTCCTCGCCGCAGGACTCTGTTTGGTCCACAGAAGCCCAGACTTCACCTATCACGACAGGCATTGTAATTAAACCTTCAGGGACCGGGTTCCCAAGGATTCCACTCCCCTGGACCTGTATAGCACCCTGCACAGAAAACATCTTGGTCGTGGGTATGACCAGAGCTCTGGATCCCAGGGTCCAGCCCTCCTAAGAAAGGCATTACAGGCAAAACCTTGCTCTTCTCTGCAAGGCCCGGGTACCGACCGTTTAGCTATGAAGCTTTTTTGGTCGGATCCGGAATAGCTTACTGAGGCCCAAAAGAACCTGTACGCAAGCTCAGTGAAAAACACATGTTACTTCTTGGCCAACACCTTAGACACTGGCAAAAAACTGAGCTACTCCCGGATGGGAGGGGCTTATATAGGGGAGGGTACTTCCGGTTTTGGAAGGTGCCAGTGCCAGCACCTGAAGGTATCTATATAACCCACATAGTAATGGCTATGTCGCTCTGTGTCCCGTGATGTACGAGAAAGAAAGAGGGACAGCTCTTCTTGCATTTACCGCTCTTCTGCTATCTCCCCATCGCTGCAGCAACATTATAGTGCACTACTTGTTCATCTTGGCAGTATTCCACCACTGGGAGACTACAGATACACGGATTGACTCATGCCCTCCGCAGACAACTTAGAAAGATATTCATGCCTATACCCCACTTCCATCCTGTGAGTAGCCATTTGGCTGTTATTTTTATCTTTTCTCAAATAAATTCCTAACATACTGCACTTAGTAGGCGCATTGTTTTTTCTTTTCTTTGCTGCATATAGAGTCTGCTTCGCTCTACAATTGCTGCCAACGGTGCATATGTTTATAAGACTTGTTTTCAGCATTATATGGACTTCCTAAGAGAGAGACTTTCATATTTTAAACCCTATTGATTTCCATTCGATTTATTTTTATCAGTTAAGGTTTTTGTTCCTTCCTTTTGCGCCGTCATTTGTATTATATTTCATGTCTATAAAGAACCCCTAGGAAGGGCATGAACCGCGTCTATAAAGAACCCCTAGGAAGGGCATGGACCGCGTCTATAAAGAACCCCTAGGAAGGGCATGGGCCCCGTCTATAAAGAACCCCTAGGAAGGGCATGGACTGCGTCTATAAAGAACCCCTAGGAAGGGCATGGACCGCGTCTATAAAGAACCCCTAGGAAGGGCATGGACCGCATCTATAAAGAACCCCTAGGAAGGGCATGGGCCCCGTCTATAAAGAACCCCTAGGAAGGGCATGGACCGCGTCTATAAAGAACCCCTAGGAAGGGCATGGACCGCGTCTATAAAGAACCCCTAGGAAGGGCATGGACCGCATCTATAAAGAACCCCTAGGAAGGACATGGACCGCGTCTATAAAGAACCCCTAGGAAGGGCATGGACCGCGTCTATAAAGAACCCCTAGGAAGGGCATGGACCGCATCTATAAAGAACCCCTAGGAAGGGCATTGACTGCGTCAGTAAAGAACCCCTTGGAAGGGCATGGACCGCATCTATAAAGAACCCCTAGGAAGGGCATGGACCGCGTCTATAAAGAACCCCTAGGAAGGACATGGACCGCGTCTATAAAGAACCCCTAGGAAGGGCATGGACCGCGTCTATAAAGAACCCCTAGGAAGGGCATGGACCATGTCTATAAAGAACCCCTAGGAAGGGCATGGACCGCGTCAGTAAAGAACAACTAGGAAGGGCATGGACCGCATCTATAAAGAACCCCTAGGAAGGGCATGGACCGCGTCTATAAAGAACCCCTAGGAAGGACAAGGACCGCGTCTATAAAGAACCCCTAGGAAGGGCATGGACCGCATCTATAAAGAACCCCTAGGAAGGGCATGGACCATGTCTATAAAGAACCCCTAGGAAGGGCATGGACCGCGTCAGTAAAGAACCCCTAGGAAGGGCATGGACCGCGTCAGTAAAGAACCCCTAGGAAGGGCATGGACCATGTATATAAAGAACCCCTAGGAAGGGCATGGACGGCGTCTATAAAGAACCCCTAGGAAGGGCATGGACCATGTCTATAAAGAACCCCTAGGAAGGGCATGGACCATGTCTATAAAGAACCCCTAGGAAGGGCATGGACCATGTCTATAAAGAACCCCTAGGAAGGGCATGGACCGCGTCTATAAAGAACCCCTAGGAAGGGCATGGACCGCGTCTATAAAGAACCCCTAGGAAGGGCATGGACCGCGTCTATAAAGAACCCCTAGGAAGGGCATGGACCATGTCTATAAAGAACTCCTAGGAAGGGCATGGACCATGTCTATAAAGAACCCATTGGAAGGGCATGGACCGCGTCTATAAAGAACCCCTAGGAAGGGCATGGACCGCGTCTATAAAGAACCCCTAGGAAGGGCATGGACCGCGTCTATAAAGAACCCCTAGGAAGGGCATGGACCGCGTCTATAAAGAATCCCTAGGAAGGGCATGGACGGCGTCTATAAAGAACCCCTAGGAAGGGCATGGACCATGTCTATAAAGAACCCCTAGGAAGGGCATGGACCGCGTCTATAAAGAACCCTTTGGAAGGGCATGGACCGCGTCTATAAAGAACCCCTAGGAAGGGCATGGACCGCGTCTATAAAGAACCCCTAGGAAGGGCATGGACCATGTCTATAAAGAACTCCTAGGAAGGGCATGGACCATGTCTATAAAGAACCCATTGGAAGGGCATGGACCGCGTCTATAAAGAACCCCTAGGAAGGGCATGGACCACGTCTATAAAGAACCCCTAGGAAGGGCATGGACCGCGTCTATAAAGAACCCCTAGGAAGGGCATGGACCGCATTGGAGTAAGATTCGATGTCTCCATGTTTACCATCATTTGAAGGTAGAAACATAGAAAAGTGACGGCAGAAAAAGACAGAGTAGCCCATTGAGCCTGTCTATTTTTTTGGGGTTGTTTTTTTCTTTAACTTTGTTGTCTGACTATAGATCTATGTTTATCCCAAGCATGCTTGAAGCCATTTAGTGTTGAGAGGAGGCGTAGATCACGCTGGACTGACTCGATTGGTCACTGGACTGACTCGATCGGTCACTGCTGTAGGTTATATAAGGTGTGGGCAGATGGGAAGAGTTGGTTTCCAGAGGTTGGTGCCCGATTGGAGGAAATGGTGGTGGTGAGCCCCGTTAGGGCCTGGGCTGCTACCTCGGGGTACGGCTTTGGTGTCGACTCCGCGTTTCTTTGGAAAGAAGTGAAAGTAAAGGAGCGCCCGGTATCCAGTAAATGTAGGTATTATGGGGTCTCATTTTATTGCTGAAACTTCAAATAAAACATCTTTAATACCTACATTTATTGGATACAGGGCGCTCCTTTACTTTCACTTATTTACTATTGACTGTCTGACTACCTATGTTGGTAGTTTATTCCAGTCATCAACTACTCTTTCAGTAAAATAATACTTCCTATGATTCGTTTTGAACTTTCCTCCAGTTAGTTGGAGGTCATGTCCCCGTGTTCCTGATTTTGGTTTCATATTGAAAATGACGTCCTCCTGAACCTCATTCACCCCCTTCATGTATCCACTTCCATACTGGGCCTGTTCTGGCACTCCTCTCCTACATTCAAAAATCATCTTTTTTTTGCTAGAAATTTACTACCCCCAATTATTATACATTGCAGTCGTAGCAATTTTTTATGTCACACGGTATTTGCGCAGCAATTTTTCAAACGGCCTCCGAAGATCATAGAGACTGCCGGGGACCATGTGATCCACGGTATTCTCTATGGTGAACTTCCACCACCGGCGGATTCCTTATCCACCTGCAGCTCTCTGCCCAGAGGACCATCCCCTGTCACCTGTAGCTCTCGGCCCAGGGGACCATACCCTGTCACCTGTAGCTCTCGGCCCAGGGGACCATCCCCTGTCACCTGCAGCTCTCTGCCCAGGGGACCATCTCATGTCACCTGCAGCTCTCTGCCCAGGGGACCATCCCATGTCACCTGCAGCTCTCTGCCCAGGGGACCATCCCATGTCACCTGCAGCTCTCTGCCCAGGGGACCATCCCATGTCACCTGCAGCTCTCTGCTCAGGGGACCATCCCCTGTCACCTGTAGCTCTCTGCCCAGGGGACCATCCCATGTCACCTGCAGCTCTCTGCCCAGGGGACCATCCCATGTCACCTGCAGCTCTCTGCCCAGGGGACCATCCCATGTCACCTGCAGCTCTCTGCCCAGGGGACCATCCCATGTCACCTGTAGCTCTCGGCCCAGGGGACCATCCCATGTCACCTGCAGCTCTCGGCCCAGGGGACCATCCCATGTCACCTGCAGCTCTCTGCCCAGGGGACCATCCCATGTCACCTGCAGCTCTCTGCTCAGGGGACCATCCCCTGTCACCTGTAGCTCTCGGCCCAGGGGACCATACCCTGTCACCTGTAGCTCTCGGCCCAGGGGACCATCCCATGTCACCTGCAGCTCTCTGCCCAGGGGACCATCCCATGTCACCTGCAGCTCTCTGCCCAGGGGACCATCCCATGTCACCTGCAGCTCTCTGCTCAGGGGACCATCCCCTGTCACCTGTAGCTCTCGGCCCAGGGGACCATCCCATGTCACCTGTAGCTCTCGGCCCAGGGGACCATCCCATGTCACCTGCAGCTCTCTGGACGAATTCCAGTCCGGATTTCGACCTGGACATGGAACAGAGACGAGCCTCATCTGTGTCTATGATGATGTCCTTCACAGCTTGGACAGGGGTGACTCAGTATCTCTGGTTCTTTTGGATCTGTCGGCCGCATTTGATACCATTAATCATGGAATCTTATTGGAGCGGATGAGATCTGTTTTGGGTATGAGTGGGTCGGCTTTGGCATGGGTGGCCTCTTTCTTAGAGGGCAGAGTTAAGGGAGTCAAGACTGGCCCCTTCTACTCTAAGTACACTGCCCTGGATTGCGGAGTACCACAGGGCTCTGCCTTGTCTCCCCTACTGTTTAATATCTATATGAGGCCCCTTGCCGACCTGCTAAAGTCCCACGCTGTCCATTACCATGTTTATGCGGACGACACCCAGGTCTACCTAAAGACTCCCAGGAACCAGACGGCTAATGCCACCCTTGCCAGCTGTTTGGAGGCCATCAACACATGGATGTCTGCCAACTTCCTGAAACTTAATGGGGGAAAAACTGAGGTGATCATCTTCAGCGATCTGGCCACCCTTCCAGATATCCCACCTTGGCCTTCCTCATTTGGTCCTGCTCCGGAGGTGGCCCCCCCAGGTCCATGATCTGGGATTCGTCCTAGATTCAGGTTTAACCCTTGCTCCTCAGGTAAAGAGGCTTGTCAGTGCATGTCACTGGCAGCTAAAACTCCTGAGGGGGCTGTTTAAATATTTGGATATCTCGGCAGGTAGCTGCCTAGACTACTGCAACTCTCTTTATCTGGGATTGCCAAAGATGTTAGTGCAGAAGCTTCAACTTATTCAAAATGCTGCGGCTAGGTTACTCACGGATGTCCCGCTGAGGAATCATATCACCCCTGCCCTGTCCTCTGCGCCTTGCACTGGCTGCAGGTCCACTATCGTACCTTATTTAAGGTTGGATGTATTATGTTTAAGATAATGAGAGGCCTGGCCCCAAGCTATCTCTGCTCTCGTTTTCATAAACAAGCTTTAGTTAGATCACTCAGATCTACTGGCAGAGATCTCCTCCACATCTCGGTGCCCAAGAAGATCCGGCGTGGTGGTCGGGCCTTCTCCCACCAGGGTGCCATTTTGTGGAATAGCCTCCCTATCAAGCTCCAGGAGGCCCCTACTTATTTCACGCAAGCCTTCCCTGCGTAGCCTCTTTCTTCCACCCTTTCTGCTGCTCTGTGCTGCTTCTGGTTCCTGGGTCCTCTTTTCCCAGGAACTCTGCTATGCGCGTCGGGACCCTTCGGGGTAAGACCGCACTATATTAAGATACCTCTCAACTCAACTTACTCAACTCTGCCCAGGGGACCATCCCATGTCACCTATAGAGCTCTGAGGAAAGGAAGGTGCGCCAAACTAAGTGCAGTATTAACGTTTTAATAACCATTAATAAAAACAGCCAAATGGCTACTCACAAATAGGAAGAAGTAATCAGGCATGTAGAGTGTAAATAGCATACAGGGTCCGGTGTCATCAACAGTCCGAGGGAAAGATGTAGGTCCCAGATGGAGAATAAGGCTGAAGGCTGAAGGCAGATGTAGTGTCAGCAATGGAAGTCCTGGGTGTAGAGATGCTGTTTGTATGTTGTTATTCTTCCTACAATCTCTACGCCCTGCATCTCTACGCCCAGGACTTCCATTGCTGACACTACATCTGCCTTCAGCCTTCAGCCTTATTCTCCATCTGGGACCTACATCTTTCCCTCGGACTGTTGATGACACCGGACCCTGTATGCTATTTACACTCTACATGCCTGATTACTTCTTCCTATTTGTGAGTAGCCATTTGGCTGTTTTTATTAATGGTTATTAAAACGTTAATACTGCACTTAGTTTGGCGCACCTTCCTTTCCTCATTTATCTTCCAGAGCCTGCTTCTGCCTATGGTAGCTGCCGCTGGTGCATACATCATCTGATGGACATTGGAATAATTTATAGTGTATTTTCCAGTGACATTCTAACTCCTATTATACCAGAACTATTTTGCGCCATTTTTACCTTTACCTATAGAGCTCTGCCCGGGGGACCATCTCATGTCACCTGTAGCTCTCTGCCCAGGGGACCATCTCATGTCACCTGCAGCTCTCTGCCCAGGGGACCATCCCATGTCACCTGTAGCTCTCTGCCCAGGGGACCATCTCATGTCACCTGCAGCTCTCTGCCCAGGGGACCATCCCATGTCACCAGCAGCTCTCTGCACAGGGGACCATCCCATGTCACCAGCAGCTCTCTGCCCAGGGGACCATCCCATGTCACCAGCAGCTCTCTGCCCAGGGGACCATCCCATGTCACCTGCAGCTCTCTGCCCAGGGGACCATCCCATGTCACCTGTAGCTCTCTGCCCAGGGGACCATCTCATGTCACCTGCAGCTCTCTGCCCAGGGGACCATCCCATGTCACCAGCAGCTCTCTGCACAGGGGACCATCCCATGTCACCAGCAGCTCTCTGCCCAGGGGACCATCCCATGTCACCAGCAGCTCTCTGCCCAGGGGACCATCCCATGTCACCTGCAGCTCTCTGCCCAGGGGACCATCCCATGTCACCTGTAGCTCTCTGCCCAGGGGACCATCTCCTGTCACCTGTAGCTCTCTGCCCAGGGGACCATCCCATGTCACAGGGGAAGAGGGGCTCAAGGAGTCAGAAAACACAGAATTCAGCAGTTTCATATTCGGACCCCTCTGTTGTGTCCTATTATCATGCAGCGCCATTATATAGATGCAGCTTACCAACACACAGGCCACCGAGAGATCCAGGACAGTTCTGTGGTTAAATATAAACAGAATGGCTGTCATCAGGAAGAGTAGGAACCAATAGAAAGGGATGTCCACAAGGAGCTGTCCACACCAGTATGCCGAAGGGAAGAGGCCGGAGATATGCAGCTGGGACCGAGCTTTTACCTAGATGTCAGGAGGAAAGAATGAATACTTTGTTCTATCCCACAGTGAGTACTGACATTCAAGAGAAGTACACAGAAGCTATAGGGGTGTCCAGAGGGAACAGAGCGAGATACACCAACACTCAGAGGAAGAACCTGAAGGTTATAGGGGTGTCCAGAGGGAACAGAGCGAGATACACCAACACTCAAAAGGAAGAACCTGAAAGTTAGAGGGATGTCAGGAGGAAAAGAGCTACCGTAGTTAGACCGATACTCAGAAGAACATGATAGGTTCTGTAACGAAACGTCCCACACTCCGCTTGAGTGATTTTGTCATACACCGCTTCCTCCCAGTCTGAATATAGATATCAGATATTCCAACCGCTATCAACAACAAACAAGACGATACTCGTTTGATTGCTGAACATGAACTGTTTATTACAACCAGAAAAAAGTCTTATATACAGTTGAGGAGGAGGTTCCTACCTCCTGCTCATATTACTCTAACAATACACCTGTAACCAAAAACATTAATTAACATGAGCTAATTAACTAATCCCTTAAAGAAGCTAATATGACTCTGTGCCCTCCTGGGCATTGTTCTGATTAATCAGGATTTCACTACAGGTCAGACTTGTTGTCACCGAGCTTCACACAGCAGATGATACATTATCATAAGTATAAACACAGGACATCTTCTCACAATAGCAGGAGCTCCAGTAGGAGTCGACCGATCTTCTACATTGTACAGAGGCCAATGGGATCAGCTCTTTCAACTAACATGTTGAGTTCCGAATCAAACAAACCAAGAATAGTCTTTACCTCTATCCTGGGAGATGATGTGGATAAACATTACTGTCCCATTTTAAGTAATCCAAGACATAACTTTTTCAGTCACCCTGTGCCAGGATAGCACAGGGTGACTTATACATAAGAGGTGACTTAGACATAAGAGGTGCATGGGGAGCTGATTCTAGGGTTCTAGGGGTGTGCAGAGGGAAAGAAGAAGAGAACGATATACAACACCCAGGGTGTCAGGAGGGGGAAAAAAAAAAGGAGAGAGCTAGTTAGGTTCTAGAGAGAAAGAAGCAGGTGAGATACACCAACACTCAGAAGAAGAACCTGAAGGTTATAGGGGTGTCCAGAGGGAAGGGAATGAGATACACCAACACTCAGAAGAAGAACCTGAAGGTTATAGGGGTGTCCAGAGGGAAGGGAATGAGATACACTAGCACTCAGAAGAAGAACCTGAAGGTTATAGGGGTGTCCAGAGGGAAGGGAATGAGATACACCAACACTCAGAAGAAGAACCTGAAGGTAAAAGGGGTGTCCAGAGGGAAGGGAATGAGATACACCAACACTCAGAAGAACCTGAAGGTTATAGGGGTGTCCAGAGGGAAGGGAATGAGATACACCAACACTCAGAAGAAGAACCTGAAGGTTATAGGGGTGTCCAGAGGGAAGGGAATGAGATACACCAACACTCAGAAGAAGAACCTGAAGGTTATAGGGGTGTCCAGAGGGAAGGGAATGAGATACACCAACACTCAGAAGAACCTGAAGGTTATAGGGGTGTCCAGAGGGAAGGGAATGAGATACACCAACACTCAGAAGAAGAACCTGAAGGTTATAGGGGTGTCCAGAGGGAAGGGAATGAGATACACCAACACTCAGAGGAAGAACCTGAAGGTTATAGGGGTGTCCAGAGGGAAGGGAATGAGATACACCAACACTCAGAAGAAGAACCTGAAGGTTAGAGGGGTGTCCAGAGGGAAGGGAATGAGATACACCAACACTCAGAGGAAGAACCTGAAGGTTATAGGGGTATCCAGAGGGAAGGGAATGAGATACACCAACACTCAGAAGAAGAACCTGAAGGTTATAGGGGTGTCCAGAGGGAAGGGAATGAGATACACCAACACTCAGAGGAAGAACCTGAAGGTTATAGGGGTGTCCAGAGGGAAGGGAATGAGATACACCAACACTCAGAAGAAGAACCTGAAGGTTATAGGGGTGTCCAGAGGGAAGGGAATGAGATACACCAACACTCAGAGGAAGAACCTGAAGGTTATAGGGGTGTCCAGAGGGAAGGGAATGAGATACACCAACACTCAGAAGAAGAACCTGAAGGTTATAGGGGTGTCCAGAGGGAAGGGAATGAGATACACCAACACTCAGAAGAAGAACCTGAAGGTTATAGGGGTGTCCAGAGGGAAGGGAATGAGATACACCAACACTCAGAGGAAGAACCTGAAGGTTATAGGGGTGTCCAGAGGGAAGGGAATGAGATACACCAACACTCAGAGGAAGAACCTGAATGTTATAGGGGTGTCCAGAGGGAAGGGAATGAGATACACCAACACTCAGAAGAAGAACCTGAAGGTTATAGGGGTGTCCAGAGGGAAGGGAATGAGACACACCAACACTCAGAAGAAGAACCTGAAGGTTATAGGGGTGTCCAGAGGGAAGGGAATGAGATACACCAACACTCAGAAGAAGAACCTGAAGGTTATAGGGGTGTCCAGAGGGAAGGGAATGAGATACACCAACACTCAGAGGAAGAACCTGAAGGTTATAGGGGTATCCAGAGGGAAGGGAATGAGATACACCAACACTCAGAAGAAGAACCTGAAGGTTATAGGGGTGTCCAGAGGGAAGGGAATGAGATACACCAACACTCAGAGGAAGAACCTGAAGGTTATAGGGGTGTCCAGAGGGAAGGGAATGAGATACACCAACACTCAGAAGAAGAACCTGAAGGTTATAGGGGTGTCCAGAGGGAAGGGAATGAGATACACCAACACTCAGAGGAAGAACCTGAAGGTTATAGGGGTATCCAGAGGGAAGGGAATGAGATGCACCAACACTCAGAAGAAGAACCTGAAGGTTATAGGGGTGTCCAGAGGGAAGGGAATGAGATACATCAACACTCAGAAGAAGAACCTGAAGGTTATAGGGGTGTCCAGAGGGAAGGGAATGAGATACACCAACACTCAGAAGAACCTGAAGGTTATAGGGGTGTCCAGAGGGAAGGGAATGGGATACACCAACACTCAGAAGAAGAACCTGAAGGTTATAGGGGTGTCCAGAGGGAAGGGAATGAGATACACCAACACTCAGAGGAAGAACCTGAATGTTATAGGGGTGTCCAGAGGGAAGGGAATGAGATACACCAACACTCAGAAGAAGAACCTGAAGGTTATAGGGGTGTCCAGAGGGAAGGGAATGAGATACACCAACACTCAGAAGAAGAACCTGAAGGTTATAGGGGTGTCCAGAGGGAAGGGAATGAGATACACCAACACTCAGAGGAAGAACCTGAAGGTTATAGGGGTGTCCAGAGGGAAGGGAATGAGATACACCAACACTCAGAAGAAGAACCTGAAGGTTATAGGGGTGTCCAGAGGGAAGGGAATGAGATACACCAACACTCAGAGGAAGAACCTGAAGGTTATAGGGGTATCCAGAGGGAAGGGAATGAGATACACCAACACTCAGAAGAAGAACCTGAAGGTTATAGGGGTGTCCAGAGGGAAGGGAATGAGATACACCAACACTCAGAAGAAGAACCTGAAGGTTATAGGGGTGTCCAGAGGGAAGGGAATGAGATACACCAACACTCAGAAGAAGAACCTGAAGGTTATAGGGGTGTCCAGAGGGAAGGGAATGAGATACACCAACACTCAGAAGAAGAACCTGAAGGTTATAGGGGTGTCCAGAGGGAAGGGAATGAGATACACCAACACTCAGAGGAAGAACCTGAAGGTTATAGGGGTATCCAGAGGGAAGGGAATGAGATACACCAACACTCAGAAGAAGAACCTGAAGGTTATAGGGGTGTCCAGAGGGAAGGGAATGAGATACACCAACACTCAGAAGAAGAACCTGAAGGTTATAGGGGTGTCCAGAGGGAAGGGAATGAGATACACCAACACTCAGAAGAAGAACCTGAAGGTTATAGGGGTGTCCAGAGGGAAGGGAATGAGATACACCAACACTCAGAGGAAGAACCTGAAGGTTATAGGGGTGTCCAGAGGGAAGGGAATGAGATACACCAACACTCAGAGGAAGAACCTGAAGGTTATAGGGGTGTCCAGAGGGAAGGGAATGAGATACACCAACACTCAGAAGAAGAACCTGAAGGTTATAGGGGTGTCCAGAGGGAAGGGAATGAGATACACCAACACTCAGAGGAAGAACCTGAAGGTTATAGGGGTGTCCAGAGGGAAGGGAATGAGATACACCAACACTCAGAAGAAGAACCTGAAGGTTATAGGGGTGTCCAGAGGGAAGGGAATGAGATACACCAACACTCAGAAGAAGAACCTGAAGGTTATAGGGGTGTCCAGAGGGAAGGGAATGAGATACACCAACACTCAGAAGAAGAACCTGAAGGTTATAGGGGTGTCCAGAGGGAAGGGAATGAGATACACCAACACTCAGAAGAAGAACCTGAAGGTTATAGGGGTGTCCAGAGGGAAGGGAATGAGATACACCAACACTCAGAGGAAGAACCTGAAGGTTATAGGGGTGTCCAGAGGGAAGGGAATGAGATACACCAACACTCAGAGGAAGAACCTGAAGGTTATAGGGGTATCCAGAGGGAAGGGAATGAGATACACCAACACTCAGAGGAAGAACCTGAAGGTTATAGGGGTGTCCAGAGGGAAGGGAATGAGATACACCAACACTCAGAGGAAGAACCTGAAGGTTATAGGGGTGTCCAGAGGGAAGGGAATGAGATACACCAACACTCAGAAGAAGAACCTGAAGGTTATAGGGGTGTCCAGAGGGAAGGGAATGAGATACACCAACACTCAGAAGAAGAACCTGAAGGTTATAGGGGTGTCCAGAGGGAAGGGAATGAGATACACCAACACTCAGAGGAAGAACCTGAAGGTTATAGGGGTATCCAGAGGGAAGGGAATGAGATACACCAACACTCAGAAGAAGAACCTGAAGGTTATAGGGGTATCCAGAGGGAAGGGAATGAGATACACCAACACTCAGAGGAAGAACCTGAAGGTTATAGGGGTATCCAGAGGGAAGGGAATGAGATACACCAACACTCAGAGGAAGAACCTGAAGGTTATAGGGGTGTCCAGAGGGAAGGGAATGAGATACACCAACACTCAGAGGAAGAACCTGAAGGTTATAGGGGTGTCCAGAGGGAAGGGAATGAGATACACCAACACTCAGAAGAAGAACCTGAAGGTTATAGGGGTGTCCAGAGGGAAGGGAATGAGATACACCAACACTCAGAGGAAGAACCTGAAGGTTATAGGGGTGTCCAGAGGGAAGGGAATGAGATACACCAACACTCAGAAGAAGAACCTGAAGGTTATAGGGGTGTCCAGAGGGAAGGGAATGAGATACACCAACACTCAGAAGAAGAACCTGAAGGTTATAGGGGTGTCCAGAGGGAAGGGAATGAGATACACCAACACTCAGAAGAAGAACCTGAAGGTTATAGGGGTGTCCAGAGGGAAGGGAATGAGATACACCAACACTCAGAGGAAGAACCTGAAGGTTATAGGGGTGTCCAGAGGGAAGGGAATGAGATACACCAACACTCAGAAGAAGAACCTGAAGGTTATAGGGGTGTCCAGAGGGAAGGGAATGGGATACACCAACACTCAGAAGAAGAACCTGAAGGTTATAGGGGTGTCCAGAGGGAAGGGAATGAGATACACCAACACTCAGAAGAAGAACCTGAAGGTTATAGGGGTGTCCAGAGGGAAGGGAATGAGATACACCAACACTCAGAAGAAGAACCTGAAGGTTATAGGGGTGTCCAGAGGGAAGGGAATGAGATACACCAACACTCAGAAGAAGAACCTGAAGGTTATAGGGGTGTCCAGAGGGAAGGGAATGAGATACACCAACACTCAGAGGAAGAACCTGAAGGTTATAGGGGTGTCCAGAGGGAAGGGAATGAGATACACCAACACTCAGAAGAAGAACCTGAAGGTTATAGGGGTGTCCAGAGGGAAGGGAATGAGATACACCAACACTCAGAAGAAGAACCTGAAGGTTATAGGGGTGTCCAGAGGGAAGGGAATGAGATACACCAACACTCAGAGGAAGAACCTGAAGGTTATAGGGGTGTCCAGAGGGAAGGGAATGGGATACACCAACACTCAGAAGAAGAACCTGAAGGTTATAGGGGTGTCCAGAGGGAAGGGAATGAGATACACCAACACTCAGAAGAAGAACCTGAAGGTTATAGGGGTGTCCAGAGGGAAGGGAATGAGATACACCAACACTCAGAAGAAGAACCTGAAGGTTATAGGGGTGTCCAGAGGGAAGGGAATGAGATACACCAACACTCAGAAGAAGAACCTGAAGGTTATAGAGTTGTCTACATGGAAATGAGGCGATAGAGTTATACCAACACTCAAGAGAAGTATGTGATAGGTTCTAGGGGTGTCTAAAGGGAAGTAGGAAGAGAGTGAGATACATGAACACCCAGAAGGAAACCCTGAAGGAAATGAGGGGAACAGAATGTTATATGACACTCAGAATAATAACATGCAGACTATAGTATAGGGGTGTCAGAAAGTTAAAACGTCATTGAGGAGAGGAAGGGAGGTTCTAGGCGTGCTGATAAAACATAAGAAGAGAGTGAGATACACCAACATACAGAAGAACCTGAGGGTTACGGGGTGTCAGGAGGAGAAATGAGGGGAGAGCTAGTTACACCGACACTCAGGACAGGAAGCTGGAGGTTAAAGGAGGTGACAAGACTGGAAGGAAGACGTTTTATATATCTTTTTAACTCACCTTTGTGTCCTCGATGCTGCTCATGGCAAAATGGGGGGCCATGCCCGTAGCAAATACTATAGCAAAGAAGGTTGTATGAAGCATAAATGTATTGTCTTCTAGCCTGGACTAGAGAAAGAGGAGTCTGGTTAGCAAATGAGTATTGATGCTGGAAAATAATAGGATTTTTATAACAGCTTACCTGTAAAATCATTTTCTTGGAGTACATCACGGGACACAGAGCGACATAGTCATTACTAATGGGTTATATAGTTACCGTCAGGTGCTGGCACTGGCAACTTCCAAAACCGGAAGTACCCTCCCCTATATAAGCCCCTCCCATCCGGGAGCACCTCAGTTTTGTAGCAAAGCAATAAGTGTCCCCAAAGAGGGGTGGGAGCTCTGTGTCCCGTGATGTACTCCAAGAAAAGGATTTTACAGGTAAGCTGTTATAAAAATCCTATTTTCTTTTTCGTACATCACGGGACACAGAGCGACATAGTCATTACTAATGGGATGTCCTAAAGCAATGCCAAATGAGGGGGGGGATACACCATATATAAGCTGAGTGCTATCAGACATGAGGATCTTTTGCGGCCTGCAACACACTGCGCCCAAAGGCGACATCCTCCTGACTTCTAACGTCCACCTGGTAGAACCTAGTAAACGTGTGTACTGAAGACCATGTTGCGGCCTTACAGATTTGAGCCAGGGAGGCCTGGTGATGCACTGCCCATGAAGTTCCAACTGCTCTCGTGGAGTGCGCCCTAACTTTGAACGGAGGCGGTCTACTTCTCAAGCTATAGGCTTGTATTATGACCTGTCGAATCCACTTGGCTAAAGTAGATTTTGACGCTGCCTGACCCTTTCTGGGGCCTTCCGGCAGAATAAACAAAGTATCCGTTCTGCGAATCTGAGCAGTGGCTTTTAGATAAGCTTTAACTGCTCTTACTACATCCAAAGAATGCAATAACTTTTCCTCTACCGAAGTAGGCTTGGGGAAAAAAGAAGGAAGAACCACATCTTGGTTCAAATGAAAACTCGATACCACCTTAGGAAGAAAGGCTGGATGAGGACGTAACACTACTCTGTCCTTATGGATAACCAGATATGGCTCCTTACAGGACATAGCTGCTAATTCCGATACTCTTTTAGCCGAACAAATGGCTACTAGAAAAATCAATTTCCTGGTGAGAAGCACCAAGGAAATATGCTGTAATGGTTCAAATGGTTGTTTCTGTAGAACCGACAGAACCAAGTTTAGATCCCATGGACATATGGGAATATTAACCGGAGGACTAATACGCATCACTCCTTGTATAAAGGCTTTGACTAGTGAATGCGAAGCCAAGGGCCTTTGAAAAAATATTGACAAGGCCGAAATCTGACCTTTGATAGTACTCAAGGCAAGCTTCCTATCTACAGCCCATTGTAGGAAGTCCAGAATTCTACCTATTACGTATTTACGTGGATGCCATTTCCTGGCCTCACACCAGGCGATGTACGCCTTCCAGATTCTATAGTAGATCTGCCTGGATACCGGTTTCCTGGCATTGATCATGGTAGACACCACAGCATTAGAGAGCCCTCTCTTTTTTAGAATGTGGGCTTCAATAGCCAGGCCGTCAAACCTAGGGCTGGTAAGGAAGGGTGGTATATCGGTCCCTGCGAAAGCAGGTCCGGACGATGTGGGAGGGTCCAAGGACTCCCCACAGACATTTTTACGATCTCCGCGTACCATGCTCTTCGGGGTCACGCTGGAGCCACCAGAATCACTGGTTTCTTTTCTACCCTGATTCTGCGGAGTAATCGAGGTAACAATTGTGGCGGTGGGAATGCATATATCAGCTTGAACTGATCCCAAGGGAACACTAGGGCATCCGAGCCGCACGCTAGGGGATCCCTTGTCCAAGAGACAAACCTGTCCACTTTCGTGTTGAACCTGGATGCTAGCAGATCTACATCCGGTGTTCCCCACCGCTGACATATTGTCCGGAAAACCTCGGGGTGAAGGGACCATTCCCCTGGGCATAATTGCTGGCGACTTAGAAAGTCCGCCTTCCAATTCTCCACTCCTGGAATGAATACCGCGGATATGGCTGGGACATATTTTTCTGCCCATTTCAGGATGTAATTTACTTCCCTCTGGGCTGCACGACTCCTGGTGCCCCCCTGATGATTGATATATGCCACTGCTGTGGCATTGTCTGATTGAATTCTGACAGGGGACCCTTGGAGTTTGGATGTCCATGCTACTAGGGCATACCGGGCTGCTCGTATCTCTAAGAGATTGATGGGCAGGGCCTTTTCTGCATCCGACCATCTGCCCTGGAGAGACTATTGCTCCAGTACTGCTCCCCAGCCTATAAGGCTGGCATCTGTAGTGACCACCTTCCAAGAAATCGGACTGAAGGATTTCCTTTTCCAGATTCTGGGGAACCAACCACCAACGGAGGCTCTTGCGAACGGAAGGGGACAAGGACATTGTAAGTCTAGGGCCTGAACTTTTTTGTTCCAGGCTGACAGTATGGCCCCTTGCAAATTCCTTGAATGGAATTGACCGTAGGGTACTGCTTCGAATGATGCCACCATTTTTCCCAGCAGCCTCATATACAGGCGTATGGACGGCTGTCTTTTTTGTACCCACTAAGTGGATCAAATCTTTCAAAGACAACACCTTTCCTCGAGGCAAGAATATTTTTCTCTGGCCTGAATCCAACCTTAGCCCCAAGTATTCCAGACTTTTGACTGGTTTTTAGGGCTGACTTGTCTCGGTTGATAATCCAACCGTGAGATTCCAGATACTTGATCGTCTTGTGAACGACCACGTCTAGTTTTTTCACTGAGTGGTCTATCGGCAACAAGTCATCCAGATATGCCATTATCATTACACCTTGTGTTCTTAGATTGGCCAATAAAGGGCCAGAATTTTTGTAAACACTCGTGGTGCTGTGGCCAAACCGAAGGGTAAGGCTCTGAACTGAAAATGGCGCCCTTCTACTGCAAAGCGTAGAAATTTTTGGTGGACTGGAAAGATGGGAATATGCAATAAGCATCTTTGATGTCGATCGCGGCTAACCAATCCTCCCCTTGTAGGGCAGTGGCCACCGATCGGATCGACTCCATCGGAAAGTCCTGATATACAGGAATTTGTATAGCCCTTTTAGAATTAATATGGGCCTCCCGTCCGCGTTTGCTTCGGGACTGTAAAGAGGTTTGAGTAAAACCCGAACCCTCATTCTTCCAGGGGAACCTCCATAATTACTCCTTGGAGCAATAGTTGTTCTAGTGCCAACAGGAGGGATCCTCTCTTCCGGGGATCCCTTGGCACGTTTGACCTCAAAAATGGGAAGGAGGAGAGTCTTTTAACTCCAAACTGTATCCCAAACCTACTGCGGAGAGCACCTATCTGTCTTGATCGTGTCCCGCCAGGTCTCTTGCGAACAACTGGAGTCCTCCCCCCACCCGACTGAGTGGGGGCTTCAATGAATTTAACTTTGGGGGAGGTTTTGTACCTCCCCTGACCCAGGGTTTCTCATTACCCTGCTACTGTCCCTGTTTTTTACCCCCGGGATTTGACCGAGGAGGCCGTCGGAACTGTTACACAGCCGATGCCCCAGGGACTGGAGAAGCAGGCCTCTTAAAGAGGGACCTCTAACTCTGCTTTTAACCGGCAAGAGCGTATTTTTACCGCTGGAAATTTTCTGGATATATTAGTCCAGGTTTTCCCTGAATAAGCGTTCACCATGAAATGGGACGCTAACCAGCCATTCTTTACAGGGAGCTTCAGCAGACCAGTTTTTGAGCCATAGGAGCCTACGCATATGTACTATAGACAGCGTAAGGCGGGAGGCCTGATGGACTGAATCCTTTATAGCGTCAACCGCAAAGCATAAGGCTCTAGGTAGATCAGCTAGGGCAAAGCCTGCTGATCTGTCAAGTCCCTCAAGACCTGTTTCAACTGATCCTTCACTGCTTAGCAGACCCCAATAGCTGCTACTGCTGGTTGTATCACCAAGCAGATTTTCATAAGGACTCCAATCTTTTATCTATTGGGTTCTTGAACATTTGGACATTATCCACCGGACATGTCAGTGATTTATACATACAAGAGATGGCTGCGTCCACTGTAGGGACCTTCCATTTTTTTTTTTTTTGATGAACTTATCCTCCATGGGATAGACCACCGGAAATCTCTTGGGGGAATAAATATTTTCTCAGGACGTTCCCAATCCTGGTAAATGAGCCCTTTCAGTAAAGGGTGAAGTGGAAAAGAACAAACAGTCTGGGGACTTCTAGCGACCCCAACGAGGATACAGTAGTGGTTGATGGTTCCGCAAGGTGCATTTTAAATGCTGATCGGACCATGTTAGTCAGAGACTGAACCCATAATCTTTCAGCTTGAGATGCTGAGAAAGGTTCCTCCACTGTTGATTCCTCTATAACAGAATCAACCTCATCCTGATCCCCTTCAGGCAGGTCGATCCCTGTATGGGACTGTTGCTCTGCTAACAGGCACTCTGAAGGAGGAGACGGAGATCGGGCGTGCTTTCCCTGACAGGGAGGCAGCGATCAATGTTGACAATCTCTCTCTAATCCTCCCAGAGCTGAGGAAAAAACCTCCTCTGTTACATACACAGGAGCAGGTGAACTGAGGACAACCACAGTACCAAGTACCCCTGCGGGGTCTCTACGGTCACTTACCTCTGAACTTCAGGGGAGACTGGTGCAGCAGAAGTATGCCCAAGATCCTCCGAGCCCGATGAGACCCCCTTCGCTTCCTGGAAGATTCAGTTCCGGAGCTTCTGGACGGCATATTCCTAAGCCTAAAGCTGAGGTATTCCAGCCGTAATACACCAGTTACTGATAATAGTCTAGCATAAATGCTGCTATAATAAACAGTTGGTGTCTACTAATGTGCCTTTCTAGGGGATGCCTGTATCAACCGCCTGCTGTATGCCTTTAAATGTTGCCAGCTCTGTCTCTGTACTTCATCTACAATAATGTGTTTTTTTAAAAACCTGCTGGGACGCCCGCACATGCGCAGAAGCGCTGCGGCGCGCACAGAGCGTCATCCCCCAGGCTCCGCCCCCTTTTCCGGCCACCTCTATATATAGAGGCGCGTGCACGCGCACGCGCGCGGCCACGTGCGCCCTCGGCGCTAATTTCAAACATGGAAACCAGGGACAGGAGCCAGGGCCCCTCTTTGCCGCAGGCCGGGGGATAGACGAACACTGCAACATGGCAGAGGAAACAGTTTCCTGTAGGAGAACTCACCAGCTGCCTGGACTTTGCTCTCTGAGAAGAAACTAGTCCACATGACAAGAAAAACATTCCACAGCGGCATCTAGTGGACAAACACAGGTACTGCAGTCTAATATACTAAATATATATAATAATAAAAAAACACATTTTTTTTTTTTTTTTTTTTTCTTGACCACCATTAAAAATTATTACATTTTTTTAGTAGTTACAGGCATGCACAGATATTAGCGGGAATACCGTTAGGTAACAGACAGAAAGACAAATTAGGCTTGGGGGTCCCCCAATAGAACTAAGTTCCTGAGGGCCCCCACTTACCTGTTCCCCGCCGCAGGACTTTGTTTGGTCCACAAAAGCCCAAACTTCACCTATCACGGCAGGCATTGTAATCAAACCTTCAGGGACCGGGTTCCCAAGGATTCCACTCCCCTGGACCTGTATAGCACCCTGCACAGAAAACATCTTGGTCGTGGGTATGACCAGAGCTCTGGATCCCAGGGTCCAGCTCTCCTAAGAGAAGCATTACAGGCAAAACCTTGCTCTTCTCTGCAAGGCCCGGGTACCGACCGTTTAGCTATGAAGCTTTTTTGGTCGGATCCGGAATAGCTTACTGAGGCCCAAAAGAACCTGTACGCAAGCTCAGTGAAAAACACATGTTTCTTCTTGGCCAACACCTTAGACACTGGCAAAAAACTGAGGTGCTCCCGGATGGGAGGGGCTTATATAGGGGAGGGTACTTCCGGTTTTGGAAGTTGCCAGTGCCAGCACCTGACGGTAACTATATAACCCATTAGTAATGACTATGTCGCTCTGTGTCCCGTGATGTACGAAAAAGAAAATGTGTATAAAACTAAAGATAAGCTCCTCCCCGTTCCCCAGCACCTGAAAAACAAGACTTTTGTACTCACCCTTAAACCCTTTTTTCTGGGTCCATTGAGGGACACAGCTGGAGAGTAAGAAACCAAGAAAGGTCCAAAAGGCAATCCAAACTGAGGAGAGGGCACACTAATGCCGCATACAGACGATCGGACATTCTGACAACAAAACAGGGTTTTTTTCCCCAACGGATGTTGGCTCAAACTTGTCTTGCGTACACACGGTCACACAAATGTTGTCGGAAATTGCGAACGTCAAGAACGACGAGTTCTTGAAAAATTAAGTTCAATAGTCAGTGCGGCTCTTCTGCTCGATTCCGAGCATGCGTGGAATTTTGTGCGTCGGAATTGTGTACACACACACACACACACTCGGAATTTCCGACAACAACTTTTGTTGTTGGAAAATTTGAGAACCAGCTGTGACAGGAGTGACTTTGAGTGGGGGGTTTGTGTGGCTCAGCTTGCCCTCGAGAGTTCTGGAGGCTCCTTGTCCAGCTTCCCCATCCCCTCTTATGTGTAGATCACCCTGTGTCTCTAATAGGGGCGCAGGGTGAATGAAAACCCCAGTCTGATCTGTACTAGTCAGACTCAATGCTGTATACATTGTATATATTGTGTGTTGGCTGTTGTGTACTATTTGCTGTGATGGTTTGGGGTGTGACTATTCTATTGTCCATTGTGGCTGCCTCAACTATTATGGAATGTGTAAGTGTCTTGCTGTGAGGAAAGAGGGGGGGGGGATTCCTCCAGTAACCCCCCTGCTAAGACTATTTACTGATGAGAAGTTGGAACACATCTGACCTGTATCACCATTGTCATTGGACAGTTTAACCCACCCCGTTTTCCAAGGGTGGGAGGGAAGTGATTTGAAGAGAGATATTTGTTAACATGTGCTTGAATGAAGCAGTTTGTGGTTTTACCCTACACTGAGGTGTTGTATCTGTGGACTGGGGGGGCTAAAGAATCTTGGACGGTGTTGGATCTGAACAGAGGAAGCATTGATGGCGGACCTAGATCTGTTTGAGGACAGAGGGTTTGTCACATCAGCTCTCAAATTTTTGTTGTCGGAGATTCCGACAGCAAATGTCCGATGGAGCCTACACACGGTCCGAATTTCCGAAAACAAGCTCCCATCGAACATTTGTTGTCGGAAATTCCGAGCATGTGTACGCGACATAAGACAACACAGGTGAACCAGCCCAACCAGAAAAAAAAAAAAAAAAACAAAAAAGGGGAAAACATGGGCAGTAAAGAGACGCTGCAGAGCCTTTCTACCAAAACTATCACCCCCAGAGGCAGATAGACTGACCCTAGAATGATAGAAAATAAATAAAGAAGACCAGATCACAGCTTGATAGAAGGGAGATACAGAGGCCTGGTGACGAAAGACCTTCTCTCTCCTAGCCAAGGGGGCTTTATCTCACGTCTTATAGGCCGTACAATGACCTGACTATTCTATATAGTGTTCGTGGTTCTGGAATCCAGACAACCCCTTTGTCAGAAACCATGGATCAGACCGAGACAGAAGTACAGTTAAATCGCACTTGTTTAATAATAGAAAGGTAAACAGAGTAAGCGTATTTAAAACATAGCCAGAGTTCAGTAATGGGATCGGGTAGTCTGCCAAGCCAAAGTCCAAGAGCCAGCGATAAAGGTAGTAGTACAGCAAGCAGGATCTGTAGCCAGAGGGGACGTCAGACAAGCAGGTCTTCAACTGGAACGCAGGAGAAAGTCTCTTGCGATGTTAACACAGGCGAAGGCGAAAAGCAAATGAACTGGAAGTCCTTAAGTAGGCAGAGCTGATGAGCGGATCATCAACAGGTGGATCACTGTGGAGAGATGGAAGCTGGCAATTAGCTGACAGCTGAGCTGCCAGCACAGAGAAGGAAGGGCTGAGCGCAGCCCTGACAGTACCCCCTCCTCAATGACCCCTCCCCCTCGGAGGACCACCGTGCTTGAGGGGAAAACATCTATGGAAATCACGGAGGAGGACAGGGGCATGTACGTCCGAGGATTGGACCCAAGAGCGTTCCTCCGGACCGTACCCCTTTCAATGCATCAGGTACTGTATGCGCCCACGGAACCTACGGGAGTCAACAATGGACTGTACTTCATACTCCTCATGGTTCTCAACCTGTATAGGGTGAGGATGTGGCACCGAGGTGGTAAAACGGTTGCAGACCAAAGGTTTCAATAAGGAGACATGAAACACATTAGAGATTCGCATACTGGAAGGAAGGTCCAACGCGTAATCCACTGGGTTTATCCTGTGAAGGATACGGAAAGGCCCAATAAACCGAGGTGCAAACTTCAGAGAAGGAACACGAAGTCAGAGGTTGCGAGATGACAGCCAGACCCTGTCCCCGACCTGGTAGGAAGGCGCAGGCAGGCGTCTGCGGTCAGCATGGAGTCTGTACCTTTCGTTAGCCTGTCGCAAAGCCTCCTGGACTTGTACCCAAGTGGAACGAAGACCACGAAGATGTTCCTCTAACGCAGGAATACACTGAGGAACAAACGAGTCAGGCAACATGGAAGGCTGGAAACCATAATTCGCCATAAACAGGGACAAACGGGAAGCAGAATTCAGAGCGCTATTGTGAGCAAACTCCGCCCATGGTAAGAGGTCTGACCAGTTGTTGTGATGGTCAGAAATATAGCAACGCAGGAATTGCTCCAAGGACTGATTGGCTCGTTCTGCGGCCCCATTAGACTGTGGGTGATACGCAGAGGAGAAAGCAAGCTGAATTCCCAACTGTGCACAAAAGGCTCGCCAGAACCGGGACACAAACTGACTTCCCCTGTCAGAGAAAATGACCTTGGGTAGGCCATGTATACGAAAGATCTCCCGAGCAAAAAGGGAAGCCAGTTCCTTAGACATAGGCAACTTCTTAAGTGGAATACAGTGAGACATTTTCGAGAACCAGTCTACCACCATAAGGATAACTGCGTTGCCCTGGGGAAAGGAAAAACGTACCGCTCAAAAGCTTGAGAATTCACCAAATGGCTGCTTCCGCCCGATCACTCACACAGGTGCTGGCTCTGCACGGATGCATGGGAGAAAAAGATGCATGGGAAGGGTGGCTAACGCGTTTCACGTCACGAATTGACGCTTACTCAAGCGTCAATTCGTGACGTGAAACGCATTAGCCACCCTTCCCTGCATGCATACTATCTGCATTTGTTGTTTTGGATTTATGGATTTATTTTGAATTTGGATTTTTTACTTGAAATTTTGGAATAAATAACTGTCTATGCAGAGTGCGGCAGTCCAGGGTTTCTTTTTCTCCCATGCGTTGCCCTGGGGGTTGGGTAACTCCACAATGAAATCCATAGACAGGTGGGTCCAGGGCCTCTCTCCATTGGGTATGGGTTGTAGGAGGCCCACTGGAAGGTGTCGTGGAGTCTTACACTGAGCACACACAGAACAGACAGCTACGAAGGCGGTTACATCAGCACGTAGACTAGGCCACCAGAATTGTTGGGAAATAACCCAAAAGAGTTGATTCTTCCCAGGGTGGCCAGCAGCCTTGGGAGAATGGTAAGTCTGGAGCACAGCAGTACGGAGACTCTCGGGAACAAAGCAGCGGTCACAAGGTTTCTCAGGAGGGGCATCGACCTGAGCAGCCAGAATTTTGTCACCCAAAGGAGAAGTGAGACTGCTGCGAACCGTAGCCAGAATACGATCAGGAGGAATCACAGGAACTGGAACCGACTCCATCTTGGAAGTGGAGGAAAATTGTTGTGACAAGGCGTCAGCCCTTACATTCTTAGTACCGGGTAAGAATGAGACAATGTAATTGAAACTTAACAAGAAAAGAGCCCATCGTGCCCTTCCGGGAGAGAGGCGCTTAGCCTCAGACAAGAATGTGAGATTCTTATGGTCAGTAAGAATGAGAACCGGCACAGTGGTACCTTCGAGGAGATGTTTCCATTCTTTCAGGGCTAAAATGATCGCCAAAAGCTCTCTGTCACCAATCTCGTAATTGCACTCTGCAGGTGACAATTTCTTGGAAAAGTAGCCACACGGATGCATAGCGCTGTCAGAGCTAGGACGTTGAGACAGAAGGGCGCCAACTCCAGTCTCAGAAGCATCGACTTCAAGGATAAAAGGCAACGTGGGATCAGGATGTGCCAACACAGGAGCAGAAACAAAGGTAGTCTTAAGACTCTCAAAAGCCTTAATGGACTCTGGAGACCAACTATGTGGGTTACCGTCCTTTCTGGTCATATCAGTCAGGGGCTTGACCAGAGACGAGAAGTTACGAATAAACTTCCGATAATAGTTGGCAAAACCAAGAAAGCGCTGCAGAGGACGTAAACCCACGGGTCGAGGCCACTGTAGGACCGCAGAAAGTTTCTCTGGGTCCATCGAAAAACCAGCCGTGGAAATTACATAACCCAGGAATTTAACCTGTTCCCGATGGAATTCGCATTTCTCCAGCTTACAATAGAGATTGTTCTCTGTTAGTTTTTGTAGCACTCGACAGACATCTGTGTGGTGGCTCTCCAGGGACTTGGAAAATATGAGGATATCATCGAGATAGACCACCACACATAAATGCTACAAATCTCAAAGGACATCGTTAATAAACTCCTGGAAAACTGCTGGAGCATTACTGTCAGGGCCCGGACTGGCGGCTAGTGAGGACACAGGAGGTGGATCCTCTGTGCCAGAGAGGCGAAGGCACGGGTCGCACTGGAGGACCGGTTCTAAGCAGCTACCGGTTTTCACCAGAGCCCGCCGCAAGGCGGGATGGACTTGCTGCGGCGGTAGCAACCAGGTCATGTCCCCCAGTAGCGGCTCGACTTCTCTGGCAGCTGAGATAGGCACGGTACACTGGGACTAGGCAGAGGCAAGGTCAGACGTAGCGTAAGGTCAGGGCAGGCGGCAATGGTACGTAGTCAGGGGCAACGGCAGAAGGTCAGATACACTGGAAAGGCAAGTACAAAACGCTTTCTCAGGGCACTAAGGCAACAAGATCCGGCAAGGACAGGAAGGGGGAGTGGGTTTTTAAGTGTTTTGGAGTGTGACACAGTAATTGGACCAGGCACCAATCAATGGTGCACTGACCCTTTAAATTTAAGAAGACCGGCGCGCGCGCGCCCTAGAGAGCAGCGGGACCGCGCGCGCCGGGACGGAGCAGGGGGAGGAGGCCGGTGAGCAGGATGGGATGCGATCCGCGGGCGGACAGGTGCCGCCACATGGATCGCATCCCCGCCAGCATCAGAGCAGCGCTCACGGTCAGAGGAGCCGACCGGAGCGCTGCAGGAGGACAGACGCCGCGGGCGCTCCGGGATGGATGGGACACCCGGAGCGCTCGGCGTTACAGTACCCCCCCTCAGGTCTCCCCCTGTTCTTGGAACCCAAGAATCTTCGGATGAGCTCTTTATCTAAAATGTTGGCCTCAGGTTCCCAGGACCTTTCCTCAGGACCACAGTTCTCCCAATCCACTAAAAAACATCTTTTACCTCGGATGACCTTGGAGGCGAGGATCTCTTTCACCGAGAACACATCAGAAGAACCAGAGACAGGAGCAGGAGCAGTGACCTTAGGGGAAAATCGGTTAAGAATGAGGGGTTTAAGAAGAGACACATGAAAAGAGTTGGGAATACGAAGAGAAGGAGGAAGGTGGAGCTTGTAAGAAACAGAATTGATTTGGTTTTTGATTTTAAATGGCCCAAGGTAACGAGGGCCCAGCTTGTAGCTAGGTACCCGAAACCGAATATATTTGGAGGAGAGACACACTTTGTCACCAGGGGCATAGACAGGAGGGATTCTTCTTTTTTTATCTGCATGTCTCTTCATGCGGGCAGAGGCCAGTGAGAGCGACTTTTGAGTCTCTTTCCAGATAGAGGCAAAGTCCTGAGTAAATTCATCCACGGCCGGAACTCCAGAAGACGTGGGAATGGGGAGGGGGGGGGCAATGGGTGACGGCCGTAGACCACAAAGAAAGGCGACTTGGAGGAAGATTCAGAGTTCTTGAAATTGTATGAGAATTCTGCCCAGGGCAATAGGTCGACCCAATCGTCTTGACGGGCGGAGACAAAATGTCGTAGGTAGTCGCCAAGGACCTGGTTAACTCTCTCCACCTGTCCATTGGACTGCGGGTGATAAGCGGAAGAAAAATTCAACTTAATTTTTAGTTGAGTACAGAGAGCTCTCCAAAATTTTGAGATGAATTGAACACCTCTATCCGAGACGATATGTGAGGGCAGCCCATGGAGGCGGAAAATTTGAAGAAAAAAATGCTTCGCCAACTGAGGTGCAGTAGGCAGACCAGGGAGCGGGACAAAATGAGCCATTTTAGAAAAGCGGTCAATGACCACCCAGATGACAGTGTTACTATGAGACAAAGGAAGGTCCGTGATGAAATCCATGGCAATGTGGGACCATGGTTGTTCAGGCACAGGTAGGGGAAGGAGAAGACCTGCAGGCTTCTGGTGAGGCATCTTGTCACGTGCACAGATAGTGCAGGCCCGTACAAAGTCAGTCACATCTTCCTCCTGGGTAGGCCACCAATAGTGTCTGGCAATCAATTGTATGGATTTTTTGATCCCAGCATGACCGGCTAGATGGGAGGAATGGCCCCACTTGAGTATCTGAAGCCGAAGGCGTGGAGGAACGAAAGTCTTTCCTGGAGGAATTGGCACGAGAGAAGCGGGAGCAGAGGAAATCAGACACTCAGGGGGTATGATGTGTTGAGGAGGAGTCTCGGTTTCAGAGGTATCGGAGAAACGGGACAAAGCATCAGCCCTGACATTTTTGTCTGCGGGCCGAAAATGGATCTGGAAGTTGAAGCGGGCAAAGAACAATGACCACCTGGCCTGGCGAGGATTTAGGCGCTGAGCGGACTGAAGGTAGGACAAATTTTTATGGTCAGTGTAGATGGAGATAGGGTGAAGGGATCCTTCCAGGAGATGTCTCCACTCTTCTAATGCCAACTTGATGGCCAACAGTTCACGGTCACCTATGGAATCGTTTTTTTCCGGAGGGGAGAAAGTTTTAGAGAAAAAACCACAAGTGACGTTTTTCCCTTTAGCGTTTTTTTGAAGAAGCACAGCTCCGGCTCCTACCGAGGAGGCGTCGACTTCAAGGAAGAACGGCTTTAGAGGATCTGGCCGAGACAGGACAGGTGCAGAGGAGAAGGCGGTCTTAAGGCGAGTAAAGGCTTCCTCCGCTTGAGGCGGCCAGGACCTAGGATTCGCGTCTTTTTTGGTCAGTGCCCCTATAGGAGCAACAATGGTGGAGAAGTGGGGTATGAACTGACGATAGTAGTTGGCGAAACCAAGGAAGCGTTGGATAGCACGAAGTCCAGAGGGGCGTGGCCAACCCAAGACTGCGGAGAGTTTGTCAGGGTCCATTTGAAGACCTTGTCCAGAGACCAGATATCCTAGGAAAGGAAGACTGCTGCGCTCAAAAAGGCATTTTTCAAATTTAACGTAAAGATGATTTACGCAGAGGCGCTGGAGCACTTGACGGACATGGAGCCGATGTTCCTTAAGGTTGGCAGAGAAGATTAGGATGTCGTCAAGATAGACAACCACACAGGTATACAGTAGGTCCCGGAAGATTTCGTTGACAAAATCTTGAAAGACTGCAGGGGCATTGCAAAGTCCGAACGGCATGACGAGATATTCAAAGTGACCGTCTCTGGTGTTAAATGCGGTTTTCCATTCATCTCCCTTACGGATTCTGATGAGGTTATAAGCGCCCCTGAGGTCCAATTTAGAAAAAACTTTTGCTCCGCGCAGACGGTCAAAGAGCTCCGAGATGAGAGGCAGAGGGTAGCGGTTTTTAATAGTGATTTTATTGAGACCACGATAGTCTATGCAAGGGCGTACAGATCCGTCCTTCTTGGCCACGAAGAAGAAGCCCGCTCCGGCTGGAGAAGATGATTTCCTAATAAAACCTCTCTTGAGGTTCTCCTGAATGTATTCAGTCATGGCCTTGGTTTCAGGAGAGGAGAGAGGGTAAATTCTGCCACGGGGTGGTGTAGTACCTGGGAGCAAGTCAATGGGGCAGTCGTAGGGTCTATGTGGTGGTAAGACCTCCGCCTGTTTTTTGCAAAAGACATCAGAAAAGTCCTGATAGGCCTTTGGAAGGCCAGGCAAAGGAGTAGTGATGGGGACTTGACAGGTCGGTACAGACTTAAGGCAATGCTTGTGACAGGAGTCACCCCAGGATTTGATGTCCCCAGTGGTCCAGTCGAGGGTAGGAGTGTGACGCTGGAGCCAGGGTAGGCCAAGAAGGATGTCAGAAGTACAGTTCGGCAAAACAAAGAATTCAATCTTTTCTTGGTGAAGAACACCAACGGACATGAGCAGGGGTTCGGTGCGGTAACGCACGGTACAATCCAAATTCTCTCCATTTACAGAGGAAATGAAGAAGGGTTTGATGAGACGGGTAACAGGAATGTTGAACCTGTTGATGAAAGAGGCTTCAATAAAGTTTCCTGCAGAACCAGAGTCCAGGAAGGCCACCGCAGGGAAGAGGGAGCCAGCAGAAGGAGAAATCCGCACAGGAATAGTCAGACGTGGAGAGGAAGAATTCACACCCAGTAACGCCTCTCCCACGTTTACTATCTGCGGGCGTTTCCCTGACGCGGAGGACGAATAGGGCAGTCTTTTAGGAAGTGATCAGAGCTCGCACAATAAAGGCATAAGTTCTCGTTCCTACGGCGAGACCTCTCTTGTAGGGTCAGGCGAGACCGGTCCACTTGCATGGCCTCCTCGGCGGGAGGCACGGTAACAGTATGCATTGGATTCAGAAAGAGAGGAGCCAGGCGCGGATAACGCCTGGTGCGAACAAGATCTTTCTCCTGGCGAAGCTCTTGGCGTCTTTCGACGTAACGCATATCGATGCGGGTAGCTAAATGGATGAGTTCCGTCAAGGAAGAGGGTATCTCTCGTGCGGCCAGACAATCCTTGATGTGGCCGGATAAACCCTTCTTGAAGGTCGTGCAGAGAGCCTCATCATTCCAGGCTAACTCTGAGGCCAGTGTGCGGAACTGTATGGCATATTCGCCCACAGAGGAGTTTCCTTGGACAAGGTTAAGCAGGGCGGTTTCAGTGGATGAGGCTCGGGCTGGTTCCTCAAAAACGCTGCGAACCTCAGCAAAGAAGGACTGAACGGTGGCTGTAGCAGGGTCGTTGCGGTCCCAGAGTGGCGTGGCCCAGGCCAAGGCCTTTCCAGACAACAGAGAGACCACGAATGCCACTTTAGACCGTTCTGTGGAAAACTGGTCAGACATCATCTCAAGATGCAGGGAACATTGCGACAAGAATCCCCGGCACATCCTAGAATCCCCGTCAAATTTCTCCGGAAGAGACAGGCGAATTCTCGAGGTAGTAGCGGCAGCTCGGAGAGAGGAAGATGCTGGAGGCTGCGGCGGCAGAAGCTGCTGGACCATGGCGGTCAACTGCGACAGCTGCTGTCCTTGTTGGGCGATCTGTTGCGACTGCTGGGCAACCACGGTAGTGAGGTCAGCGAGATTTGGCAGTGGTACCTCAGCGGGATCCATGGCCGGATCTACTGTCAGGGCCCGGACTGGCGGCTAGTGAGGACACAGGAGGTGGATCCTCTGTGCCAGAGAGGCGAAGGCACGGGTCGCACTGGAGGACCGGTTTTAAGCAGCTACCGGTTTTCACCAGAGCCCGCCGCAAGGCGGGATGGACTTGCTGCGGCGGTAGCAACCAGGTCGTGTCCCCCAGTAGCGGCTCGACTTCTCTGGCAGCTGAGATAGGCATGGTACACTGGGACTAGGCAGAGGCAAGGTCAGACGTAGCGGAAGGTCAGGGCAGGCGGCAATGGTACGTAGTCAGGGGCAACGGCAGAAGGTCAGATACACTGGAAAGGCAAGTACAAAACGCTTTCTCAGGGCACTAAGGCAACAAGATCCGGCAAGGACAGGAAGGGGGAGTGGGTTTTTAAGTGTTTTGGAGTGTGACACAGTAATTGGACCAGGCACCAATCAATGGTGCACTGGCCCTTTAAATTTAAGAAGACCGGCGCGCGCGCGCCCTAGAGAGCAGCGGGACCGCGCGCGCCGGGACGGAGCAGGGGGAGGAGGCCGGTGAGCAGGATGGGATGCGATCCGCGGGCGGACAGGTGCCGCCGCATGGATCGCATCCCCGCCAGCATCAGAGCAGCGCTCACGGTCAGAGGAGCCGACCGGAGCGCTGCAGGGGGACAGACGCCGTGGGCGCTCCGGGATGGATGGGACACCTGGAGCGCTCGGCGTTACAATTACAGAGGCCAAAAGGCATTACAAGATACTCATAATGACCTGTTCTGGTATTAAATGCAGTTTTCCACTCGTCACCTCCTTAATCTTGACGAGATTGTATGCCCCTCTCAACTCAAGCTTCGTGAAGACCGTTGCTCCCTTGAGGCGGTCAAATAACTCCGTAATCAATGGGATCGGATAGGCATTCTTCATGGTGAAACAATTGAGACCCCTATAAATCGATACAAGGTCTCAGTTCACCACTCTTCTTCTTCACAAAGAAGAAACCAGCACCAGCAGGAGAAGAGGATTTGCGGATGAAACCTTGAGCGTCTGCAACATACTCCTCCATGGCTTTATCCTCCAAGACCGACAAAGGGTAAACCCGGCCACGAGGAGGAATGGCACCAGGTTGAAGGTCAATTGCGCAATCATACGACCGGTGTGGAGGCAACGTACCGGCTTGACCATTGTCAAAGACATCGCTAAAATCTTTATACTCCTCCGGCAGGGAGGAGAGTGAAGAGGTGCACAGAGCCTTGGCTACCTTCTGAAAGCATCTATCACTGCACTGTGGTGACCATGACAGAATCTCAGCACGGAGCCAATCAAAAGACGGGTTGTGCCTCTGTAACCAAGGATAACCAATAACCAGCGGAAACTTAGGTGAGGAAATAACTTGGAATTGGATTATCACATGGTGAGGAGCCCCTACGGCCATGGACAACAGAACAGTCTCATGAGTCACATGGGACGGCTGTAGAGGTCTCCCGTCAAGAGCCTCAATGGCAAGTGGAGTGTCACGCAGCTGCAGCGGAATCGAGTGCTTAGACACAAAGGCAGCATCAATGAACAGGCCTGCAGCCCCGGAGTCCATTAGAGCCTGTATCTCGATGGATGACTCAAAACAGGGTAACCGAAACCAGAGACTTATCCTTCTGGGCAACTGGAGACAAAACAACGCCACCTAAGGTCTGTCCGTGACAGGACCTCAAGGTTCGGGCGTTCCCTGGACGGGTAGGACAAGACTTCAAAAAGTGACCGGGCTGGCCACAATAAAGGCACAATCTCTCCCTCCTCCTAAGGGCTCTCTCATCCGCAGAGAGACACGTGAAGCCCAAGTGCATGGGTTCATCTTCACAGACTGACTCTGTATCAGGAGGTATGGGAGGTGAGGGAGGCAAGGGTGGGACTGCAAAGCTCGGAGACAAAACGTACAGGAGGCTTTTGCAAGCGCTCCTTAACAGAGAGTCTCTCTCTGAGTCTGGAGTCAATGAGGATGGCAAATGTGATCAACTTCTCCAGCTCAGTGGGTATATCTTGGGCTGCTATCTCATCCTTGATGTTATCCCGAGAGACCATGAGGAAAAGCAGCCATGAGGGCCTCATTGTTCCAAGCAACCTCTGCTGCCAGAGTACGGAAATCAATGGCGTAATCTCTTGTGATGTTAACACAGGCGAAGGCGAAGAGCAAATGAACTGGAAGTCCTTAAGTAGTCAGAGCTGACGAGCGGATCATCAACAGGTGGATCACTGTGGAGAGATAGAAGCTGGCAATTAGCTGACGGCTGAGCTGCCAGCACAGAGAAGGAAGGGCTGAACCCAGCCCTGACACCCTTTCAGGACCATCTAGAATAACAAAACGGAAATCAGTAGGCTTGTGCAATTCGTTTCATAACGAATCGAAATTCGTCTGAATTTAGCAACTTTCGGACATTCTGAAGCATTCGAATTTCCGAACAAAGCAATTACGAATAAAACCGAATCCAAAATAAATTATATTGCAAATAGCGAATGCCCGAATGTCTTTGGCATAATTCGTTATGAAAAAAGTTACGAATGTACAAATCCATTCGAAGCACAATAACACTCACTCTGCTCTCTGCTCCTCCCTCACCGTGCTGAACTCCCTCTCAAAATGGTGTACAGGGGCGGAGGCTATAGCCGCATGTAAAAAACTAAAGTAAAATACGAGATTTCGAATCCATTCGAAGCACAATAACACTCTGCTCTGCTCTCTGCTCCTCCCTCATGGTGCTGAGCTCCCTCTCAAAATGGTGTACAGGGGGCGGAGGCTATAGCCGCATGTAAAAAAACGAAAGTAAAATACGAGATTTCGAATCGTTACAAATAACCGCTATGTATTTAGAAAAGTACAAATCCATTCGAAGCACGTTAGGCATAATAGGCAGCGTTGTTGTGAGAGAGACACGGAAAATTACGAATCAACGAACCCAAAAAAAGTTACGAAAGTAGAAGTTGCATCCAGAATCAACGAAAAACAATGTACTCTACCGAAAGTACGAATTATAAATCAACTAAAAATAAGACTTACATTAATACGAATCATTCCCATTCAACGAAAAATGTCGCTTAAGAAAATACGAATTAGTCCGAACACGAAAAATCCCGTCTAGCAAAATTACGAACGATTACGAATCAACAGGACCGAAAAGAAACAAATTTGTGTGCACAAGTCTAGAAATCAGTCTGTCTAAAACACTGTGGCAGTAAGGTAAACCTTGATGGCCCTTACTACATCCAGGTAATGCAGAGCAAGCCAGGAAGGTAACACCATATCCTCCTTAGGTGAAAAGCAGAGACCACTTTAGGCAAATTGGAAGTCCTTGGTTTCAAAACAACCATGACTTTCTGTAAAATCAAATGGGGCTTCTTACAGGACAATGCTGATTACTTAAACCATTCTAGTCTTTCAAGCCACAAGAAAGGTTACTTTAGAAGTCAACAAGCCAAGCAGGTTCAAACAGGGGTCTTTATAAAACCAACACTACAAAATGTAAACCCCATGGGTGAAGTGGAAGATGATCAAGAGGAGCAACATGGGGAAATCCTTGTATGACATTACAAATTAGTGAGTTACTAGCAAGAAAAAAAGAAGACAGGCCAGACACCTGACCTTTGATGGTACTAAGGGCCAAGTGTTGTTCTACCCCAAAATGAAGGAAAGCAAGGACATGCCCCGTGAACGATACACATGGGAAAACCAGTTTCAACTGCTAGGTCTTCCATGAGAGAAGAGATATGGCCATAGGCGTGCGCACGGGGTGTGCCGGGTGTGCCCGGGCACACCCTAATGCCCAGGCAAACCCAACACACCCCAGGGCTTTTTTGCTGCCAAAATGTGTGAGGATTCTTTTTCGCTCACCTCTGGTAGCTGAAAGTGGGACTATTTGTCATGGAGGATGTGTAACTCCTGTGGGAACTGCAGCCACTGGCTGCGGAGTAATCAGTCAGTCAGCCACATTTTCCGATGCTGACGCTGTAGTTCCGGCTACATCATCCCTGTCAGCTGAATATCACTCGGCCGCCAGCTGTCAGAGAAGAAGCGTGTGAACTTCAGAGAACATCGGAAAACTCCTGACTGCTTACTTCACTGCTGTGTCTGCAATCCTCACAGGAGTTACCCACCATCTTATGCCTGTGTGCCAGAAGACAGCTGCTTTCCGATCTCCTCTCTGATGCAGCATTTGGGGGGAAGACTGTCTCTCTCCTCGGGTTCCTGTCTGGCTGAGTCAGTCGGGGCTTTCAGTGGCTTTCACAGCTGAAGTACAGGTGGGAGGAGCAGGAAGAGGAAGAGATCATCACACACAGTGGAGTGCACCCCGGATCACTTTCCCCCTGTCCGTCACACAGCACAGCTCTCCCTGGGGATGACTGGAGATGTGAGAGGACAGATAGCAGCCCTTTTACCTGTGAGGACCGACCTTCTCTGCCTTTCCCTCTATACAACTCTGTGGTGTAATCCTGCCCTGTACTTTGCAGGTTTCCTGACAGAGAAAGTAACATTCTTTAACAGGTTAGGAATTCCTGGGCCTTCTGAGGTGTTACATAAATGTATTCCCCATACACATTATATCCTGTTTAAAAAATGTTTTTTTTTTAATAACATATAATGTGTGTGTATATGGAATACATCTATGGAGCACCTCAGAAGTCCCAGGAATTCCAAACCTATTAAAAACTCTTATCATAATAATACAGTCCAACTCCAGGACAGTAAAAAAGTCCAGCCTTGCAGTGTATGGGGGGGGGGGGGGGGTGGTAACCTCTTTCACTTACCTGATTCTAATTTCTCTTCCTTCACCCCAAAGCCATGACATCATCACATACCATAGAGGGACATTAACCCTGTATGGTATGATGGGGAGGCTGGAGTGTGACCACAGCCAGGAATTTAAGACCCCTTTCACACTGAGGCGTTTTTCAGACATTTTAGCGCTAAAAATAACGACTGTAAAGCGCCTGAAAAATGTGTCCTCAGTGTGAAAGCCCGAGGGCTGTCACACTGGGGCGGTGTGCTTGCAGGACATTAGAAAAGGTCCCGCAAGCAGCATCTTTGGGGTGGTTTAGTAGCGCTGTATACACTAGCAGCACTTTACAGCTAACGCAGCACTTTAACTAGCAGCACTAAAACTAGCAGCACTTTACAGCTAACGCAGCCCGCACCCCAGTGAGAAAGGGGTCTAAAAGCTGAGGGGACAAGTCGCAGTAGTGGAGCGGGCCTGCTGGAGCAAGTCCAGTTGAGCAGGCATGGCCTTAATTTCAGTTTGGGTCTAGCCCCCCCTGTTAGACAGAACCTTGTTCAATTAGTGGCTTTCAGCCAATCAGCTACAGCACTAATCGGTGTATTCTGACAGTGGGGAGTCCCCCCCTCATCAGAATACAGTGTCCCAGTATCGCTTGTGTAGATGCACGCACCTGTCAGCTAGTGATCTGAATAAAAAACCTGTGCACGTATAGCAACTTTAGGCCTGGTTCACACCTATGCATTTTTTAGTGCGTTTTCAGTTTTGCAGAAACACACTACAGTCCATCTAACATGGTTTTCTATGGATGTGGTTCACATCTGTGCATTTTATGGAAAGTTTCAGGGACCAGCAGGTTGTGTTTTTGGTTCCATAGACTTCAATGCATCAAAAGCGTGTATTGAAAAATGCAAAATGCACCTAAAATATGCATCGACTGCAACCTGCATAGGTGTGAACCAGGCCTAAAGGATGAGTTCACCTTTTAGAACATGTTGCATGTTACACCCGTATACAGGGTTTAACATGTTTTAGTTGCCCCCTCTCCTCCTCTGCACCCACACAGCCTCATCATTAAGGCCTGGTTCACACCTATGCATTTTTAGTGCTTTTTGCATTTTCCTGATTTGCACTACAGAACGTATTCCATAGGAAACCATGTTAAATGGACTGTAGTGCAAATCTTCAAAATGCAAAAAGCGCTAAAAATGCATAGGTGTGAATCCAGCCTTAGTCATAGGAATCTGTAAATTTATAAACTACAAGTTCAATCCAACATGGCAGCCGGAACACTGATCAGCACACCTGCCTACAGCTCTGCAATGACAGCCATACAGAGGTACGGGCAAAAAGAACTGTAGGCAGTGTCTGCAGGAGCACTTCACCCGCACTCTGCTGATTGAGGGCGCAATACTTTGCAGTCTCCAGTTTAAAAATAATAAATGCCCTAGCAAAAATCTATGCATTTATTATTTTGTTAATAAAAAGGTGAAAGAAGGCACTTGGGTCAGGCAGGCACATACATGGGTGGTTTTATGTACATATATGTGAGTGTTTGTGTATATATACAGTGTATGTGTATATATATATATATAGGAAGGCTGGTATGCTAGCCTGAAATTATGGGAGGAGTTCGAGGGGTACTTATACAGACCATCCACGAAGGTCAGCGTCGGCTGTAGTGCGCGGTATTCGTCGTCATCAGCCGACGCCTTACGACTCGCAACGTCCGTGTAGTTGCTTTCGTACCTTCCAGCTTCGCTCGCAGTTGATCGTATCCCCGCTCGCGGTCGCAGGTAGGACCGGCCGTTACCATTCGTACGAATCGTAGCGCCGGTACACGTTTCTTCTTTTACAAAAATCACACGGTTCATAACCCCGTGTTTTCCGTCTGCATCGTATGTTTATCGACCAGTCTAGTTGTCTTTCGTACCCTGTCACACCCACGTTGCTACCGGTAACGGTCCGTCCAGACACTACGGCTCTCAGAGCTGTTGTACGAATTACTCACAGCTCGCAAGGCTCTCGCCTCAGTCGCACATCCGATACCCAGTCGTCGGACTGGTATCCCACACTGCACTTCCTTATCCCTAGTCACTGATGCCCTACACCTCCTACGATACTCTCCCTTCACCTTACTGATGCCCCACACCTCCTACTTACACCATACACCAAACAGTCTGGGCCGGCTCTTGTCGCTAACAATCGGCACTACAGGCCGGACCCTCGACAATCACAAGCCCCTTCAACTTCGAAACAACAAACACCCGTCCGAATCCAGCCGTATCTCCGGCGCTACGATTCGGACCCGGGAAATTCAAATCCCCGCCTTGCACCCGTTATCAGCCCGTATACAGGCACAGCATCGGCTTAGAGATTCGGATCTCTGGCATCCACGTTGGTTCCGAGCACAGTCGCACCACCGGCTCATCGGCTCGGACCTACAAACATCGAACCGCTAAACCATCCGAATTCAGTCGTAGCATAGGCTCAAACTTTCGAACCAATGGCATTCCCAAGCGATCCGAGTCCAGTCGCTTCACCGGCTCAATCGACTCGGATCTCTAGCAACTGACCCTCCTATCCGATCCGAACCCAGTCGTAGCATCGGCTCAAAGGTTCGGATCCTCCGCTAACATGGCCGTTCTGGGCTCAGTCGCACCACCGGCTCGTCGGCTCGGGTCCACAAACATCGAACTTTCGAGCTGATCCGAATTCAGTCGTAGCAGCGGCTCAAATTTTCGGCTCTATGGCATTTTCAATCGGTCGAGTCACAGTCGCACCACCGGCGCATACCGCTCCGATCTTCAGCAGTAAACTTCTTTAACCGATCCGAATCCAGTCGTAGCATCGGCTCCAAGTTTCGGATCCTCGGCTGAAACAACCAATTTGTTCGCAGTCGCATACCCGGCTCTAAGCAGCTCCGACCCATACCTCCGATACAACGTCGAACGTCTCAGAACGTTACGAATCCAGCCGTAGCATCGGCCACAATGATTCGAACCCCAAGCCGCTATACACACGCATTACTTACCACTCCCGTTTCATCACGAAACGGCCATCCCCACACACTCGAAAGTCACAAACTCTTCTTCTTTCGTCTCCTTAAGGCATTTGTTCCTCGCAAGCGCTGCGAGCGTTCGACGAGTGGTTGCACACCAGCCACTCACCTCCTCCAGTAGTCAAACGGCTACTCACCGATTTCTCTATCCCTTTCCACCACACACGTCAGTTAGATTGAGTTTCCATCCCGTCCACCCTGCAATCCAGGTCGGACGATATCTCCCGATAAAAAAAAAAAAAAAAAAAAGGGGCAGGGGGTCTTACACACTTCTTCACCCGGAGCTACCTACCGCTCCCACAACTCTTCACGCCTACAAAAAAAAAAAAAAAAAAAAAAAAAAAAAAATTATATATATATATATATATATATATATATATATATATATATATATATATATATATATATAATAAAAATATATATATATATATATATATATATATATATAATAATAATAAAAAAAAATATATATATATATATATAATATTAAAAAAGAAAAAAAATAAATAAAAAAAAAATAAAATAATATATATATACATATATATATCTCTACGTCACCCTCCTCACAGGTCCCGGTCGACCCATGTCTCGACCTCAACCAAGACAGGGCTCAAGTCAGGTGCGTAAACGCAAGGCCCCTCCTTGCTTTCTCTCCGCACTCTTTCACGACATATTTGTCTTCACATACACAATTCGACCGCTCACCAGGCGCTAGCAACTGCCACATACTTCTACGCATGACACTCTGTTTTCAAAGCCGATCCGAGATCCTTCACTACGCAGACAAGGTCGCCAACATCACCTTGCTGGCAGTGCAGGAGTTGGCAGACCGACCACACGTCATTGAACTACAGATCGAAACATTCCTACTTAGTATACCAGTCTCCAGCTACCCGCCCCAGTACGCCCTGGGGGCTCTGGTTCATCAGTCTGTGCCAAGCACAGACGGCACCCGAGCTATCGGTTACCTAGCCAGTCACCTCCTGGCTCACCTCGGTTGCCACGCACTCTTTTGAGTTTTCTAAATTACACTCAACAAGCGCTCGTACGCAAAACTTGGCTATCCTCTGCGCCTGTCATTCCTTATTCTGTCCATCCTCCCTTCCTTCTCCCTACCCACTTTCGTACCTCCTCTATCCCCTCCATACCTGGCATCTCACTCTATAAACATACATTCCCCCCCCCCTTTTTCTTTCTCGTTTTTCTTCAGCCCCCAACATGTCGCAGACCGACTGCGATGACTTTACCTTCGTCCCACCGTCACCACGTTCGGGTTCAGCGGACGACTCCACACAGTCCCTCAGGGCTGGACCATCCCCAGGCTTACAGCCGAACTACGCCGTAGGGGCATCCCCTACCCGGCCACGGCCAGGAAAACCAAACTGTTAGGCTGCTGTTCCATAACCAGCGGCAACTCTACCAGACAAATTCCGCTGCAGTCGATATCCTCGGCATTACTCAGCTACACGCCTTGGTGACCACACTGGCAACCGCAGTCACCGACGTCCAGGCTAGAGCAGGGGCCCTGGAAACACGGTCAGCCGCGCCCCTATCAGCCCCAGTCTCCACCGTCGTTACCGAACCCCCCACTGTAGGTACGCCCGACGCTTGCACCCCTTTTTCTTCGCACCTGGTCCCAGCGGGCATCAGGAAGGACATCCTAAGCGATAGGACGCGAACCTAGCGTCCCCACGCATCTTCGGCACAGGTCATAACAGGGAACAAGCCGCGTGCCTAGGGGGACGTCTCAGTCATCCTAATGGCCAAGGACCCCAGGCTCGCTCGCAAACTCGAAAGCGACAAGTTTGTGGTAGCCTCTGGAAGCCTTAGAGATGTAACCAGTCCTCCCAGTCAGACTAGGATGTCCAATTTGAGCACCGGGGGCGCAGCCATCTCCAGCAACTTAACTTCAAGGGTTGCTTTTACCCCACCACAAACTTCTGCACATCCGCCTCCTGTGCCAGAAGGCTCTCCCTAGAAATACCTGCGGCGTCAAGCAGCAGAGTCCAGCTGGACCAGGCCACATGCACTTTGGGCGGCTCGACTTTCTCTCCTCACATCCAACTTCCTCTCCAGCAGCCTTTCTAGTACAGGGGACACTACAGGGTTCCACACCGGACTCGTTACACTGCCTGACTCATTCCAAAACTACCCAGTCAAACTCCAGCATACCCTCACAGGAGTTCTCCTGATGGTTTAGGATTCTTGTGAGATCTAAGGAGTCCAAGAGAGGTCTTTAAAACCTTGATGTGCCCACAACCGTGAAGAAAGTAGAAAGACCGGCACAGTTCATCTCCTTCCTGGTAATCATTCTAGACAAACGCGCCATGCGGGCCAGCCCACCTCTCGGTAGATTGACCCGCATCAGGACTGTCATCCATACGTCCACCGACACGCAAGGGTGCACTAACCCACAGCTACAATCCTTACTGGGCATGCTCAAACCACGATGAGGATCGTCTCTCAAGGGCGATCCTTTATCGCACGCTTCTTAGTGTTCCTCTCCCAGGCACAAGACCCTGACCAAGTCATTAAGCTAGACGCAGCCTCCGTAGCAGGATCTGGCCATGGGGGACCAATTTCTTGAGACCGGATAGGTAGACCCTTGTTTATCCCATCAGCATTTTCCTAGTCACCTCAGATAATCACGGACGTAGCAGCTTCCACAAGCTTCGCTGCAACTTTTGGCCATCATTGGTTTCAGGAGATCCGATCCATCAGAGATGCTCACAATTCCGCTTTTAGTCAGTCCTCCTCTCTATTTGAGATCTACCCCATAGTCGCAGCAACTCAAGTACGGGGCAGCCCCGGGCAGGACAGACCGCCACGTTCGCCACAGACAACCAGGCTACAGTCACAGTCGTTAACAAAGGCAGGTCAATAAATCGTTGTCCGTCATGTCCTTCCCACACAGGCTGTTGCTACTTTCCCTACATCATCAGCTCAGTAGCCTCAGTGTCCACATCCCCGGTCAATGCAACACCTCGGCCGACGCGCTATCCCGCTTGACCATGCCACATCCTTTCACAGAAGCCGGAGCCGACTCGACCATGTCCGGCGTCCCACATTAGTCGCAACCAACTCTGGAATCGGATAGCACCTCCATGGTGCTACCTCCCTCGTCAATGCATCCTGATCCGCCAACACACTACAGGTGGCGGCAACCACACTCTAGTACCAAACGCTTACCAGTGACCAGCGCCATACTCCGGGACATGTCTGCTATCCTTTCACGTTCTCCCTTCGGTCTATGGCCCAGCCTGGTAGTTCAAGCAGCCACTTACCTAGCCTTTTACGATTTTACGGCCGGCGAATTACTATCACCAGCCCTAAATGCCGAGTACTACTCGGGCACCACCCGACTTGCCACCGAAGTCATTTCACCCTACACCCGACGGTGTCGGAAATGATACAACCCGGTCCCGGAGTAGACATTAAACCTTTCCAGACACACAACGCCATGGTCGTTCTACGGTAATTGGTAAACTCTGCTGTCCGAGCCATCTGAGGACAGCCCTCTACTACCTTTCCCAACTGAACCCCTAAGCGGGAACCAGTTCGTCAGCCACGTCAGAACACTCCTGAGCATCTCGGGCCTTGACCCAGGATGTTACTCAGGACTCGCTTTCGCATTAGAGCAGCCCCAGCAACATCACGAAACAGAGTTCCTGACCACGCAATAAGGAAGATAGGCAGGTGGAAATCCTTGTGTTTCGCCCGACACGTCCCCGATCCTCAGTCAGAAATATCACGAGCCTTTAACAGTCTCGCTCTATAGTGGTTTACCTGACATAATAGATCAATTCCTTCCTAACCTTGTGTGACTTTTTGGCCCCTTTCTTTGGCATACCGTACAAAAGGCCAGGCCACACTTCAGGTCTTATTTGTGTTGTTAGTCTTGTGACGTGTTTATGTGATCCATATCTCTTCGGACAGAGGGCTCCGACCATAAATAGGAAGGCTGGTATGCTAGCCTGAAATTATGGGAGGAGTTCGAGGGGTACTTATACAGACCATCCACGAGGGTCAGCGTCGGCTGTAGTGCGCGGTACCCACCCACCCATATCTCCCTTTTCTAGGGCACTCCTCTACAACAATTCTCAGCAGAATTATCTATCACTTCTATTCAGGTATGGCCCCTTTCTTTGGCATACCGTACAAAAGGCCAGGCCACACTTCAGGTCTTATTTGTGTTGTTAGTCTTGTGACGTGTTTATGTGATCCATATCTCTTCGGACAGAGGGCTCCGACCATAAATATATATATATATATATACACATACACACATACATACATACACACGCATTTGTGTGTTTGAGTTTTGGGGTGCACACCCTAATGCAATAGGCTGCGCACGCCTATGGATATGGCCGATCTAGTAGAAGCCACAGAGTGTCACCTAACAGACGAAAGGGGTGGAGTACCACACTCTCTGAAGCTATAAGAATGACTGAATTTCTTTTGGCTTTGATCCTTTTAAGTAGACGGTAGTGATGAGCCGAACACCCCCGGGTTCGGTTCGCACCAGAACCCGCGAACGGACCGAAAGTTCGAACGAACATTAGAACCCTATTAAATAGAATGGATGCGAACGTTCGAATTCTAAAGTGCTAATTATAACAACTATTATGCATGTTATTGTCCTAAAAAGGGTTTGGGAACCCGGGTTCTGCACCAGGGGACATGTATCAATGCAAAAAGAAGTTTTAAAAACGGTCGTTTTTCGGGAGCAGTCATTTTAATGATGCATAAAGTGAAAAAAAAAAAAGTCAAATATTCCTTTAAATATCGTACCTGGGGGGTGTCTAAAGTATGCCTGTGAAGTGCCACGTGTTTCCCGTGTTTAGAACTGTCCCTGCACAAAATGACACTTCTAAAGGAAAAAAAAGCCATTTAAAACTGCTTGCGGCTTTAATGTAATGTCTGGTCCCGGTAATATGGATGAAATTCTTTAAGAAAAATGGCATAGCTACCCCATGACCCCCCCCCCCTACCCCAGCCCATTACCAGCCCCTTTGGGTCTTGTATGGATATTAAGGGGAACCCCGCACATAAAATAAAAAAGGCCCTATATACTCTGAACAGCCCTATACAGGCGGTGCATACAAGACAGGGACTGTAGGTTTGTTCTTATGTAGAATCTGTTTGTAATTTTGAACAGGTACATTGTTTAAGTGTAGCTCCAGCCAAAAAATCTATTTTTAAGCTTTTTGGAAAACATAGGGAAGGGTTATCACCCCTGTAACATTTGTTTTGCTGTCTGTGCCCCTGTTCAGAACATTTCACCTCACTTTGCGTCCCAATGACAACTGTTTTTGAAATGTGGTGTTTTTCTTGAAACAAGGATTGCTGATAAAGCATCAGTACAGAGGAGACACCTTTCTCCCATATTTATTCTTACAGGAGAGAATTTTCCTTCCTAGGGGTAGATTTCCTCTCACTTCCTGTTGTCTTCTTGCGTTTGCAAGTAGGAGTCGTTTGTAAGTTGGATGTTTGAAAGTAGGGACCTGCCGTATATACTCTGCAGAAATAGGCCCCTTAGTTGTTGGTGTTGGCACAACACTGTAAGCACTCACAGTTACTCTTGGTTGGTGCTGGAACGCCCTGCTGTCAACTATTATATCAGGAATTTTAATTACATATAATTGTTGAACAGTGGTAGTAAAAATTGGGCCTTTGATGGTGGTGCTGGTGCCACAACACTGTAAGCCCTGACAGTTACTCTTGGTGGGTGCAGCAATGGGCCCTGCTGTGAATTATTAGATCAAGAATTGTAATTACATGCCCCTGTTGAACAGGGGCTGAAAAATTGGGCCTTAGGCACTGGTGGCACAACACTGCAACCCCTCACAGATACTGTACTTGGAGCACAGCAATGAGCCCTGTTGCAAAGTATTGCTTCAAAAATTGTAATTACACGCCCCTGTTAAACAGGGGCTGAAAAATTGGGCCTTAGGCACTGGTGGCACAACACTGCAACCCCTCACAGATACTGTACTTGGAGCACAGCAATGAGCCCTGTTGCAAAGTATTGCTTCAAAAATTGTAATTACACGCCCCTGTTAAACAGGGGCTGAAAAATTGGGCCTTAGGCACTGGTGGCACAACACTGCAACTCCTCACAGATACTGTACTTGGAGCACAGCAATGAGCCCTGTTGCAAAGTATTGCTTCAAAAATTGTAATTACACGCCCCTGTTAAACAGGGGCTGAAAAATTGGGCGTTAGGCACTGGTGGCGGCACCCATAAACAAAAATGATCTTCCAAGCTATCATCATCAATCGTATCATTGAGGACTCGGAGGAGGAGGATAGCCAGTCAACATAACAGCACAGGCACTCAGCATCAGCATCAGTCTTGAAGGGATGTGACATGTTAAAATCAATTAGTCTGTTATATCAGCATCAGGTGTGTGGTAGCTGGTGGTGATCCAAGACTGGTTCATCTTGATGAAAGTCAGTCGATCAACCGAGTCGGTGGACAGGCGCACCCTGTGATCCGTGACAAATCCTCCAGCAGCACTGAATGTGCGTTCCGAAAGAACGCTGGATGCAGGACAGGCCAGTAGCTCAATTGCATACTGTGCAAGCTCTGGCCAGTGATCCATCCTCAAGACCCAGTAAGCCAGAGGATTTTCGGTGGGGAAGGTGTCCAAGTCTGACCTTGCCCCTAGATATTCCTGCACCATGTTTATCAGACGCTGGCGATGGTTGCTGGAACCGATCATACTTTGTGGCTGCGGACTAAAGAATTGTCTGAACGCATCGGTCAGACGGCCACCTTCCCCACCGCTCCTTCTTTGACTGGCCGAAGCCTCAGCAACTCGTTGTCCAGGACCAGGAGTTTGCAACCTCCCAGTCTCTGGGAACGCGTTGCACAGACCTTTCTGCAAGGCCTCCCGGAGTTGTCTCATCCTCTGCTCCCTCTGCGACGGTAACATAAGGTCCGCAACCTTACCCTTGTACCGTGGATCAAGGAGAGTGGCCAGCCAGTAATGGTCCCTCTCCTTGATCCGAAGAATACGAGGATCCTTCCGCAGACTTTGCAGGATCAGGGAGGCCATGCAGCGTAGGTTTGCTGAGGCATTCGCTCCGGAGTCCTCTGGGTCACTAAGGACGACATGATCCGCAGCCACCTCCTCCCAGCCACGTACAAGTCCACTGGTTTCTTGGGACTGTAAATCATCCCTAAAAGACTGCTGCTGATGATGCTGAGTGCCAGCCTCCACCTCCATGCTGACACAATCCTCCTCCTCCTCCTCCTCCTCCTCCTCCTCTTCCTGTGCGATGGGTGGGACAGAAGGAACACTGTCTGGGTAAAGGGGGCCTTGAGAGGCAAGGAAGTCCTCCTCTTCCTGCCTCTGTTCTGCCTCAAGTGCCCTGTCCATTATTCCACGCAGCGTGTGCTCCAACAGGTGGACAAGAGGTACAGTGTCACTGATGCATGCACTGTCACTGCTCACCATCCTCGTGGCCTCCTCAAATGGTGCCAGGACAGTGCATGCATCCCTGATCATGCCCCACTGGCGTGGAGAAAAAAAACCAAGCTCCCCTGACCCTGTCCTGGTGCCGTAGTCGCACAGGTACTCATTGATGGCCCTCTGCTGCGTGTGCAGCCGCTGCAGCATGGCCAACGTTGAGTTCCACCTGGTGGGCATGTCACATATAAGGCGGTTCTTGGGCAGGTTCAACTCCTTTTGCAGCTCAGCCAGGCGAGCACTGGCATTATAAGATCTGCGGAAATGCACACAGACTTTCCTGGCCTGCCTCAGGACATCCTGTAAGCCCGGGTACCTGCCCAAGAACCGCTGCACCACCAGGTTAAGGACGTGAGCCACACAGGGCACATGGGTCAGTTGTCCCTGTCGGAGGGCGGAGAGGAGGTTGGTGCCATTGTCGCAAACCACCATTCCTGGCTTAAGCTGGCGTGGCGTCAACCACCTCTCGGCCTGGCCCTGCAGAGCAGACAGGACCTCTGCCCCAGTGTGGCTTCTGTCCCCCAAACACACCAGCGCAAGCACGGCATGGCATCTTTTTGCCTGCGTACTTGCGTAGCCCCGTGAACGGCTACGGAGCACCGCTGGTTCATAGGACAAACCACAGGAAGAGGCCATGGAGGAAGAAGAAGAGGAGGGGGTGGAGGAGAGAGGTGTGTCACAACCAGTAGTAGCATTTTGGAGGCGTGGCGGTGGGACAACCTCCAACACTACTGCACCTTGTCCTGAATCCTTCCCAGCTGCCAAAAGAGTGACCCAATGGGCCGTGAAAGAAAGGTAACGTCCCTGTCCATGCCTGCTGGACCATGAGTCAGCGGTAATATGCACCTTACCGCTGACCGCCCTGTCCAGCGAGGCCAAGACATTGCCTTCCACATGCCGGTAGAGAGCCGGAATAGCCTTCCGTGAGAAAAAGTGGCGTTTGGGAACCTGCCACTGAGGAACCGCACATTGCACAAACTCACGGAAGGGGGCCGAGTCTACCAACTGAAAAGGCAGCAGTTGAAGCGCTCGCAATTTAGCCAAGCTAGCATTCAACCGCTGGGCATGTGGATGGCTGGGAGTGAACTTCTTTCGACGGTCCAGCAGCTGGGGCAGGGAAATTTACCTGCTAGAATCGGACGTCGGTGTACTGCTAGCAGAGTGGCCGCAAGTACTTGGCTGTGACACACCTAATTCTACACCTTCATTCCTCTCAGTGCATGTTTCAGAGAGGACTGAAGTTATAGTGGGGTTGGAGATCCCAGCTGATGCGGTGCAAGGAGAGGTCCGCTTTGTTCTTTGGTGTGGGTCTTTGAGGTAGGCTTGCCAACGAGCTGCATGGCAGGTCAACATATGTCTGGTCAGGCATGTGGTACCCAAGCGGCTGATGTTTTGGCCACGCGATATACGCTTGAGACATATGTTGCAAACAGCAGCTGTGCGATCTGATGCACTAGCCTCAAAAAAGGCCCACACCAAAGAACTTTTTGAATGACGGGCAGAGGCAGCGCCCTGCACAGGCGGAGCTCTGCGGTGTGATTCCGTCGGTGTACTGCCCTTACGCTGGCCACCAAAGGGCATCCTGCCTCGTTGGAGATGTGCCTCCTCCTCATCCTCCTCCTCCTCCTCTCTCCTATTAGGCACCCACGTGGAGTCAGTGACCTCATCATCACCTCCCTCCTCATCACTGGAGCCAATCTGGCAGTATGCTGCAGCTGCTGGAACATGACTGCCAGATTGGTGTCCTTCTTGAGCATCCCCTCTGTCTGCTCTCACGCTACTGCCTTCCTCTAGCTGGGTTTCATCATCAGACCCTTCGAAACGCTGGGCATCCTCCTGGAGCATGTACCCAACACTGTGCTGAAACAGTTCGGGGGACTCCTCAGGAGGAGGACATGGTGGGTCTAGGGAAGGAGTGACTGATGATGAGTCTGACATTGATACCAGGGAAGACGACGCTTTGGCAGCTGCTTTTCCAGTACCCTGAGCCTGGGTGAGAGAGGATGAGGAGGAGGAGGAGGGCTTGGTCATCCACTCTACCAAGTCTTCGGCATGATGTGGCTCAACATGTCCAGCTGCCGAAAAGAAGGACAAGCGTGTCCCATGGCCATGTGCTGATGACAATGCACCGCGTCCACGACCAGCACTGTTGCCCCCAGACACAGAGCCTGCTTGCCCTCTTTTATTGCCTCCTGACTGTCTGCCTCTCCTTGTTTGCCTTCCAGACATTCTAATAGATGGCCTGCAGGGAGATGGGAAAAAAGCAATAAGGGCTACCTTCAGGTGTCCTTCTCTGTCCCTTGAAACAAGGACTTTCACAGTGAAAGAAACTGACACTCTCCCTACCTACAGTTTTCTGTCCCTAGACAAAATATTTTTTTTAAGCACAATATAGCACAAGGACAATTCACTCACTGTCCTTCCAGGTCCCTGGAAACAAGGACTTGCAGAGTGAAAGAAAAAAAACACTCTCCCTACCTACAGTTTTCTGTCCCTAGAAAAAATGTTTTTTTTAAGCACAATATAGCACAAGGACAATTCACTCACTGTCCTTCCAGGTCCCTGGAAACAAGGACTTGCAGAGTGAAATAAACTGACACTCTCCCTACCTACAGTTTTCTGTCCCTAGAAAAAATGTTTTTTTTAAGCACAATATAGCACAAGGACAATTCACTCACTGTCCTTACAGGTCCCTGGAAACAAGGACTTGCAGAGTGAAATAAACTGACACTCTCCCTACCTACAGTTTTCTGTCCCTAGAATAAATGTTTTTTTTAAGCACAATATAGCACAAGGACAATTCACTCACTGTCCTTCCAGGTCCCTGGAAACAAGGACTTGCAGAGTGAAATAAACTGACACTCTCCCTACCTACAGTTTTCTGTCCCTAGAAAAAATGTTTTTTTTAAGCACAATATAGCACAAGGACAATTCACTCACTGTCCTTCCAGGTCCCTGGAAACAAGGACTTGCAGAGTGAAAGAAAAAAAACACTCTCCCTACCTACAGTTTTCTGTCCCTAGAAAAAATGTTTTTTTTAAGCACAATATAGCACAAGGACAATTCACTCACTGTCCTTCCAGGTCCCTGGAAACAAGGACTTGCAGAGTGAAATAAACTGACACTCTCCCTACCTACAGTTTTCTGTCCCTAGAAAAAATGTTTTTTTTAAGCACAATATAGCACAAGGACAATTCACTCACTGTCCTTCCAGGTCCCTGGAAACAAGGACTTGCAGAGTGAAATAAACTGACACTCTCCCTACCTACAGTTTTCTGTCCCTAGAATAAATGTTTTTTTTAAGCACAATATAGCACAAGGACAATTCACTCACTGTCCTTCCAGGTCCCTGGAAACAAGGACTTGCAGAGTGAAATAAACTGACACTCTCCCTACCTACAGTTTTCTGTCCCTAGAATAAATGTTTTTTTTAAGCACAATATAGCACAAGGACAATTTACTCACTGTCCTTCCAGGTCCCTGGAAACAAGGACTTGCAGAGTGAAATAAACTGACACTCTCCCTACCTACAGTTTTCTGTCCCTAGAAAAAATGTTTTTTTTAAGCACAATATAGCACAAGGACAATTCACTCACTGTCCTTCCAGGTCCCTGGAAACAAGGACTTGCAGAGTGAAAGAAAAAAAACACTCTCCCTACCTACAGTTTTCTGTCCCTAGAAAAAATGTTTTTTTTAATCACAATATAGCACAAGGACAATTCACTCACTGTCCTTCCAGGTCCCTGGAAACAAGGACTTGCAGAGTGAAATAAACTGACACTCTCCCTACCTACAGTTTTCTGTCCCTAGAATAAATGTTTTTTTTAAGCACAATATAGCACAAGGACAATTCACTCACTGTCCTTCCAGGTCCCTGGAAACAAGGACTTGCAGAGTGAAAGAAAAAAAACACTCTCCCTACCTACAGTTTTCTGTCCCTAGAAAAAATGTTTTTTTTAAGCACAATATAGCACAAGGACAATTCACTCACTGTCCTTCCAGGTCCCTGGAAACAAGGACTTGCAGAGTGAAATAAACTGACACTCTCCCTACCTACAGTTTTCTGTCCCTAGAATAAATGTTTTTTTTAAGCACAATATAGCACAAGGACAATTCACTCACTGTCCTTCCAGGTCCCTGGAAACAAGGACTTGCAGAGTGAAAGAAAAAAAACACTCTCCCTACCTACAGTTTTCTGTCCCTAGAAAAAATGTTTTTTTTAAGCACAATATAGCACAAGGACAATTCACTCACTGTCCTTCCAGGTCCCTGGAAACAAGGACTTGCAGAGTGAAATAAACTGACACTCTCCCTACCTACAGTTTTCTGTCCCTAGAATAAATGTTTTTTTTAAGCACAATATAGCACAAGGACAATTCACTCACTGTCCTTCCAGGTCCCTGGAAACAAGGACTTGCAGAGTGAAAGAAAAAAAACACTCTCCCTACCTACAGTTTTCTGTCCCTAGAAAAAATGTTTTTTTTAAGCACAATATAGCACAAGGACAATTCACTCACTGTCCTTCCAGGTCCCTGGAAACAAGGACTTGCAGAGTGAAATAAACTGACACTCTCCCTACCTACAGTTTTCTGTCCCTAGAATAAATGTTTTTTTTAAGCACAATATAGCACAAGGACAATTCACTCACTGTCCTTCCAGGTCCCTGGAAACAAGGACTTGCAGAGTGAAAGAAAAAAAACACTCTCCCTACCTACAGTTTTCTGTCCCTAGAAAAAATGTTTTTTTTAAGCACAATATAGCACAAGGACAATTCACTCACTGTCCTTCCAGGTCCCTGGAAACAAGGACTTGCAGAGTGAAATAAACTGACACTCTCCCTACCTACAGTTTTCTGTCCCTAGAAAAAATGTTTTTTTTAAGCACAATATAGCACAAGGACAATTCACTCACTGTCCTTCCAGGTCCCTGGAAACAAGGACTTGCAGAGTGAAAGAAAAAAAAACACTCTCCCTACCTACAGTTTTCTGTCCCTAGAAAAAATGTTTTTTTTAATCACAATATAGCACAAGGACAATTCACTCACTGTCCTTCCAGGTCCCTGGAAACAAGGACTTGCAGAGTGAAATAAACTGACACTCTCCCTACCTACAGTTTTCTGTCCCTAGAATAAATGTTTTTTTTAAGCACAATATAGCACAAGGACAATTCACTCACTGTCCTTCCAGGTCCCTGGAAACAAGGACTTGCAGAGTGAAAGAAAAAAAACACTCTCCCTACCTACAGTTTTCTGTCCCTAGAAAAAATGTTTTTTTTAAGCACAATATAGCACAAGGACAATTCACTCACTGTCCTTACAGGTCCCTGGAAACAAGGACTTGCAGAGTGAAAGAAAAAAAACACTCTCCCTACCTACAGTTTTCTGTCCCTAGAAAAAATGTTTTTTTTAAGCACAATATAGCACAAGGACAATTCACTCACTGTCCTTCCAGGTCCCTGGAAACAAGGACTTGCAGAGTGAAATAAACTGACACTCTCCCTACCTACAGTTTTCTGTCCCTAGAAAAAATGTTTTTTTTAAGCACAATATAGCACAAGGACAATTCACTCACTGTCCTTCCAGGTCCCTGGAAACAAGGACTTGCAGAGTGAAATAAACTGACACTCTCCCTACCTACAGTTTTCTGTCCCTAGAAAAAATGTTTTTTTTAAGCACAATATAGCACAAGGACAATTCACTCACTGTCCTTCCAGGTCCCTGGAAACAAGGACTTGCAGAGTGAAAGAAAAAAAACACTCTCCCTACCTACAGTTTTCTGTCCCTAGAAAAAATGTTTTTTTTAAGCACAATATAGCACAAGGACAATTCACTCACTGTCCTTCCAGGTCCCTGGAAACAAGGACTTGCAGAGTGAAAGAAACTGACACTCTCCCTACCTACAGTTTTCTGTCCCTAGAAAAAATGTTTTTTTTAAGCACAATATAGCACAAGGACAATTCACTCACTGTCCTTCCAGGTCCCTGGAAACAAGGACTTGCAGAGTGAAATAAACTGACACTCTCCCTACCTACAGTTTTCTGTCCCTAGAATAAATGTTTTTTTTAAGCACAATATAGCACAAGGACAATTCACTCACTGTCCTTCCAGGTCCCTGGAAACAAGGACTTGCAGAGTGAAAGAAAAAAAACACTCTCCCTACCTACAGTTTTCTGTCCCTAGAAAAAATGTTTTTTTTAAGCACAATATAGCACAAGGACAATTCACTCACTGTCCTTCCAGGTCCCTGGAAACAAGGACTTGCAGAGTGAAATAAACTGACACTCTCCCTACCTACAGTTTTCTGTCCCTAGAAAAAATGTTTTTTTTAAGCACAATATAGCACAAGGACAATTCACTCACTGTCCTTCCAGGTCCCTGGAAACAAGGACTTGCAGAGTGAAAGAAACTGACACTCTCCCTACCTACAGTTTTCTGTCCCTAGAATAAATGTTTTTTTTTAAGCACAATATAGCACAAGGACAATTCACTCACTGTCCTTCCAGGTCCCTGGAAACAAGGACTTGCAGAGTGAAAGAAACTGACACTCTCCCTACCTACAGTTTTTTGTCCCTAGAATAAATGTTTTTTTTAAGCACAATATAGCACAAGGACAATTCACTCACTGTCCTTCCAGGTCCCTGGAAACAAGGACTTGCAGAGTGAAAGAAAAAAAACACTCTCCCTACCTACAGTTTTCTGTCCCTAGAAAAAATGTTTTTTTTAAGCACAATATAGCACAAGGACAATTCACTCACTGTCCTTCCAGGTCCCTGGAAACAAGGACTTGCAGAGTGAAATAAACTGACACTCTCCCTACCTACAGTTTTCTGTCCCTAGAATAAATGTTTTTTTTAAGCACAATATAGCACAAGGACAATTCACTCACTGTCCTTCCAGGTCCCTGGAAACAAGGACTTGCAGAGTGAAATAAACTGACACTCTCCCTACCTACAGTTTTCTGTCCCTAGAATAAATGTTTTTTTTAAGCACAATATAGCACAAGGACAATTTACTCACTGTCCTTCCAGGTCCCTGGAAACAAGGACTTGCAGAGTGAAATAAACTGACACTCTCCCTACCTACAGTTTTCTGTCCCTAGAAAAAATGTTTTTTTTAAGCACAATATAGCACAAGGACAATTCACTCACTGTCCTTCCAGGTCCCTGGAAACAAGGACTTGCAGAGTGAAAGAAAAAAAACACTCTCCCTACCTACAGTTTTCTGTCCCTAGAAAAAATGTTTTTTTTAATCACAATATAGCACAAGGACAATTCACTCACTGTCCTTCCAGGTCCCTGGAAACAAGGACTTGCAGAGTGAAATAAACTGACACTCTCCCTACCTACAGTTTTCTGTCCCTAGAATAAATGTTTTTTTTAAGCACAATATAGCACAAGGACAATTCACTCACTGTCCTTCCAGGTCCCTGGAAACAAGGACTTGCAGAGTGAAAGAAAAAAAACACTCTCCCTACCTACAGTTTTCTGTCCCTAGAAAAAATGTTTTTTTTAAGCACAATATAGCACAAGGACAATTCACTCACTGTCCTTCCAGGTCCCTGGAAACAAGGACTTGCAGAGTGAAATAAACTGACACTCTCCCTACCTACAGTTTTCTGTCCCTAGAATAAATGTTTTTTTTAAGCACAATATAGCACAAGGACAATTCACTCACTGTCCTTCCAGGTCCCTGGAAACAAGGACTTGCAGAGTGAAAGAAAAAAAACACTCTCCCTACCTACAGTTTTCTGTCCCTAGAAAAAATGTTTTTTTTAAGCACAATATAGCACAAGGACAATTCACTCACTGTCCTTCCAGGTCCCTGGAAACAAGGACTTGCAGAGTGAAATAAACTGACACTCTCCCTACCTACAGTTTTCTGTCCCTAGAATAAATGTTTTTTTTAAGCACAATATAGCACAAGGACAATTCACTCACTGTCCTTCCAGGTCCCTGGAAACAAGGACTTGCAGAGTGAAAGAAAAAAAACACTCTCCCTACCTACAGTTTTCTGTCCCTAGAAAAAATGTTTTTTTTAAGCACAATATAGCACAAGGACAATTCACTCACTGTCCTTCCAGGTCCCTGGAAACAAGGACTTGCAGAGTGAAATAAACTGACACTCTCCCTACCTACAGTTTTCTGTCCCTAGAATAAATGTTTTTTTTAAGCACAATATAGCACAAGGACAATTCACTCACTGTCCTTCCAGGTCCCTGGAAACAAGGACTTGCAGAGTGAAAGAAAAAAAACACTCTCCCTACCTACAGTTTTCTGTCCCTAGAAAAAATGTTTTTTTTAAGCACAATATAGCACAAGGACAATTCACTCACTGTCCTTCCAGGTCCCTGGAAACAAGGACTTGCAGAGTGAAATAAACTGACACTCTCCCTACCTACAGTTTTCTGTCCCTAGAAAAAATGTTTTTTTTAAGCACAATATAGCACAAGGACAATTCACTCACTGTCCTTCCAGGTCCCTGGAAACAAGGACTTGCAGAGTGAAAGAAAAAAAAACACTCTCCCTACCTACAGTTTTCTGTCCCTAGAAAAAATGTTTTTTTTTAATCACAATATAGCACAAGGACAATTCACTCACTGTCCTTCCAGGTCCCTGGAAACAAGGACTTGCAGAGTGAAATAAACTGACACTCTCCCTACCTACAGTTTTCTGTCCCTAGAATAAATGTTTTTTTTAAGCACAATATAGCACAAGGACAATTCACTCACTGTCCTTCCAGGTCCCTGGAAACAAGGACTTGCAGAGTGAAAGAAAAAAAACACTCTCCCTACCTACAGTTTTCTGTCCCTAGAAAAAATGTTTTTTTTAAGCACAATATAGCACAAGGACAATTCACTCACTGTCCTTACAGGTCCCTGGAAACAAGGACTTGCAGAGTGAAAGAAAAAAAACACTCTCCCTACCTACAGTTTTCTGTCCCTAGAAAAAATGTTTTTTTTAAGCACAATATAGCACAAGGACAATTCACTCACTGTCCTTCCAGGTCCCTGGAAACAAGGACTTGCAGAGTGAAATAAACTGACACTCTCCCTACCTACAGTTTTCTGTCCCTAGAAAAAATGTTTTTTTTAAGCACAATATAGCACAAGGACAATTCACTCACTGTCCTTCCAGGTCCCTGGAAACAAGGACTTGCAGAGTGAAATAAACTGACACTCTCCCTACCTACAGTTTTCTGTCCCTAGAAAAAATGTTTTTTTTAAGCACAATATAGCACAAGGACAATTCACTCACTGTCCTTCCAGGTCCCTGGAAACAAGGACTTGCAGAGTGAAAGAAAAAAAACACTCTCCCTACCTACAGTTTTCTGTCCCTAGAAAAAATGTTTTTTTTAAGCACAATATAGCACAAGGACAATTCACTCACTGTCCTTCCAGGTCCCTGGAAACAAGGACTTGCAGAGTGAAAGAAACTGACACTCTCCCTACCTACAGTTTTCTGTCCCTAGAAAAAATGTTTTTTTTAAGCACAATATAGCACAAGGACAATTCACTCACTGTCCTTCCAGGTCCCTGGAAACAAGGACTTGCAGAGTGAAATAAACTGACACTCTCCCTACCTACAGTTTTCTGTCCCTAGAATAAATGTTTTTTTTTAAGCACAATATAGCACAAGGACAATTCACTCACTGTCCTTCCAGGTCCCTGGAAACAAGGACTTGCAGAGTGAAAGAAAAAAAACACTCTCCCTACCTACAGTTTTCTGTCCCTAGAAAAAATGTTTTTTTTAAGCACAATATAGCACAAGGACAATTCACTCACTGTCCTTCCAGGTCCCTGGAAACAAGGACTTGCAGAGTGAAATAAACTGACACTCTCCCTACCTACAGTTTTCTGTCCCTAGAAAAAATGTTTTTTTTAAGCACAATATAGCACAAGGACAATTCACTCACTGTCCTTCCAGGTCCCTGGAAACAAGGACTTGCAGAGTGAAAGAAACTGACACTCTCCCTACCTACAGTTTTCTGTCCCTAGAATAAATGTTTTTTTTTAAGCACAATATAGCACAAGGACAATTCACTCACTGTCCTTCCAGGTCCCTGGAAACAAGGACTTGCAGAGTGAAAGAAACTGACACTCTCCCTACCTACAGTTTTTTGTCCCTAGAATAAATGTTTTTTTTAAGCACAATATAGCACAAGGACAATTCACTCACTGTCCTTCCAGGTCCCTGGAAACAAGGACTTGCAGAGTGAAAGAAAAAAAACACTCTCCCTACCTACAGTTTTCTGTCCCTAGAATAAATGTTTTTTTTAAGCACACTATAGCACAAGCACAAAACACACTGACACTCTCCCTACCTATCCTTCTCTTTCCCTAAACTAAAGGAATCCAGGTTAAGCAAGAAAGAAATAAAAGTCACTGTCCCTGCCTATGCTGCTCTATCACTGCTCCGGAACACACTACACTAGGCCGCCGTGCTGGCGGCCTTTTATAGTGTGGGGCGTGTACTAAACACCCTCAGCAATAATTGGCCACAGGCATCCTGCCTGTGGCCAATCATTGCTCTCCTCGCTGCCGGCGCTGTGATTGGCCAAGCATGCGGGGTCACAGTGCATGCTTGGCCAATCACAGCGCCTGGATGACACTGCGATGGCGTAGTGCATTGTGGGCCGTTCGCGTCACTCGAATTTGGCGCGAACGGCCCAAATCGTTCGATCTTCGTCGAACGATCGAACAGCCGATGTTCGAGTCGAACGTATGTTCGACTCGAACACGAAGCTCATCCCTAGTAGACGGGGTAAATGTTTAATTGGAGGAAAGGCATAAATCAAGGCATACGGATCCCACCAAGCCATCAGGACATCTGCTGCATCCACTGTTGGGTCCTGCTTCCTAGGGGCCACATCTGTCTGGTTTCTTGATGAACCAAGAAGCTAGCAGACCCACATCCAGCATCTCACAATGCAGACATACAGTGTGCTCCAGAACACCTACTGAGAGGCAGACTATTCCCTTCTGTCCAGACACTGGGGTTGAGTTACTAAAACTGGATAGTGCAAAATCTGGTGTAGCTCTGCATAGAAGCCAATCAGCTTCCAGGATTTATTATCAAAGTTCAGTCGAGCAAGCTGAAGTTAAAAGCTGATTGGCTACTATGCATAGCTGCCCTCTCCAGTTTTAGTAAATCTCCCCCAATAACTGCTGAGAAAATCTGCCTGCCAGCCCTCTAATCCAGCAATGTCCACCACGGAGATCACAAGCGCATATAATGTGTCTAGAAAGGCAAAGCTTTTGTTGCTGCTGCAGCACTCCTGGCGCCACCCTGATGATCGATGGAAACCACAGCTGTGGCAATGTATGGTTGAACCTGAACCAGATGATTGGTCAGAAGGGGGATACAGTGAAATAACGACAGACAAAATGCTCTCTAGGATGTTGATTTGAAGATCTGACTCTTTTCCGAGACCAACAACTCTGAGCAGATGGTCAGAGCGCCACCCCAACCAAGAACGCCGGCATGCACTATGACGATCTTCCAAGGGAAGACAAGAACTGGCCCAGATCATATTTCCAGACAAAGACTGGAGTTGTACACAGATGTGAATGAAAACCTTTACATTTTATGGCTGGAGGAACTGGAATGATAACTCCCTGATTCAACTATCCCCGAGTGGGTGAAAGAAGGCCTGTCTGAGATTGCTGAGACATGGGATGACGCAAAGCAAAAAACGAGGTGGAAGGCAGAAGCTGACCTATATTTTAACATTTAATATGACCTTATGTGCCCATGCACCCGCTACCCAAATCTCTGCAAAAGCCATCATTTTCCCTGTCTGTGATGGAGCTGGTGAGGTCGGACCTTCATGAGGAGACAGAAGTATCCACAGGTTTTGATCCCTTGGTTTGCCCGGGATGCGAATGCCCTGTACACATGAGCGGAATTTCCGTCGGAAAAAAGTTGGATGTTTTTTCCGACGGAATTCCGCTCAAGCTTGGCTTGCATACACACGATCACACAAAAGTTCTCGAAACTTTCGAGCGTTAAGAACACAGTGACGTACAACACTACGACAAGGCGAGAAAAATAAGTCCAATGCTTCCGAGCATGCATCGAACTGTTAGCGAGCATGCGATTGGAATTTCCGATAGTAACTTTTTCCATCGGAAAAATAGAGAACCTGCTCTTAATCTTTTGCTGGCGGAAATTCCGACAGAAAAAGTCAGATGGAGCCTACACATGGTCGGAATTTCTGACCAAAAGCTCACATCGGACTTTTGCTGGCGGAAATTCCGCTTGTGTGTATGGGGCATTAGAATCTTATTATTATCTTCAGAGGTGTAAAACTTGTGAGTCTGGAACTTGACTCGGAGAAACAAAAGGAACATTCTCATGCAGGATAAGAAGATTTTGTCCAGTAAAGAGCTGAAAAAAGATGGTCATCGGTGACGGGGACGGGTGATCTGCCGGATATCTGCTCCTGATAACTCACCAAAATGAATCATCAGAGACAGGGGCGGAGATCTGCTGCAGCTCTGCTCCAGATACCTCACCAAAATGAATCATCAGAGATGAGGACGGGTGATCTACCATAGCTCTGCTCCAGATAACTCACCAAAATGAATGAGAGGTGAGGACGGGTGATCTACCATAGCTCTGCTCCAGATAACTCACCAAAATGAATGAGAGGTGAGGACGGGTGATCTACCATAGCTCTGCTCCAGATAACTCACCAAAATGAATGAGAGGTGAGGACGGGTGATCTACCATAGCTCTGCTCCAGATAACTCACCAAAATGAATGAGAGGTGAGGACGGGTGATCTACCATAGCTCTGCTCCTGATAACTCACCAAAATGAATGAGAGGTGAGGACGGGTGATCTACCATAGCTCTGCTCCTGATAACTCACCAAAATGAATCATCAGAGACAGGGGCGGAGATCTGCTGCAGCTCTGCTCCAGATACCTCACCAAAATGAATCATCAGAGATGAGGACGGGTGATCTACCATAGCTCTGCTCCAGATAACTCACCAAAATGAATGAGAGGTGAGGATGGGTGATCTACCATAGCTCTGCTCCTGATAACTCACCAAAATGAATCATCAGAGATGAGGACGGGTGATCTACCATAGCTCTGCTCCAGATAACTCACCAAAATGAATGAGGGGTGAGGATGGGTGATCTACCATAGCTCTGCTCCTGATAACTCACCAAAATGAATAATCAGAGACAGGGGCGGAGATCTGCTGCAGCTCTGCTTCAGATACCTCACCAAAATGAATCATCAGAGATGAGGACGGGTGATCTACCATAGCTCTGCTCCAGATAACTCACCAAAATGAATGAGAGGTGAGGACGGGTGATCTACCATAGCTCTGCTCCAGATACCTCACCAAAATGAATGAGAGGTGAGGACGGGTGATCTACCATAGCTCTGCTCCAGATAACTCACCAAAATGAATGAGAGGTGAGGACGGGTGATCTACCATAGCTCTGCTCCAGATAACTCACCAAAATGAATGAGAGGTGAGGACGGGTGATCTACCATAGCTCTGCTCCTGATAACTCACCAAAATGAATGAGAGGTGAGGACGGGTGATCTACCATAGCTCTGCTACAGATAACTCACCAAAATGAATGAGAGGTGAGGACGGGTGATCTACCATAGCTCTGCTCCAGATAACTCACCAAAATGAATGAGAGGTGAGGACGGGTGATCTACCATAGCTCTGCTCCTGATAACTCACCAAAATGAATGAGAGGTGAGGACGGGTGATCTACCATAGCTCTGCTCCAGATACCTCACCAAAATGAATGAGAGGTGAGGACGGGAATCTGCTGAAGCTCTGCTCCCGCTAACTTACCAGAATTAATAATCAGAGACAAGGACGGGTGATCTGCGGCAGCTCTGCTCGAGATCAGTATAGGACGGGTCACATTAAAGGACTTTTTCCCATGTATAGGACGGGTCACATTAAAGGACTTCTCCCCATGTATAGGATGGGTCACATTGAAGGACTTCTTCCCATGTATAGGACGGGTCACATTGAAGGACTTCTCCCTATGTATAGGACGGGTCAGATTGAAGGACTTCTTCCCATGTATAGGACGGGTCATATTGAAGGACTTCTCCCCATGTATAGGACGGGTCACATTAAAGGACTTCTTCCCATGTATAGGACGGGTCACATTGAAGGACTTCTCCCTATGTATAGGACGGGTCACATTGAAGGACTTCTTCCCATGTATAGGACGGGTCACATTGAAGGACTTCTTCCCATGTATAGGACGGGTCACATTAAAGGACTTCTTCCCATGTATAGGACGGGTCACATTGAAGGACTTCTCCCTATGTATAGGATGGGTCACATTGAAGGACTTCTTCCCATGTATAGGACGGGTCACATTGAAGGACTTCTCCCCATGTATAGGACGGGTCACATTGAAGGACTTCTTCCCATGTATAGGACGGGTCACATTGAAGGACTTCTCCCCATGTATGGGACGGGTCACATTGAAGGACTTCTCCCCATGTATGGGACGGGTCATATTAAAGGACTTCTTCCCATGTATAGGACGGGTCATATTAAAGGACTTCTTCCCATGTATAGGACGGGTCATATTAAAGGACTTCTCCCCATGTATAGGACGGGTCACATTGAAGGACTTCTCCCCATGTATAGGACGGGTCACATTGAAGGACTTCTTCCCATTGTGAGGGGGTTAGCTCGGCAGCGGGTGTGTGTGACCCCCGAGATGGGCTCCCCACACAAAAACAGGCCCAGCAAACGGAGGTTTGTGGTTTTCAAAATCAAAAAGGTGCGGTTTATTTTCTATTTACAGTGACAAAACACAGCAAAGCAAAAGAAACATAAACAAAATAAATCCTGGTCAACTTGACCTCTGACTAAACATACAGGTTTCCTAACTAACAACTGGGATCAGCCTAGTGCTGTCCTAGTCCCTAAGTCCCTGGTTTTAAATGTCCAAGCAAATAGCCACACAGGCTTTGTCTCACCGCACAGGGGTTCACTCTCCCTAGACAGTCCACACAGGTCTGGTTCCAGGCATGAGCTAACATCTAATGAAGCTGGGAGTTCTTATAGAGGCCTAAATGAGCTGACAAGCTTCAGCTGGTCTCATCAACTCCCTGTCTGCACGACGCCCCACACTCTCCCTAGAGGTATGAGTCATCCATGAGCCCACTAGCCTCAGCTGGGCTTATACAACTCTCCACCTAGTTGTATAAGTCGGCGTAAAGCCTGAATCTGGGCGAAATATATCTACCCCCCTGGATGCAACCAGGTGACTTTACCTTCCTGCTGTCACATACCCCCCCCCTCTTGTTTTAACCTCGGGGTTGGAACACCAGCAATCAGGCATTCATGTACTCGAAACAAAGCATCCACATTCCCCATTTGAACGCCAGGGCGATGCTTTACTGTGAAGTTGAATTCCTGGAGGGCCAGGAACCACCTATTCACTCTTCTATTTGTTTCCTTGTTTTGAGCCATCCACTTTAACGGAGCGTGATCCGTAACCATGTCAAAGTGCCTACCTAGCAGGTAGTACCGAAGGGAATCTAGAGCCCACTTCACCGCTAAACACTCCTTTTCAACGGTGGCGTAATTTACCTCATGGGACTTCAACTTCCTGCTGAGGTAAATGACTGGGTGCTCTTCCCCGTTCCAGACCTGGGACAATACTGCTCCTAACCCCACATCTGACGCATCACTTTGTACGACAAAGTCTTTAGAGAAGTCGGGTGAGTACAACACTGGCTGGCTACATAAGGCTTGTTTCAAGAATTGGAATGCTGCCTCAGCCTCGGGGGTCCATTTAATCATGACCGACCCTTTCCCCATCGTCAGGTTGGTTAGGGGCACAGCCTTAGAAGCAAAGTGGGGAATGAATCGCCGATAATACCCAGCGATTCCCAGAAAGGCTCGTACCTGCTTCTTGCTGTTGGGACGTGGCCAACTCTGGATGGCCTCGACTTTGTTGAGTTGGGGTTTTATTACTCCCCTCCCAATGGTGTACCCAAGATATTTGGCCTCCTCCTGCCCAATGGTACACTTCTTGGGGTTAGCCGTAAACCCCGCTTCCCGAACAGAGTCCAGGACTGCTTGCACTTTTGGCAGATGTGAGGCCCAATCTGTGCTATGGACAATTACGTCATCCAGGTAAGCCGCAGCATACTTCCGATGGGGCCTCAGCATCTGGTCCATTTTCCGCTGGAATGTGGCCGGTGCATTCTGTAACCCGAACGGCATTCTTTTATATTGGAACGCCCCGTCTGGGGTTACAAATGCGGTTTTCTCTTTGGCCGACTTGGCCAGGGGGATTTGCCAATACCCTTTTGTGAGGTCAAGAGTCGTCATGTATCGGGCTGTTCCCAGCCGGTCGATCAACTCATCTATACGTGGCATGGGGTAGGTGTCAAATTTTGTAACTTTGTTCAACTGACGAAAATCGTTACAAAATCGCCAGCTCCCATCCGGTTTAGGCACCAACACAATGGGACTAGACCAATCACTTTGGGACTCCTCTATCACCCCTAAGTTCAGCATTTTCTGTACTTCCTCCCGTATTGCCTCCCGTCGGGCCTCTGGGATCCGATAGGGTTTTAACCTCACCCTTTCACCGGGCGGGGTAATGATGTCATGCTCTACCCCAGATGTTTGTCCCGGCAGCTCAGAGAATACCTCCTTGTTGCGAAGCACAAACTCCTTAACCTCCTGTTGTTGGGGTTGTGACAAGGTGGCTGCTATTCCAACCTCAGGAATCACGCAACCAGTTTGAGCTGGTGACCAAGTGTCTGCGACTAGGGACTCTCTATCCCTCCAGGCTTTCAACAGATTAACGTGATAGATCTGTTCGGGCTTTCGCCTTCCTGGTTGTCTGACCTTGTAATTCACTTCGCTCACTTTTTCCATTATCTCGTAGGGGCCTTGCCATTTGGCAAGGAATTTACTTTCAACCGTAGGGACAAGTACCAGTATCCTATCCCCCGGGGAAAAGGTACGGGTCTTGGCTCCACGGTTGTACACTCTCTGCTGTGCTAACTGCGCTTGGGCCAAATGTTCCTTCACGATGGGCATTACCTGTGCAATTCGGTCTTGCATCAGGGCGACATGCTCAATCACACTCCTGTGGGGAGAACTCTCACTTTCCCAAGTTTCCTTGGCAATATCCAACAGCCCTCTTGGGTGTCTCCCATACAGTAACTCAAAGGGGGAGAATCCCGTAGAGGATTGGGGCACCTCCCTAATAGCAAACATCAGATAAGGAAGTAGACAGTCCCAATCCTTTCCATCTCTATCCACCACTTTCTTCAACATTTGTTTTAGGGTTTTGTTGAATCTTTCAACCAGCCCATCGGTTTGGGGGTGATACACAGATGTACGTAATTGCGTCACTTTGAACAATTTACACAGCTCCTTCATAACCCGGGACATAAAGGGTGTACCTTGGTCCGTAAGCAGTTCTTTACAAATACCCACCCGGCTAAACACAAGAGATAGCTCTTTGGCTATGGTTTTGGCCGAGGTATTTCGGAGAGGGATCGCTTCTGGATAACGGGTGGCATAGTCCATTATAACTAATATGTACTGGTGCCCCCTAGCGGACTTGATTATAGGACCTACCAAATCCATGGCGATCCTCTCAAACGGGACCTCAATGATGGGTAGAGGGACCAGCGGGCTACGGAAATGTGGCATCGGGGCCGACCTCTGACACACAGGGCAGGAGGAACAATAATTTTCTATGTCCTTCATCACCCCCGGCCAATAGAATCTCTGTAATACCCTCTCTCGGGTTTTCTCTGTCCCCAGATGACCTCCAAGAATGTGCCCATGGGCCAACTCCAACACCAACTTCCTGTAAGGTTTGGGCACCACAAGCTGCTCAACGGTTTCTTCTGCCCTTTTTGCCACCCGATACAGTAGGTCCTTCTCTACGCTGAAGTATGGGTAAGTGCAGGTATTATCTGGGTTCACTAACTCGCCATCTATTTTCACTACGTTTTCCCGTGCCTTTATTAGGGCGGGGTCTTTCAACTGTTCTGTGGCAAAGTTTTCCCTGTGAACCTCAAGATCAGAAAACTCCACAGACGGTAGGTTTTCGTCTGAGGAGGTGGGCTCCTCTCCAGTTTCTTGAGTCTCCCCTGCCAATACTGATAAGGGAAATTCCGGAGAGTCCTCACCACTCTCAGGGGAGTTCTGGCTATCACATTCCTGGTACATAGGGGCACCAGTGGGGGGCTCAGGATCATCCCACAGTTCCCAGAACTTCGGAAAATCCCTTCCCACAATGGCGTCATGCGGTAACTGAGATACTAAGCCCACTGGATGAGAGAGGGTACCTTTGGGGGTCTCGAAACACACTGTAGTCACTGGATACTCTCGGGTGTCCCCATGCACACAAATAACAGCTACCTTGCTATTCCCAGAGACCTCTGTGTTAACTAACTCAGCCTTTATCAGGGTCACAAGGCTACCTGAATCCAGCAATACCACAACATTTCTACCATTAACACACATTTTGCATAAATGTTTCTCAGTTCCTCGAATGGCAGTGCATGCGACTGTCGCACACAGCGACTGACGTCTGCCCGTCAGAAAGTCACACTGCATGGGTTCCTCCACAACCGGGCAATTGGCTGCAATATGTCCCGCTTGCCGGCAGCGGTAGCAAACGATCCTTCTTGCGGCCTCTTGAGCCGCTGATTTCCCAGGCTGTTCTCGCCAAACTTGGGGTAGAGCTCCCACCCTCTCACTCTCTCCACCCTCACCCCTTGGAATCCTCTTATCCGCCCCTGGGGATGGTCTGGTCTTAGGGTGGAAAGTCCGAGTGTCTCTGGAAGAGGCCGTCAGGTTCTCTGTAGCCAAGTATTTCTCCACACGATCCACAAGACCATCGGCCGTCTCTGGGTCTCCATGGCTTACCCACTTTTGGATGGCAGTAGGAAGAGCTCTCAAAAACCGATCCATTACAACACGTTCCACAATCTTTGGTGCGGACAAAGTCTCTGGCTGTAGCCACTTTCTGCTCAGGTGAATGAGATCATACATTTGAGACCTGGGGGGTTTTCCAAGCTGGAAAGTCCAGTTATGCACACGCTGAGCCCGGACAGCCTGGGTGACACCCAGCCTTGCCAATATTTCAGCTTTTAGCATCACATAGTCTTTTGCTTGGTTAGGCTCTAGGTCATAGTAAGCCTTCTGCGATTCACCAGTTAACAGAGGAGCCACCAGTCCAGCCCACTGCTCCTCAGGCCACTTTTCTCTTTCAGCGGTCCTTTCAAATGTGGTCAAAAATACCTCTGGATCATCCTCTCCAGTCATTTTTGTCAATAAACGACTCACCCCAAAGGACGCGGTATTAGTGGGACGGCTTTCCTCACTGGTCTGCGGACGTTGCTGCATTACTGCTTCCATCTGTTGTTGTAGTCTCTGCTCTTGCTTCTGCAACAGGTCTATGAAGCGGGCCTCAGATTGCTGCTGGGCTTGTTGCTGAGCCTCCAGACTCTGTTGCAAAGTTGCGTTTGTCTGCTGCTGGGCAGCAAGGCTCTGTTGATGAGCTTGCTGCTGGGCTGCGAAGTTCTGTTGTTGAGCTGCAAGGCTCTGTTGATGAGCTGCAAGGCTCTTTTGCAAACCTGCATTTGTCTGCTGTTGATTGGCATTTGCTAGAGCCAGCTGCTTCAGTATCTCCTCCATGCTGGCTTAAAAAAAAACTGCCACTGGTTCTCCACCAACTGTGAGGGGGTTAGCTCGGCAGCGGGTGTGTGTGACCCCCGAGATGGGCTCCCCACACAAAAACAGGCCCAGCAAACGGAGGTTTGTGGTTTTCAAAATCAAAAAGGTGCGGTTTATTTTCTATTTACAGTGACAAAACACAGCAAAGCAAAAGAAACATAAACAAAATAAATCCTGGTCAACTTGACCTCTGACTAAACATACAGGTTTCCTAACTAACAACTGGGATCAGCCTAGTGCTGTCCTAGTCCCTAAGTCCCTGGTTTTAAATGTCCAAGCAAATAGCCACACAGGCTTTGTCTCACCGCACAGGGGTTCACTCTCCCTAGACAGTCCACACAGGTCTGGTTCCAGGCATGAGCTAACATCTAATGAAGCTGGGAGTTCTTATAGAGGCCTAAATGAGCTGACAAGCTTCAGCTGGTCTCATCAACTCCCTGTCTGCACGACGCCCCACACTCTCCCTAGAGGTATGAGTCATCCATGAGCCCACTAGCCTCAGCTGGGCTTATACAACTCTCCACCTAGTTGTATAAGTCGGCGTAAAGCCTGAATCTGGGCGAAATATATCTACCCCCCTGGATGCAACCAGGTGACTTTACCTTCCTGCTGTCACACCATGTATAGGACGGGTCACATTGAAGGACTTCTCCCCATGTATGGGACGGGTCACATTGAAGGACTTCTCCCCATGTATAGGACGGGTCACATTAAAGGACTTCTTCCCATGTATAGGACGGGTCACTTTAAAGGACTTCTTCCCATGTATGGGACGGGTCACATTGAAGGACTTCTCCCCATGTATAGGACGGGTCACATTGAAGGACTTCTCCCCATGTATAGGACGGGTCACATTGAAGGACTTCTCCCCATGTATAGGACGGGTCATATTAAAGGACTTCTTCCCATGTATAGGGCGGGTCATATTAAAGGACTTCTTCCCATGTATGGGACGGGTCACATTGAAGGACTTCTCCCCATGTATGGGACGGGTCACATTGAAGGACTTCTCCCCATGTATGGGACGGGTCATATTAAAGGACTTCTTCCCATGTATAGGACGGGTCATATTAAAGGACTTCTTCCCATGTATAGGACGGGTCATATTAAAGGACTTCTCCCCATGTATAGGACGGGTCACATTGAAGGACTTCTCCCCATGTATAGGACGGGTCACATTGAAGGACTTCTTCCCATGTATGGGACGGGTCACATTGAAGGACTTCTCCCCATGTATAGGACGGGTCACATTGAAGGACTTCTCCCCATGTATAGGACGGGTCACATTGAAGAACTTCTCCCTATGTATAGGACGGGTCACATTGAAGGACTTCTCCCCATGTATAGGACGGGTCATATTAAAGGACTTCTTCCCATGTATAGGACGGGTCATATTAAAGGACTTCTTCCCATGTATAGGACGGGTCACATTGAAGGACTTCTCCCCATGTATAGGACGGGTCATATTAAAGGACTTCTTCCCATGTATAGGACGGGTCATATTAAAGGACTTCTTCCCATGTATAGGACGGGTCACATTGAAGGACTTCTTCCCATGTATAGGACGGGTCATATTAAAGGACTTCTCCCCATGTATAGGACGGGTCACATTGAAGGACTTCTCCCCATGTATGGGACGGGTCACATTGAAGGACTTCTCCCCATGTATAGGACGGGTCACATTAAAGGACTTCTTCCCATGTATAGGACGGGTCACTTTAAAGGACTTCTTCCCATGTATGGGACGGGTCACATTGAAGGACTTCTCCCCATGTATAGGACGGGTCACATTGAAGGACTTCTCCCCATGTATAGGACGGGTCACATTGAAGGACTTCTCCCCATGTATAGGACGGGTCATATTAAAGGACTTCTTCCCATGTATAGGGCGGGTCATATTAAAGGACTTCTTCCCATGTATAGGACGGGTCACATTGAAGGACTTCTCCCCATGTATAGGACGGGTCATATTAAAGGACTTCTTCCCATGTATAGGACGGGTCATATTAAAGGACTTCTTCCCATGTATAGGACGGGTCACATTGAAGGACTTCTTCCCATGTATAGGACGGGTCATATTAAAGGACTTCTCCCCATGTATAGGACGGGTCATATTAAAGGACTTCTTCCCATGTATAGGACGGGTCACATTGAAGGACTTCTTCCCATGTATAGGACGGGTCATATTAAAGGACTTCTCCCCATGTATAGGACGGGTCACATTGAAGGACTTCTTCCCATGTATAGGATGGGTCATATTAAAGGACTTCTTCCCATGTATAGGACGGGTCATATTAAAGGACTTCTTCCTATGTATAGGACGGGTCACATTAAAGGACTTATCCCCATGTATGGGACGGGTCACATTGAAGGACTTCTTCCCATGTATGGGATGGGTCACATTGAAGGACTTCTTCCCATGTATGGGACGGGTCACATTGAAGGACTTCTTCCCATGTATGGGATGGGTCACATTGAAGGACTTCTTCCCATGTATGGGACGGGTCACATTGAAGGACTTCTTCCCATGTATGGGACGGGTCACATTGAAGGACTTCTCCCCATGTATAGGAGGGGTCACATTGAAGAACTTCTCCCTATGTATAGGACGGGTCACATTGAAGGACTTCTCCCCATGTATAAGACGGGTCATATTAAAGGACTTCTTCCCATGTATAGGACGGGTCATATTAAAGGACTTCTTCCCATGTATAGGACGGGTCACATTGAAGGACTTCTCCCCATGTATAGGACGGGTCATATTAAAGGACTTCTTCCCATGTATAGGACGGGTCATATTAAAGGACTTCTTCCCATGTATAGGACGGGTCACATTGAAGGACTTCTCCCCATGTATAGGACGGGTCACTTTAAAGGACTTCTTCCCATGTATGGGACGGGTCACATTGAAGGACTTCTCCCCATGTATAGGACGGGTCACATTGAAGGACTTCTCCCCATGTATAGGAGGGGACACATTGAAGAACTTCTCCCTATGTATAGGACGGGTCACATTGAAGGACTTCTCCCCATGTATAGGACGGGTCATATTAAAGGACTTCTTCCCATGTATAGGACGGGTCATATTAAAGGACTTCTTCCCATGTATAGGACGGGTCACATTGAAGGACTTCTCCCCATGTATAGGACGGGTCATATTAAAGGACTTCTTCCCATGTATAGGACGGGTCATATTAAAGGACTTCTTCCCATGTATAGGACGGGTCACATTGAAGGACTTCTTCCCATGTATAGGACGGGTCATATTAAAGGACTTCTCCCCATGTATAGGACGGGTCACATTGAAGGACTTCTTCCCATGTATAGGACGGGTCATATTAAAGGACTTCTTCCCATGTATAGGACGGGTCATATTAAAGGACTTCTTCCCATGTATAGGACGGGTCACATTAAAGGACTTATCCCCATGTATGGGACGGGTCACATTGAAGGACTTCTTCCCATGTATGGGATGGGTCACATTGAAGGACTTCTTCCCATGTATGGGACGGGTCACATTGAAGGACTTCTTCCCATGTATGGGATGGGTCACATTGAAGGACTTCTTCCCATGTATGGGACGGGTCACATTGAAGGACTTCTTCCCATGTATGGGACGGGTCACATTGAAGGACTTCTCCCATTGTATAGGATGGGTCACATTGAAGGACTTCTCCCCATGTATAGGACGGGTCACATTGAAGGACTTCTCCCCATGTATAGGACGGGTCACATTGAAGGACTTCTCCCCATGTATAGGATGGGTCACATTGAAGGACTTCTCCCCATGTATAGGACGGGTCACATTGAAGGACTTCTCCCCATGTATAGGACGGGTCACATTGAAGGACTTCTTCCCATGTATAGGACGGGTCACATTGAAGGACTTCTCCCCATGTATAGGACGGGTCACATTGAAGGTCTTCTCCCCATGTATAGGACGGGTCACAATGATGGACTTCTTCCCATGTATAGGACGGGTCACATTGAAGGACTTCTCCCCATGTATAGGATGGGTCACATTGAAGGACTTCTCCCCATGTATAGGACGGGTCACATTGAAGGACTTCTCCCCATGTATAGGACGGGTAACAATGAAGGACTTCTTCCCATGTATAGGACGGGTCACATTGAAGGACTTCTCCCCATGTATAGGATGTGTGACAGCAGGAAGGTAAAGTCACCTGGTTGCATCCAGGGGGGTAGATATATTTCGCCCAGATTCAGGCTTTACGCCGACTTATACAACTAGGTGGAGAGTTGTATAAGCCCAGCTAAGGCTAGTGGGCTCATGGATGACTCATACCTCTAGGGAGAGTGTGGGGCGTCGTGCAGACAGGGAGTTGATGAGACCAGCTGAAGCTTGTCAGCTCATTTAGGCCTCTATAAGAACTCCCAGCTTCATTAGATGTTAGCTCATGCCTGGACCCAGACCTGTGTGGACTGTCTAGGGAGAGTGAACCCCTGTGCGGTGAGACAAAGCCTGTGTGGCTATTTGCTTGGACATTTAAAACCAGGGACTTAGGGACTAGGACAGCACTAGGCTGATCCCAGTTGTTAGTTAGGAAACCTGTATGTTTAGTCAGAGGTCAAGTTGACCAGGATTTATTTTGTTTATGTTTCTTTTGCTTTGCTGTGTTTTGTCACTGTAAATAGAAAATAAACCGCACCTTTTTGATTTTGAAAACCACAACCTCCGTTTGCTGGGCCTGTTTTGTGTGGGGAGCCCATCCCGGGGGTCACACACACCCGCTGCCGAGCTAACCCCCTCACAGTTGGTGGAGAACCAGTGGCAGTTTTTTTTTAAGCCAGCATGGAGGAGATACTGAAGCAGCTGGCTCTAGCAAATGCCAATCAACAGCAGACAAATGCAGGTTTGCAAAAGAGCCTTGCAGCTCATCAACAGAGCCTTGCAGCTCAACAACAGAACTTCGCAGCCCAGCAGCAAGCTCATCAACAGAGCCTTGCAGCCCAGCAGCAGACAAACGCAACTTTGCAACAGAGTCTGGAGGCTCAGCAACGAGCCCAGCAGCAATCTGAGGCCCGCTTCATAGACCTGTTGCAGAAGCAAGAGCAGAGACTACAACAACAGATGGAAGCAGTAATGCAGCAACGTCCGCAGACCAGTGAGGAAAGCCGTCCCACTAATACCGCGTCCTTTGGGGTGAGTCGTTTATTGACAAAAATGACTGGAGAGGATGATCCAGAGGTATTTTTGACCACATTTGAAAGGACCGCTGAAAGAGAAAAGTGGCCTGAGGAGCAGTGGGCTGGACTGGTGGCTCCTCTGTTAACTGGTGAATCGCAGAAAGCTTACTATGACCTAGAGCCTAACCAAGCAAAAGACTATGTGATGCTAAAAGCTGAAATATTGGCAAGGCTGGGTGTCACCCAGGCTGTCCGGGCTCAGCGTGTGCATAACTGGACTTTCCAGCTTGGAAAACCCCCCAGGTCTCAAATGTATGATCTCATTCACCTGAGCAGAAAGTGGCTACAGCCAGAGACTTTGTCCGCACCAAAGATTGTGGAACGTGTTGTAATGGATCGGTTTTTGAGAGCTCTTCCTACTGCCATCCAAAAGTGGGTAAGCCATGGAGACCCAGAGACGGCCGATGGTCTTGTGGATCGTGTGGAGAAATACTTGGCTACAGAGAACCTGACGGCCTCTTCCAGAGACACTCGGACTTTCCACCCTAAGACCAGACCATCCCCAGGGGCGGATAAGAGGATTCCAAGGGGTGAGGGTGGAGAGAGTGAGAGGGTGGGAGCTCTACCCCAAGTTTGGCGAGAACAGCCTGGGAAATCAGCGGCTCAAGAGGCCGCAAGAAGGATCGTTTGCTACCGCTGCCGGCAAGCGGGACATATTGCAGCCAATTGCCCGGTTGTGGAGGAACCCATGCAGTGTGACTTTCTGACGGGCAGACGTCAGTCGCTGTGTGCGACAGTCGCATGCACTGCCATTCGAGGAACTGAGAAACATTTATGCAAAATGTGTGTTAATGGTAGAAATGTTGTGGTATTGCTGGATTCAGGTAGCCTTGTGACCCTGATAAAGGCTGAGTTAGTTAAAACAGAGGTCTCTGGGAATAGCAAGGTAGCTGTTATTTGTGTGCATGGGGACACCCGAGAGTATCCAGTGACTACAGTGTGTTTCGAGACCCCCAAAGGTACCCTCTCTCATCCAGTGGGCTTAGTATCTCAGTTACCGCATGACGCCATTGTGGGAAGGGATTTTCCGAAGTTCTGGGAACTGTGGGATGATCCTGAGCCCCCCACTGGTGCCCCTATGTACCAGGAATGTGATAGCCAGAACTCCCCTGAGAGTGGTGAGGACTCTCCGGAATTTCCCTTATCAGTATTGGCAGGGGAGACTCAAGAAACTGGAGAGGAGCCCACCTCCTCAGACGAAAACCTACCGTCTGTGGAGTTTTCTGATCTTGAGGTTCACAGGGAAAACTTTGCCACAGAACAGTTGAAAGACCCCGCCCTAATAAAGGCACGGGAAAACGTAGTGAAAATAGATGGCGAGTTAGTGAACCCAGATAATACCTGCACTTACCCATACTTCAGCGTAGAGAAGGACCTACTGTATCGGGTGGCAAAAAGGGCAGAAGAAACCGTTGAGCAGCTTGTGGTGCCCAAACCTTACAGGAAGTTGGTGTTGGAGTTGGCCCATGGGCACATTCTTGGAGGTCATCTGGGGACAGAGAAAACCCGAGAGAGGGTATTACAGAGATTCTATTGGCCGGGGGTGATGAAGGACGTAGAAAATTATTGTTCCTCCTGCCCTGTGTGTCAGAGGTCGGCCCCGATGCCACATTTCCGTAGCCCGCTGGTCCCTCTACCCATCATTGAGGTCCCGTTTGAGAGGATCGCCATGGATTTGGTAGGTCCTATAATCAAGTCCGCTAGGGGGCACCAGTACATATTAGTTATAATGGACTATGCCACCCGTTATCCAGAAGCGATCCCTCTCCGAAATACCTCGGCCAAAACCATAGCCAAAGAGCTATCTCTTGTTTTTAGCCGGGTGGGTATTTGTAAAGAACTGCTTACGGACCAAGGTACACCCTTTATGTCCCGGGTTATGAAAGAGCTGTGTAAATTGTTCAAAGTGACGCAATTGCGTACGTCTGTGTATCACCCCCAAACCGATGGGCTGGTTGAAAGATTCAACAAAACCCTAAAACAAATGTTGAAGAAAGTGGTGGATAGAGATGGAAAGGATTGGGACTGTCTACTTCCTTATTTGATGTTTGCTATTAGGGAGGTGCCCCAATCCTCTACGGGATTCTCCCCCTTTGAGTTACTGTATGGGAGACACCCAAGAGGGCTGTTGGATATTGCCAAGGAAACTTGGGAAAGTGAGAGTTCTCCCCACAGGAGTGTGATTGAGCATGTCGCCCTGATGCAAGACCGAATTGCACAGGTAATGCCCATCGTGAAGGAACATTTGGCCCAAGCGCAGTTAGCACAGCAGAGAGTGTACAACCGTGGAGCCAAGACCCGTACCTTTTCCCCGGGGGATAGGATACTGGTACTTGTCCCTACGGTTGAAAGTAAATTCCTTGCCAAATGGCAAGGCCCCTACGAGATAATGGAAAAAGTGAGCGAAGTGAATTACAAGGTCAGACAACCAGGAAGGCGAAAGCCCGAACAGATCTATCACGTTAATCTGTTGAAAGCCTGGAGGGATAGAGAGTCCCTAGTCGCAGACACTTGGTCACCAGCTCAAACTGGTTGCGTGATTCCTGAGGTTGGAATAGCAGCCACCTTGTCACAACCCCAACAACAGGAGGTTAAGGAGTTTGTGCTTCGCAACAAGGAGGTATTCTCTGAGCTGCCGGGACAAACATCTGGGGTAGAGCATGACATCATTACCCCGCCCGGTGAAAGGGTGAAGTTAAAACCCTATCGGATCCCAGAGGCCCGACGGGAGGCAATACGGGAGGAAGTACAGAAAATGCTGAACTTAGGGGTGATAGAGGAGTCCCAAAGTGATTGGTCTAGTCCCATCGTGTTGGTGCCTAAACCGGATGGGAGCTGGCGATTTTGTAACGATTTTCGTCAGTTGAACAAAGTTACAAAATTTGACACCTACCCCATGCCACGTATAGATGAGTTGATCGACCGGCTGGGAACAGCCCGATACATGACGACTCTTGACCTCACAAAAGGGTATTGGCAAATCCCCCTGGCCAAGTCGGCCAAAGAGAAAACCGCATTTGTAACCCCAGACGGGGCGTTCCAATATAAAAGAATGCCGGTCGGGTTACAGAATGCGCCGGCCACATTCCAGCGGAAAATGGACCAGATGCTGAGGCCCCATCGGAAGTATGCTGCGGCTTACCTGGATGACGTAATTGTCCATAGCACAGATTGGGCCTCACATCTGCCAAAAGTGCAAGCAGTCCTGGACTCTGTTCGGGAAGCGGGGTTTACGGCTAACCCCAAGAAGTGTACCATTGGGCAGGAGGAGGCCAAATATCTTGGGTACACCATTGGGAGGGGAGTAATAAAACCCCAACTCAACAAAGTCGAGGCCATCCAGAGTTGGCCACGTCCCAACAGCAAGAAGCAGGTACGAGCCTTTCTGGGAATCGCTGGGTATTATCGGCGATTCATTCCCCACTTTGCTTCTAAGGCTGTGCCCCTAACCAACCTGACGAAGGGGAAAGGGTCGGTCATGATTAAATGGACCCCCGAGGCTGAGGCAGCATTCCAATTCTTGAAACAAGCCTTATGTAGCCAGCCAGTGTTGTACTCACCCGACTTCTCTAAAGACTTTGTCGTACAAAGTGATGCGTCAGATGTGGGGTTAGGAGCAGTATTGTCCCAGGTCTGGAACGGGGAAGAGCACCCAGTCATTTACCTCAGCAGGAAGTTGAAGTCCCATGAGGTAAATTACGCCACCGTTGAAAAGGAGTGTTTAGCGGTGAAGTGGGCTCTAGATTCCCTTCGGTACTACCTGCTAGGTAGGCACTTTGACATGGTTACGGATCACGCTCCGTTAAAGTGGATGGCTCAAAACAAGGAAACAAATAGAAGAGTGAATAGGTGGTTCCTGGCCCTCCAGGAATTCAACTTCACAGTAAAGCATCGCCCTGGCGTTCAAATGGGGAATGTGGATGCTTTGTCTCGAGTACATGAATGCCTGATTGCTGGTGTTCCAACCCCGAGGTTAAAACAAGAGGGGGGGGTATGTGACAGCAGGAAGGTAAAGTCACCTGGTTGCATCCAGGGGGGTAGATATATTTCGCCCAGATTCAGGCTTTACGCCGACTTATACAACTAGGTGGAGAGTTGTATAAGCCCAGCTAAGGCTAGTGGGCTCATGGATGACTCATACCTCTAGGGAGAGTGTGGGGCGTCGTGCAGACAGGGAGTTGATGAGACCAGCTGAAGCTTGTCAGCTCATTTAGGCCTCTATAAGAACTCCCAGCTTCATTAGATGTTAGCTCATGCCTGGACCCAGACCTGTGTGGACTGTCTAGGGAGAGTGAACCCCTGTGCGGTGAGACAAAGCCTGTGTGGCTATTTGCTTGGACATTTAAAACCAGGGACTTAGGGACTAGGACAGCACTAGGCTGATCCCAGTTGTTAGTTAGGAAACCTGTATGTTTAGTCAGAGGTCAAGTTGACCAGGATTTATTTTGTTTATGTTTCTTTTGCTTTGCTGTGTTTTGTCACTGTAAATAGAAAATAAAACCACAACCTCCGTTTGCTGGGCCTGTTTTGTGTGGGGAGCCCATCCCGGGGGTCACACACACCCGCTGCCGAGCTAACCCCCTCACAGATGGGTCACATTGAAGGACTTCTCCCCATGTATAGGACGGGTCACATTGAAGGACTTCTTCCCATGTATAGGACGGGTCACATTGAAGGACTTCTCCCCATGTATAGGATGGGTCACATTGAAGGACTTCTCCCCATGTATGGGACGGGTCACATTGAAGGACTTCTCCCCATGTGTAGGACGGGTCACATTAAAGGACTTCTCCCCATGTATAGGAGGGGTCACATTGAAGGACTTCTCCCCATGTATAGGATGAGTCACATTGAAGGACTTCTCCCCATGTATAGGACGGGTCACATTGAAGGACTTCTTCCCATGTATAGGACGGGTCACATTGAAGGACTTCTCCCCATGTATAGGATGAGTCACATTGAAGGACTTCTCCCCATGTATAGGACGGGTCACATTGAAGGACTTCTTCCCATGTATAGGACGGGTCACATTGAAGGACTTCTCCCCATGTATAGGATGGGTCACATTGAAGGACTTCTCCCCATGTATGGGACGGGTCACATTGAAGGACTTCTCCCCATGTATAGGACGGGTCACATTAAAGGACTTCTCCCCATGTATAGGAGGGGTCACATTGAAGGACTTCTCCCCATGTATAGGATGAGTCACATTGAAGGACTTCTCCCCATGTATAGGACGGGTCACATTGAAGGACTTCTTCCCATGTATAGGACGGGTCACATTGAAGGACTTCTCCCCATGTATAGGATGAGTCACATTGAAGGACTTCTCCCCATGTATGGGACGGGTCACATTGAAGGACTTCTCCCCATGTATAGGACGGGTCACATTGAAGGACTTCTCCCCATGTATAGGACGGGTCACATTAAAGGACTTCTCCCCATGTATAGGACGGGTCACATTGAAGGACTTCTCCCCATGTATAGGACGGGTCACATTGAAGGACTTCTCCCCATGTATAGGACGGGTCACATTGAAGGACTTCTCCCCATGTATAGGACGGGTCACATTAAAGGACTTCTCCCCATGTATAGGACGGGTCACATTGAAGGACTTCTCCCCATGTATAGGATGAGTCACATTAAAGGACTTCTCCCCATGTATAGGACGGGTCACATTGAAGGACTTCTCCCCATGTATGGGATGGGTCACATTGAAGGACTTCTTCCCATGTATGGGACGGGTCACATTGAAGGACTTCTTCCCATGTATGGGATGGGTCACATTGAAGGACTTCTTCCCATGTATGGGACGGGTCACATTGAAGGACTTCTTCCCATGTATGTAACGGGTCACATTGAAGGACTTCTCCCCATGTATAGGATGGGTCACATTGAAGGACTTCTCCCCATGTATAGGACGGGTCACATTGAAGGACTTCTCCCCATGTATAGGACGGGTCACATTGAAGGACTTCTCCCCATGTATAGGATGGGTCACATTGAAGGACTTCTCCCCATGTATAGGACGGGTCACATTGAAGGACTTCTCCCCATGTATAGGACGGGTCACATTGAAGGACTTCTTCCCATGTATAGGACAGGTCACATTGAAGGACTTCTCCCCATGTATAGGATGGGTCACATTGAAGGACTTCTCCCCATGTATAGGACGGGTCACATTGAAGGACTTCTCCCCATGTATAGGACGGGTCACATTGAAGGACTTCTTCCCATGTATAGGACGGGTCACATTGAAGGACTTCTCCCCATGTATAGGATGGGTCACATTGAAGGACTTCTCCCCATGTATGGGACGGGTCACATTGAAGGACTTCTCCCCATGTATAGGACGGGTCACATTAAAGGACTTCTCCCCATGTATAGGACGGGTCACATTGAAGGACTTCTCCCCATGTATAGGATGAGTCACATTGAAGGACTTCTCCCCATGTATGGGATGGGTCACATTGAAGGACTTCTCCCCATTTATAGGACGGGTCATGCCATACTCACATAAAGGACTGGATCACTCCACGTCTGGATGCGTTTGCTGGATTTGGAGATCTTCAGTTGGGAGTTACTGATAACATTTACAAGTACTGGTAAGGCATTCATAGCTTGGGGGTTCCCTATGATGGTATAACGGTAACCCTGTACAAGAAGAACACAGGAATTAAGGGGGACAATCGGGGCACATAGGACTCCACTCCGGGCTCTATCATATCGCTCCACATCTTTAGAGAACAGTCCTCTGGATTAGATTCTGTCAGTCCTCACACCCAGCGGGGCTGGGACAGGACAGTCTCCTTCCAGTAATATGGATGCAGGGTGAGATCATCAGCCCAGAGTGGGAATTGTTCTGGCAGATCACATAGAGACACCCGACACACCCGGTAGTGCTGGGACTGTAAATATAACCTGCTCACCTCTCTCTCTCTGGACACTTCGATGGCTCCTCGGTATGAAGTCGTATTCAGATCATACGGCCCGTCAGTGACATCAATTACTATATCCTGAGAGGTCACAGCCTGGGTGAAGTTCTCTATGGGAGAACCTGTAGAGATATCCAGAGATCATATGTGGGCAGAGGTGAGGTCCTCTAACACGTCACCACATACAGGGACAGCATTTCACACAGACATGACCTGGCAGACACCCCACAATTACACATTTACAATGCAGAGTCTTTAGATATACAGAAAACACTGGGAGATACAATGTTTTGTCATCCAGAGTACTGGAGATAAAACATTCTGTCATCCCGAGTACTGGAGATACAACGTTCTGTCACCCCGAGTACTGGGGATACAACGTTCAGTCATCCAGAGTACTGGGGATACAACGTTCTGTCATCCTGAGTACTGGAGATACAACATTCTGTCATCCCGAGTACTGGAGATACAACGTTCAGTCATCCAGAGTACTGGGGATACAACGTTCAGTCATCCAGAGTACTGGGGATACAACATTCTGTCATCCCGAGTACTGGAGATACAACGTTCTGTCATCCCGTGTACTGGAGATACAACATTCTGTCATCCCGAGTACTGGAGATACAACGTTCTGTCATCCCGAGTACTGGAGATACAACGTTCTGTCATCCCGAGTACTGGGGATACAACGTTCAGTCATCCAGAGTACTGGGGATACAACGTTCTGTCATCCTGAGTACTGGAGATACAACATTCTGTCATCCCGAGTACTGGGGATACAACATTCTGTCATCCCGAGTACTGGGGATACAACGTTCACTCATCCAGAGTACTGGGGATACAACATTCTGTCATCCTGAGTACTGGGGATACAACGTTCTGTCATCCTGAGTACTGGAGATACAACGTTCTGTCATCCTGAGTACTGGAGATACAACATTCTGTCATCCTGAGTACTGGAGATTAGTGATGAGCCGAACACCCCCGGGTTCGGTTCGCACCAGAACCCGCGAACGGACCGAAAGTTCGAACGAACATTAGAACCCTATTAAATACAATGGATGCGAACGTTCGAATTCTAAAGTGCTAATTGTAACAACTATTATGCATGTTATTGTCCTAAAAAGGGTTTGGGAACCCGGGTTCTGCACCAGGGGACATGTATCAATGCAAAAAGAAGTTTTAAAAACAGTCGTTTTTCGGGAGCAGTCATTTTAATGATGCATAAAGTGAAAAAAAAAAAGTCAAATATTCCTTTAAATATCGTACCTGGGGGGTGTCTAAAGTATGCCTGTGAAGTGCCACGTGTTTCCCGTGTTTAGAACTGTCCCTGCACAAAATGACACTTCTAAAGGAAAAAAAGTCATTTAAAACTGCTTGCGGCTTTAATGTAATGTCTGGTCCCGGTAATATGGATGAAAATCTTTAAGAAAAATGGCATAGCTACCCCATGACCCCCCCCCCCTACCCCAGCCCATTACCAGCCCCTTTGGGTCTTGTATGGATATTAAGGGGAACCCCGCACATAAAATAAAAAAGGCCCTATATACTCTGAACAGCCGTATACAGGCGGTGCATACAAGACAGGGACTGTAGGTTTGTTCTTATGTAGAATCTGTTTGTAATTTTGAACAGGTACATTGTTGAAGTGTAGCTCCAGACCAAAAATCTATTTTTAAACTTTTTGGAAAACATAGGTTAGGGTTATCACCCCTGTAACATTTGTTTTGCTGTCTGTGCCCCTGTTCAGAACATTTCACCTCACTTTCCGTCCCAATGACAACTGTTTTTGAAATGTGGTGTTTTTCTTGAAACAAGGATTGCTGATAAAGCATCAGTACAGAGGAGACACCTTTCTCCCATATTTATTCTTACAGGAGAGAATTTTCCTTCCTAGTGGTAGATTTCCTCTCACTTCCTGTTGTCTTCTTGCGTTTGCAAGTAGGAGTCGTTTGTAAGTTGGATGTTTGAAAGTAGGGACCTGCCGTATATACTCTGCAGAAATAGGCCCCTTAGTTGTTGGTGTTGGCACAACACTGTAAGCACTCACAGTTACTCTTGGTTGGTGCTGGAACGCCCTGCTGTCAACTATTATATCAGGAATTTTAATTACATATAATTGTTGAACAGTGGTAGTAAAAATTGGGCCTTTGATGGTGGTGCTGGTGCCACAACACTGTAAGCCCTGACAGTTACTCTTGGTGGGTGCAGCAATGGGCCCTGCTGTGAATTATTAGATCAAGAATTGTAATTACATGCCCCTGTTGAACAGGGGCTGAAAAATTGGGCCTTAGGCACTGGTGGCACAACACTGCAACCCCTCACAGATACTGTACTTGGAGCACAGCAATGAGCCCTGTTGCAAAGTATTGCTTCAAAAATTGTAATTACACGCCCCTGTTAAACAGGGGCTGAAAAATTGGGCCTTAGGCACTGGTGGCACAACACTGCAACCCCTCACAGATACTGTACTTGGAGCACAGCAATGAGCCCTGTTGCAAAGTATTGCTTCAAAAATTGTAATTACACGCCCCTGTTAAACAGGGGCTGAAAAATTGGGCGTTAGGCACTGGTGGCGGCACCCATAAACAAAAATGATCTTCCAAGCTATCATCATCAATCGTATCATTGAGGACTCGGAGGAGGAGGATAGCCAGTCAACATAACAGCACAGGCACTCAGCATCAGCATCAGTCTTGAAGGGATGTGACATGTTAAAATCAATTAGTCTGTTATATCAGCATCAGGTGTGTGGTAGCTGGTGGTGATCCAAGACTGGTTCATCTTGATGAAAGTCAGTCGATCAACCGAGTCGGTGGACAGGCGCACCCTGTGATCCGTGACAAATCCTCCAGCAGCACTGAATGTGCGTTCCGAAAGAACGCTGGATGCAGGACAGGCCAGTAGCTCAATTGCATACTGTGCAAGCTCTGGCCAGTGATCCATCCTCAAGACCCAGTAAGCCAGAGGATTTTCGGTGGGGAAGGTGTCCAAGTCTGACCTTGCCCCTAGATATTCCTGCACCATGTTTATCAGACGCTGGCGATGGTTGCTGGAACCGATCATACTTTGGGGCTGCGGACTAAAGAATTGTCTGAACGCATCGGTCAGACGGCCACCTTCCCCACCGCTCCTTCTTTGACTGGCCGAAGCCTCAGCAACTCGTTGTCCAGGACCAGGAGTTTGCAACCTCCCAGTCTCTGGGAACGCGTTGCACAGACCTTTCTGCAAGGCCTCCCGGAGTTGTCTCATCCTCTGCTCCCTCTGCGACGGTAACATAAGGTCCGCAACCTTACCCTTGTACCGTGGATCAAGGAGAGTGGCCAGCCAGTAATGGTCCCTCTCCTTGATCCGAAGAATACGAGGATCCTTCCGCAGACTTTGCAGGATCAGGGAGGCCATGCAGCGTAGGTTTGCTGAGGCATTCGCTCCGGAGTCCTCTGGGTCACTAAGGACGACATGATCCGCAGCCACCTCCTCCCAGCCACGTACAAGTCCACTGGTTTCTTGGGACTGTAAATCATCCCTAAAAGACTGCTGCTGATGATGCTGAGTGCCAGCCTCCACCTCCATGCTGACACAATCCTCCTCCTCCTCCTCCTCCTCCTCCTCCTCTTCCTGTGCGATGGGTGGGACAGAAGGAACACTGTCTGGGTAAAGGGGGCCTTGAGAGGCAAGGAAGTCCTCCTCTTCCTGCCTCTGTTCTGCCTCAAGTGCCCTGTCCATTATTCCACGCAGCGTGTGCTCCAACAGGTGGACAAGAGGTACAGTGTCACTGATGCATGCACTGTCACTGCTCACCATCCTCGTGGCCTCCTCAAATGGTGCCAGGACAGTGCATGCATCCCTGATCATGCCCCACTGGCGTGGAGAAAAAAAACCAAGCTCCCCTGACCCTGTCCTGGTGCCGTAGTCGCACAGGTACTCATTGATGGCCCTCTGCTGCGTGTGCAGCCGCTGCAGCATGGCCAACGTTGAGTTCCACCTGGTGGGCATGTCACATATAAGGCGGTTCTTGGGCAGGTTCAACTCCTTTTGCAGCTCAGCCAGGCGAGCACTGGCATTATAAGATCTGCGGAAATGTACACAGACTTTCCTGGCCTGCCTCAGGACATCCTGTAAGCCCGGGTACCTGCCCAAGAAGCGCTGCACCACCAGGTTAAGGACGTGAGCCACACAGGGCACATGGGTCAGTTGTCCCTGTCGGAGGGCGGAGAGGAGGTTGGTGCCATTGTCGCAAACCACCATTCCTGGCTTAAGCTGGCGTGGCGTCAACCACCTCTCGGCCTGGCCCTGCAGAGCAGACAGGACCTCTGCCCCAGTGTGGCTTCTGTCCCCCAAACACACCAGCGCAAGCACGGCATGGCATCTTTTTGCCTGCGTACTTGCGTAGCCCCGTGAACGGCTACGGAGCACCGCTGGTTCATAGGACAAACCACAGGAAGAGGCCATGGAGGAAGAAGAAGAGGAGGGGGTGGAGGAGAGAGGTGTGTCACAACCAGTAGTAGCATTTTGGAGGCGTGGCGGTGGGACAACCTCCAACACTACTGCACCTTGTCCTGAATCCTTCCCAGCTGCCAAAAGAGTGACCCAATGGGCCGTGAAAGAAAGGTAACGTCCCTGTCCATGCCTGCTGGACCATGAGTCAGCGGTAATATGCACCTTACCGCTGACCGCCCTGTCCAGCGAGGCCAAGACATTGCCTTCCACATGCCGGTAGAGAGCCGGAATAGCCTTCCGTGAGAAAAAGTGGCGTTTGGGAACCTGCCACTGAGGAACCGCACATTGCACAAACTCACGGAAGGGGGCCGAGTCTACCAACTGAAAAGGCAGCAGTTGAAGCGCTAGCAATTTAGCCAAGCTAGCATTCAACCGCTGGGCATGTGGATGGCTGGGAGTGAACTTCTTTCGACGGTCCAGCAGCTGGGGCAGGGAAATTTGCCTGCTAGAATCGGACGTCGGTGTACTGCTAGCAGAGTGGGCGCAAGTACTTGGCTGTGACACACCTAATTCTACACCTTCATTCCTCTCAGTGCATGTTTCAGAGAGGACTGAAGTTATAGTGGGGTTGGAGATCCCAGCTGATGCGGTGCAAGGAGAGGTCCGCTTTGTTCTTTGGTGTGGGTCTTTGAGGTAGGCTTGCCAACGAGCTGCATGGCAGGTCAACATATGTCTGGTCAGGCATGTGGTACCCAAGCGGCTGATGTTTTGGCCACGCGATATACGCTTGAGACATATGTTGCAAACAGCAGCTGTGCGATCTGATGCACTAGCCTCAAAAAAGGCCCACACCAAAGAACTTTTTGAATGACGGGCAGAGGCAGCGCCCTGCACAGGCGGAGCTCTGCGGTGTGATTCCGTCGGTGTACTGCCCTTACGCTGGCCACCAAAGGGCATCCTGCCTCGTTGGAGATGTGCCTCCTCCTCATCCTCCTCCTCCTCCTCTCTCCTATTAGGCACCCACGTGGAGTCAGTGACCTCATCATCCCCTCCCTCCTCATCACTGGAGCCAATCTGGCAGTATGCTGCAGCTGCTGGAACATGACTGCCAGATTGGTGTCCTTCTTGAGCATCCCCTCTGTCTGCTCTCATGCTACTGCCTTCCTCTAGCTGGGTTTCATCATCAGACCCTTCGAAACGCTGGGCATCCTCCTGGAGCATGTACCCAACACTGTGCTGAAACAGTTCGGGGGACTCCTCAGGAGGAGGACATGGTGGGTCTAGGGAAGGAGTGACTGATGATTTGTCTGACATTGATACCAGGGAAGAGGACGCTTTGGCAGCTGCTTTTCCAGTACCCTGAGCCTGGGTGAGAGAGGATGAGGAGGAGGAGGAGGGCTTGGTCATCCACTCTACCAAGTCTTCGGCATGATGTGGCTCAACATGTCCAGCTGCCGAAAAGAAGGACAAGCGTGTCCCATGGCCATGTGCTGATGACAGTGCACCGCGTCCACGACCAGCACTGTTGCCCCCAGACACAGAGCCTGCTTGCCCTCTTTTATTGCCTCCTGACTGTCTGCCTCTCCTTGTTTGCCTTCCAGACATTCTAATAGATGGCCTGCAGGGAGATGGGAAAAAAGCAATAAGGGCTACCTTCAGGTGTCCTTCTCTGTCCCTTGAAACAAGGACTTTCACAGTGAAAGAAACTGACACTCTCCCTACCTACAGTTTTCTGTCCCTAGAAAAAATATTTTTTTAAGCACAATATAGCACAAGGACAATTCACTCACTGTCCTTACAGGTCCCTGGAAACAAGGACTTGCAGAGTGAAATAAACTGACACTCTCCCTACCTACAGTTTTCTGTCCCTAGAATAAATGTTTTTTTTAAGCACAATATAGCACAAGGACAATTCACTCACTGTCCTTACAGGTCCCTGGAAACAAGGACTTGCAGAGTGAAAGAAAAAAAACACTCTCCCTACCTACAGTTTTCTGTCCCTAGAAAAAATGTTTTTTTTAATCACAATATAGCACAAGGACAATTCACTCACTGTCCTTACAGGTCCCTGGAAACAAGGACTTGCAGAGTGAAATAAACTGACACTCTCCCTACCTACAGTTTTCTGTCCCTAGAATAAATGTTTTTTTTAAGCACAATATAGCACGAGGACAATTCACTCACTGTCCTTACAGGTCCCTGGAAACAAGGACTTGCAGAGTGAAAGAAAAAAAACACTCTCCCTACCTACAGTTTTCTGTCCCTAGAAAAAATGTTTTTTTTAATCACAATATAGCACAAGGACAATTCACTCACTGTCCTTACAGGTCCCTGGAAACAAGGACTTGCAGAGTGAAAGAAAAAAAACACTCTCCCTACCTACAGTTTTCTGTCCCTAGAAAAAATGTTTTTTTTAATCACAATATAGCACAAGGACAATTCACTCACTGTCCTTACAGGTCCCTGGAAACAAGGACTTGCAGAGTGAAATAAACTGACACTCTCCCTACCTACAGTTTTCTGTCCCTAGAATAAATGTTTTTTTTAAGCACAATATAGCACAAGGACAATTCACTCACTGTCCTTACAGGTCCCTGGAAACAAGGACTTGCAGAGTGAAAGAAAAAAAACACTCACCCTACCTACAGTTTTCTGTCCCTAGAAAAAATGTTTTTTTTAATCACAATATAGCACAAGGACAATTCACTCACTGTCCTTACAGGTCCCTGGAAACAAGGACTTGCAGAGTGAAATAAACTGACACTCTCCCTACCTACAGTTTTCTGTCCCTAGAATAAATGTTTTTTTTTAAGCACAATATAGCACGAGGACAATTCACTCACTGTCCTTACAGGTCCCTGGAAACAAGGACTTGCAGAGTGAAAAAAAACAAACACTCTCCCTACCTACAGTTTTCTGTCCCTAGAAAAAATGTTTTTTTTAATCACAATATAGCACAAGAACAATTCACTCACTGTCCTTCCAGGTCCCTGGAAACAAGGACTTGCAGAGTGAAAGAAAAAAAACACTCTCCCTACCTACAGTTTTCTGTCCCTAGAATAAATGTTTTTTTTAAGCACAATATAGCACAAGGACAATTCACTCACTGTCCTTCCAGGTCCCTGGAAACAAGGACTTGCAGAGTGAAAGAAAAAAAACACTCTCCCTACCTACAGTTTTCTGTCCCTAGAAAAAATGTTTTTTTTAAGCACAATATAGCACAAGGACAATTCACTCACTGTCCTTCCAGGTCCCTGGAAACAAGGACTTGCAGAGTGAAAGAAAAAAAACACTCTCAATACCTACAGTTTTCTGTCCCTAGAAAAAATGTTTTTTTTAAGCACAATATAGCACAAGGACAATTCACTCACTGTCCTTCCAGGTCCCTGGAAACAAGGACTTGCAGAGTGAAAGAAAAAAAACACTCTCCCTACCTACAGTTTTCTGTCCCTAGAAAAAATGTTTTTTTTAATCACAATATAGCACAAGGACAATTCACTCACTGTCCTTACAGGTCCCTGGAAACAAGGACTTGCAGAGTGAAATAAACTGACACTCTCCCTACCTACAGTTTTCTGTCCCTAGAATAAATGTTTTTTTTAAGCACAATATAGCACAAGGACAATTCACTCACTGTCCTTACAGGTCCCTGGAAACAAGGACTTGCAGAGTGAAAGAAAAAAAACACTCTCCCTACCTACAGTTTTCTGTCCCTAGAAAAAAATGTTTTTTTTAATCACAATATAGCACAAGGACAATTCACTCACTGTCCTTACAGGTCCCTGGAAACAAGGACTTGCAGAGTGAAATAAACTGACACTCTCCCTACCTATAGTTTTCTGTCCCTAGAATAAATGTTTTTTTTAAGCACAATATAGCACAAGGACAATTCACTCACTGTCCTTACAGGTCCCTGGAAACAAGGACTTGCAGAGTGAAATAAACTGACACTCTCCCTACCTACAGTTTTCTGTCCCTAGAATAAATGTTTTTTTTAAGCACAATATAGCACAAGGACAATTCACTCACTGTCCTTACAGGTCCCTGGAAACAAGGACTTGCAGAGTGAAAGAAAAAAAACACTCTCCCTACCTACAGTTTTCTGTCCCTAGAAAAAATGTTTTTTTTAATCACAATATAGCACAAGGACAATTCACTCACTGTCCTTACAGGTCCCTGGAAACAAGGACTTGCAGAGTGAAATAAACTGACACTCTCCCTACCTACAGTTTTCTGTCCCTAGAATAAATGTTTTTTTTAAGCACAATATAGCACAAGGACAATTCACTCACTGTCCTTACAGGTCCCTGGAAACAAGGACTTGCAGAGTGAAAGAAAAAAAACACTCTCCCTACCTACAGTTTTCTGTCCCTAGAAAAAATGTTTTTTTTAAGCACAATATAGCACAAGGACAATTCACTCACTGTCCTTCCAGGTCCCTGGAAACAAGGACTTGCAGAGTGAAAGAAAAAAAACACTCTCCCTACCTACAGTTTTCTGTCCCTAGAAAAAATGTTTTTTTTAAGCACAATATAGCACAAGGACAATTCACTCACTGTCCTTCCAGGTCCCTGGAAACAAGGACTTGCAGAGTGAAAGAAAAAAAACACTCTCCCTACCTACAGTTTTCTGTCCCTAGAAAAAATGTTTTTTTTAATCACAATATAGCACAAGGACAATTCACTCACTGTCCTTACAGGTCCCTGGAAACAAGGACTTGCAGAGTGAAAGAAACTGACACTCTCCCTACCTACAGTTTTCTGTCCCTAGAATAAATGTTTTTTTTAAGCACAATATAGCACAAGGACAATTCACTCACTGTCCTTCCAGGTCCCTGGAAACAAGGACTTGCAGAGTGAAAGAAACTGACACTCTCCCTACCTACAGTTTTCTGTCCCTAGAATAAATGTTTTTTTTAAGCACAATATAGCACAAGGACAATTCACTCACTGTCCTTACAGGTCCCTGGAAACAAGGACTTGCAGAGTGAAAGAAAAAAAACACTCTCCCTACCTACAGTTTTCTGTCCCTAGAAAAAAATGTTTTTTTTAATCACAATATAGCACAAGGACAATTCACTCACTGTCCTTACAGGTCCCTGGAAACAAGGACTTGCAGAGTGAAATAAACTGACACTCTCCCTACCTATAGTTTTCTGTCCCTAGAATAAATGTTTTTTTTAAGCACAATATAGCACGAGGACAATTCACTCACTGTCCTTACAGGTCCCTGGAAACAAGGACTTGCAGAGTGAAAGAAAAAAAACACTCTCCCTACCTACAGTTTTCTGTCCCTAGAAAAAATGTTTTTTTTAAGCACAATATAGCACAAGGACAATTCACTCACTGTCCTTACAGGTCCCTGGAAACAAGGACTTGCAGAGTGAAAGAAAAAAAACACTCTCCCTACCTACAGTTTTCTGTCCCTAGAAAAAATGTTTTTTTTAATCACAATATAGCACAAGGACAATTCACTCACTGTCCTTACAGGTCCCTGGAAACAAGGACTTGCAGAGTGAAATAAACTGACACTCTCCCTACCTACAGTTTTCTGTCCCTAGAATAAATGTTTTTTTTAAGCACAATATAGCACAAGGACAATTCACTCACTGTCCTTACAGGTCCCTGGAAACAAGGACTTGCAGAGTGAAAGAAAAAAAACACTCTCCCTACCTACAGTTTTCTGTCCCTAGAATAAATGTTTTTTTTTAAGCACAATATAGCACAAGGACAATTCACTCACTGTCCTTACAGGTCCCTGGAAACAAGGACTTGCAGAGTGAAAGAAAAAAAACACTCTCCCTACCTACAGTTTTCTGTCCCTAGAAAAAATGTTTTTTTTAATCACAATATAGCACAAGGACAATTCACTCACTGTCCTTACAGGTCCCTGGAAACAAGGACTTGCAGAGTGAAATAAACTGACACTCTCCCTACCTACAGTTTTCTGTCCCTAGAATAAATGTTTTTTTTAAGCACAATATAGCACAAGGACAATTCACTCACTGTCCTTACAGGTCCCTGGAAACAAGGACTTGCAGAGTGAAAGAAAAAAAACACTCTCCCTACCTACAGTTTTCTGTCCCTAGAAAAAATGTTTTTTTTAAGCACAATATAGCACAAGGACAATTCACTCACTGTCCTTACAGGTCCCTGGAAACAAGGACTTGCAGAGTGAAAGAAAAAAAACACTCTCCCTACCTACAGTTTTCTGTCCCTAGAAAAAATGTTTTTTTTAAGCACAATATAGCACAAGGACAATTCACTCACTGTCCTTCCAGGTCCCTGGAAACAAGGACTTGCAGAGTGAAAGAAAAAAAACACTCTCCCTACCTACAGTTTTCTGTCCCTAGAAAAAATGTTTTTTTTAATCACAATATAGCACAAGGACAATTCACTCACTGTCCTTACAGGTCCCTGGAAACAAGGACTTGCAGAGTGAAATAAACTGACACTCTCCCTACCTACAGTTTTCTGTCCCTAGAATAAATGTTTTTTTTAAGCACAATATAGCACAAGGACAATTCACTCACTGTCCTTCCAGGTCCCTGGAAACAAGGACTTGCAGAGTGAAAGAAACTGACACTCTCCCTACCTACAGTTTTCTGTCCCTAGAATAAATGTTTTTTTTTAAGCACAATATAGCACAAGGACAATTCACTCACTGTCCTTCCAGGTCCCTGGAAACAAGGACTTGCAGAGTGAAAGAAAAAAAACACTCTCCCTACCTACAGTTTTCTGTCCCTAGAAAAAATGTTTTTTTTAAGCACACTATAGCACAAGCACAAAACACACTGACACTCTCCCTACCTATCCTTCTCTTTCCCTAAACTAAAGGAATCCAGGTTAAGCAAGAAAGAAATAAATGTCACTGTCCCTGCCTATGCTTCTCTTTCCCTGCTCCGGAACACACTACACTAGGCCGCCGTGCTGGCGGCCTTTTATAGTGTGGGGCGTGTACTAAACACCCTCAGCAATAATTGGCCACAGGCATCCTGCCTGTGGCCAATCATTGCTCTCCTCGCTGCCGGCGCTGTGATTGGCCAAGCATGCGGGGTCACAGTGCATGCTTGGCCAATCACAGCGCCTGGATGACACTGCGATGGCGTAGTGCATTGTGGGCCGTTCGCGTCACTCGAATTTGGCGCGAACGGCCCAAATCGTTCGATCTTCGTCGAACGATCGAACAGCCGATGTTCGAGTCGAACGTATGTTCGACTCGAACACGAAGCTCATCCCTACTGGAGATACAACGTTCAGTCATCCAGAGTACTGGGGATACAACGTTCAGTCATCCAGAGTACTGGGGATACAACGTTCAGTCATCCAGAGTACTGGGGATACAACATTCTGTCATCCAGAGTACTGGGGATACAACGTTCAGTCATCCAGAGTACTGGGGATACAACATTCTGTCATCCAGAGTACTGGGGATACAACGTTCTGTCATCCTGAGTACTGGAGATACAACATTCTGTCATCCCGAGTACTGGAGATACAACGTTCAGTCATCCAGAGTACTGGGGATACAACGTTCAGTCATCCAGAGTACTGCGGATACAACATTCTGTCATCCTGAGTACTGGGGATACAATGTTCTGTCATCCTGAGTACTGGAGATACAACATTCTGTCATCCCGAGTACTGGGGATACAATGTTCTGTCATCCCGAGTACTGGAGATACAACGTTCAGTCATCCCGAGTACTGGAGATACAACGTTCTGTCATCCTGAGTACTGGAGATACAACGTTCTGTCATCCCGAGTACTGGAGATACAATGTTCTGTCATCCCGAGTACTGGAGATACAATGTTCTGTCATCCCGAGTACTGGAGATACAACGTTCAGTCATCCCGAGTACTGGAGATACAACGTTCTGTCATCCTGAGTACTGGAGATACAATGTTCTGTCATCCCGAGTACTGGAGATACAATGTTCTGTCATCCCGAGTACTGGAGATACAACGTTCAGTCATCCCGAGTACTGGAGATACAACATTCTGTCATCCCGAGTACTGGGGATACAATGTTCTGTCATCCCGAGTACTGGAGATACAACGTTCAGTCATCCCGAGTACTGGAGATACAACGTTCTGTCATCCTGAGTACTGGGGATACAACGTTCTGTCATCCCGAGTACTGGAGATACAATGTTCTGTCATCCCGAGTACTGGAGATACAACGTTCAGTCATCCCGAGTACTGGAGATACAATGTTCTGTCATCCCGAGTACTGGAGATACAATGTTCTGTCATCCCGAGTACTGGAGATACAACGTTCTGTCATCCTGAGTACTGGAGATACAACGTTCTGTCATCCTGAGTACTGGGGATACAACGTTCTGTCATCCTAAGTACTGGGGATACAACGTTCTGTCATCCTGAGTACTGGGGATACAACGTTCTGTCATCCTGAGTACTGGAGATACAACGTTCTGTCATCCTGAGTACTGGGGATACAACGTTCTGTCATCCTAAGTACTGGGGATACAACGTTCTGTCATCCCGAGTACTGGAGATACAACGTTCAGTCATCCCGAGTACTGGAGATACAACGTTCTGTCATTCCGAGTACTGGAGATACAACGTTCTGTCATCCTGAGTACTGGGGATACAACGTTGAGTCATCCTGAGTACTGGAGATACAACGTTCAGTCATCCCGAGTACTGGAGATACAACGTTCTGTCATCCTGAGTACTGGAGATACAACGTTCAGTCATCCCGAGTACTGGAGATACAACATTCTGTCATCCCGAGTACTGGAGATACAACATTCTGTCATCCCGAGTACTGGAGATACAACGTTCTGTCATCCAGAGTACTGGGGATACAACGTTCTGTCATCCTGAGTACTGGAGATACAACGTTCTGTCATCCTGAGTACTGGGGATACAACGTTCTGTCATCCTAAGTACTGGGGATACAACGTTCTGTCATCCTGAGTACTGGAGATACAACGTTCAGTCATCCCGAGTACTAGGGATACAACGTTCTGTCATCGTGAGTACTGGAGATACAACGTTCTGTCATCCTGAGTACTGGAGATACAACGTTCTGTCATCCTGAGTACTGGGGATACAACGTTCTGTCATCCTAAGTACTGGGGATACAACGTTCTGTCATCCTGAGTACTGGGGATACAACGTTCTGTCATCCTGAGTACTGGAGATACAACGTTCTGTCATCCTGAGTACTGGGGATACAACGTTCTGTCATCCTGAGTACTGGAGATACAACATTCTGTCATCCCGAGTACTGGAGATACAACGTTCAGTCATCCCGAATACTGGAGATACAACGTTCTGTCATCCTGAGTACTGGAGATACAACGTTCTGTCATCCTGAGTACTGGAGATACAACGTTCTGTCATCCCGAGTACTGGAGATACAACATTCTGTCATCCCGAGTACTGGAGATACAACGTTCAGTCATCCCGAGTACTGGAGATACAACGTTCAGTCATCCCGAGTACTGGAGATACAACATTCTGTCATCCCGAGTACTGGAGATACAACGTTCAGTCATCCCGAGTACTGGAGATACAACATTCTGTCATCCCGAGTACTGGAGATACAACGTTCTGTCATCCCGAGTACTGGAGATACAACATTCTTTCATCCCGAGTACTGGAGATACAACATTCTGTCATCCCGAGTACTGGAGATACAACGTTCTGTCATCCAGAGTACTGGGGATACAACGTTCTGTCATCCTGAGTACTGGGGATACAAGGTTCTGTCATCCCGAGTACTGGAGATACAACGTTCTGTCATCCTGAGTACTGGAGATACAACGTTCAGTCATCCCGAGTACTGGAGATACAACGTTCTGTCACCCAGAGTACTGGGGATACAACGTTCTGTCATCCTGAGTACTGGAGATACAACGTTCTGTCATCCTGAGTACTGGGGATACAACGTTCTGTCATCCTAAGTACTGGGGATACAACGTTCTGTCATCCTGAGTACTGGAGATACAACGTTCAGTCATCCCGAGTACTGGAGATACAACGTTCTGTCACCCAGAGTACTGGGGATACAACGTTCTGTCATCCTGAGTACTGGAGATACAACGTTCTGTCATCCTGAGTACTGGGGATACAACGTTCTGTCATCCTAAGTACTGGGGATACAACGTTCTGTCATCCTAAGTACTGGGGATACAACGTTCTGTCATCCTGAGTACTGGAGATACAACGTTCTGTCATCCTGAGTACTGGGGATACAACGTTGAGTCATCCTGAGTACTGGAGATACAACGTTCGGTCATCCTGAGTACTGGAGATACAACGTTCTGTCATCCCGAGTACTGGAGATACAACATTCTGTCATCCCGAGTACTGGAGATACAACGTTCAGTCATCCCGAGTACTGGAGATACAACGTTCAGTCATCCCGAGTACTGGAGATACAACGTTCAGTCATCCCGAGTACTGGAGATACAACGTTCAGTCATCCCGAGTACTGGAGATACAACGTTCAGTCATCCCGAGTACTGGAGATACAACGTTCAGTCATCCCGAGTACTGGAGATACAACATTCTGTCATCCCGAGTACTGGAGATACAACGTTCAGTCATCCCGAGTACTGGAGATACAACATTCTGTCATCCCGAGTACTGGAGATACAACGTTCTGTCATCCCGAGTACTGGAGATACAACGTTCAGTCATCCCGAGTACTGGAGATACAACGTTCAGTCATCCCGAGTACTGGAGATACAACATTCTGTCATCCCGAGTACTGGAGATACAACGTTCAGTCATCCCGAGTACTGGAGATACAACATTCTGTCATCCCGAGTACTGGAGATACAACGTTCTGTCATCCCGAGTACTGGAGATACAACATTCTGTCATCCCGAGTACTGGGAGATACAACGTTCTGTCATCCTGAGTACTGGAGATACAACGTTCTGTCATCCTGAGTACTGGGGATACAACGTTCTGTCATCCTAAGTACTGGAGATACAACGTTCTGTCATCCTGAATACTGTAGATACAACGTTCTGTCATCCTGAGTACTGGAGATACAACGTTTTGTCATCCTGAGTACTGGGAGAACCAAACAGGGGGTAGTTCGGCCCACATCTCTACTGGTAAATACAATGTTCTGTCACTGGTCTCAATACAGACAAGGTTATAATACATATTTGGGTCACCTGTGTTATTGGGGTCACCTGTGTTATTCTGGAGGAGATATAGACATATTGGGGTCATCTGTGTTATTCTGGAGGTGATATAGACATATTGGGGTCACCCGTGTTGTTAGGGAGGAGATATAGACATATTGGGGTGACCCGTGTTATTAGGGAGGAGGAGATCATAGATATTGGGGTCACCTGTGTTATTCTGGAGGAGATATAGACATATTGGGGTCATCTGTGTTATTCTGGAGGAGATATAGACATATTGGGGTCACCCGTGTTGTTAGGGAGGAGATATAGACATATTGGGGTGACCCGTGTTATTAAGGAGGAGGAGATCATAGATATTGGGGTCACCTGTGTTATTCTGGAGGAGATAGACATATTGGGGTCACCTGTGTTGTTAGGGAGGAGGAGATCATAGATATTGGGGTCACCTGTGTTATTCTGGAGGAGATATAGACACATTGGGGTCACCTGTGTTATTCTGGAGGAGATATAGACATATTGGGGTCACCCGTGTTGTAAGGGAGGGGATATAGACATATTGGGGTGACCCGTGTTATTAGGGAGGAGATCATAGATATTGGGGTCACCTGTGTTGTTAGGGAGGACATATAGACATATTGGGGTCACTGTGTTATTAGGGAGGAGGAGATCATAGATATTGGGGTCACCTCTGTTGTTAGGGAGGAGGAGGAGATCATAGATATTGGGGTCACCTGTGTTATTCTGGAGGAGATATAGACATATTGGGGTCACCTGTGTTGTTAGGGAGGAGATATAGACATATTGGGGTCACCCGTGTTATTAGGGAGGAGGAGATCATAGATATTGGGGTCACTTGTGTAGTTAGGGAGGAGATATAGACATATTGGGGTGACCCGTGTTGTTAGGCAGGAGATATAGACATATTGGGGTGACCCGTGTTATTAGGGAGGAGGAAGAGGAGATCATAGATATTGGGGTCACCCGTGTTATTCTGGAGGAGATATAGACATATTGGGGTGACCTGCGTTGTTAGGGAGGAGATATAGACATATTGGGGTGACCCATATTATTAGGGAGGAGGAGATCATAGATATTGGGGTCACCTGTGTTATTCTGGAGGAGATATAGACATATTGGTGTGACCCGTGTTATTAGGGAGGAGGAGATCATAGATATTGGGGTCACCTGTGTAGTTAGGGAGGAGATATAGACATATTGGGGTCACCCGTGTTGTTAGGGAGGAGGAGGAGATCATAGATATTGGGGTCACCTGTGTTGTTAGGGAGGAGATATAGACATATTGGGGTGACCCGTGTTGTTAGGAAGGAGGAGATCATAGATATTGGGGTCACTTGTGTTGTTAGGGAGGAGATCATAGATATTGGGGTCACCTGTGTTGTTAGGGAGGAGATATAGACATATTGGGGTCACCCGTGTTGTTAGGGAGGAGATATAGACATATTGGGGTGAACCGTGTTATTAGGGAGGAGGAGATGATAGATATTGGGGTCACCTGTGTTATTCTGGAGGAGATATAGACATATTGGGGTGACCCGTGTTGTTAGGGAGGAGGAGATCATAGATTTTGGGGTCACCTGTGTTGTTAGGGAGGAGATATAGACATATTGGGGTGACCCGTGTTATTAGGGAGGAGGAGGAGATCATAGATATTGGGGTGACCCGTGTTATTAGGGAGGAGGAGGAGGAGATCATAGATATTGGGGTCACCCGTGTTGTTAGGGAGGAGATATAGACATATTGGGGTGACCCTTGTTATTAGGGAGGAGGAGATCATAGATATTGGGGTCACCTGTGTAATTCTGGGAGGAGATATAGACATATTGGGGTGACCCGTTGTAACGGCACCCCAAATATAAAGGAGGTTAACGCCGTTTAAGATGTTCCCTCCCCTGGACACACATACGCTGTCGATCCTCCACAGCCAGCCGACCACTTCCCCTAGGAATTAATCCTTCTGGAAGAACGAGACGTACTCTGTATCTTCCAGGATCGAGTCTCTTTATTGAAGAAGATATTGTAACTTTTATACACATCTACTACTGCATTAGTTTAACATGAACAATGGCCCAGCTCCACCCACACATAACAAGGCCCAATACCCATTATTTTGACGTCTGTTAGGCTTCAAAAGACTTTACACAATAGAACATAACGATCTTCAATACACATCTTATAATGAAAGGGTTGGTAGACGGTCCGTCTGCCGAGTACAATGCACACAGGCATAGAGTTAACTATCCCTTTCACACCAAAAGGGTCTCCAGACCCTCCTAGACTCATTTACAACACAAGCAGGCAGGTGATTAACCTGTCTGCTGCTAGTTCCACAACCTATAATTATAGGCTTAATTCCCACAAGCCACAATAGACAATAGAATGCAAATCACCTTAACTCCTCACAGCAATGATTACACAACCCCCCCCCCCCCCCTCACAGTACACATCCAATCTAGATACAATGTATGTGCAGCATTGAATATGGCTATCATAGACCATATTGGGGTTTTCATTCACCCTGTGCCCCTAATAGAGACACAGGGTGGTTGACACATAAGAGGTATTGGGGGAGCTGAAGCAAGGGTATCTCATACTTTCTAAGCGATTCTGAGTTCCCCGGGCCTTCCCGTTACACCCGTGTTGTTAGGGAGGAGGAGATCATAGATATTGGGGTCACCTGTGTTGTTAGGGAGGAGATATAGACATATTGGGGTAACCCGTGTTATTAGGGAGGAGGAGATCATAGATATTGGGGTCACCCGTGTTGTTAGGGAGGAGATATAGACACATTGGGGTGACCCGTGTTATTAGGGAGGAGATATAGACATATTGGGGTGACCTGTGTTGTTAGGGAGGAGGAGATCACAGATATTGGGGTCACCCGTGTTGTTAGGGAGGAGGAGAAGATCATAGATATTGGGGTGACCCGTGTTGTTAGGGAGGAGATATAGACATATTGGGGTGACCCGTGTTGTTAGGGAGGAGATCATAGATATTGGGGTCACCTGTGTTGTTAGGGAGGAGGAGATCATAGATATTGGGGTGACCCGTGTTGTTAGGGAGGAGATATAGACATATTGGGGTGACCCGTGTTGTTAGGGAGGAGATCATAGATAGTGGGGTCATCTGTGTTGTTAGGGAGGAGATATAGACATATTGGGGTCACCCGTGTTGTTAGGGAGGAGGAGATCACAGATATTGGGGTGACCCATGTTGTTAGGGAGGAGGAGGAGATCACAGATATTGGGGTGACCCGTGTTGTTAGGGAGGAGGAGGAGATCACAGATATTGGGGTGACCCGTGTTGTTAGGGAGGAGGAGGAGATCACAGATATTGGGGTGACCCATGTTGTTAGGAAGGAGGAGGAGATCACAGATATTGGGGTGACCCGTGTTGTTAGGGAGGAGGAGGAGATCACAGATATTGGGGTCACCTGTGTTGTTACAGATCAGGAGGCGGCTGTAGTAGTGATGCTCCTTATCTCCGGCTCTCAGGAAGTACAGGTCGGGTCTCAGTTCCCAGGTATGGATGGTCTTCAGATTGCGGAGTACAGAGAAGAGGATGGCCATGGGGATGACACAGAGGACAATCAGCAGTAATCTGCGAGATAAGAAAACACGGAAGATTTATTACACTACAAGACACAACAGGATTTTTGTACTCACCATAAACTTCTTTTCTTGGAGTCCTTTGGAGTCCAGCTCTTTCACCTTCGGGTTATATTGTCACCTACATCTGAAGATAACCCCTTCCGCTCCCAGCATGCCTCACTCTATACATAATCCTGAACACAGAGGGGGAGACCGGTGACCGGTGACCCCCAATGGACTCCAATAGAAGGGTTTTATGAGGGGTATGTAGCACCACCCCTGCAGGAGCTGCTGGTTATTATTTTGGGTCTTTGCCGTCACCCCTACCCACAGTTCACCAGGTCAGAAACGTAGAGTCTATACTGGGCCTTGCGCCCACGGACGTATGCACAGTCACTTAGTTCTTTTCCCAATGCTTTTTATTGAACTTGAGCAATAGAGGGATGGAGGGTGAGGGGAAGGTTCAGATACCTGGTGCCGATCACTGAGGAACTTGAGATCCCGGAGACAAGTACACTTCAGTCAGCGGATCTTGCTCACCCGGATAGGCCTCTCTTACTGACCTAGCAGCCGGAATGATGCACAGACTTGATGAGAACGATAATAGTTGAACAATCCTCTGCCACAGGACTTAGTAAGGGTAGTGAACACAACAACACAGTATCAAAAGTTCCTTTAAGCCATCCGGCAGTACTGTGAGGTAATTGGTCAGGATGCATTCTCCAATTGAGTCACCAGGCTCCTCTTGAGATACCAGCATTGCGCTCGGTCCTCTCCAAGATGAGTCCTTCCCTGGATCCTTCAATTGCTCGGCTTCTTCCCGCAGGACAGACAGCACAGGACCACCTCTGAACCAGTAGGCCCCAGACAGCTTCTGGGCCTACTTGCAGTCACGTAGCCTCGGGCCAGCAGGGCCCCAAGGCAGAAGAGTTGTCACATACCTTAGGCCAGGCGGGCCATGAGGTGAGAGAGCACGAGAAAGATGGCGTCTGCCCCTTAAGTATCCTCTCCCAGAATGCACAGCGGGGAAACCACTCCCACTGGGCTGTTTCCGGGGAAAGGACACCCAATACACCTTAGCCTGCCATCCTTCCACTGGCCGGTGGTGACAACGACACCTACAGGCAACAGTGTGGCACTGCACACGACACAGCCAAGGCTGGAGCAGAGGCTAATTTAGCCACAACATTAAATCTGAACTATATAAAGAACAGATAACCCACTAAATTTACATGCGAGCGCCTGGTCAACAGGAGCAGGGCGCTACAGGTAGAAATGACTTCTTTCCTCTCATTCATTGAGGAACACAGAAAGTCTCTCGGGACGTCCATAAGTAAACCAGGTGAGGAGGGGGGGGGGGGGTCAGCACATCAATCACTCACTTGAAGGCCCCTACATGAACAGTATAAATTGTGGGGACTCCCCAACCGTAGGGCAGAATCTGGCATCAGATGAGACCGCAATCTCCACCTAGTACTAGAGATGTGACAGGAGAAGGCCGGGGAGAAGAATGGGGACTAGACAATGAATACTCAATGCTGGATCAGGATACACAATGACGTCACTCTTCACAGGGTAAGGAGAAAACCAATCCATAACTAGGAAGCTGGTTTACTGTAGTGACCTCACCCCTTTCCTCCCGTCTAATTGGCTCGCTCAAGAAAAGCCCGGAGCAAGGAATGTAATGGATGGGTGGAGGGCGAACATGACTAGGGAAACAGGGACTTATGTGAAGGATTAGGGGATTGGTGGGGTAAGGCTGAGGAAGAGGGGATAAGATTGGTGGGTTAATTTGTGTGGGAGGGGGCATTGAGGGTATAAAGGAGGACTCCGCCCCCTCCCCGGATAACATGCGGCGCAGAGAAAGTTTGAGATGGCAGACTTAGAGCAGCTCCTGGCCCAATTGCGGGCAGAAACAGCAGCGCGAGGCCCACAGTGGGCCCAGGAACATTTAGGGCCTTTGCTCGGGCGTCCGGTGAAAGAAGAGGTTAATGGGGGGAGAGTGTCAGCGCGAGCTCGGCAGTCAAAACCGCCGGAGCGCTTCTCTCCTGACCTCTCCTCCGGAGCTCGCAGACACATAGGGAATCCCCATTCGCGGGCCCCTTCGGGTCCTCCCGCGAAGCGAGCTGCTGTCGTCGGGTTGGACGCCGGAAGGAATCCCCAGCAGAGTCGGAGCTCCGCGGGCGGCCGTTCCGGGAGTTCCGGAGCGGCCACTAGGCCCGCACGGCGATTGGAGTCGAAGGCAGCGGGCCCCGCCCCCAGAGTGATGTCACCGGGGACGGCGCCTTGGCGGGGGAGATATAGTGTGGCGGTGGCCGGGCCTTCCACTGCGGCGGCCGGGGACCTTGCGGCGGAGGAGCGGAGGGCAGAGGCAGCGGAGGTAGGCGACAGGGCTGGACGGAGCCCCCCCGGCCTGGGCAAGGCAACGAAAAAATCGGTGGGCGGGTCCAGAGCACGAAGAAGGAGTCGGTGGGGAGCGGGACCCTCGGCATCCAGGGATCCTTCCCCTGGAGGGCTTGCATCTGGAGCTGAAGGGGAGGAGCAACGGTCGGACGGTGCAGTGTCGGAATCGGAGGAAGAACGTGAGCCTCTCGGGCGGTCAGCGGCGATGGAGGCGGGACGGTCGGCTGGTGGGTCTCTTCCTAGGCAGCCCGGTAAGTTTGTTTTTCCTTTATCTTCACTGGGTCAGTCACAGGTGTTGGGTGCTGGGGGCTGCAGTGGTGGGGGTGATGCTGGGACGTCAGTGTGGGAGTGCTCGGCTGGGGGTGGTGACTTGGCAGACCGGGGTCAGAGGTCGGTAGTGGGGATGGATACAAGTATGAGGGAGTTTTTAGCAGGGATCAAGGAACTGGTGGACAGGTTTGAAAATTCAGCAGGTGGGGCGTCATGCCCGGCAGAGTCATGGGTTTCTCCGGTGGGGGGGGGATGGCAGGAACGGGGTGGCAGGGGCAGCGGTGGTGGTGCCACAGCAGGGGGGGACGGACAGTCCTCCGCTAAGGAAGGAGGGGGTTGAGATGCCTGCGGCAGTGGGGGAGGCTGGCAGGCAGGACCTGGTGAGGTTGGCTGACGCGGCGATGTGCGAGGTCTATATCTGTTTTGAGGGACCGTTGGGAGCGCATTTAAAGGTAGAGGTACGTGAAAAGATTTGGAAAGGTGAGTATGTGGAGATATTCTCACTGCTGCTGTTGGGGAAGTTCAACTTGGACAGAGTCAAGCCGGATGACTCCAAGAAGGAAGATGAGGAGAAGCGTAGGTATCGACTTATCCCTCGGACATTTACAAATTGGCTGCAGGTATTTGGCATTTTGGCGAGTGTGATAGGGGTAAAGAAGCCGGAGTTCTGCTCTGCTCTGTTTTGCTACCAGGATGCTATAGGGGAAGCATACAGAACCTTCGGGGGCACGGCTTGGTTGAGGTACGATGAGCAGTTTCGCCAGAGGATGGCGATGCGGCCGGAGTTGAGATGGGACCACAAGGACATTAGTTTGTGGATGCGATTGATGACTTCGGCGAGGGCCCCGAACCAGTTTTTTCAGGGGGGGGCCGGTGGATCGTCTTCCCCTGGACAACCGGCCGGTAAGGCAAAAGGGGTTTGTTGGCAGTTTAATTCGGGTACATGCAAGTTTGGAGGAACGTGCCGTTTCAAACATGAGTGTTCCGGATGCGGGGGTTCCCACCCCTTGTCTAGATGCTTTAAGCAAGGGAAGAACCGTTCCGGAGAACTTACAAATAAGAGGGAAGACGCCGGTGATGGTGGAAAGGATGCGGCCGTTTCTAGGTAGGTATCCTGACAGGGCGGCTGTGCGGTTGTTGGAAAGGGGGTTTGCGGAGGGTTTTCGTATTCCGTGCTCGTTGAGGGAGGTCCCCCCCGTGCCGCGCAATTTGCGATCGGCGTTGCTACATTGCGACGTAGTTTCGGAGAAACTACGAAAGGAAGTTGCGTTGGGCCGCATGAGCGGCCCTTTTCCAGTTCCCCCATTAAAGGATTTGGTGGTCTCTCCGCTGGGTGTGGTGCCAAAAAAGGAGCCGAATAAATTTCGGCTCATTCACCACCTTTCTTTTCCTAAAGGGGGGTCGGTTAATGACGCCATTGAGCCGGATGCTTGCACGGTGAGTTACACATCATTCGATGCAGCAGTTGTTTGGGTCCTGCATTATGGAAGGGGGGCTCTCATGGCAAAATCAGATGTGGAGGCGGCCTTTCGGCTTCTTCCGGTTCACCCGGATAGTTTTCGATTATTGGGGTGTCACTGGAACGGGGAGTTTTATGTGGACCGGTGCCTGCCTATGGGCTGTTCCATATCGTGTGAATTGTTTGAGGAGTTTAGCTCCTTTCTGGAATGGGTGGTCAGGGACGTGGCAGGGGTAAATTCGGTAATACACTATCTGGATGACTTCCTCTGCGTGGGCCCGGCTTCATCCAGGAATTGTGCGATTCTGTTAGCAACGCTGGAGCATATGGCGGATCGTTTTGGCGTCCCGTTGGCACCAGACAAGACGGAGGGGCCAAGAACGGTCATTACGTTTTTGGGAATAACGCTGGACTCAGACGCCATGGAATGCCGTTTACCGGAGGATAAGCTAGCGGCTCTGAAGGAAGACATTAAACTGATGTTGGGTTTGCGCAAGGTACAGCTGCGGACGCTGCAATCCTTATTAGGGAAGCTGAATTTCGCCTGTCGCATTTTGCCGATGGGGAGAGCGTTTTGCCGACGGCTGTCAGCAAGTACGGCTGGGGTGCAGTCGCTGCGACATTTTGTTCGGCTGGTACGTTCCCACAGGTCTGATCTGCAGGTCTGGCACACATTCTTGGAGTCCTTCAATGGTAGGGCACTATGGATGTCGGGCCCGGTTAGTAACTTTGACATGGATCTGTTCACGGACGCTGCGGGCTCAGCAGGTTTTGGGGCTTTTTTCCAAGGCCGATGGAGTGCGGGTTCGTGGCCACAGAGTTGGGTGGAGGCGGGCTTCATAAAGAATATGTTGCTGCTGGAACTGTTTCCAGTAGTACTGGCAGTGGAACTATGGGGCGAGGCTTTCCGGGATCGGAAGGTGCGTTTCCACATCGACAACATGGGCGTGGTGCAGGTGATTAACAGAGCATCGGCGGCATCGCCGCCGGTGGTTCGCCTGCTACAACAGCTGGTGTTGAGATGCCTACAGTTAAACATCTTCTTATATGCTGTTCACCTTCCTGGAGTGGACAATGTGGTGGCTGACGCTTTATCTCGCTTTCAGTGGGACAGGTTCCGAGAGTTGGCGCCGGAAGCGGAGCAACGAGGGGTACCTTGTCCAGATTGGCTGTGGAAGATTGCGTTAGATTAGTCGCCGGATGGATCAGAAATTCGGTGAGTGAGACGACGTGGGCTGCATATCAGAAAGTTTGGTTGGAATGGGCGGATCTGGGTAGAATGGCGGGAGTGGATATTGATGGTCCGGAGGTGAGGTTGCTAGTCTTGTACTTTATCTCCAGGTGCATGGAAGCAGGTGTGTCGGTATCCACGCTGGATAAAAAGGTTGCTGGGTTGGCATTTTTGTTTAAATGGCAAGGTTTGCCTGATTTCACGAAAGACTTCTGGGTTCGACAAGCGCTCAAAGGTTATAGGTGGGCTAGGCCGTTAAAAGACACCAGACGCCCTGTGTCCTTTGGGGTCCTGAGGGGGGTGTTGGCTAAGCTACCGGAGGTTTGCACCTCGGAATACGAGGCTGCCTTGTTCCGAGTGGCATTTTCCTCTGCATTTTTTGGGGCGTTCAGGATTGGCGAGCTGGTTAGCTCGTCTAAGAAAGTGCACGGGGGGATTGGGGCTAATGAAGTGAGTTGCCAGGAGGACAGGGTGTCCTTGTGGTTACGTAGATCAAAAACGGATCAAAAAGGGAGGGGCAAGAGAGTTCAGATCTTTTCATTGCCGGGCTCACCGCTTTGTCCAGTTGGGGCTGTTGTGTTACACTATGTGATTATTCTTGCTCTGTGTCTTTAAGATCTGTCCCCTTCTTTCTAGCTGAACTCTCTCTCTCACCGTAGTTCTTTATATATCTCCTCCACTTCCTGATTCTGGTCATTACTCCTGTATATCTTCCATGCTAAACATCTTACATGTGGCTTACAACTGCAACGTTTTTCTACCTATGAATATCCATCATTAAACGGAACATTCGAAAGGATTCATCGTCTGTCGTCCTAACTGTGAGTTTATTCATTGAGTTAAACTGCCTGTATCGATGCAAGGGATAATAGCAAACCAGCTTGAGTAAGGCCTACTTAAACCTGGAGATGAACTTTATTGCTTTGTAGTTGAGACAGAACAGTAGAAAAACTGAGTTTCACAGCCTAATTACAAGATTTCTGCATGTCAGTACTGATACAGACAAGATTTACTGCCCTCATAGCAAGACAGAAGGGACAGAGCAGCACATGGCAGCCTTATAGCCTGAGACAATCTGCACAGTGTCATATTTCAGCACACAGATCCTGCCTGCTTTCACAGTCAGTCTGCTATCATGAGTGACCAAGCTTCTGCATGTGAACTCACATCTACCTCCCCACAAGTTCCTGAAGAAACTGAGTTACCCAAACGCTCACTTAAACCCACTTGGAAAGTAATGGAGAATTATGAAGCTTCAAGGACTGAATTGTCAAATAGCTTGGAATTAGTCTGGGAGAAAATCCTTGCTGAAGCCAATACAGTGTCTGTTGAACGTGAACTACTGACACTAGAGGGCGCCATTAAACAACTTTCTGCCTCATATGAGCTTTATCAGCTTACCAGCATCAAATTCACTAATGTCTTACAAAACATGAAGTCAGAAAGTGTGATGATGCAATTAAAGCGCGTCAATGCTCTCAATATTGAAAGAGACAGTTTTATCCAGCAAACCAGATTAAAGGCAGAAGCAAAAATAAAGCTGTTACAGGACACTGCATCTCACAGATCTGTTTCCACCAGACGTTCTAAAAACTCGTCAAGATCCCATAGTTCAAGATACTCAACACTCAGTGAGCGACTTATTAATGCCCGCGCTGAAGTGGAAGCCAGCAAAGTGCAGGTGGCATATGCAGAAAAAAGAGCAGAGTTGGAAGCTCAAAGGGCAGAGTTGGAAGCGCAGTCAGCACGACAAAGAGCAACAATGGAAACCTTAAATGAACAGTGTAAACATGACGCAGCTATGGCAAAGCTAAGGGTCCTACAGCAAGCTATCAGTGCAGACGAAGGTGCAAGTGAGAAAGACAGCATTAACCTAAACATAGCAGATATGGAAGACCCCCTCAAACGCACTAAAGACTATGTCCTAAGCCACTGCAGTGCACACTCCATTGTCTCCAATGCTCCCGGCTACATAGAGACTCCTTCACAGATTCAAGTTAAAGAGGTTCCAGCAACTTCCTGCACTCAAAATCACTCCACTGCATTTCCTACCTGCCTACCTTGCCTGCCTTCATACGTCACAGCGTATCAGCGCAAGCTTCAAGCAAGTCATCAATCTCCAGTCATCGGTACAGCCTTGAATCAACGTACCATTGGAACAACTGACTTCAAGCAAGCAACTCACCTGGATGCATCTGCTGCACCATATTTCCCTGTGTCCTTTAACAACAATGTCAAAGATAACGCAATCAGCACCATACAGCCAACAGCATCACACATAAAGGCGGAGACAACTGAGACAGAAGAGTTTGTGAGGTACATGCTTCGCAGAGAGCTCACAAAGACTGGTCTTACAAGTTTTGATGACCAACCTGAGAACTACAGAAGTTGGAAATGTGCCTTCAGAACTACAATCAGCAATATTGGCTTTACAGCTGATCAAGAATTGAATCTGCTGATCAAATGGCTTGGTCCTCTATCTGCTGCACGTGTTAAGCCATTAAGATCGGTTTTCATGGACAATCCTACTGCAGGCCTCACAGCTGCATGGGAGCGACTAGAGCAAAGTTATGGCAGTCCAGAAGCTATAGAAAATGCTTTGTTCATGCGTCTGGAAACTTTCCCAAAGATATCCGGTAAGGACAACAAGGAGTTCCAGAGACTGAGTGACCTTCTCCTTGAGCTTCAGCTAGCCAAGACAGACCCAAAACTACCTGGACTCAGTTACCTTGACACTCCAAAAGGGGTAAACCCAATTGTCTCCAAGCTCCCGTATGGTTTGCAAGAGAAATGGACTGCACTAGGGTCATCATACAAAAGAGAGAACAAGGTTTCCTTCCCTCCATTCTCTTTCTTCTGTGAATTCATCAGGAAAATTGCAGAGACCAAGAACGATCCAAGTTTTTCCTACGGTGAGTACAGCCTCTTCTCACCCTTTCCTAAGAGTACCAGTCTTCAGGGCAACTATAGAAACCATAGAGGCCCAGTGTCCGTGAAAAAGACTGACATCCTTCCCACCCCTACCACAGTTCTGGCCACGAACAAACAGAGTAGGAAGATTGAAAACCCTAACAGAGTGTGTCCCATACACAAGAAGCCACACCCCCTCAATAAATGTATCAGCTTTAGGAAAAAGCCTCTGGAAGAGCGCAAGGAGCTTTTAAAGACATTTAGGGTATGTTTCAGGTGCTGTGCTTCTACAGAACATTTTGCAAGGGACTGTAATGTGTCCATCAAGTGCATAGAGTGTGGCTCTGAAGAACATGTGCAAGCCCTCCATCCTCTTGAGCCCAGCTCTGCACAACCTGCCAACGCTCCTCCCAGGTTAACGCATGGCGGGGAGAATACAGACCAAGTGCCTAATTCTACCATAATTTCTTCATCCTGCACTGAAGTTTGTGGAGAAGACGGCTGTGGTAAGTCCTGTGCTAAGATATGCTTGGTGAACATATACCACAAGGATCAACTAGAAAAGTCTCTAAAGGCATATGCTATCTTAGACGATCAGAGCAATCGATCACTTGCAAAATCGGAATTGTTCAATCTATTTGAAATAAAAGGCGAAGCTCATCCTTACACCTTGGGTACCTGTAGTGGAACTAAAGAGGTTTCTGGAAGAAGGGCTCATGGACTCATGGTATCTTCTCTCAAAGGTAACTTGCAATTACCCTTACCTACACTTGTTGAGTGCAATCAGATACCTGCTAACAGGGAAGAAATCCCTACTCCAGCTGCTGCTTTCCATCACCCTCACCTCAAGGTAATAGCAAATGAGATACCGCCGCTTGACAAAGATGCTCAGATCCTTCTTCTGTTAGGAAGAGACATTCTAAGAGTTCACAAGGTACACAGACAAGTCAGTGGACCCCCAGATGCCCCATTTGCCCAGCGCACGGATCTAGGGTGGGTCATCATAGGCAATGTCTGCATAGGCAAAATGAAAAGACCTACCAACATTTCGTCATTCAAGACAAATGTTCTGCCAAATGGCCGAAACACTTACTTTGAGCCATGCCCACATCACTACTGGGTGAAAGAGAAGATAGCCAGCCACGAATGGCAACATGGTATCTCAGGTGACACAAGCCCTTTCTCCTGCCATGATGGCGACTTCGGCTCTATAGTGTTTAATGCAACCAGTGAAGATGACATACTGGCTCCTTCAATAGAAGACAAATAATTCATCAAGGTAATGGACAATGAGTTCTTTCAAGATGACTCCAATAACTGGGTAGCACCCCTACCCTTTCGTCTCCCAAGAGAGAGATTGCCCAACAACTTACAGCAGGCCATCAGTAGATTTTCCTCCTTAAAGCGAAACTTAAGCAGGAAACCAGAGATGCAAAAGCACTTTGTGGACTTTATGCAAAATGTATTTGACAGAGATCATGCAGAGCCTGCTCCCCCACTAAAGGAGGGAGAAGAATGCTGGTACCTTCCATCCTTTGGCGTGTATCACCCACGCAAACCAGACCAAATCAGAGTTGTCTTTGATTCCAGTGCTCAGCACGAAGGTGTTTCTCTTAACAACATGCTCCTTACGGGACCCAACTTGAACAACAGTCTAATAGGAGTCTTGATTCGTTTCAGACAAGAGCCTGTAGCAGTAATGGCCGACATTCAACAGATGTTTCACTGCTTCATCGTCAGAGAAGACAACAGAAACTACCTCAGGTTTCTATGGCACAAGGACAATGACCTCAACAAGGAAATTATAGATTATCGCATGAAGGTACATGTCTTCGGTAACAGTCCTTCCCCAGCAGTGGCAACTTATGGGCTAAGGAGAACAGCTCAGACTGGAGAAGTTGAATATGGATCTGATGCCCGTCAATTTGTTGAAAGAAACTTCTACGTTGACGACGCACTTAAGTCCTTTCCAACTGCTAAAGAAGCAATTGATCTTCTCACCAGAACAAAGGAGATGCTGTCTGTAGCAAACCTTAGACTGCACAAGATTATATCCAACAGCCAGGAACTTATGAATGACTTTCACTCTGAGGACTATGCCACTAGTCTAAAAAACCTTGACTTAGGTACAGATGTGCCTCCTGTACAGCGAAGTCTGGGTTTGTTGTGGAACATCAAGCAAGACAAATTCACCTTCCAAGTGTCAACTTGTGACAAACCCTTCACTAAGAGAGGAGTCCTGTCCGTGGTGAATAGCATCTATGACCCACTGGGTTTCCTTGCTCCAGTTACCATTCAAGGTAAGATTTTACTAAGACAGTTGTCTACTGAGAACATAGACTGGGATACTCCCTTGCCTAGTGAGAATCAACACAAGTGGGAAAGGTGGAGATATTCTTTGAAGTCACTAGAAAAACTTCAGATTCCCCGTTGCTATGTTCCAGGATCCACTTCAACTGCTAACCGGAGAGAGATTCATATTTTCTCTGATGCATCAGTTGAAGCTATTGCTGCAGTAGCCTATTTGAAGACCTCTGAACTGAATGGAGAATCACACTGTAGTTTTGTCCTAGGCAAGGCAAAACTCACACCCAAGCCTGCACATACCATACCAAGACTTGAACTTTGTGCAGCCGTGCTAGCAGTAGAAATTGCCGAGGTCATACGAAGTGAAATGGACACTAGAATTGATTCTTTCACCTTCTATACAGACAGTAAGGTAGTACTTGGTTACATAAACAACCAAACAAAACAATTTTATGTGTACGTCAGCAACAGGGTTGAACGTATCAAGAGATTCTCTCTACCAAGTCAATGGCATCACGTTCCCACTGAACTCAACCCAGCTGACTGTGGGACCAGAGCCGTGTCACCTGCCGCTCTTCAGGACAGCTTATGGCTGTCACCTCCAAGGTTTCTGCGTGAGGACTCTTACTTACTCCCTATTGACACCACCTATGGGCTAGTAAACCCTGAAGATGATAAGGAAATAAGAACTGTAAACACCTCACTCCACACTTCTGTAAGTACAAAACAGAAGCTGCGGTCACACCGTTACGAGCATCAATGGAAGCAGGTGCAGCATCTAGCCAATGTGTTATGGCATCGCTGGAAGAAAAAGTATCTTCATCACCTTCAAGGTCGTAACAAATGGCAAGCATCTAAGCCGAATCTTCAGGTTGGAGACCTCATCCTTCTAAAAGACAAGGAAGTTTGTCGGAATGAGTGGCCTATGGGTCCTATTACTAAAGTTATGCCCAGCGACGATAACAAAGTCCGAAAGGTAGAAGTTAAGGTAACCAAGGGAGGATCGACATGAACCTTTAGTCGACCAATTACAGAGTTAGTACTCCTTTTGCCAGGTGAGTGACTTGTGCAAGGACTAGCCATGCTGTTGGCACGGCGGGGAGTACATTGCTGCCATCTACAGGTTCTACTCAGAACTTTGAAATTATTTGAAGACATCATACTGTGACTTTATGTTCTTCATCCTGTTGAACTTACGTTTATTATTTTCTTGTTGCATGTTTTTCATTACAGGTTCCAGGACATTCGTCAGTATTGGACTTTTTGAAAATATATATATTAGTTTAAGGTTATGAAATCTAAAGATTTCAGACGGGGAGTGTTGTGTTACACTGTGTGATTATTCTTGCTCTGTGTCTTTAAGATCTGTCCCCTTCTTTCTAGCTGAACTCTCTCTCTCACCGTAGTTCTTTATATATCTCCTCCACTTCCTGATTCTGGTCATTACTCCTGTATATCTTCCATGCTAAACATCTTACATGTGGCTTACAACTGCAACGTTTTTCTACCTATGAATATCCATCATTAAACGGAAAATTCGAAAGGATTCATCGTCTGTCGTCCTAACTGTGAGTTTATTCATTGAGTTAAACTGCCTGTATCGATACAAGGGATGAATATCAAACCAGCTTGAGTAAGGCCAACTTAAACCTGGAGATGAACTTTATCGCTTTGTAGTTGAGACAGAACAGGGGCCGTTCGGGGTTTTCTGGCGGTACGCCCAGAGAAGGAGGGTTCCTTTCTGATACATGCGGATGGGTGTCCGTTGTCCAGGTTTCAGTTCATATCGGTTTTCCGAAAATGTTTGGGGTGCCTAGGTTTAGAGGCAAAAGAATTTTCGTCACATTCGTTCAGAATTGGGGCGGCTACGGAAGCGGCCCGAAGTGGGTTGGATATTGAGTCGGTCAAGCGCATTGGGAGATGGGAATTGAGGAGATTTCGATCTTACATTCGCCCTCACTTAGTGGTAGGGGTGTGAGGAGAATAGGAGTAGGGGTATGAGGAGAGTAGGAGTAGGGCTGATTGGAGTTTAAAAAAAATAAAAAAAATAAAAATAATGAGGTTACGTTGACAGGCTTGGCTGTGGTTACGGTGGATACATGTTTTTCTCTCTTTCAGGTGTGGCGCCGGCGTTGGTCTGGATACTGGGGCACTCTTACGTGTACTGGGGGGGTAAGAGGGCTGAGGCAAGACCGGAAGGTCGGCAATTGGGGTTTCCAAGGCAGGAGGCCCGGATTCGCTGGCTGGGAATTCCGGGAATGTTGTGGAGTAGGACGGTTCCAGAAGTGCATCGTTATGCGCGACTGGACCGCCCACCTGACGTTTTAATTCTGCACGTAGGTGGGAATGACTTAGGTGTTAGATCTATGCTGGATGTGACGAAAGATATCAAATTTGATATTCTTCGTCTTCGTATGGCATTCCCGGAAATGGTGATAGTGTGGTCCGACATGGTGGCTCGTACTTCATGGCGGACGGCTAGATCTATAGAGGGCATCAATAGGGCGCGGAGGAAAGTTAATCGGGATGTGGCCAGGTTCATGGTTAGGAATGGGGGGTTGGTGATACGTCATTTTGAGCTGGAGTTGGAGACATGGCGGTACCTTCGGGGTGATGGGGTCCACCTCAGTGATGTGGGTATAGACCTATGGGCGTTAGGGTTACAGGATGGAATACAGAAGGCTCTCAGGGTGTGGAGGGGCACCCAATTGTAAAGGCTTTTACATTCGGGTGCTGTGGCGGGTGTCTGTTCTTTGCAGGGGAAGGATGATACCTCGGAAAAAGGGATTTTTATAACAGCTTACCTGTAAAATCCTTTTCTTGGAGTACGGAAAAATGAAAATCATATCCACCCAGAGTGGTACTGGGGATACAATGTAATAAAAAATTGCCACGTCCCGAAATTGTAGATTAAATAAAAATAGGATAAAAAGATGGACTTTATGGGCACGACAAGTTGATATAAAATTACTCAAGTTTTATTAAAAATTAACAAAAGAAAAGGATAACAAAACATACAAATAAAATGAATATTATATAGAACTATTCATCAACCTAGTGTTGACACACTTATACACATCACCCAATAGCCAAAATTCAATGAGGAAATAGAATTTATACTGGGTAGAATGACATCAAGGTCAATTCTTTCAGTATATTGGATACCAGTAATTGCTGGTGGCATTGATTGGTGGTGTGTCGTCAGAAATTCATTCCTAAACCCGACATGTTGCGCGACATAAGTCGCTTCTTCAGGAGTTTTTTGAATGTATGGGTTAAAAGGTTTTTCAAGTAAAAACGGAGGTTTATAGATGGTCAGGATGGCAGTAGTAGTAGTAGAACAATGCCTCTGGGTATCTTGAAAAAACTCTGCTTACCTGTAGGTAGCAGCCCTCGGGTGCAGATAATCCCTGACTACCGAGGGCTGCTACCTACTAAACGGAGGCACTCCCACCAACATCTATTACAAGTCCAGACTGGGCAACTCTGCAAGTTAGGACAATACCGAATCCCTGCTAGCATAATTGAAACTACCAGTACCCATATCCGTGTATCAATTTATCATTTTTTATCAATTTATCATTTTTTTCTCCATAATCGGAGTTTAAACACGGATATTGGGCTCTACATCGTAGCTATATATTATGCTATTCAGGTAAGCAGAGTTTTTTCAAGATACCCAGAGGCATTGTTCTACTACTACTACTGCCATCCTGACCATCTATAAACCTCCGTTTTTACTTGAAAAACCTTTTAACCCATACATTCAAAAAACTCCTGAAGAAGCGACTTATGTCGCGCAACATGTCGGGTTTAGGAATGAATTTCTGACGACACACCACCAATCAATGCCACCAGCAATTACTGGTATCCAATATACTGAAAGAATTGACCTTGATGTCATTCTACCCAGTATAAATTCTATTTCCTCATTGAATTTTGGCTATTGGGTGATGTGTATAAGTGTGTCAACACTAGGTTGATGAATAGTTCTATATAATATTAATTTTATTTGTATGTTTTGTTATCCTTTTCTTTTGTTAATTTTTAATAAAACTTGAGTAATTTTATATCAACTTGTCGTGCCCATGAAGTCCATCTTTTTATCCTATTTTTATTTTTCTTGGAGTACATCACGGGACACAGAGCGACTTAGTCATTACTAATGGGTTATATAGTTTACCTTCAGGTGCTGGCACTGGCAACTTCCAAACCGGAAGTACCCTCCCCTATATAAGCCCCTCCCATCCGGGAGCACCTCAGTTTTGTAGCAAAGCAATAAGTGTCCCAAAAAGAGGGGTGGGAGCTCTGTGTCCCGTGATGTACTCCAAGAAAAGGATTTTACAGGTAAGCTGTTATAAAAATCCCTTTTTCTTTTTCGTACATCACGGGACACAGAGCGACTTAGTCATTACTAATGGGACGTCCCAAAGCAATGCCAAATGAGGGGAGGGATACATAAGCTGGGCGCCATCAGGCATGAGGATCTTTTGCGGCCTGCAACACACTGCGCCCAAAGGCGACATCTTCCTGACTTCTAACGTCCACCTGGTAGAACCTAGTAAACGTGTGTACTGAAGACCATGTTGCGGCCTTACAGACTTGAGCCAGGGAGGCCTGGTGATGCACTGCCCATGAAGTTCCAACTGCTCTTGTGGAGTGCGCCCTAACTTTGAATGGAGGCGGTCTCTTTCTCAAGCCATAGGCTTGTATTATGACCTGTCGAATCCACTTGGCTAAAGTAGATTTTGACGCTGCCTGACCCTTTCTGGGGCCTTCCGGCAGAATAAACAAAGTATCCGTTCTGCGAATCTGAGCAGTGGCTTTTAGATAAGCTTTAACTGCTCTTACTACATCCAAAGAATGCAATAACTTTTCCTCTACCGAGCTAGGTTTGGGGAAAAAAGAAGGAAGAACCACATCTTGGTTCAAATGAAACCTCGATACCACCTTAGGAAGAAAGGCTGGATGAGGACGTAATACTACTCTGTCCTTATGGATAACCAGATACGGCTCCTTACAGGACAAGGCGGCTAATTCCGATACTCTTTTAGCCGAACAAATGGCTACTAAGAAAATCAATTTCCTGGTGAGAAGAACCAAGGAAATGTGTTGCAATGGTTCAAACGGTTGTTTCTGTAGAACCGACAGAACCAGGTTTAAGTCCCATGGACATATGGGAATACTAACCGGAGGGCTAATACGCATCACTCCTTGTATGAAAGCTTTGACTAGTGAATGCGAAGCCAAGGGCCTTTGAAAAAATATTGACCAGGCCGAAATCTGACCCTTGATAGTACTCAAGGCCAGCTTCCTATCTACAGCCCACTGTAGGAAGTCCAGAATCCTACCTATTACATACTTACGTGGATGCCATTTCCTGGCCTCACACCACGTGATGTACGCCTTCCAGATTCTATAGTAGATCTGCCTGGATACCGGCTTCCTGGCATTGATCATGGTAGATACCACAGGATTAGAGAGCCCTCTCTTTTTTAGAATGTGGGCTTCAATAGCCAGGCCGTCAAACCTAGGGCTGGTAAGGAAGGGTGGTATATCGGTCCTTGCGACAGCAGGTCCGGACGATGTGGGAGGGTCCAAGGACTCCTCACTGACATTTTTACAATCTCCGCGTACCATGCCCTTCGGGGCCACGCTGGAGCCACCAGAATCACTGGTTTCTTTTCTACCCTGATTCTGCGGATTAATCGCGGTAACAATTGTGGCGGTGGGAATGCATATATCAGCTTGAACTGATCCCAAGGGAACACTAGGGCATCCGAACCGCAAGCTAGGGGATCCCTTGTGCGAGACACAAATCTGTCCACCTTTGCGTTGAATCTGGATGCTAGCAGATCTACATCCGGTGTTCCCCACCGCTGGCATATTGCCTGGAAAACCTCGGGGTGAAGAGACCATTCCCCCGGGCATAATTGCTGGCGACTTAAAAAGTCCGCTTTCCAATTTTCCACTCCTGGGATGAAAACCGCGGATACGGCTGGGACATATCTTTCTGCCCATTCCAGGATGCAGATCGCTTCCCTCTGGGCTGCACGACTCCTGGTGCCACCCTGGTGATTGATATATGCCACTGCCGTGGCATTGTCTGATTGAATTCTGACAGGGGACCCTTGGAGTTTGGATGTCCATGCTACTAGGGCATACCGGGCTGCTCGTATCTCTAAGAGATTGATGGGCAGGGCCTTCTCTGCTTCTGACCACTTGCCCTGGAGAGACCATTGCTCCAGTACTGCCCCCCAGCCTATGAGGCTGGCATCTGTAGTGACCACCTTCCAAGAAACCGGACTGAAGGGTTTCCCTTTTTCCAGATTCTGGGGCACCAACCACCAATGGAGGCTCTTGCGAACGGAAGGGGACAGGGACATTGGTAAGTCTAAAGCCTGAACTTTTTTGTTCCAGGCTGGCAGTATGGCCCTCTGCAAGTTCCTTGAATGGAATTGACCGTAGGGTACCGCTTCGAATGAAGCCACCATTTTTCCCAGCAGCCTCATGCACAGGCGTATGGATGGTTTTCTTTTTGTACCCACTAAGTGGGTCAAATCTTTTAAAGACGACACCTTCTCTGGAGGTAAGAAAATCTTTCTCTGATTTGAATCCAGCCTTAGCCCTAAGTATTCCAGACTTTTGACTGGTCTTAGAGCTGACTTGTCTCGGTTGATAATCCAACCGTGATATTCCAGATACTTGATTGTCTTGTGAATAGCTACTTCCAGCTTTTCCACTGAGTGGTCTATTAGTAGCAGGTCGTCTAGATATGCCATTATCGTTACACCTTGTGTTCTTAGATTGGCCAATAGTGGGGCCAGAATTTTTGTGAACACTCGTGGTGCTGTGGCCAGACCTAAAGGTAAGGCTCTGAACTGAAAATGGCGCCCTTCTACTGCAAAGCGTAGAAATTTCTGGTGGGCCGGAAAGATGGGAATATGCAGATAAGCATCCCTTATGTCGATCGAGGCTAACCATTCCTGCCCTTGTAGGGCGGTGGCCACCGATCGGATCGACTCCATCCGAAAAGTCCTGATATTTAGGAACTTGTTTAGCCCTTTTAGATTTAATATGGGCCTCACGTCCCCATTTGGTTTGGGGACTGTGAAAAGGTTCGAGTAAAACCCGAATCCGCTTTCTTCCAGGGGAACCTTCATGATTACACCTTGGAGCAATAGTTGTTCTAGTGCCAGAAGGAGGGATCCTCTCTTCTGGGGATCGCTTGGCACGTTTGACCTCATAAATTGGGCAGGAGGAGTGTCTTTTAACTCCAGCTTGTATCCCAGACTTACTGCGGAGATCACCCATCTGTCTCTGATGGTGTCCCGCCAGGTCTCTGTGAACAACTGAAGTCTTCCCCCCACCCGATTGAGTGGGGGCAACGCTTCATGACTTGGGGGGAGGTTTTGTACCTCTCTTGATCCAGGGTTTCTTGTTACCCTGTGATTGTCCCTGATTTCTGCCCCCTGAATTTGACCGCGGAGGCCGTCGGAACTGTTTCACAGCCGATGTGCCAGGGACTGGAGAAGTAGGCCTCTTAAAAGAAGGACTTCTACCCTTGTTCTTAACCGGTAAGAGTGAACTTTTACCGGCAGAAATTTTCTGGATATATTTGTCCAGATCTTCTCCAAATAAGCGTTCTCCATTAAATGGGAAGCTAACCAGCAATTTCTTACAGGGAGCTTCAGCAGACCAGTTTTTGAGCCACAGAAGCCTACGCATATGTACTACAGACAGCGTAAAGCGGGAGGCCTGTTGGATTGTATCCTTTATGGCGTCCACCGCAAAACACAAGGCTCTAGGTAGGTCAGCTAGGGCAAGAGCCTGCTGATCTGGTAAGTCCCTTAAGACTTGTTTCAACTGATCTTTCACCGCTTGGCAGACTCCAATCGCTGCTACTGCAGGTTGTGTCACCATGCTTGCTGTAGAGAAAGCAGATTTTAGTAAAGACTCCAATTTTTTATCTATTGGGTCTTTGAACATTGGAACATTATCTACTGGACATGTCAGTGATTTATTTACACAAGAGATGGCTGCGTCCACTGTAGGGACCCTCCATTTTTTATGAACTTATCCTCCATGGGATAGATCACTGGAAATCTCTTGGGGGGAGTAAATATTTTATCAGGATGCTCCCAATCCTGGTAAATAAGCCCTTCTAATAAAGGGTGGATTGGGAAGGAACAGACAGCCTGGGGAGCTTTTAGCGACCCCAGCGAGGAAACCGTAGTGGATGGTGGTTCCGCCAGAGGCATTTTAAATGCTGATCGGACCATGTTAGTCAGAGACTGAACCCATAATCTTTCAGCCTGAGATGCTGAAAAAGGTTCTTCCACTGTTGATTCCTCCATAACTGAATCAACCTCATCCTGATCCCCTTCAGGTAGGTCGATCTCTGTGTGGGGCTGTTCCTCCACTAACAGGCACTCTGAAGGAGGAGACGGAGATCGGACGCGCTTTTCCTGTGACAGGGAAGCAGCGATCAATGCTGTTAATCTCTCTTCCAATCCTCCCAGAGTTGAGGATAAAACCTCCTCTGTTATATATACAGGAGCAGGTGGACTGGGGACAGCCGCAGCACCAGACACTCCTGCAGGGTTCCTACGGCTACTGACCTCTGAATTCTCAGGGGAGATTGGTGCAGTACAAGCATGCCCAATATCCTCAGAGCCCGATGGAGACCCCTTTGGCTTCCTGGAAGACTTATTTCCGGAGCGTCTGGACGACATATCCTTTAAGCCCAAAGCTGAGGTATTCCCGTCGTCATACACCAATTTTGCTGGTAATAGTCTAACACAGTTGCTGCTATATACCAGCTGGTGTCCACTAAAGTGTCTTTCTATGGGGGTGCCTGCATCAACCGCCTCTGTGTGCCACCGTTTTGTTGCTAGCTCTGCTTGCATCCAGCTGACACTTGTACTGTGTCTTTTATACATGCTGGAACGCCTGCACATGCGCAGAAGCGCCGCGGCGCGCATCGAGCGTCATCCACCCGCCCCTTTTTTTTCATAGGAGGCGCGTGCACGCGCCCGCGCGCGCACCCGTGCACCATTGGCGCCCTTTTCGAAAACCAAGCAGGGACTAGGAGCCAGGGCCCTTTTTGCCGGAGGGCCTGTGCGGTGGATGAGCGCAGCAACAGGGCAGAGGAAGTGGATTCCCACAGAGAACTTACAAACTGCCTGGATCTTTTGACTTGAGAAAACCAAAGATCCACATGACAAGAAAAAAATGGACCACAGCGGCCTCTAGTGGTTTAACACAGGTACCGCGGTCCTCTTTTTTTTTTTTTCTTGACTACTATTAAAATTTTACATTTTTCAGTAGTTACAGGCAAACACAGATATTAGCGGGAATACCGTTAGGTAACAGACAGAAAGACAAAATAGGCTTGGGGGTCCCCCAATAGAACCAAGTTCCCGAGGGCCCCCACTTACCTTTTCCTCGCCGCAGGACTCTGTTTGGACCACAGAAGCCCAAACTTCACCTCTCACGGCAGGCATTGTAATTAAACCTTCAGGGACCGGGTTCCCAAGGATTCCACTCCCCTGGACCTGTATAGCACCCTGCACAGAAAACATCTTGGTCGTGGGTATGACCAGAGCTCTGGATCCCAGGGTTCAGCCCTCCTAAGAGAGGCATTACAGGCAAAACCTTGCTCTTCTGTTGCAAGGCCCGGGTACCGACCGTTTAGCTATGAAGCTTTTTTGGTGGGATCCGGAACAGCTTACTAAGGCCCGTAAAAGAACCTGTACGCAAGCCCAGGAAAACACATGTTACTCTTTGGCCAACACCTTAGACACTGGCAAAAAACTGAGGTGCTCCCGGATGGGAGGGGCTTATATAGGGGAGGGTACTTCCGGTTTGGAAGTTGCCAGTGCCAGCACCTGAAGGTAAACTTTATAACCCATTAGTAATGACTAAGTCGCTCTGTGTCCCGTGATGTACGAAAAAGAAAGAAGGGTTCAGGACCTGTCGTTGGTATGGGTCCTGACGGTGGGCTTACAGTTAACGGAGGTTTAGCTTGAAGCATTGGGATGGTGCACTGCGGTCATGGTTGTCTCTGAGCCAGCATGTCGGCTTGAGGCCTATTAGAGGATTTTGAGAAGTACCGCAGTGCAATAATGGGCACAGATGTTAATAGTGGTTCCTGCAGAGATCGACACCAGTAATTTACTGAGGGTCCTTTAGGACAGAGTTTATGGTTACTGTTAAAAAAAGTTATACAGAGTTTTAATAAATAAGGCTGCTACGGCCTATGTTTCTCCAATTCCTGGTGTGGTCTCGTTTACTTAGTCATAAGTAAGATAGTAATTAAGGGGTAGTATAATAAGGACATCTGTTATACGATAGTCAAGAAAAGCCCGGAGCAAGGAATGCAATGAATGGGTGGAGGGCGGACATGACTAGGGAAACAGGGACTTATGTGAAGGATTAGGGGATTGGTGGGGTAAGGCTGAGGAAGAGGGGATAAGATTGGTGGGTTAATTTGTGTGGGAGGGGGCATTGAGGGTATAAAGGAGGACTCCGCCCCCTCCCCGGATAACATGCGGCGCAGAGAAAGTTCCCGCCCACCCTCCCCTGAATTTGGACGGAGTTGGGGATGTTGTCTTTACATTTTGTTTTACAGGTACAAGTGGGGTCCTTGCAGATGTCGTGGCTGTGGCGGGTGTCTGGTCTGTGCAGGGGAGGATGATACCTCGGAAAGAAGGGTTCAGGACCTGTCGTTGGTATGGGTCCTGACGGTGGGCTTACAGTTAACGGAGATTTAGCTTGAAGCATTGGGATGGTGCACTGCGGTCAGGGTTGTCTCTGAGCCAGCATGTCGGCTTGAGGCCTATTAGCGGATTTTGAGAAGTACCGCAGTGCAATAATGGGCACAGATGTTAATAGTGGTTCCTGCAGAGATCGACACCAGTAATTTACTGAGGGTCCTTTAGGACAGAGTTTATGGGTACTGTTAAAAAAAGTTATACAGCATTTTAATAAATAAGGCTGCTACGGCCTATATATATTTCTCCAACTCCTGGTGTGGTCTCGTTTACTTAGTCATAAGTAAGATAGTAAATAAGGGGTAGTATAATAAGGACATCTGTTATACGAAGTCATGAGAGGAAAAGGCGCAAGGTGCCACCATGCCGTACCCTCTGGTTGGCAGAGGTTAAGCACAATTTTTTCACCTGCGGGTCTTGCAGTGAAGTTCTCCTCAAAGTTGGTTCCTGTCCTCAGTGTGTAAGAACAGAGTCTCTATACCCCAAAGTAACTCCAAGGTCCACACCAGTATATCACTCCAACGTAGAGCTTTATTTTCTTTGCATGAAGAGAGAAAGGTGTTAGAAGGATAGACAGCATTCAGGCACTTCTGGCTTCGTCGCCACTCGGTCCCGAGTGGGTATAGCTCACCCGGATAGCCACCTATGGTGCTAGCAGCCGGCGTGCAGCTCGAACAGTCAATCTAGATCCCTAATAGATGCGTCTCGGAGATCCTCTGCCACAGGATCTATAGTGTTCTAAACCTCCCAATGGTCCAGATTGTTAGGCCCCTGGGTTCCGGATGGATGACAGCCCTCTAGAGAGTTACTGGGCCCCTTCCTTCACTGCTCACCAGTCCTTCGGAACAGTCCTCCCCCAGCCTCCTCATCCAGAAACAGGTCCCCTCGCAAGGCAGCACCTTGAGATTCTTCCTTCCGAAGCAGGCTCCAGCTAAAGGTGCTGGGCCCAGGGCTGAAGTTGCAGTCCCAGGACTAAAGGTGCCTGGGACTGAGGCGTACGTGGCCCCATGGCCTGGAAGGCCACGCACTCTCCCGGTCTCCTCTCCCTCCCTCTCCTCCTTCTCCTCTGTGGCATCCGCCCCTTTTGTATCCTCTCCCAGCATGCACAGCAGGCCGACCCCGCCCACCGCACGGCTGCCGAGAGAGGACACCAAATAGCCACTCCAACACCTGTGGTTCAACCCCGAGTACAAATGACAGCGCCACTCATACTGCTTAGGGGAACTGCAAGCCAGGTGAAGCAGCAGCAAGGCAGAGTCCTGTAATTGAAAAAAAACTTGAGCCAAATATCACTCAAGCCACCCCTAAATTTGGCAAAACATAACCTCAATTTAGGACCCTCGCTACATTACCTTAACCACCTTGAATGGGGGCACGAGAACCCAAATCACCCGACATGATCCAGGAACTATGGCCAGACAGGAGTCAGTAGCTGAGAGATAGAAACTCACAGCCTAAACCATAGGCAAACCAGGAACAGGAGCTCAAAGGAATGAAGCCAAGCAGAGGGACCAAGGAATGGTCAAAATAAAAATAATAAATCAGGTCAGAAGAAGCTTCTTGGCCTTAACTCACGTGATCCCATTACAGGCCCAAAAAGAAATGTGATTCTATGCATGTGTAGCGGGGTATTGCCCTTTAATTCCCCAGAGACTACAGTACCCAGGATACCTTGAGGCACCCAGGATGCATTTCCCCGTGCAAAGACTGCTGGGGTGGACTTTATAAGAGGGAGGCGGCCCCAGTTCTTTCTCTTTGGACACCGCCCTCCCAGCAAGGGGATCCCTGTGCTGACCTGCTGTGTGTACAAGGCCTGAAGCCTGGGCCTTGTGCTTTTCCAAAGAGCCTTCCGCTCCACCGAGGAGCCTGCGGAGCGTCTGATCCTGTTGCTGAGTGCTGTTATCAGGAGGACCGAAGACCCGGGGACGTGAATCGAGTCACAGTAACGGACAAGGACTAGTCCGGTCGGGTGAGAGAGCACCTGCTCAGAGCTACACCACAGTATCTCTAGGCCCATTGACTTTATTCAGGGCCACCACAGTGATTGTAGTTACACTCTGGGGAGACTATCTACAGAACTGAGTTATTAGTCTCCCTGGGATTATAAAGTTACCGATCATCGTTGGATTACAATCGTTCTTAAAGTGCACCACCGTGTTTTGCTAGCAAAGATTTCTTCCACAGATCTATACCCAAATCATAGTCAGGCCTGACTGGGTAGTATAGGACATTGCTGGGCGCCATTTTGTCCACAAGGGAGGATAGCTGCAGCGGGGTCTGTTAGACTGTCTATCATATTGCTGAACATTTTGAGGTTTTAATAAGTGTATCCATATTGCAGGGCTCTGCATGTGACATTGCATACTGTTTTATCATTTCAACCTTTACCAACAGTAAAATATTAGAGTTAAGTATATTGGTTGTCAGTGTCATTTACTGTGCTACACCATACTGTGTGCCTTACTGTGGGATTGTGTCATAGAGAATATTAGAGTGATTGCAATTCTATCATCACCTTTACTAACTGTGCCACGAGAGGGTAGAGACGATTGCCGGGGGTTGACAGCGGTGCACTACAGGGGCCAAAACAAACAAGGCAGCCCTCTTACCAGGGGGTGCCGCTATAGATGGAAAGCCATCAGATCAGAAGCTCACCTCGCAGAGGTCATGACTACCTGGAAAGAAGTCCTCCATGGTGAATCAAAGTAGAATTACATCCAAGGAGTCTAAATGGCAATTCTTGAAACAGCAAAAGAACTAAAGTTTGCACCCACAGAGGGCCAAATGAGGTAAGGTACATGGGGATGCCCCATAGAAGGTCTAAGGATAGAAGGTAACCAATTCATAACCAATAGTAAGGTAGAATCCAGACTTAATAGTGCTGCTGAGGGCCACACTTCAGTCCAACATATCTGCAAGAAGGGGAAGACCCCCTGGGGTGAAGCTCCATGATTGGCTGTACTGGAATAGATCTCCTATTCTCCAGCATTGTAAGCATTACAGATTCCAAGAGGCTCCCGACTCCAAATCCAATGACCCTTCGCAGCAACAATCGGGAACCTTACTGGGTTGGCAAAGTACATTTACCTGGGTCAATCCTATCATCTAAGGACATCAGGAAAATCTTATATCCAGCTGTGCAGATTCCATCGAATCACCGAAGCATCCACTGCTACCGCTAGAAGAATACCGCATCTAGAGAAGAAGCTCTTCAGCATTTAGTTGAACCAGAATATCAGGAAGTCCACATCCAACGTCCTCCACCGGAAACACGGGTCTAAGAACACGCTCAGGTATATGGACCACCCCCCCCCCCATGTCTAAACGTCTGGGAACACATGTCCGCAGGCTAATGTCTGATGATAGGACACAAGACTAACCCATCAGACCGGGGACTATCTATTCTTCAGGGGTACACAAATCGGTCTGCTCAGAAACTCAACCAAATTGTCCCACAACAACATTGTGTATTGCTGAAATGGAGACCGGAGGAAAGTGGGTTCCCCACAGATCCATGACCCTACGCAACAGCTGAGGGACAGACAACTCCTGGGCAGAAGGACAAGGGTATGAGATTCCATGTGTAGCGCCCACCCCAATTCTGGGGCGCTATGTGCAGAAATGTAGGGGTGGTCTGGGCTAGTAGTTCAGCCCAGACCTGTTGAATTATGTACAAATTTGCTTCTGCCTGGGTGTGATGCTGCCTGGCAGTACAGTTCCCTGTGGCCTGTGGGTGGCACTGACGCCTCGGTCCCGGGTTGAACCACAGGTAGCATTACAGCACCATTGGGTGTCCTCTCTCGGCAGCTGTACAGTGGGCGTGGTCTACCCACTGTGCATCCTGGGAGAGGGTACTTAAGGGGAAGACACCATTGGCGGGAGAGGACCCCTTGGTCAAAGAACAGACACGTACCCCACCTTCGGTGGCCCTCATGGCCAGGGGTACGTGTGTGTGTGTGTTCGGCCCTGGGCACCTATAGCCCGAGGTTGCATCATTCCAGGTGGTCCCAGCACCTTTAGCTGAGGCCTACACCAGAACAGGAGTCCCTGGGTACCCAAGGGAGGGTGACCCGCTCTGAAGGAGAGGAAGCCAGGGGAGGATCGGTCCCAAGGGGATTGGTGAAGAAGTCACTGTCTCGGGAGAGGCCTGGTTACCTATCAGAGGGAAGGATTCCATAATCCGCCAAAAGTCTGGTAATGTGCCCCATTGGCACCTATGGACTTAAATGTTACTAGGCTGGGAAGTTCGGGACTTAGAGATCATCTCCTGACCGCATCCCCAGGAAGCTACAAGTAAATGCTCCGTGTTCCACACCGGCTGCTAGGACCGCTCTTACAGGGACTATCCGGGTGAGCAAATACCCACTCAGGCCTGAGTGGCGACGATTGATATTTGAGTGCTGCGTGCCTGAACCTGCCTCATAGTTCCTTTCTCTCCAACTTTCCTATTGAGTTCCTAAGCAACCAAAATAAACCTTTTTCTTGGGTTTTATTATTGTCTGGACAATGGCCTTCTTGAGGTACAGAGAGAGAGAGAGAGAGAGAATAGACTTCTTCCTACACTCTAGGATAGGGTGACTAGACATTCCCGGTTTCAGGGGACAGTCCCCGGATTGAGGACACTGTCCCCGGACCAAGTCTGTCCCTGGTTTTGTCCCCAGATTGGATTTGAACAGGGGCTGGGGCAATGAATCTGAATTGCACACCCCCGCTCCGCTGCTCCTCCTAGCTTAAGGGGGTGTATATTTTTTTCCATTATTTGTGCCCCTTTCTGATGATCATGTGCTGGTCGGAGCGGAGGGAATATTTCTTCAGTTTCGGGTGCCCATTCAGCTCCGCCCACATGTTCTTCTGCCTTGGCTCAAGTCCTGAACAGCCGCCTGCCTGCTTATCTCCTTCCCTTCCCTGGTGGAGAGATCTTCCTCCGCTCCCCACCCAGTAGTAGCCGCGGGGCCCGGAGAGTAAGATTTGACAGGCTTTGAGTTGGGCGGCGATGGGCAGAGATTCGCTGATTGCCGCCATTACTAGTAAAAATAACAAAATGTCCCCGGATTTCATTTAAAAAATCTGGTCACCTTACTCTAGGGGTGAAGAATCCAAAGGAAGGAGGTAACTCGCTGCAGGACCCAAATCAGATAACACCGCCCACCCTCTGCAATACGGAGGATACTGGGCATGTGGCATGGTGTGTCCCACCTGCTAGCGGAGGTAAGCAAGGAAGGGATCTGTGTGCTACACATAGACTGAAGATTTTTCTGGGAAAGAAACATTCTGGTTTGCCTTAAGGCGATGAGAAGACTCCTGCGCCAATTTCAGAAGATTTAGGATCCAATCAAATTGTTGAGACATCTGAACAATTATAGAGACATCCATCAGAGCTTGCGCCAACTCGTTCCTCGACAGGAGGTTACCCAAGTATGGGAGGCGAGGAGGCAAAGGCTCAGTGTGCACCCCTAGAATATCCTTCGAGCATAAGTGTATGATAGGCAAATGATCTATCTGGGAGTCCAGGAAGATTGTCAAACATCCTTTACTACTTTAGTGGTTTCCCCGTTAAAAGAGAAGCCTGGGGAAAGTTTTTCTGGTCGCACTTCTCTTCTGGGTCACATAAGTGCACTTACTTTCATTCTCCTGTGACCCAGAATCCGCTGACAGCGGGCTGAAGCCTGCACTCGGCTGACATCACAGACACACTCTAGGCTCTGGAAGGATCCCAAGAATAATGTCAGTGTGTGGCTGGGAGGCTGAGCCAGCTGCTCCTGCCCCCGCCCTGCCCGGTGCCCCAGTGAGTGCTGGAGGGGAAGAGCAGAGAGAGCGGCATAAGCAGTCATGGTGAGTGGAGTCCCTGCTCCTAGAATACTAGTGTAGCCACCTGTTCCTAAAAATGGGGCTATAGTTTTTGGCTGATCTATAAACAGCTCAGATTGATTGTATATCGTTTATTAGCGCCTGTTCTAAACTTGGCATTGTGCAATTCTCACGTCGCGTACAGACGATTGGAAATTCTGACAAGAAAACCGTGGTTAAGTCTGTGAGAGAGACTTGTCCGGGAGTTCTACTGGCTGCTGAGTCCTGTGAGAGAGACTTGTCCGGGAGTTCTACTGGCTGCCAAGTCTGTGAGAGAGACTTGTCCGGGAGTTCTACTGGCTGCTGAGTCTGTGAGAGAGACTTGTCCAGGAGTTCTACTGGCTGCTGAGTCTGTGAGAGAGACTTGTCCGGGAGTTCTACTGGCTGCTGAGTCTGTGAGAGAGACTTGTCCGGGAGTTCTACTGGCTGCTGAGTCTGTGAGAGACTTGTCCGGGAGTTCTACTGGCTGCTGAGTCTGTGAGAGAGACTTGTCCGGGAGTTCTACTGGCTGCTGAGTCCTGTGAGAGAGGCTTGTCCGGGAGTTCTACTGGCTGCTGAGTCTGTGAGAGAGACTTGTCCGTGAGTTCTACTGGCTGCTGAGTCTGTGAGAGAGACTTGTCCGGGAGTTCTACTGGCTGCTGAGTCTGTGAGAGAGACTTGTCCAGGAGTTCTACTGGCTGCTGAGTCTGTGAGAGAGACTTGTCCGGGAGTTCTACTGGCTGCTGAGTCTGTGAGAGAGACTTGTCCAGGAGTTCTACTGGCTGCTAAGTCTGTGAGAGAGACTTGTCCAGGAGTTCTACTGGCTGCTGAGTCTGTGAGAGAGACTTGTCCGGGAGTTCTACTGGCTGCTGAGTCTGTGAGAGAGACTTGTCCAGGAGTTCTACTGGCTGCTAAGTCTGTGAGAGAGACTTGTCCAGGAGTTCTACTGGCTGCTGAGTCCTGTGAGAGAGACTTGTCCGGGAGTTCTACTGGCTGCTGAGTCTGTGAGAGAGACTTGTCCGGGAGTTCTACTGGCTGCTGAGTCTGTGAGAGAGACTTGTCCAGGAGTTCTACTGGCTGCTGAGTCTGTGAGAGAGACTTGTCCAGGAGTTCTACTGGCTGCTGAGTCTGTGAGAGAGACTTGTCCGTGAGTTCTACTGGCTGCTGAGTCTGTGAGAGAGACTTGTCCGGGAGTTCTACTGGCTGCTGAGTCTGTGAGAGAGACTTATTCAGGAGTTCTACTGGCTGCTGAGTCTGTGAGAGAGACTTGTCCGGGAGTTCTACTGGCTGCTGAGTCTGTGAGAGAGACTTGTCCAGGAGTTCTACTGGCTGCTAAGTCTGTGAGAGAGACTTGTCCAGGAGTTCTACTGGCTGCTGAGTCTGTGAGAGAGACTTGTCCGGGAGTTCTACTGGCTGCTGAGTCTGTGAGAGAGACTTGTCCAGGAGTTCTACTGGCTGCTAAGTCTGTGAGAGAGACTTGTCCAGGAGTTCTACTGGCTGCTGAGTCCTGTGAGAGAGACTTGTCCGGGAGTTCTACTGGCTGCTGAGTCTGTGAGAGAGACTTGTCCGGGAGTTCTACTGGCTGCTGAGTCTGTGAGAGAGACTTGTCCGGGAGTTCTACTGGCTGCTGAGTCTGTGAGAGAGACTTGTCCGGGAGTTCTACTGGCTGCTGAGTCTGTGAGAGAGACTTGTCCGGGAGTTCTACTGGCTGCTGAGTCTGTGAGAGAGACTTGTCCGGGAGTTCTACTGGCTGCTGAGTCTGTGAGAGAGACTTGTCCGGGAGTTCTACTGGCTGCTGAGTCTGTGAGAGAGACTTGTCCGGGAGTTCTACTGGCTGCTGAGTCTGTGAGAGAGACTTGTCCGGGAGTTCTACTGGCTGCTGAGTCTGTGAGAGACTTGTCCGGGAGTTCTACTGGCTGCTGAGTCTGTGAGAGAGACTTGTCCGGGAGTTCTACTGGCTGCTGAGTCTGTGAGAGACTTGTCCGGGAGTTCTACTGGCTGCTGAGTCTGTGAGAGAGACTTGTCCGGGAGTTCTACTGGCTGCTGAGTCCTGTGAGAGAGACTTGTCCGGGAGTTCTACTGGCTGCTAAGTCTGTGAGAGAGACTTGTCCAGGAGTGCTACTGGCTGCTAAGTCTGTGAGAGAGACTTGTCCGGGAGTTCTACTGGCTGCTGAGTCTGTGAGAGACTTGTCCGGGAGTTCTACTGGCTGCTGAGTCTGTGAGAGAGAGACTTGTCCGGGAGTTCTACTGGCTGCTGAGTCCTGTGAGAGAGACTTGTCCGGGAGTTCTACTGGCTGCTGAGTCTGTGAGAGAGACTTGTCCGGGAGTTCTACTGGCTGCTGAGTCTGTGAGAGAGACTTGTCCGGGAGTTCTACTGGCTGCTGAGTCTGTGAGAGAGACTTGTCCAGGAGTTCTACTGGCTGCCAAGTCTGTGAGAGAGACTTGTCCGGGAGTTCTACTGGCTGCTGAGTCTGTGAGAGAGACTTGTCCGGGAGTTCTACTGGCTGCTGAGTCTGTGAGAGAGACTTGTCTGGGAGTTCTACTGGCTGCTGAGTCTGTGAGAGAGACTTGTCCAGGAGTTCTACTGGCTGCTGAGTCTGTGAGAGAGACTTGTCCAGGAGTTCTACTGGCTGCCAAGTCTGTGAGAGAGACTTGTCCGGGAGTTCTACTGGCTGCTGAGTCTGTGAGAGAGACTTGTCCGGGAGTTCTACTGGCTGCTGAGTCTGTGAGAGAGACTTGTCTGGGAGTTCTACCGGCTGCTGAGTCTGTGAGAGAGACTTGTCCAGGAGTTCTACTGGCTGCCAAGTCTGTGAGAGAGACTTGTCCGGGAGTTCTACTGGCTGCTGAGTCTGTGAGAGAGACTTGTCCGGGAGTTCTACTGGCTGCTGAGTCTGTGAGAGAGACTTGTCCGGGAGTTCTACTGGCTGCTGAGTCCTGTGAGAGAGACTTGTCCAGGAGTTCTACTGGCTGCTGAGTCTGTGAGAGAGACTTGTCCAGGAGTGCTACTGGCTGCTGAGTCTGTGAGAGAGACTTGTCCAGGAGTTCTACTGGCTGCTGAGTCTGTGAGAGAGACTTGTCCGGGAGTTCTACTGGCTGCTGAGTCTGTGAGAGAGACTTGTCTGGGAGTTCTACTGGCTGCTGAGTCTGTGAGAGAGACTTGTCCAGGAGTTCTACTGGCTGCTGAGTCCTGTGAGAGAGACTTGTCCAGGAGTTCTACTGGCTGCTGAGTCTGTGAGAGAGACTTGTCTGGGAGTTCTACCGGCTGCTGAGTCTGTGAGAGAGACTTGTCCAGGAGTTCTACTGGCTGCCAAGTCTGTGAGAGAGACTTGTCCGGGAGTTCTACTGGCTGCTGAGTCTGTGAGAGAGACTTGTCCGGGAGTTCTACTGGCTGCTGAGTCTGTGAGAGAGACTTGTCCGGGAGTTCTACTGGCTGCTGAGTCCTGTGAGAGAGACTTGTCCAGGAGTTCTACTGGCTGCTGAGTCTGTGAGAGAGACTTGTCCAGGAGTGCTACTGGCTGCTGAGTCTGTGAGAGAGACTTGTCCAGGAGTTCTACTGGCTGCTGAGTCTGTGAGAGAGACTTGTCCGGGAGTTCTACTGGCTGCTGAGTCTGTGAGAGAGACTTGTCTGGGAGTTCTACTGGCTGCTGAGTCTGTGAGAGAGACTTGTCCAGGAGTTCTACTGGCTGCTGAGTCCTGTGAGAGAGACTTGTCCAGGAGTTCTACTGGCTGCTGAGTCTGTGAGAGAGACTTGTCCAGGAGTTCTACTGGCTGCTGAGTCTGTGAGAGAGACTTGTCTGGGAGTTCTACTGGCTGCTGAGTCTGTGAGAGAGACTTGTCCAGGAGTTCTACTGGCTGCTGAGTCTGTGAGAGAGACTTGCCCAGGAGTTCTACTGGCTGCTGAGTCCTGTGAGAGAGACTTGTCCGGGAGTTCTACTGGCTGCTGAGTCTGTGAGAGAGACTTGTCCGGGAGTTCTACTGGCTGCTGAGTCTGTGAGAGAGACTTGTCCGGGAGTTCTACTGGCTGCTGAGTCTGTGAGAGAGACTTGTCCAGGAGTTCTACTGGCTGCTGAGTCTGTGAGAGAGACTTGTCCGGGAGTTCTACTGGCTGCTGAGTCTGTGAGAGAGAGACTTGTCCGGGAGTTCTACTGGCTGCTGAGTCTGTGAGAGAGACTTGTCCGGGAGTTCTACTGGCTGATAAGTCTGTGAGAGAGACTTGTCCAGGAGTTCTACTGGCTGCTGAGTCTGTGAGAGAGAGACTTGTCCGGGAGTTCTACTGGCTGCTGAGTCTGTGAGAGAGACTTGTCCAGGAGTTCTACTGGCTGCTGAGTCCTGTGAGAGAGACTTGTCCAGGAGTTCTACTGGCTGCTGAGTCTGTGAGAGAGAGACTTGTCCAGGAATTCTACTGGCTGCTGAGTCTGTGAGAGAGACTTGTCCAGGAGTTCTACTGGCTGCTGAGTCTGTGAGAGAGACTTGTCCGGGAGTTCTACTGGCTGCTGAGTCTGTGAGAGAGAGACTTGTCCAGGAATTCTACTGGCTGCTGAGTCTGTGAGAGAGACTTGTCCAGGAGTTCTACTGGCTGCTGAGTCTGTGAGAGAGACTTGTCCAGGAGTTCTACTGGCTGCTGAGTCTGTGAGAGAGAGACTTGTCCAGGAATTCTACTGGCTGCTGAGTCTGTGAGAGAGACTTGTCCAGGAGTTCTACTGGCTGCTGAGTCTGTGAGAGAGACTTGTCCAGGAGTGCTACTGGCTGCTAAGTCTGTGAGAGAGACTTGTCCGGGAGTTCTACTGGCTGCTGAGTCCTGTGAGAGAGACTTGTCCAGGAGTTCTACTGGCTGCTGAGTCTGTGAGAGAGACTTGTCCGGGAGTTCTACTGGCTGCTGAGTCTGTGAGAGAGACTTGTCCGGGAGTTCTACTGGCTGCTGAGTCTGTGAGAGACTTGTCCGGGAGTTCTACTGGCTGCTGAGTCTGTGAGAGAGACTTGTCCGGGAGTTCTACTGGCTGCTGAGTCCTGTGAGAGAGGCTTGTCCGGGAGTTCTACTGGCTGCTGAGTCTGTGAGAGAGACTTGTCCGTGAGTTCTACTGGCTGCTGAGTCTGTGAGAGAGACTTGTCCGGGAGTTCTACTGGCTGCTGAGTCTGTGAGAGAGACTTGTCCAGGAGTTCTACTGGCTGCTGAGTCTGTGAGAGAGACTTGTCCGGGAGTTCTACTGGCTGCTGAGTCTGTGAGAGAGACTTGTCCAGGAGTTCTACTGGCTGCTAAGTCTGTGAGAGAGACTTGTCCAGGAGTTCTACTGGCTGCTGAGTCTGTGAGAGAGACTTGTCCGGGAGTTCTACTGGCTGCTGAGTCTGTGAGAGAGACTTGTCCAGGAGTTCTACTGGCTGCTAAGTCTGTGAGAGAGACTTGTCCAGGAGTTCTACTGGCTGCTGAGTCCTGTGAGAGAGACTTGTCCGGGAGTTCTACTGGCTGCTGAGTCTGTGAGAGAGACTTGTCCGGGAGTTCTACTGGCTGCTGAGTCTGTGAGAGAGACTTGTCCAGGAGTTCTACTGGCTGCTGAGTCTGTGAGAGAGACTTGTCCAGGAGTTCTACTGGCTGCTGAGTCTGTGAGAGAGACTTGTCCGTGAGTTCTACTGGCTGCTGAGTCTGTGAGAGGGACTTGTCCGGGAGTTCTACTGGCTGCTGAGTCTGTGAGAGAGACTTGTCCGGGAGTTCTACTGGCTGCTGAGTCTGTGAGAGAGACTTATTCAGAAGTTCTACTGGCTGCTGAGTCTGTGAGAGAGACTTGTCCGGGAGTTCTACTGGCTGCTGAGTCTGTGAGAGAGACTTGTCCAGGAGTTCTACTGGCTGCTAAGTCTGTGAGAGAGACTTGTCCAGGAGTTCTACTGGCTGCTGAGTCTGTGAGAGAGACTTGTCCGGGAGTTCTACTGGCTGCTGAGTCTGTGAGAGAGACTTGTCCAGGAGTTCTACTGGCTGCTAAGTCTGTGAGAGAGACTTGTCCAGGAGTTCTACTGGCTGCTGAGTCCTGTGAGAGAGACTTGTCCGGGAGTTCTACTGGCTGCTGAGTCTGTGAGAGAGACTTGTCCGGGAGTTCTACTGGCTGCTGAGTCTGTGAGAGAGACTTGTCCGGGAGTTCTACTGGCTGCTGAGTCTGTGAGAGAGACTTGTCCGGGAGTTCTACTGGCTGCTGAGTCTGTGAGAGAGACTTGTCCGGGAGTTCTACTGGCTGCTGAGTCTGTGAGAGAGACTTGTCCGGGAGTTCTACTGGCTGCTGAGTCTGTGAGAGAGACTTGTCCGGGAGTTCTACTGGCTGCTGAGTCTGTGAGAGAGACTTGTCCGGGAGTTCTACTGGCTGCTGAGTCTGTGAGAGAGACTTGTCCGGGAGTTCTACTGGCTGCTGAGTCTGTGAGAGACTTGTCCGGGAGTTCTACTGGCTGCTGAGTCTGTGAGAGAGACTTGTCCGGGAGTTCTACTGGCTGCTGAGTCTGTGAGAGACTTGTCCGGGAGTTCTACTGGCTGCTGAGTCTGTGAGAGAGACTTGTCCGGGAGTTCTACTGGCTGCTGAGTCCTGTGAGAGAGACTTGTCCGGGAGTTCTACTGGCTGCTAAGTCTGTGAGAGAGACTTGTCCAGGAGTGCTACTGGCTGCTAAGTCTGTGAGAGAGACTTGTCCGGGAGTTCTACTGGCTGCTGAGTCTGTGAGAGACTTGTCCGGGAGTTCTACTGGCTGCTGAGTCTGTGAGAGAGAGACTTGTCCGGGAGTTCTACTGGCTGCTGAGTCCTGTGAGAGAGACTTGTCCGGGAGTTCTACTGGCTGCTGAGTCTGTGAGAGAGACTTGTCCGGGAGTTCTACTGGCTGCTGAGTCTGTGAGAGAGACTTGTCCGGGAGTTCTACTGGCTGCTGAGTCTGTGAGAGAGACTTGTCCAGGAGTTCTACTGGCTGCCAAGTCTGTGAGAGAGACTTGTCCGGGAGTTCTACTGGCTGCTGAGTCTGTGAGAGAGACTTGTCCGGGAGTTCTACTGGCTGCTGAGTCTGTGAGAGAGACTTGTCTGGGAGTTCTACTGGCTGCTGAGTCTGTGAGAGAGACTTGTCCAGGAGTTCTACTGGCTGCTGAGTCTGTGAGAGAGACTTGTCCAGGAGTTCTACTGGCTGCCAAGTCTGTGAGAGAGACTTGTCCGGGAGTTCTACTGGCTGCTGAGTCTGTGAGAGAGACTTGTCCGGGAGTTCTACTGGCTGCTGAGTCTGTGAGAGAGACTTGTCTGGGAGTTCTACCGGCTGCTGAGTCTGTGAGAGAGACTTGTCCAGGAGTTCTACTGGCTGCCAAGTCTGTGAGAGAGACTTGTCCGGGAGTTCTACTGGCTGCTGAGTCTGTGAGAGAGACTTGTCCGGGAGTTCTACTGGCTGCTGAGTCTGTGAGAGAGACTTGTCCGGGAGTTCTACTGGCTGCTGAGTCCTGTGAGAGAGACTTGTCCAGGAGTTCTACTGGCTGCTGAGTCTGTGAGAGAGACTTGTCCAGGAGTGCTACTGGCTGCTGAGTCTGTGAGAGAGACTTGTCCAGGAGTTCTACTGGCTGCTGAGTCTGTGAGAGAGACTTGTCCGGGAGTTCTACTGGCTGCTGAGTCTGTGAGAGAGACTTGTCTGGGAGTTCTACTGGCTGCTGAGTCTGTGAGAGAGACTTGTCCAGGAGTTCTACTGGCTGCTGAGTCCTGTGAGAGAGACTTGTCCAGGAGTTCTACTGGCTGCTGAGTCTGTGAGAGAGACTTGTCCAGGAGTTCTACTGGCTGCTGAGTCTGTGAGAGAGACTTGTCTGGGAGTTCTACTGGCTGCTGAGTCTGTGAGAGAGACTTGTCCAGGAGTTCTACTGGCTGCTGAGTCTGTGAGAGAGACTTGCCCAGGAGTTCTACTGGCTGCTGAGTCCTGTGAGAGAGACTTGTCCGGGAGTTCTACTGGCTGCTGAGTCTGTGAGAGAGACTTGTCCGGGAGTTCTACTGGCTGCTGAGTCTGTGAGAGAGACTTGTCCGGGAGTTCTACTGGCTGCTGAGTCTGTGAGAGAGACTTGTCCAGGAGTTCTACTGGCTGCTGAGTCTGTGAGAGAGACTTGTCCGGGAGTTCTACTGGCTGCTGAGTCTGTGAGAGAGAGACTTGTCCGGGAGTTCTACTGGCTGCTGAGTCTGTGAGAGAGACTTGTCCGGGAGTTCTACTGGCTGATAAGTCTGTGAGAGAGACTTGTCCAGGAGTTCTACTGGCTGCTGAGTCTGTGAGAGAGAGACTTGTCCGGGAGTTCTACTGGCTGCTGAGTCTGTGAGAGAGACTTGTCCAGGAGTTCTACTGGCTGCTGAGTCCTGTGAGAGAGACTTGTCCAGGAGTTCTACTGGCTGCTGAGTCTGTGAGAGAGAGACTTGTCCAGGAATTCTACTGGCTGCTGAGTCTGTGAGAGAGACTTGTCCAGGAGTTCTACTGGCTGCTGAGTCTGTGAGAGAGACTTGTCCGGGAGTTCTACTGGCTGCTGAGTCTGTGAGAGAGAGACTTGTCCAGGAATTCTACTGGCTGCTGAGTCTGTGAGAGAGACTTGTCCAGGAGTTCTACTGGCTGCTGAGTCTGTGAGAGAGACTTGTCCAGGAGTTCTACTGGCTGCTGAGTCTGTGAGAGAGAGACTTGTCCAGGAATTCTACTGGCTGCTGAGTCTGTGAGAGAGACTTGTCCAGGAGTTCTACTGGCTGCTGAGTCCTGTGAGAGAGACTTGTCCAGGAGTTCTACTGGCTGCTGAGTCTGTGAGAGAGAGACTTGTCCAGGAATTCTACTGGCTGCTGAGTCTGTGAGAGACTTGTCCGGGAGTTCTACTGGCTGCTGAGTCTGTGAGAGAGACTTGTCCGGGAGTTCTACTGGCTGCTGAGTCTGTGAGAGACTTGTCCGGGAGTTCTACTGGCTGCTGAGTCTGTGAGAGAGACTTGTCCGGGAGTTCTACTGGCTGCTGAGTCCTGTGAGAGAGACTTGTCCGGGAGTTCTACTGGCTGCTAAGTCTGTGAGAGAGACTTGTCCAGGAGTGCTACTGGCTGCTAAGTCTGTGAGAGAGACTTGTCCGGGAGTTCTACTGGCTGCTGAGTCTGTGAGAGACTTGTCCGGGAGTTCTACTGGCTGCTGAGTCTGTGAGAGAGAGACTTGTCCGGGAGTTCTACTGGCTGCTGAGTCCTGTGAGAGAGACTTGTCCGGGAGTTCTACTGGCTGCTGAGTCTGTGAGAGAGACTTGTCCGGGAGTTCTACTGGCTGCTGAGTCTGTGAGAGAGACTTGTCCGGGAGTTCTACTGGCTGCTGAGTCTGTGAGAGAGACTTGTCCAGGAGTTCTACTGGCTGCCAAGTCTGTGAGAGAGACTTGTCCGGGAGTTCTACTGGCTGCTGAGTCTGTGAGAGAGACTTGTCCGGGAGTTCTACTGGCTGCTGAGTCTGTGAGAGAGACTTGTCTGGGAGTTCTACTGGCTGCTGAGTCTGTGAGAGAGACTTGTCCAGGAGTTCTACTGGCTGCTGAGTCTGTGAGAGAGACTTGTCCAGGAGTTCTACTGGCTGCCAAGTCTGTGAGAGAGACTTGTCCGGGAGTTCTACTGGCTGCTGAGTCTGTGAGAGAGACTTGTCCGGGAGTTCTACTGGCTGCTGAGTCTGTGAGAGAGACTTGTCTGGGAGTTCTACCGGCTGCTGAGTCTGTGAGAGAGACTTGTCCAGGAGTTCTACTGGCTGCCAAGTCTGTGAGAGAGACTTGTCCGGGAGTTCTACTGGCTGCTGAGTCTGTGAGAGAGACTTGTCCAGGAGTTCTACTGGCTGCTGAGTCTGTGAGAGAGACTTGTCCGGGAGTTCTACTGGCTGCTGAGTCTGTGAGAGAGAGACTTGTCCAGGAGTTCTACTGGCTGCTGAGTCTGTGAGAGAGACTTGTCCGGGAGTTCTACTGGCTGATAAGTCTGTGAGAGAGACTTGTCCAGGAGTTCTACTGGCTGCTGAGTCTGTGAGAGAGACTTGTCCGGGAGTTCTACTGGCTGCTGAGTCTGTGAGAGAGACTTGTCTGGGAGTTCTACTGGCTGCTGAGTCTGTGAGAGAGACTTGTCCAGGAGTTCTACTGGCTGCTGAGTCTGTGAGAGAGAGACTTGTCCAGGAATTCTACTGGCTGCTGAGTCTGTGAGAGAGACTTGTCCAGGAGTTCTACTGGCTGCTGAGTCTGTGAGAGAGACTTGTCCGGGAGTTCTACTGGCTGCTGAGTCTGTGAGAGAGAGACTTGTCCAGGAATTCTACTGGCTGCTGAGTCTGTGAGAGAGACTTGTCCAGGAGTTCTACTGGCTGCTGAGTCTGTGAGAGAGACTTGTCCAGGAGTTCTACTGGCTGCTGAGTCTGTGAGAGAGAGACTTGTCCAGGAATTCTACTGGCTGCTGAGTCTGTGAGAGAGACTTGTCCAGGAGTTCTACTGGCTGCTGAGTCTGTGAGAGAGACTTGTCCAGGAGTTCTACTGGCTGCTGAGTCCTGTGAGAGAGACTTGTCCGGGAGTTCTACTGGCTGCTGAGTCTGTGAGAGAGACTTGTCTGGGAGTTCTACTGGCTGCTGAGTCCTGTGAGAGAGACTTGTCTGGGAGTTCTACTGGCTGCTGAGTCTGTGAGAGAGACTTGTCCGGGAGTTCTACTGGCTGCTGAGTCTGTGAGAGAGACTTGTCCGGGAGTTCTACTGGCTGCTGAGTCTGTGAGAGAGACTTGTCCGGGAGTTCTACTGGCTGCTGAGTCTGTGAGAGAGACTTGTCCGGGAGTTCTACTGGCTGCTGAGTCTGTGAGAGAGACTTGTCCGGGAGTTCTACTGGCTGCTGAGTCTGTGAGAGAGACTTGTCCAGGAGTGCTACTGGCTGCTGAGTCTGTGAGAGAGACTTGTCCAGGAGTTCTACTGGCTGCTGAGTCTGTGAGAGAGACTTGTCCAGGAGTTCTACTGGCTGCTGAGTCTGTGAGAGAGACTTGTCCAGGAGTTCTACTGGCTGCTGAGTCCTGTGAGAGAGACTTGTCCAGGAGTTCTACTGGCTGCTGAGTCTGTGAGAGAGACTTGTCCGGGAGTTCTACTGGCTGCTGAGTCTGTGAGAGAGACTTGTCCAGGAGTTCTACTGGCTGCTGAGTCTGTGAGAGAGACTTGTCCGGGAGTTCTACTGGCTGCTGAGTCTGTGAGAGAGACTTGTCCAGGAGTTCTACTGGCTGCTGAGTCTGTGAGAGAGACTTGTCCGGGAGTTCTACTGGCTGCTGAGTCTGTGAGAGAGACTTGTCCAGGAGTTCTACTGGCTGCTAAGTCTGTGAGAGAGACTTGTCCAGGAGTTCTACTGGCTGCTGAGTCTGTGAGAGAGACTTGTCTGGGAGTTATACTGGCTGCTGAGTCTGTGAGAGAGACTTGTCCGGGAGTTCTACTGGCTGCTGAGTCTGTGAGAGAGACTTGTCCGGGAGTTCTACTGGCTGCTGAGTCTGTGAGAGAGAAACTTGTCCGGGAGTGCTACTGGCTGCTGAGTCTGTGAGAGAGACTTGTCCGGGAGTTCTACTGGCTGCTGAGTCTGTGAGAGAGACTTGTCCAGGAGTTCTACTGGCTGCTGAGTCTGTGAGAGAGACTTGTCCAGGAGTTCTACTGGCTGCTGAGTCCTGTGAGAGAGACTTGTCCGGGAGTTCTACTGGCTGCTGAGTCCTGTGAGAGAGACTTGTCCAGGAGTTCTACTGGCTGCTGAGTCTGTGAGAGAGACTTGTCCGGGAGTTCTACTGGCTGCTGAGTCTGTGAGAGAGACTTGTCCGGGAGTTCTACTGGCTGCTGAGTCTGTGAGAGAGACTTGTCCGGGAGTTCTACTGGCTGCTGAGTCTGTGAGAGAGAGACTTGTCCGGGAGTTCTACTGGCTGCTGAGTCTGTGAGAGAGACTTGTCCGGGAGTTCTACTGGCTGCTGAGTCTGTGAGAGAAACTTGTCCAGGAGTTCTACTGGCTGCTGAGTCTGTGAGAGAGACTTGTCCAGGAGTGCTACTGGCTGCTGAGTCTGTGAGAGAGACTTGTCCGGGAATTCTACTGGCTGCTGAGTCTGTGAGAGAGACTTGTCCAGGAGTTCTACTGGCTGCTGAGTCTGTGAGAGAGACTTGTCCGGGAGTTCTACTGGCTGCTAAGTCTGTGAGAGAGACTTGTCCGGGAGTTCTACTGGCTGCTGAGTCTGTGAGAGAGACTTGTCCGGGAGTTCTACTGGCTGCTGAGTCTGTGAGAGAGACTTATCCAGGAGTTCTACTGGCTGCTGAGTCTGTGAGAGAGACTTGTCCGGGAGTTCTACTGGCTGCTGAGTCCTGTGAGAGAGACTTGTCCAGGAGTTCTACTGGCTGCTGAGTCTGTGAGAGAGACTTGTCCGGGAGTTCTACTGGCTGCTGAGTCTGTGAGAGAGACTTGTCCACGAGTTCTACTGGCTGCTGAGTCTGTGAGAGAGACTTGTCCGGGAGTTCTACTGGCTGCTGAGTCTGTGAGAGAGACTTGTCCGGGAGTTCTACTGGCTGCTGAGTCTGTGAGAGAGACTTGTCCAGGAGTTCTACTGGCTGCTGAGTCTGTGAGAGAGACTTGTCTGGGAGTTCTACTGGCTGCCGAGTCTGTGAGAGAGAGACTTGTCCGGGAGTTCTACTGGCTGCTGAGTCTGTGAGAGAGACTTGTCCGGGAGTTCTACTGGCTGCTGAGTCTGTGAGAGAGACTTGTCCAGGAGTTCTACTGGCTGCTGAGTCTGTGAGAGAGACTTGTCCAGGAGTGCTACTGGCTGCTGAGTCTGTGAGAGAGACTTGTCCAGGAGTTCTACTGGCTGCTGAGTCCTGTGAGAGAGACTTGTCCAGGAGTTCTACTGGCTGCTGAGTCTGTGAGAGAGACTTGTCCAGGAGTTCTACTGGCTGCTGAGTCTGTGAGAGAGAGACTTGTCCGGGAGTTCTACTGGCTGCTGAGTCTGTGAGAGAGACTTGTCCAGGAGTTCTACTGGCTGCTGAGTCCTGTGAGAGAGACTTGTCCAGGAGTTCTACTGGCTGCTGAGTCTGTGAGAGAGAGACTTGTCCGGGAGTTCTACTGGCTGCTGAGTCTGTGAGAGAGACTTGTCCAGGAGTGCTACTGGCTGCTGAGTGTGTGAGAGAGACTTGTCCGGGAGTTCTACTGGCTGCTGAGTCTGTGAGAGAGACTTGTCCGGGAGTTCTACTGGCTGCTGAGTCCTGTGAGAGAGACTTGTCCGGGAGTTCTACTGGCTGCTGAGTCTGTGAGAGAGACTTGTCCAGGAGTTCTACTGGCTGCTGAGTCTGTGAGAGAGACTTGTCCGGGAGTTCTACTGGCTGCTGAGTCTGTGAGAGAGACTTGTCCAGGAGTTCTACTGGCTGCTGAGTCTGTGAGAGAGACTTGTCTGGGAGTTCTACTGGCTGCTGAGTCCTGTGAGAGAGACTATCCAGGAGTGCTACTGGCTGCTGAGTCCTGTGAGAGAGACTTGTCCAGAAATCATAGCGGTTGCTAGGTCTGTGTGAGAGACCTATCCAGGTATTCAAGATCTGCTAAAAGAAAGCTGTTTTTGTCTTTGGATTTAAGGAGTCTGTAAGTGATCTGCTAAAAGGTATCTGAAACCTCCCCTAACCCTCTATCCTACTACTACTTCCAAGTTCTCCATTAAAGCATTGAAAATCTATAAAGTGACTGGCGCCCAAATTCTGTTCCAACTTCCCATTATAACCATGGACTCAGCCCTGGGGTGAATGTAAGCTTGCTCCCTGCCTCTGGAGGTACCTCTTTGCTCCCAGTAGACCCAGGGGGCGCTACACTAGCAAAAAACTGAGGCATTCTGGGAGTAGGAAGAGTCTGGGCTGGCCTACAATTTCTTTGTTAGCCAGTGTCCAATCCCCTAGTAAGTGGTACCGTAACCTGAAGGTGAAAGGACTTCTCTTGTCCCTTAATGGACAGATATGTGAGCTTGGTAGGCTTGCACGGTGCACTGATATGCAGTAGGAGTGTATGACGAGCTCTCATAGATCTTTCCTAAGGCTCATTCCTGCCCCAGATGTGTCCATCTGCACCCAATGGAAAACTTCAGCCCTGCCTGGTGCTTGCAAAAGTCCCCATTCCAATCTGTGTCCAGCAGGCCCAGGCAGGAGAAGAGGGCTTCTCTATGTTTGCTGGTTCTAGGTTGGTCAATGCTTGCTGTAGACACGTCCAATCACTGTCCAAATCTTGCTGCCACAACCTCCGCAACATCTCCAGAATACGCCCCTTTCTAACCAATGACACAACAAAGCTCCGAGTTCATTCCCTGGTCATCTCTCGCCTTGACTACTGCAACTCCCTCCTCATTGGCTTACCTTTACATAGACTCCTCCCCCCTTCAGCCCATTATGAATGCTGCTGCCAGACTCATCCACCTTACCAACCAATCAGTGTCTGCCACCCCTCTCTGCCAATCCCTCCACTGGCTTCTAACGAATTCAATTCAAAATGCTAACAAAACTAACTTAAGTAATGCATTCGCATGCTAAAAATACGAGCACAAGTTACTCGCTAGGGGGAGAACCTCTGGGGGAATCTAGGATGGAAAAGGACCTGGAGGTCCTAGTAGATGATAGGCTCACCAATGCCAAGCTGTTGCTAACAAAGCAAACAGAATATTGGCATTAAAAAGGGGATTAACTCCAGAGATAGAAGGATAATTTTCCCGCTCTACAAGACTCTGGTCCGGCCGCACCTGGAGTATGCCGTCCAGTTCTGGGCACCAGTCCTCAGGAAGGATGTACTGGAAATGGAGCGAGTACAAAGAAGGACAACAAAGCTAATAAAGGGTCTGGAGGATATTAGTTATGAGGAAAGGTTGTGAGCGCTGAACTTATTCTCTCTGGAGAAGAGACGCTTGAGAGGGGAGATGATTTCAATGTACGAATACCGTACTGTTGACCCCACAATAGGGAAAAAACTTTTATGTTAAAAGGGAATTTAAAAAGACACGTGGGCATTCATGGAAGTTGGAAGAGAAGCGGTTTAACCTCAAACTGCGTAGAGGGTTCTTTACTATCAGAGCGGTAAGGATGTGGAATTCTCTTCCACAAGCAGTGGTATCAGCAGGGAGCATCGATAGTTTTAAAAAAAAAACTATTAGATGGGCACTTTAATGATCACAACCTGCAGGGATACACAATGTACTATTGACATAAACACAAGCACACTCACTCACATAGGCTGGACTGGATGGACTTGTGTCTTTTTTCAACCTCGCCAACTATGTAACTATGTAACGACAACTTACAAAGCCATCCACAACTCTGCTCCTAGCTACTAACCTTGTCTCAAAATACCAACCTTCTCATTCCCTTCATTCCTCCCAAGACCTCCTGCTCTCTGGTTCCCTTGTCACTGTGACGGGAGTCACTTTGGGCGGGGGGGGGGCTTGTGGAACCCAGCTTACCTTGGAGAACAGTGGAAACTCCTTGTCCAGTTCCCCCGGCCCCTCCTATGTGTTAGACACCCTGTGTCTATTAGGAGCACAGGGTGACCAAGAACCCCAGTGTAATCTGCACTATTCAGACTCACTGTACAACCACACCGGACTAAGCATTTCCTTTCCCCGTTGTAAAGGGTCTTATATGTGTGGTTTGTGTTGGAGGAATGAAGGAGGTCTGTCACTTGGGACATTTGGTGTTCCTCAACAGTGTCCCTCAAGAATATATGAAAGTAAAGTCCACCTTTCGTCAGAGACTATTGCTAGATGGTTTGAGGTGGGGTGGGGGTTGCTATGTGTTTGTTAAGTACCTGTGTCCCATTGTTCTATTGTTTCTGTCTGCCTTGGGAGAAAAGTATTATGGGATGTGTAACGGCACCCCAAGTATGAAAGGGGTAAACGCCGTTTAGGATATTCCCTCTCCGGACACACATCCACTGCCGATCCTCCACAGTCAGGCGACCGCTTCCCATAGGATTAATCCTTCCAAACATACGAGACAAACACTCTGTATGAAGTTTCCATCTGGACAGACGATCTTTAATGACAAACTCCCCGTTTTATACACACAGAGAGGAGGTTCTTACATTCTCCTCAGACAATACACCTTTGACCAGACCTAATTTACATGAGCTAATTAACTACAGTGATGACTCAGACACATGACCTTTAGGCTAGCCTCACTGTCTCCCAATACACATCTGACATCTTAGCAGACACAGGTGGGGGCTGGAGGTGGTGACATTAGCATCTAACAGTATGTGTCCCAACATCATGAAGGAGTCACTTTTCAGTTAACCTGTTGAGTTCAGAATCAAACAGTAAATAGTTCTTTACAGATATCCTGGGGAATATTGTGGAAAAATATCACTGTGCCATTTTAAAGCAATCCAAGACATATTCTTAATGTGCATTATTTTCTTGCTCACCCTGTGCCCAAAGTGACCCCTGTCACAGGATGTATATGTCTATGTGGGATTAGCTGTGAGGAGCGAGGGGGGGAATTCATGCTACTGGTCATGCTACTGGTGGAGGTAAAGTCTTCCCCGCCCAGTGTCATTATACAAAGAGGGGGGGATTGTCCTCTGAGTGTATATCTCTGTGTGCCTTTGTTCAAATAAACAGTTCATGTTCCAGCTTTGCAGTCAAACGAGTCCTGCCTTGTTCTTGGCTGTAACATGCGGCTATAATATTTAATATTTATATTCAGACTAGAGGAAGTGGTATATGACAGAAGCACTCAAGCGGAGTGTGGGACTTTCCGTTACAGTCACCTCCTCCCATGCTCGTCTCCAGGACTTCTCCCAAGCCTCTCCCATCCTCTGGAACTCCTTACTCCAATCTGTCCAGCTATTTTTTACTCTATCCACTTTTATGCAATCCCTAAAAACCCTTCTCTTCAGAGAAGCCTATCCTGCCTCTATCGAACAACTGTACTTTTATATTCTCCATCAGGTCATCCCCCTTTTGTATCACTTGACCCTCCCTCTTAGATTGTAACGAGCAGGGCCCTCTGAATCCTCCTGTATTGTAACTGTACTGTCTGCACAAACTGTTGGCTCTATATAAATTCTGTATAATAATAATAATAATAATAGACGCGTGAGCAGTGGCGTGCACTGGAGATGGAAGACAAGCCGCAGTCTCGGGTCAGGGTGAAGGCAGATGAGGTTGGAGTATGAAAGGTGGTTAGATGAAGGCCGTACTTACATGGCTCGAACGCTTTTCATGTTGTGCTTTAATTTCAGGAAGCGTATTTTTGCAACAGCCAAAGTCTGCTGCCTCCACAGCGCCAGACCAGTGAGGGTGACGTTCCCTGAATCCTCCATCAGTTGTATGGAGTCCTCCATTTCTGTACTGGAAATGTCTCTGTCCTCTTCACCGGTCATCTCCTGACCAAACACGCCATAATCTGCACCACAAATAATACAGACACTGCCAATGGGCTTCATTTATATCCCTGGCATAGACTATACTGAATGGTGGCCGGCCCGGCACTCAATGAATGTTGTGTGTGATCCGCACTGACAGACGACTACCAATACCTGGTCACTGAGCAATGCATTCTGGGGAAGATCTGCTCCTACTAATGAGCACTCCTCAGCTGGTACCTGGAAGCCATCAAAGCAAACCAGAACTCAGCAGATTAGGCTGGACATAGATGGACAGCATGGTGGATAAATGACCACTGCCGTCCTGGCCTGTAATGTCTTCAAAATCACTGTGTGCAGGTCTATGACTCTATGGCCCCCTGTGATTTTATTGGTTCCCTTTGCGAGTACCAACCACCCTCATCCATAGACATGGAACTATGGAGAAGGTTGGAGGACCAGGTAGATAAAGGCCAATGTCTGCCCATGGGGTTTATTATCACAAGCCCCCCTCTTCATCTATGGTCATCCTCAGAGTATCTTACCGGGAGGATCTGTGGTTGCTTGCCATAGGTTACAGCACCCCCTGCCCTGAGAGGAAAGTGTTTCCCTGTTCTGGCCTCTGGACACCTCCAAAATAGTGACGCCCCCCTCCCCCCATGAACAGCTCAGACAATGTACCTCCTTGTTCGACCTCTGCCTCCCCCTCCAGCTTTAGGAAGACGTCATCCAGTGTCGTCATAGAAACACCATAACTCACAATGTCACGTCCCACGCGTTCCTCCAGGTGGGAGAAAAGATCTGAGTGTGAAAAATTCCCATTATTACAAACAAATGTTTATACCCGGTCATGTGATGAGCGACCATAGCCAGATCACTGATCACAGGTACATAATACAGGTGTCAGGTAATGTCATACGCTACCGGAATACAGGACACAAAAATCATTTTCCACAATGGATAATTGCTGTGGAAGGGATGAAAGGAGTCTGGTAACTGGAAGATGTCCAGGTTTCTGGTCAGGGTGAGTCGGGTAGATTGTGGCACAAGGATAGGTGTCCATTCTACAGAGGTGGGGGGAGTGTCCATTCTACAGAGGTGGGGGGAGTGTCCAGAGGTGGGGGGAGTGTCCATTCTACAGAGGTGGGGGAGTGTCCAGAGGTGGGGGGATGTCCACTCTACAGAGGTGGGGGGGTGTCCACTCTACAGAGGTGGGGGGATGTCCACTCTACAGAGGTGGGGGGGATGTCCACTCTACAGAGGTGGGGGGGGTGTCCACTCTACAGAGGTGGGGGGAGTGTCCATTCTACAGAGGTGGGGGAGTGTCCAGAGGTGGGGGGATGTCCACTCTACAGAGGTGGGGGGGATGTCCACTCTACAGAGGTGGGGGGATGTCCACTCTACAGAGGTGGGGGGGGGATGTCCACTCTACAGAGGTGGGGGGGATGTCCACTCTACAGAGGTGGGGGGAGTGTCCATTCTACAGAGGTGGGGGGAGTGTCCATTCTACAGAGGTGGGGGAGTGTCCAGAGGTGGGGGATGTCCACTCTACAGAGGTGGGGGGGGTGTCCACTCTACAGAGGTGGGGGGGATGTCCACTCTACAGAGGTGGGGGGGGATGTCCACTCTACAGAGGTGGGGGGGATGTCCACTCTACAGAGGTGGGGGGGGTGTCCACTCTACAGAGGTGGGAGGGGTGTCCACTCTTCAGAGGTGGGGGGGATGTCCACTCTACAGAGGTGGGGGGGGATGTCCACTCTACAGAGGTGGGGGGGGATGTCCACTCTACAGAGGTGGGGGGGATGTCCACTCTACAGAGGTGGGGGGGATGTCCACTCTACAGAGGTGGGGGGGATGTCCACTCTACAGAGGTGGGGGGGATGTCCACTCTACAGAGGTGGGGGGGATGTCCACTCTACAGAGGTGGGGGGGATGTCCACTCTACAGAGGTGCGGGGGGATGTCCACTCTACAGAGGTGGGGGGGATGTCCACTCTACAGAGGTGGGGGGGATGTCCACTCTACAGAGGTGGGGGGATTTCCACTCTACAGAGGTGGGGGGGATGTCCACTCTACAGAGGTGGGGGGGATGTCCACTCTACAGAGGTGGGGGGATGTCCATTCTACAGAGGTAGGGGGATGTCCACTCTACAGAGGTAGGGGGGATGTCCACTCTACAGAGGTGGGGGGGGGGGGATGTCCACTCTACAGAGGTGGGGGGGATGTCCACTCTACAGAGGTGGGGGGATGTCCACTCTACAGAGGTGGGGGGATGTCCACTCTACAGAGGTGGGGGGATGTCCACTCTACAGAGGTGGGGGGATGTCCACTCTACAGAGGTGGGGGGGGATGTCCACTCTACAGAGGTGGGGGGGATGTCCACTCTACAGAGGTGGGGGGGGGGATGTCCACTCTACAGAGGTGGGGGGATGTCCACTCTACAGAGGTGGGGGGATGTCCACTCTACAGAGGTGGGGGGATGTCCACTCTACAGAGGTGGGGGGATGTCCATTCTACAGAGGTGGGGGGGATGTCCACTCTACAGAGGTGGGGGGGATGTCCACTCTACAGAGGTGGGGGGGGATGTCCACTCTACAGAGGTGGGGGGATGTCCACTCTACAGAGGTGGGGGGGGATGTCCACTCTACAGAGGTGGGGGGATGTCCACTCTACAGAGGTGGTCCACTCTACAGAGGTGGTCCACTCTACAGAGGTGGTCCACTCTACAGAGGTGGGGGGGATGTCCACTCTACAGAGGTGGGGGCGGATGTCCACTCTACAGAGGTGGGGGCGGATGTCCACTCTACAGAGGTGGGGGCGGATGTCCACTCTACAGAGGTGGGGGCGGATGTCCACTCTACAGAGGTGGGGGCGGATGTCCACTCTACAGAGGTGGGGGAGTGTCCAGAGGTGGGGGGTGTCCACGCTACAGAGGTGGGGGGGGGGTGTCCACGCTACAGAGGTGGGGGGGGGTGTGCACGCTACAGAGGTGGGGGGGGTGTCCACGCTACAGAGGTGGGGGGGTGTACACGCTACAGAGGTGGGGGGGGGTGTCCACGCTACAGAGGTGGGGTGGGGGTGTCCACGCTACAGAGGTGGGGGGGGTGTCCACGCTACAGAGGTGGGGGGGATGTCCACCTTGTAAATGGTCAGGATGAGTTTGGTTGAGTTCAGAACCTGAATGGCTGTTCTGTGGGGGCAGGGTGGTCTGGTTCCAGAGGAAGTAGTCTGATATAGTCAGGGGGTCACCTTGTTGAAGGGAGGAGAGGTGTGTAATATACAAGGGTACATATGTGGAAGGACAGGTGAGTGTGCTGTGGAAGGACAGGTGAGTGCGCTGTGGAAGGACAGGTGAGTGTGTTGTGGAAGGACAGGTGAAGAGTGTGGAAGGACAGGTGAAGAGTGTGGAAGGACAGGTGAAGAGTGTGGAAGGACAGGTGAGTGCGCTGTGGAAGGACAGGTGAGTGCGCTGTGGAAGGACAGGTGAGTGCGCTGTGGAAGGACAGGTGAAGAGTGTGGAAGGACAGGTGAAGAGTGTGGAAGGACAGGTGAAGAGTGTGGAAGGACAGGTGAGTGTGCTGTGGAAGGACAGGTGAGTGTGCTGTGGAAGGACAGGTGAGTGTTCTGTGGAAGGACAGGTGAGTGTTCTGTGGAAGGACAGGTGAGTGTTCTGTGGAAGGACAGGTGAGGAGTGGGGAAGGACAGGTGAGTGTGCTGTGGAAGGACAGGTGAGTGCGCTGTGGAAGGACAGGTGAGTGTGCTGTGGAAGGACAGGTGAAGAGTGTGGAAGGACAGGTGAAGAGTGTGGAAGGACAGGTGAAGAGTGTGGAAGGACAGGTGAAGAGTGTGGAAGGACAGGTGAGTGTGCTGTGGAAGGACAGGTGAGTGTGCTGTGGAAGGACAGGTGAGTGCGCTGTGGAAGGACAGGTGAGTGTGCTGTGGAAGGACAGGTGAATAGTGTGGAAGGACAGGTGAAGAGTGTGGAAGGACAGGTGAAGAGTGTGGAAGGACAGGTGAAGAGTGTGGAAGGACAGGTGAAGAGTGTGGAAGGACAGGTGAGGAGTGGGGAAGGACAGGTGAGTGTGCTGTGGAAGGACAGGTGAGTGTGCTGTGGAAGGACAGGTGAGTGTGCTGTGGAAGGACAGGTGAGTGTTCTGTGGAAGGACAGGTGAGTGTTCTGTGGAAGGACAGGTGAGTGTTCTGTGGAAGGACAGGTGAGTGTTCTGCGGAAGGACAGGTGAGTGTGCGGAAGGACAGGTGAGTGTGCTGTGGAAGGACAGGTGAGTGTGCTGTGGAAGGACAGGTGAGGAGTGGGGAAGGACAGGTGAGGAGTGGGGAAGGACAGGTGAGTGTGCTGTGGAAGGACAGGTGAGTGTTCTGTGGAAGGACAGGTGAGGAGTGGGGAAGGACAGGTGAGAAGTGGGGAAGGACAGGTGAGTGTGCTGTGGAAGGACAGGTGAGGAGTGGGGAAGGACAGGTGAGAAGTGGGGAAGGACAGGTGAGTGTGTTGTGGAAGGACAGGTGAGGAGTGGGGAAGGACAGGTGAGGAGTGGGGAAGGACAGGTGAGTGTGCTGTGGAAGGACAGGTGAGTGTTCTGTGGAAGGACAGGTGTGGAGTGGGGAAGGACAGGTGAGTGTGCTGTGGAAGGACAGGTGAGTGTTCTGTGGAAGGACAGGTGAGTGTTCTGTGGAAGGACAGGTGAGTGTTCTGTGGAAGGACAGGTGAGTGTTCTGCGGGGACAGGTGAGTGTTCTGCGGAAGGACAGGTGAGTGTGCGGAAGGACAGGTGAGTGTGCTGTGGAAGGACAGGTGAGTGTGCTGTGGAAGGACAGGTGAGTGTGCTGTGGAAGGACAGGTGAGTGTTCTGTGGAAGGACAGGTGAGTGTTCTGTGGAAGGACAGGTGAGTGTTCTGTGGAAGGACAGGTGAGGAGTGGGGAAGGACAGGTGAGTGTGCGGAAGGACAGGTGAGTGTTCTGTGGAAGGACAGGTGAGTGTTCTGTGGAAGGACAGGTGAGTGCGCTGTGGAAGGACAGGTGAGTGTTCTGTGGAAGGACAGGTGAGGAGTGGGGAAGGACAGGTGAGTGTTCTGTGGAAGGACAGGTGAGGAGTGGGGAAGGACAGGTGAGGAGTGAGGAAGGACAGGTGAGGAGTGAGGAAGGACAGGTGAGGAAGGACAGGTGAGTGCGCTGTGGAAAGATCCAATCACGCTGGTACCTGGAAAGGAGTCCATGTTGTGGAATGGAAGGGTGAATGTCAGCTCCTCTTTCTGGGCAGAGAGTTTGGCGCTGGAGACGTGCTGCTTCATCAGAGAGGTTATATTATCCGGGTCACAGGAAGGAGAGACTTGCATCCTGGTGATACAAAGAGATAGAGAGGAGTGCAGGAAGGTCCCCTATACAGGATGAGCGATACCTCTACTGTCCTTCCAGGTCCCCCTATACAGGATGAGTGACACCTCTACTGTCCTTCCAGGTCCCCCTATACAGGATGAGTGACACCTCTAATGTCCTTCCAGGTCCCCCTATACAGGATGAGTGACACCTCTACTGTCCTTCCAGGTCCCCCTATACAGGATGAGTGACACCTCTAATGTCCTTCCAGGTCCCCCTATACAGGATGAGTGACACCTCTAATGTCCTTCCAGGTCCCCCTATACAGGATGAGTGACACCTCTACTGTCCTTCCAGGTCCCCCTATACAGGATGAGCGATACCTCTACTGTCCTTCCAGGTCCCCCTATACAGGATGAGTGACACCTCTAATGTCCTTCCAGGTCCCCCTATACAGGATGAGTGACACCTCTACTGTCCTTCCAGGTCCCCCTATACAGGATGAGCGATACCTCTACTGTCCTTCCAGGTCCCCCCTATACAGGATGAGTGACACCTCTAATGTCCTTCCAGGTCCCCCTATACAGGATGAGTGACACCTCTAATGTCCTTCCAGGTCCCCCTATACAGGATGAGCGACACCTCTAATGTCCTTCCAGGTCCCCCCTATACAGGATGAGTGACACCTCTAATGTCCTTCCAGGTCCCCCTATACAGGATGAGTGACACCTCCAATGTCCTTCCAGGTCCCCCTATACAGGATGAGCGACACCTCTAATGTCCTTCCAGGTCCCCCCTATACAGGATGAGTGACACCTCTAATGTCCTTCCAGGTCCCCCTATACAGGATGAGTGACACCTCCAATGTCCTTCCAGGTCCCCCTATACAGGATGAGCGACACCTCTAATGTCCTTCCAGGTCCCCCTATACAGGATGAGTGACACCGCTAATGTCCTTCCAGGTCCCCCTATACAGGATGAGCGACACCTCTAATGTCCTTCCAGGTCCCCCCTATACAGGATGAGTGACACCTCTAATGTCCTTCCAGGTCCCCCTATACAGGATGAGTGACACCTCCAATGTCCTTCCAGGTCCCCCTATACAGGATGAGTGACACCTCTAATGTCCTTCCAGGTCCCCCCTATACAGGATGAGTGACACCTCTAATGTCCTTCCAGGTCCCCCCTATACAGGATGAGCGACACCTCTAATGTCCTTCCAGGTCCCCCCTATACAGGATGAGTGACACCTCTAATGTCCTTCCAGGTCCCCCTATACAGGATGAGTGACACCTCCAATGTCCTTCCAGGTCCCCCTATACAGGATGAGCGACACCTCTAATGTCCTTCCAGGTCCCCCCTATACAGGATGAGTGACACCTCTAATGTCCTTCCAGGTCCCCCCTATACAGGATGAATGACACCTCCAATGTCCTTCCAGGTCCCCCTATACAGGATGAGTGACACCTCTAATGTCCTTCCAGGTCCCCCTATACAGGATGAGCGATACCTCTACTGTCCTTCCTGGTCCCCCCTATACAGGATGAGCGATACCTATACTGTCCTTCCAGGTCCCCCTATACAGGATGAGTGACACCTCTAATGTCCTTTCAGGTCCCCCTATACAGGATGAGCGACACCTCTAATGTCCTTCCAGGTCCCCCTATACAGGATGAGCGATACCTCTACTGTCCTTCCAGGTCCCCCTATACAGGATGAGTGACACCTCTAATGTCCTTCCAGGTCCCCCTATACAGGATGAGCGATACCTCTACTGTCCTTCCAGGTCCCTCTATACAGGATGAGCGACACCTCTACTGTCCTTCCAGGTCCCTCTATACAGGATGAGCGACACCTCTACTGTCCTTCCAGGTCCCCCTATACAGGATGAGTGACACCTCTAATGTCCTTCCAGGTCCCCCTATACAGGATGAGCGATACCTCTACTGTCCTTCCAGGTCCCCCTATACAGGATGAGTGACACCTCTAATGTCCTTCCAGGTCCCCCCTATACAGGATGAATGACACCTCCAATGTCCTTCCAGGTCCCCCTATACAGGATGAGTGACACCGCTAATGTCCTTCCAGGTCCCCCTATACAGGATGAGCGATACCTCTACTGTCCTTCCAGGTCCCCCTATACAGGATGAGTGACACCTCTAATGTCCTTCCAGGTCCCCCTATACAGGATGAGCGATACCTCTACTGTCCTTCCAGGTCCCCCTATACAGGATGAGTGACACCGCTAATGTCCTTCCAGGTCCCCCTATACAGGATGAGCGATACCTCTACTGTCCTTCCAGATCCCCCTATACAGGATGAGTGACACCTCTACTGTCCTTCCAGGTCCCTCTATACAGGATGAGCGACACCTCTACTGTCCTTCCAGGTCCCTCTATACAGGATGAGCGACACCTCTACTGTCCTTCCAGGTCCCCCCTATACAGGATGAGCGATACCTCTACTGTCCTTCCAGATCCCCCTATACAGGATGAGTGACACCTCTAATGTCCTTCCAGATCCCCCTATACAGGATGAGTGACACCTCTAATGTCCTTCCAGATCCCCCTATACAGGATGAGTGACACCTAATGTCCTTCCAGGTCCCCCCTATACAGGATGAGTGACACCTCTACTGTCCTTCCAGATCCCCCTATACAGGATGAGTGACACCTCTACTGTCCTTCCAGGTCCCTCTATACAGGATGAGCGACACCTCTACTGTCCTTCCAGGTCCCCCTATACAGGATGAGTGACACCTCTACTGTCCTTCCAGGTCCCTCTATACAGGATGAGCGACACCTCTACTGTCCTTCCAGGTCCCTCTATACAGGATGAGCGACACCTCTACTGTCCTTCCAGGTCCCCCCTATACAGGATGAGCGATACCTCTACTGTCCTTCCAGATCCCCCTATACAGGATGAGTGACACCTCTAATGTCCTTCCAGATCCCCCTATACAGGATGAGTGACACCTCTAATGTCCTTCCAGATCCCCCTATACAGGATGAGTGACACCTAATGTCCTTCCAGGTCCCCCCTATACAGGATGAGTGACACCTCTAATGTCCTTCCAGGTCCCCCCTATACAGGATGAGTGACACCTCTAATGTCCTTCCAGGTCCCCCCTATACAGGATGAGTGACACCTCTACTGTCCTTCCAGATCCCCCTATACAGCATGAGTGACACCTCTACTGTCCTTCCAGGTCCCCCTATACAGGATGAGTGACACCTCTAATGTCCTTCCAGGTCCCCCTATACAGGATGAGTGACACCTCTAATGTCCTTCCAGGTCCCCCTATACAGGATGAGAGACACCTCTAATGTCCTTCCAGGTCACCCTATACAGGATGAGTGACACCTCTACTGTCCTTCCAGGTCCCCCTATACAGGATGAGTGACACCTCTAATGTCCTTCCAGGTCCCCCTATACAGGATGAGTGACACCTCTAATGTCCTTCCAGGTCCCCCTATACAGGATGAGAGACACCTCTAATGTCCTTCCAGGTCACCCTATACAGGATGAGAGACACCTCTAATGTCCTTCCAGGTCACCCTATACAAGATGAGCGACACCTCTAATGTCCTTCCAGGTCCCCCTATACAAGATGAGCGACACCTCTAATGTCCTTCCAGGTCCCCCTATACAGGATGAGCAACACCTCTAATGTCCTTCCAGGTCCCTCTATACAGGATGAGCGACACCTCTAATGTCCTTCCAGGTCCCTCTATACAGGATGAGCGACACCTCTAATGTCCTTCCAGGTCCCTCTATACAGGATGAGTGACACCTCTAATGTCCTTCCAGGTCCCCCTATACAGGATGAGTGACACCTCGAATGTCCTTCCAGGTCCCCCCTATACAGGATGAGTGACACCTCTAATGTCCTTCCAGGTCCCCCTATACCGGATGAGTGACACCTCTAATGTCCTTCCAGGTCCCCCTATACAGGATGAGCGACACCTCTAATGTCCTTCCAGATCCCCCTATACAGGATGAGTGACACCTCTAATGTCCTTCCAGGTCCCCCTATACAGGATGAGTGACACCTCTAATGTCCTTCCAGGTCCCCCCTATACAGGATGAGTGACACCTCTAATGTCCTTCCAGGTCCCCTATACAGGATGAATGACACCTCCAATGTCCTTCCAGGTCCCCCCTATACAGGATGAGTGACACCTCTAATGTCCTTCCAGGTCCCCCTATACAGGATGAGTGACACCTCTACTGTCCTTCCAGGTCCCCCTATACAGGATGAGCGACACCTCTAATGTCCTTCCAGGTCCCCCTATACAGGATGAGCGACACCTCTAATGTCCTTCCAGGTCCCCCTATACAGGATGAGTGACACCTCCAATGTCCTTCCAGGTCCCCCTATACAGGATGAATGACACCTCCAATGTCCTTCCAGGTCCCCCCTATACAGGATGAGTGACACCTCGAATGTCCTTCCAGGTCCCTCTATACAGGATGAGTGACACCGCTAATGTCCTTCCAGGTCCCCCCTATACAGGATGAGTGACACCTCCAATGTCCTTCCAGGTCCCCCTATACAGGATGAGTGACACCGCTAATGTCCTTCCAGGTCCCCCTATACAGGATGAGTGACACCTCCAATGTCCTTCCAGGTCCCCCTATACAGGATGAGTGACACCTCTAATGTCCTTCCAGGTCCCCCTATACAGGATGAGTGACACCTCCAATGTCCTTCCAGGTCCCCCTATACAGGATGAGTGACACCTCTAATGTCCTTCCAGGTCCCTCTATACAGGATGAGTGACACCTCCAATGTCCTTCCAGGTCCCCCTATACAGGATGAGTGACACCGCTAATGTCCTTCCAGGTCCCCCCTATACAGGATGAGTGACACCTCCAATGTCCTTCCAGGTCCCCCTATACAGGATGAGTGACACCGCTAATGTCCTTCCAGGTCCCCCCTATACAGGATGAGTGACACCTCTAATGTCCTTCCAGGTCCCCCTATACAGGATGAGTGACACCGCTAATGTCCTTCCAGGTCCCCCTATACAGGATGAGTGACACCTCCAATGTCCTTCCAGGTCCCCCTATACAGGATGAGTGGCACCTCCAATGTCCTTCCAGGTCCCCCTATACAGGATGAGTGACACCTCTAATGTCCTTCCAGGTCCCCCCTATACAGGATGAGTGACACCTCTAATGTCCTTCCAGGTCCCCCCTATACAGGATGAGTGACACCTCTACTGTCCTTCCAGGTCCCCCTATACAGGATGAGTGACACCTCTACTGTCCTTCCAGGTCCCTCTATACAGGATGAGCGACACCTCTACTGTCCTTCCAGGTCCCTCTATACAGGACACATGGTGGGGATTGCAGCCTCACAGGAGTCTCACCTCAGGTGATATCCGATTCCCCATTTCCTCTTCAGAAACAAAGACGATCCCAAACATTTCAGCCGCCCAGAAGAGATCACCGCCTTCCGACCTGGAGGTGCGACAAGGTGAGGAATGAAGAATTTCACATCCAGAAAATAGAACAGATAATGACACTGATCGATGGGAATGATGACTTCCATTCATCCCAGGACAGAGATTGGGCAGAGGACAGAGATTGGGGCGGAGGACAGAGATTGGGGCAGAGGACAGAGATTGGGGCAGAGGACAGAGATTGGGGCAGAGGCTAGAGATTGGGGCAGAGGATAGAGATTGGGGCAGAGGATAGAGATTGGGCGGAGGACAGAGATTGGGGCGGGGGACAGAGATGGGGCAGAGGACAGAGATTGGGGCGGAAGACAGAGATTGGGGCGGAGGACAGAGATAGGGGCGGAGGACAGAGATAGGGGCGGAGGACAGAGATTGGGCAGGAGGACAGAGATTGGGCAGGAGGACAGAGATGAGGCGGGGAACAGAGATTGGGGCGGAGGACAGAGATTGGGCAGAGGACAGAGATTGAGGCGGGGGACAGAGATTGGGGCAGAGGGCAGAGATTGGGGCAGAGGGCAGAGATTGGGGCAGAGGGCAGAGATTGGGCAGAGGGCAGAGATTGGGGCAGAGGGCAGAGATTGGGCAGAGGGCAGAGATTGGGCAGAGGGTAGAGATTGGGCAGAGGGCAGAGATTGGGCAGAGGGCAGAGATTGAGGCGGGGGACAGAGATTGAGGCGGGGGACAGAGATTGGGGCGGAGGACAGAGATTGGGCAGAGGACAGAGATTGAGGAGGGGGACAGAGATTGGGGCGGAGGATAGAGATTGGGCAGGAGGACAGAGATTGGGCAGAGGACAGAGATTGAGGCGGGGGGACAGAGATTGAGGCGGGGGACAGAGATTGAGGCGGGGGACAGAGATTGAGGCGGGGGACAGAGATTGAGGCGGGGGACAGAGATTGGGGCAAAGGATAGAGATTGGGCAGGAGGACAGAGATTGGGCAGAGGACAGAGATTGAGGCGGGGGACAGAGATTGGGGTGGAGGATAGAGATTGGGCAGGAGGACAGAGATTGGGCAGAGGACAGAGATTGAGGCGGGGGACAGAGATTGGGGCAGAGGGCAGAGATTGGGGCAGAGGGCAGAGATTGGGGCAGAGATTGGGGCAGAGGGCAGAGATTGGGCAGAGGGCAGAGATTGAGGCGGGGGACAGAGATTGTGGCGGGGGACAGAGATTGAGGCGGGGGACAGAGATTGGGGCGGAGGATAGAGATTGGGCAGGAGGACAGAGATTGGGCAGAGGACAGAGATTGAGGCGGGGGACAGAGATTGGGGCGGAGGATAGAGATTGGGCAGAGGACAGAGATTGAGGCGGGGGGACAGAGATTGAGGCGGGGGACAGAGATTGAGGCGGGGGACAGAGATTGAGGCGGGGGACAGAGATTGGGGCGGAGGATAGAGATTGGGCAGGAGGACAGAGATTGGGCGGGGGACAGAGATTGAGGCGGGGGACAGAGATTGGGGCGGAGGATAGAGATTGGGCAGGAGGACAGAGATTGAGGCGGGGGACAGAGATTGAGGTGGGGGACAGAGATTGAGGCGGGGGACAGAGATTGGGGCGGAGGATAGAGATTGGGCAGGAGGACAGAGATTGGGCAGAGGACAGAGATTGAGGCGGGGGACAGAGATTGAGGCGGGAGACAGAGATTGGGGCGGAGGATAGAGATTGGGCAGGAGGACAGAGATTGGGCAGGAGGACAGAGATTGAGGCGGGGGACAGAGATTGGGGCGGAGGATAGAGATTGGGCAGGAGGACAGAGATTGGGCAGAGGACATAGATTGGGGCAGAGGACAGAGATTGGGCAGAGGACAGAGATTGGGGCAGAGGACAGAGATTGGGGCAGAGGACAGAGATTGGGGCAGAGGACAGAGATTGGGCAGAGGGCAGAGATTGGGCAGAGGACAGAGATTGGGGCAGAGGGCAGAGATTGGGCAGAGGACAGAGATTGAGGCGGGGGACAGAGATTGGGGCGGAGGATAGAGATTGGGCAGGAGGACAGAGATTGGGCAGAGGACAGAGATTGAGGCGGGGGACAGAGATTGGGGCGGAGGATAGAGATTGGGCAGGAGGACAGAGATTGGGCAGGAGGACAGAGATTGGGCAGAGGACAGAGATTGGGGCGGAGGACAGAGATTGGGGCAGAGGACAGAGATTGGGGCAGAGGACAGAGATTGGGGCAGAGGACAGAGATTGGGCAGAGGGCAGAGATTGGGCAGAGGACAGAGATTGGGGCAGAGGGCAGAGATTGGGCAGAGGACAGAGATTGAGGCGGGGGACAGAGATTGGGGCGGAGGACAGAGATTGGGCAGAGGACAGAGATTGAGGCGGGGGACAGAGATTGGGGCGGAGGATAGAGATTGGGCAGGAGGACAGAGATTGGGCAGAGGACAGAGATTAGGGCAGAGATTGGGGCAGAGGACAGAGATTGGGGCAGAGGACAGAGATTGGGGCAGAGGACAGAGATTGGGCAGGAGGACAGAGATTGGGGCGGAGGACAGAGTTTGGGCAGAGGACAGAGATTGGGGCGGAGGACAGAGATTGGGCAGAGGACAGAGATTGGGCAGGAGGACAGAGATTGGGCAGAGGACAGAGATTGAGGCGGGGGACAGAGATTGGGGCGGAGGATAGAGATTGGGCAGGAGGACAGAGATTGGGCAGAGGACAGAGATTGGGGCAGAGGGCAGAGATTGGGGCAGAGGACAGAGATTGGGGCAGAGGACAGAGATTGGGGCAGAGGACAGAGATTGGGGCAGAGGACAGAGATTGGGCAGGAGGACAGAGATTGGGCAGAGGACAGAGATTGGGGCGGAGGACAGAGATTGGGCAGAGGACAGAGATTGGGGCGGAGGACAGAGATTGGGCAGAGGACAGAGATTGGGCAGGAGGACAGAGATTGGGCAGAGGACAGAGATTGAGGCGGGGGACAGAGATTGGGGCGGAGGATAGAGATTGGGCAGGAGGACAGAGATTGGGCAGAGGACAGAGATTGGGGCAGAGGGCAGAGATTGGGGCAGAGGACAGAGATTGGGGCAGAGGACAGAGATTGGGGCAGAGGACAGAGATTGGGGCAGAGGACAGAGATTGGGCAGGAGGACAGAGATTGGGGCGGAGGACAGAGATTGGGGCAGAGGGCAGAGATTGGGGCAGAGGGCAGAGATTGGGGCAGAGGGCAGAGATTGAGCAGAGGGCAGAGATTGAGGCGGGGGACAGAGATTGTGGCGGGGGACAGAGATTGAGGCGGGGGACAGAGATTGGGGCGGAGGATAGAGATTGGGCAGGAGGACAGAGATTGGGCAGAGGACAGAGATTGAGGCGGGGGACAGAGATTGGGGCGGAGGATAGAGATTGGGCAGAGGACAGAGATTGAGGCGGGGGGACAGAGATTGAGGCGGGGGACAGAGATTGAGGCGGGGGACAGAGATTGAGGCGGGGGACAGAGATTGAGGCGGGGGACAGAGATTGGGGCGGAGGATAGAGATAGGACAGAGATTGGGCAGAGGACAGAGATTGAGGCGGGGGACAGAGATTGGGGCGGAGGATAGAGATTGGGCAGGAGGACAGAGATTGGGCAGAGGACAGAGATTGAGGCGGGGGACAGAGATTGAGGCGGGGGACAGAGATTGGGGCAGAGGGCAGAGATTGGGGCAGAGGGCAGAGATTGGGGCAGAGGGCAGAGATTGGGCAGAGGGCAGAGATTGAGGCGGGGGACAGAGATTGTGGCGGGGGACAGAGATTGAGGCGGGGGACAGAGATTGGGGCGGAGGATAGAGATTGGGCAGGAGGACAGAGATTGGGCAGAGGACAGAGATTGAGGCGGGGGACAGAGATTGGGGCGGAGGATAGAGATTGGGCAGGAGGACAGAGATTGAGGCGGGGGACAGAGATTGAGGCGGGGGACAGAGATTGAGGCGGGGGACAGAGATTGAGGCGGGGGACAGAGATTGGGGCGGAGGATAGAGATTGGGCAGGAGGACAGAGATTGGGCAGAGGACAGAGATTGGGGCGGGGGACAGAGATTGAGGCGGGAGACAGAGATTGGGGCGGAGGCTAGAGATTGGGCAGGAGGACAGAGATTGGGCAGGAGGACAGAGATTGAGGCGGGGGACAGAGATTGGGGCGGAGGATAGAGATTGGGCAGGAGGAAAGAGATTGGGCAGAGGACATAGATTGGGGCAGAGGACAGAGATTGGGCAGAGGACAGAGATTGGGGCGGAGGACAGAGATTGGGGCAGAGGACAGAGATTGGGGCAGAGGACAGAGATTGGGGCAGAGGACAGAGATTGGGCAGAGGGCAGAGATTGGGCAGAGGACAGAGATTGGGGCAGAGGGCAGAGATTGGGCAGAGGACAGAGATTGAGGCGGGGGACAGAGATTGGGGCGGAGGATAGAGATTGGGCAGGAGGACAGAGATTGGGCAGAGGACAGAGATTGAGGCAGGGGACAGAGATTGGGGCGGAGGATAGAGATTGGGCAGGAGGACAGAGATTGGGCAGAGGACAGAGATTGGGGCGGGGGACAGAGATTGAGGCGGGAGACAGAGATTGGGGCGGAGGATAGAGATTGGGCAGGAGGACAGAGATTGAGGCGGGGGACAGAGATTGGGGCGGAGGACAGAGATTGGGGCGGAGGATAGAGATTGGGCAGGAGGACAGAGATTGGGCAGAGGACATAGATTGGGGCAGAGGACAGAGATTGGGCAGAGGACAGAGATTGGGGCGGAGGACAGAGATTGGGGCAGAGGACAGAGATTGGGGCAGAGGACAGAGATTGGGGCAGAGGACAGAGATTGGGCAGAGGGCAGAGATTGGGCAGAGGACAGAGATTGGGGCAGAGGGCAGAGATTGGGCAGAGGACAGAGATTGAGGCGGGGGACAGAGATTGGGGCGGAGGATAGAGATTGGGCAGGAGGACAGAGATTGGGCAGAGGACAGAGATTGAGGCGGGGGACAGAGATTGGGGCGGAGGATAGAGATTGGGCAGGAGGACAGAGATTGGGCAGAGGACAGAGATTGGGGCAGAGGGCAGAGATTGGGGCAGAGGGCAGAGATTGGGGCAGAGGACAGAGATTGGGGCAGAGGACAGAGATTGGGGCAGAGGACAGAGATTGGGCAGGAGGACAGAGATTGGGCAGAGGACAGAGATTGGGGCAGAGGACAGAGATTGGGGCAGAGGACAGAGATTGGGGCAGAGGACAGAGATTGGGGCAGAGGACAGAGATTGGGCAGAGGGCAGAGATTGGGCAGAGGACAGAGATTGGGGCAGAGGGCAGAGATTGGGCAGAGGACAGAGATTGAGGCGGGGGACAGAGATTGGGGCGGAGGACAGAGATTGGGCAGAGGACAGAGATTGAGGCGGGGGACAGAGATTGGGGCGGAGGATAGAGATTGGGCAGGAGGACAGAGATTGGGCAGAGGACAGAGATTAGGGCAGAGATTGGGGCAGAGGACAGAGATTGGGGCAGAGGACAGAGATTGGGCAGAAGGACAGAGATTGGGCAGGAGGACAGAGATTGGGGCGGAGGACAGAGATTGGGCAGAGGACAGAGATTGGGGCGGAGGACAGAGATTGGGCAGAGGACAGAGATTGGGCAGGAGGACAGAGATTGGGCAGAGGACAGAGATTGAGACGGGGGACAGAGATTGGGGCGGAGGATAGAGATTGGGCAGGAGGACAGAGATTGGGCAGAGGACAGAGATTGGGGCAGAGATTGGGGCAGAGGACAGAGATTGGGGCAGAGGACAGAGATTGGGGCAGAGGACAGAGATTGGGGCAGAGGACAGAGATTGGGCAGGAGGACAGAGATTGGGCAGAGGACAGAGATTGGGGCGGAGGACAGAGATTGGGCAGAGGACAGAGATTGGGGCGGAGGACAGAGATTGGGCAGAGGACAGAGATTGGGCAGGAGGACAGAGATTGGGCAGAGGACAGAGATTGAGGCGGGGGACAGAGATTGGGGCGGAGGATAGAGATTGGGCAGGAGGACAGAGATTGGGCAGAGGACAGATATTGGGGCAGAGGGCAGAGATTGGGGCAGAGGACAGAGATTGGGGCAGAGGACAGAGATTGGGGCAGAGGACAGAGATTGGGGCAGAGGACAGAGATTGGGCAGGAGGACAGAGATTGGGCAGAGGACAGAGATTGGGGCGGAGGACAGAGATTGGGCAGAGGACAGAGATTGGGGCGGAGGACAGAGATTGGGCAGAGGACAGAGATTGGGCAGGAGGACAGAGATTGGGCAGAGGACAGAGATTGGGGCGGAGGACAGAGATTGGGCAGAGGACAGAGATTGGGGCGGAGGACAGAGATTGGGCAGAGGACAGAGATTGGGCAGGAGGACAGAGATTGGGCAGAGGACAGAGATTGGGCAGGAGGACAGAGATTGGGCAGAGGACAGAGATTGGGGCGGAGGACAGAGATTGGGCAGAGGACAGAGATTGGGGCGGAGGACAGAGATTGGGCAGAGGACAGAGATTGGGCAGGAGGACAGAGATTGGGCAGAGATTGGCTCAGACATGTAAATGGCGGCATTGCATTGATGTGATTATGGAGCTCCCAGTCATCTCACCCGCTAGAATATCAGCCTCATCCATAAACTGAGTGCTGAGGAGGGTCACGCGCTCCCCTTTCCGCTCTTTTAGAATAGCCCAAACCTGGTGTCGGGAACACGGGTCCAGACCGGCTGTCGGCTCATCCAGAAGGAGAACCTGGAAATCACCATCAGTGGTGGAGTTACATCTCACTTGGTTAGTTGGTTAAAGTGACTCCTCAGTGTAATTAAAGGTTACCTGTGGATCCCCCAGAATGGCAATTCCCAGAGTCAGCTTTCTCTTCTGCCCCCCGCTGAGTGTCCCGGCCTCCAGATTCTGAATGTCTGCTAGCTGCAGATCTGATATCACCTTCTGGACCTGAAGAGGAGGAAGGAGGGTCAGCACACTGGACAGGGAGAAGGTGACTCTTCCTAGCAGAAGGTATATAGAACTGCATGGAGAACTCACCTCTTCATCCACATGGCCAGGCTGGATTCCTTTAATCTTCGCAAACAACTTGAGATTTTCCTTCACAGTCAGAGGATGGAAGTTCACATCGATCTGCGGACAGAAGCCGGCTCTGCGGCGGATCTCATCCAGGTGATGGATGTGGGAAAGGTTGTACCCGTAGATGGAGGCAGAACCTGAGACAGATGAGGGAAATGATGGTCCTTGGTGTAGAAGGTTCCCCAGACTGATCAATATTGAATCATGGGAATCTCACCTGAGGTTGGTCTGCAGATCCCGCTCAGTATATTAAGCAGAGTGGTCTTCCCCGCCCCGCTGTGACCAAGCAGTGCTGTGATTTGTCCTTCATAAATGTCAAAGTCCAGCCCTGCAGGAGACACAATACAATGGGTGAGAACATTGTCACCCTGACAGAAAGAGGAACAGCGTAGGGAGGAGCCTTTTACATATACTGCGTGCTCTGAACCGCATGGGAGGAGTCTTTTACATATACTGCGTGCACTGAACCGCATGGGAGGAGCCTTTTACATATACTGCGTGCACTGAACCGCATGGGAGGAGCCTTTTACGTATACTGCGTGCACCGAACTGCGTGGGAGGAGCCTTTTACATATACTCAGTGCACTGAACCGCATGGGGGGAGCCTTTTACATACACTGAGCATACTGAATCATGTGGGAGGAGCCTTTTACATATACTAAGTGTACTGAACCTCGTGGGAGGAGCCTTTTACATATGTATCCTGTCTTCTCTCCAGTGGCTGAAAGGACTCCAGGGAGAAGGGCCAGTCTGCACTTCTCCCCAGCGGTGGATATGTTCTCTGAGAGAGGCAGAGGTTGGCTGGGTGAGAAATTCTCTGTTTGGGACAATGTGTTTGGGGTACTGTGTGGTACGGGCATTGGGGCACTGGAACTACTGACCAACTTCAAAGTTAACCCCTTCTGTGTTAGTCCCGTGTCGAAACGGGAGATATGTGACGGGAGTCACTTTGGGCGGGGGGCTTGTGGAACCCAGCTTACTTTAGAGAGGTCAGGAAACTCCTTGTCCAGCTCCCCCGGCCCCTCCTATGTGTCTATTAGGGGCACAGGGTGACCGAGAACCCCAGTCTGATTTGCACTAACCAGACTCACCGTACAACCACACCAGACTCACCGTACAACCACACCAGACTCACCCGACTCACCGTACAACCACACCAGACTCACCCGACTCACCGTACAACCACACCAGACTCACCATACAACCACACCAGACTCACTAAACTCACCGTACAAGTACAACCACACCAGACTCACCAGACTCACCATACAACCACACCGGACTCACCCGACTCACCGTACAACCACACCAGACTCACCCGACTCACCGTACAACCACACCAGACTCACCCGACTCACCGTACAACCACACCAGACTCACCCGACTCACCGTACAACCACACCAGACTCACCCGACTCACCGTACAACCACACCAGACTCACCCGACTCACCGTACAACCACACCAGACTCACCCGACTCACCGTACAACCACACCAGACTCACCCGACTCACCGTACAACCACACCAGACTCACCGTACAACCACACCAGACTCACTAGACTCACCGTACAAGTACAACCACACCAGACTCACCATACAACCACACCGGACTCACCCGACTCACCGTACAACCATACCAGACTCACCCGACTCACCGTACAACCACACCAGACTCACCCGACTCACCGTACAACCACACCAGACTCACCCGACTCACCGTACAACCACACCAGACTCACCCGACTCACCGTACAACCACACCAGACTCACCCGACTCACCGTACAACCACACCAGACTCACCCGACTCACCGTACAACCACACCAGACTCACCCGACTCACCGTACAACCACACCAGACTCCCCCGACTCACCGTACAACCACACCAGACTCACCCGACTCACCGTACAACCACACCAGACTCACCCGACTCACCGTACAACCACACCGGACTCACCGTACAACCACACCGGACTCACCGTTCAACCACACCGGACTCACCGTACAACCACACCGGACTCACCGTACAACCACACCAGACTCACCCGACTCACCGTACAACCACACCAGACTCACCCGACTCACCGTACAACCACACCAGACTCACCCGACTCACCGTACAACCACACCAGAATCACCCGACTCACCGTACAACCACACCAGACTCACCCGACTCACCGTACAACCACACCAGACTCACCTGACTCACCGTACAACCACACCAGACTCACCTGACTCACCGTACAACCACACCAGACTCACCGACTCACCGTACAACCACACCAGACTCCCCCGACTCACCGTACAACCACACCAGACTCACCCGACTCACCGTACAACCACACCAGACTCACCCGACTCACCGTACAACCACACCAGACTCACCGTACAACCACACCGGTCTCAGCATTTCCTTCCACCTGTTATCCCGGGTTCTATATGTGGGGTTTGTGGTGAAGGAATGAAGGGGCTCTTCCACTTGGGACATTAATATTTACAACCATTAATATTTACAATATACAACCACACCGGACTCACCGTACAACCACACCAGACTCACTAGACTCACCGTACAACCACACCAGACTCACCGTACAACCACACCAGACTCACTAGACTCACCGTACAACCACACCGGACTCACCGTACAACCACACCGGACTCACCGTACAACCACACCAGACTCACTAGACTCACCGTACAACCACACCAGACTCACCCGACTCACCGTACAACCACACCAGACTCACCCGACTCACCGTACAACCACACCAGACTCACCCGACTCACCGTACAACCACACCAGACTCACCCGACTCACCGTACAACCACACCAGACTCACTAGACTCACCGTACAACCACACCAGACTCACCGTACAACCACACCAGACTCACTAGACTCACCGTACAACCACACCGGACTCACCGTACAACCACACCAGACTCACTAGACTCACCGTACAACCACACCAGACTCACCGTACAACCACACCAGACTCACTAGACTCACCGTACAACCACACCGGACTCACCGTACAACCACACCGGACTCACCGTACAACCACACCAGACTCACTAGACTCACCGTACAACCACACCAGACTCACCCGACTCACCGTACAACCACACCAGACTCACCCGACTCACCGTACAACCACACCAGACTCACCCGACTCACCGTACAACCACACCAGACTCACCCGACTCACCGTACAACCACACCAGACTCACTAGACTCACCGTACAACCACACCAGACTCACCGTACAACCACACCAGACTCACTAGACTCACCGTACAACCACACCGGACTCACCGTACAACCACACCAGACTCACTAGACTCACCGTACAACCACACCAGACTCACCCGACTCACCGTACAACCACACCAGACTCACCCGACTCACCGTACAACCACACCAGACTCACCCGACTCACCGTACAACCACACCAGACTCACCTGACTCACCGTACAACCACACCAGACTCACCGTACAACCACACCAGACTCAGCATTTCCTTCCACCTGTTATCCCGGGTTCTATATGTGGGGTTTGTGGTGAAGGAATGAAGGGGCTCTTCCACTTGGAACATTAATATTTCTGAACGATATCCCTCAAGAAATATATGAAGATAAATTCCACCATTCGCCTCAGACCTTTGCTAGATGGTTTGAGGTGGGGTGGGGGTTGTTATGTATTTGTTAAGTGCCTGTATCCCATTGTTCTATTGTTTGTCTGCCTTGGGAGCAAAGTATTATGGGATGTGTATGTCTATGTGGATTGGCTTACATGTTCATGAAACCACTGTCAGCTATTGGATGCTAGAGGGGGGGGGGGGAGATTTCTCCAGCAGCCACTCCTAAAGACAGTCTACTATTGGAAAGTTGAATACCCCTGTGTGTCATGTTACTGGAGGAGGTAAAGTTTCCCCCGCCCTGTGTCATTATGCAAAGAAGGGGGGGGGGTTGTCCCCTGAGTGTATATCTCTTTGTACCTGTGTTTATACTGGTTTACCTACCCTGATGTCTCGACAAGTGACTGCGTGAGCTAAGGGACCTTGGGTTGTGCTGGTACTGAGCAAGGGAAGCTTATACGGCGGACAGACTCCTGAGTATGGAGGTCCGTCACCGAGACTATATGAAGAAACTGCATGTAATCATCTATGTTGGTGGAGCCATTTTTCCATATAGACTCATGGTACCATATTACAGACACTCAAGCCTCGTACACACGACCGATTTTCTCGTCCAAAACCGGCAAGAAAAGTGCCGCGAGAGCTTTTTTCTCGAGAAAACCTTTCGTGTGTATGGTTTTAGGACGAGAAAATTGCCGTGAATCTCAACGAGAAAATAGAGAACCTGCTCTCTATTTTCGCGTCAGGATTCCAGATTTCCTCGTCGTGTTTCTCGTCGGCCTGTTTTGTGACGAGAAAATGGTTCGTGTGTATGCTTTAACGAGTCTTTCAAAAGCGCGCATGCTCAGAAGCAAGTATGAGACGGGAGCGCATCTTCTGGTAAAACAAGCCTTCGTAATGGAGAGAGCACATTCGTCACGCTCCAAATTTTTGCATCGTTTAAATGTTGTGCATTGAAATCTTCTTTAGAATGTTACATTAATCAAAACGAATGAACTTCTTTTGCTGCTGATATTCACACAGAGTTATGACTATCTTTTTTTAACCTTTTTCATGCTGCTCTTAAGAAGATTTATGTGTATTATATCGTGCAAGTTTTTATGAATATTTTACATTTTTATATTTTTCGAACTGATATGAATTTTAATTTCACAATGTTTTGATAGTGATCTCCCATTGAATATTTTAACCCCTTCCTTACTGGGCACATATACCCCCTTCCTGCCCAGGCGAAATTTCAGCTTTCAGCACTGTCACACTTTGAATGACAATTGCGCGGTCGTGCAACGTGGCTCCCAAACAAAATTGACGTCCTTTTTTTCGCACAAATAGAGCTTTCTTTTGGTGGTATTTGATCACCTCGGCGGTTTTTATTTTTTGCGCTATAAACAAAAATAGAGCGACAATTTTGAAAAAAAAGCAATATTTTTTGATTTTTGCTATAATAAATATTCCAATTTTTTTTTTTTTTATATATTTTTTTCCTCAGTTTAGGCCGATACGTATTCTTCTACATATTTTTGGTAAAAAAAAATCGCAATCAGCGTTTATTGATTGGTTTGCGCAAAAGTTATAGCGTTTACAAAATAGGGGGTAGTTTTATGGCATTTTTATATATATTTTTTTTTTATTAGTAATGGCGGCGATCAGCGATTTTTTTCGTGACTGCGACATTATTGCGGACACATCGGACACTTTTGACACTAATTTGGGACCATTCACATTTATACAGCGAACAGTGCTATAAATATGCACTGATTACTGTATAAATGTGACTGGCAGGGAAGGGGTTAACACTAGGGGGCGAGGAAGGGGTTAAATGTGTTCCCTATGTGTGATTGTTACTGTGGGGGGAGGGGACTGACTGGGGGAGGTGACCGATCTGTGTCCCTATGTACAAGGGACACAGCATCGGTCCCCTCTCCCTGACAGGACATGGATCTGTGTGTTTACACACACAGATCCATGTCCTTGTCTCTGTAACCGCCGATCGCGGGTGCCTGGCGGACATCGCGGCCGCCAGGCACGCGCATCGGCATCTCAGTGATGCGCCGGGCGCGCGCGCGTGCCGCCGGCGGCGCTCGCGCGCCCCCCAGTGGCCAAATAGCGGAGGCCGTATAATAACGGCCTCCCGGCATTTGACAGCCACCTTGCGGCCGTATATTCTCGTACGGCGGGCGCGAGGTGGTTAATATATAGTTGTAAAATTTAACACCCTCTTTTTGTGAAATCAGATTCTTTTATTTTTTAGGGGGGTTGTTATCTGTCCCTTTTTTTGTCAGTCAAATGTCTCTGCTTACTCCAAAGCTAAATTTAAAATTTTTACAAATACACATAGTCAAGTATGAACTTAAACAAAAATAACATTTATTCATGTTTCAAATAAAATAAAGAGAAGGCAGCGCTGGAGAACCTGCTGCCATTTGTGCATCCCAGGGACCCCAGACCACACATCAACCCTGTGTGGACACTAAAATTGGGAGCTTGAGAAGGCCAACATTTCTGAGCACAATCTGATGCTGGCCTCCCAGAGGTCAGGAACAGCAGCAGGTGAGATATATGTCCCAAGTGTGTGGTACTACAACAGGCTGCCTTCTGTCCGACCACAATGAAGCAAGGCCATCACTTCCTCATCTTCCTGGCAACCTTCCCTGCAACCTTCCCTGAAGCCTTCTCTGCAGCCTTCCTTCTTCGTGTGGCTGGAGGCTGGGCCACTGGAGAGGTACTCCTGTCAGGAGGAGGAGGAGGTGGAGGAGAAGGGGGTGGCGCAGAAGAACAAGGTGGAGGTGGAGGAGAAGGGGGTGGGGCGGAAGAGCAAGGTGGAGGAGGAGGTGGAGGAGAAGGGGGTGGGGCAGAAGAAGAAGGTGGAGGTGGAGGAGAAGGGGGTGGGGCAGAAGAAGAGGGTGGAGGAGGAGGTTGAGGTTGGGACAGTTGTGCCACCTCACAAATTGCAGTATTGGGGGTAATTTTTCCCATCACCCCCTTGTTGAGCAAGGTGATGAGCAGGGGCTCGCATAGGAGGCGTTGCTCCATGCTCATCACCTTGAACTTTGCCTCCACTAGGCCGGCAATGGCCTCTTCAGGGGATGTGGGCTCTTTGAGGGTGGCATGGGCCTCTTTAATAAGGGCCATTGCTGCCTCACTGGTGGTCCTGTCCCTCCTGCCTCTTTTGGGAAGCCGGATGGGAGGCACCTGTGATCTGGTGCTTCTCCTTTGCCCTGCCACCTCCTGCCTGCCACTGGGCCCTGCCACCTCCTGGCTGCCACTGGGCCCTGCCACCTCCTGCCTTCCACTGGGCCCTGCCACCTCCTGCCTGCCACTGAGCCCTGCCACCTCCTGGCTGCCACTGGGCCCTGCCACCTCCTGGCTGCCACTGGGCCCTGCCACCTCCTGGCTGCCACTGGGCCCTTCCTCCTCCTGCCTGACAGTTTCCAGACCCTCCTCCTGGCTGATTTCATCCTGTGTATGAAAAAGGGACATAGTTTAATATGTTGGTTTAATCTTTGCCTCCAAATTTATAATCATGATTGAACCAATTAGAATGTAAATCCTGAAATCAGTTTCTAAAATTTACAACTACATCAGATTGACTATTTAGCACCCAATTAAGTGCAGACTAATGTCTCGAGATCTTGATTTCACTTGTGGAACCCAAAATATTGTATGTTTCTCATCTTGACATATTTGTCAAACATTAATTTTATCCCACTACATTTTCATTTAATACTATACCTGGCTCCAGATGGACAAATCAGGATCATCCAGGATGGCTGCCTCCTCTTGCTCCAGAGAAGGCTCAGGTTGGCTGCAGGGAAGTCTGGGGGGAAGAGTGGAGAGTGATGGCCTTGTGTCAATGTGGTCATCCAGGAAGGACATCCTGCTGTAGTACCACAAAATCGGGACATAAACATCACCTGCTGCTGCTCCTGACCTCTGAAAAGCCAGCACCTTAGAGCGTTCAGTCCTGTAGGTGCCTCTCAAGCTCCCAATTTTAGTGTCCACTTGTTTTGCTGTGGCTGTGGGCACCTTGGTATGCACAAATGGGAGCAGGGTCTCCAGCGCTGCTTTTCTCACCCCTGTTTTTTTATGGATGGGGTTTTTTGTTTCCCACAGAGCGGGCAGCTCCCTTACCCGGTCTATAAATTCCGCAAGGAATTCCTTGTCACTTATAAAGACATTCATATTGTATCTGCAAGTTAAATAAATTATATATAACTAATGTGAGGCAAACAGTCTAACCTCCTTAACATCCTAGTCACCATATATATCCTGCAACATTCTCAAGACAGTATAGGCCAACAATTTGTACAAGTCACAAAATCACATACCTTCGTTCGCACGTCCGTCACTTGAACTCCTCTCTCCGCACACCGAACGTACTATAGTCACATGTGTGTTTGCTATATACACACCACGCATGCGTCCAAATTCGAACACGTCGCTCCGCACACGTCGCCCGCCCATGACGTTCTAACTAACATCTTTTCCCCGCCCCTTCTCTTTCCGCGCGCAGACAGATATGGCGGAGTTACAGCAGGTGTCTGATAATTCCGCAACTAACGAGGAGGAGACAAGCCCAGAGACCGAGGAAACGTCACGATCAAGGAGGAGATTCAAGGCATCGAATATGTCTTTGGCGGAGATGGCGGAGATGGTGGACATCTTGCTCAAGTCGGATTATGACGCAAAGCATGGGCCGCATAGCAAACCAAATAGAAGGAAGGCCAAAATCATGAAGAAAGTTGTGAAGAGTCTGAAGACGAATTTCGGGGTGAAATGCTCAAATGAGCAGCTCAGAAAGAGGTGGTCAGACCTCAAACTGAGGGAGCCGGAGCAGTTAAGGAGCATTAAGAGAATGCTAGCAAAAAGTAAGTAAAATGTAGACTTTTATGCTATTAATGTTTTTCTCAACTTACATGTTGCTCCTTTTTGTGATTTTATCATATTGGACTCCCTTCCATAATTTAATAATTTGAACTTGGTTTGGCACAGTAATCGTTCGTAACGTTACAGACACTTCGTTCGGCCACTATCCGCTGTTTTGGATTATTTTACAGCCACAAAAGTAATTAGACATCTGCCATTTTTTGGGAAATTTGGGGCACAAATTTTTAGGCTAGATGATGTGTTTGTAAAGAGAATGAAATGCAAACTTTAATCAGTGTAAAGGAGAGGACACTCAGCAGCTGCTTCCACATCTGTACTTTGGAGCACTATAGTGTGGGCCACCAGACCCGCCTTTTTTGGGTGTCCCACACAGGTGCATCAGAGAATTTTTGTGGTGCCTCCATGTCCAAAAAATGACAGACAAAGGTGAATACTAAACATATTTTGGGTCAGAAATAATGCATTCATCTTTAACTTCCGCCCAAACACACACTTGTACCCCACTTCCAAACAATTTAGCCTGTTTTTTGGTTTAACATAGAGAATTTCAGTGTGATAACTCTACCTTTTGTTTGATTCTCATAGGGGAGAGAAGACTGGGAGGAGGACACTCCAGGGAGCACAGGAACCCCACAGCTTCACAACAACCCCAAACTCCCAAAGACCCACAACCGAAGGATGTGCAGGAAGTTGAGGTGGAGGAAGGAGAAGTGCAGGAAGGAGAGGTGGAGGAAGGAGAAGTGCAGGAAGGAGAGGTGGAGGAAGGAGAAGTGCAGGAAGTTGAGGTGGAGGAAGGAGAAGTGCAGGAAGTTGAGGTGGAGGAAGGAGAAGTGCAGGAAGGAGAGGTGGAGGAAGGAGAAGTGCAGGAAGTTGAGGTGGAGGAAGGAGAAGTGCAGGAAGGAGAGGTGGATGACGTTGTGGAACTGGTTACCACAACAGGTCAGTATCTGTCACCCCAGCTTCAGGTAAGAGAGGTAGGCCTGCAGAGTTATAATACCTTGTTATTTTGTTTTTAGGGGATGTGAATGTTGTGGTGAAGGATAGTACAGGTTTCTCTGCTGACAGTGCCCTCCGCCTCATCCAGCAAGTGATGGAATGTAGCACGGAACTGGACAAAATTAAAGAAAGAATACATGTGATGAATCAAACATTTAAAGACATTCTCGATGTTTTGGGGAGAATTCAATAAGGCATCCAAACCCCCTTTTTTCTCATGTTTGTTCTTCAACTTTTAAAAAACATTTTGACAATCAAACCAGCCAAAAATTGAATCTGCACACAGTGTGTCAACATGTGCTATCTGCCATCAGGGGATATCCATGTACGTCTTTTGGGGGTGCAACCCCTTCCTCGTATCTAAAGTAGGTGAACTGAGGAAGGGGTTGCACCCCCAAAACACGTCCATTGATCACCCCTGATGGCAGATAGCACATGTTGACAATAGGGATCAGGAGTCTCAAATCCCTAGTGGAAAATAATACAAAATGTGTGCATATTAAATTTTTGGCTGGGCAAGGGGTGGCAGGACCCCATATTAGGACAGGCACATAGAGACATATAGTTTGTGTAAGTGAATGTGTCAGATTGCTCAGAGGTATCCAATGTTGTAATTTTTGGAATGCAACTGTTTTTGTATTTTCCTAAGAAAAGAATTGGCGGTTTGTGGCCAGGAAAAAAAAAGAAAAAAAAAAAGGAAACGTGTGTGAATGTGCACAGAGTAAAATGTTTGAACAGAAACAACGTGTAGCTTCTTTTTTCAATACGCTCTAACCTGATTTGTGTTTTTTTAAGGTTACATAGTGAAATGGTTGTTATTTACTAAAGGAAAATACACTTGGCACTACAAATACACTAAGACAAACTAGGAGACAGGAAACAAACCTAAGTTAAAATTAGAAATCAGATTTTTATTTTAATCATTCTCCAGGAATCTTTAGCCATAGCCTGGCATAGGAATTGCCCCCCTACCCATGAAATATTCCATGTATTTGTCCCGAACCTCACGGGCATTTTGGGGGGGCAAGCCAGCACGGGCAGATTCCAGGCCTGGCAGGGGATTAGCAGGGGAAAGTCCAGCCTCAGGCAATACTGAGGCCATATATGAATTGGATTTTCTGCTGAGAAAATTGTGTAGCACACAGCAGCATAAAACTACATAGTTTATTTTGTAGTCCGCCAAGTGGATGGAAGTCATAAAAATGCGGAACCGGCTGGCCATTATGCCGAAGGCATTTTCAACGACTCTTCGGGCCCTGGCCAGCCGGTAATTGAACACCCTCTTCTCTGGGGTCAGGGTCCTCTGTGGAAATGGCCTCATAAGATGCCGTCCGAGTCCGAAGGCTTCATCAGCCAAGAAAACAAAGGGGAGTCCTTCAATATTCCCTGCATCCGGTGGCAATGCAAGGTCGTCACTCTGGAGACGGAGGGCAAACTCCGTCTGGATGAAGGATGCCCCATCGGACATCCGGCCATTCTTCCCTACATCAACATAGAGGAATTCATACCGTGCTGACACCACCGCCATCAGCACAATGCTATGAAACCCCTTGTAGTTGTAGTAGTAGGATCCAGAACGGGGTGGCGGCACGATGCGGACGTGCTTCCCGTCTATGGCACCACCGCAGTTGGGGAAGTCCCACCGCGTGGCAAACTCCGATGCCACAGTCTGCCATTCCTGTGGCGTTGAAGGAAGCTGTGGAGTGAAACAAGATGAAATAATATTAGAATTTAAAAATATTACATTACAAGGAGATTATAATAAAAAACATTAGAGGCCAACATCAATCAAATTCTACGTTTATTAAGGTGTTTTCAATAAGTATAATGGAAGGCTCATGTTTCATATTCATCACCCCCTCTGATGGTCCATTAATACATTATTTTGGGGGGTAGATCTGTTTGGCCACAGGATAGCAGTGCAGTGGCGGTGCGTCCAGAGTGGGCGCTGGAACACTGCCCCCTCTCTCCTGTGCCCGTCACTCAGAACAATACATAGGTTCTTGCCTTGCATGAACCTATGTATTGTCAATGCCGCCCACTATTCAGGTGTATGGCCCCCTGTTAAGCGACCAACATATGAATAGCTGCGGCATTTATGGGGTGAAAATTGCATATCAGAAACAGGGAGGCAAATAGGCTTGCACATTACAGCCTGAGGGATGTAATTGGCTTCATAAAAGTTAAATAGGGGACGCAGGGGGGGGGGAGCATTCCTTGGGTAAACACTGACAGGCTGCTCTGCCAATCATGTTCACCAAGTCTGTTTAATGGTAACATGATTGGCTGATGCAACATCAAGGGAAGGAGAAGACATCAAGGACAGAAGAAGGATGGCGCTGACCACAAGAAGGTATGTGCAGGGCTGGGAACAAAATGGCTGCATTGGAGGGTTACAAAATGGCTGCATTGGAGGGGACAAAATGGCTGCATTGGAGGGTTACAAAATGGCTGCTTTGGAGGGTTACAAAATGGCTGCATTGGAGGGGACAAAATGGCTGCATTGGAGGGTTACAAAATGGCTGCTTTGGAGGGTTACAAAATGGCTGCATTGGAGGGGACAAAATGGCTGCATTGGAGGGGACAAAATGGCTGCATTGGAGGGGACAAAATGGCTGCATTGGAGGGGACAAAATGGCTGCATTGGAGGGGACAACTGGGGGCGTTTAATAGGCACCTTTGCAAAAATGGAGGAAGTTTATTTCCTAAATTGGGGTTGGACCCCCAAACATTTGTTGCAACAGGCGCCCCTGCTGGAAAGGTTAGTGAAGGGAAATATGCATGGAGGAGAAAAAATAGGATTTTTATAACAGCTTACCTGTAAAATCCTTTTCTTGGAGTACATCACGGGACACAGAGCGACATAGTCATTACTAATGGGTTATATAGATACCGTCAGGTGCTGGCACTGGCAACTTCCAAAACCGGAAGTACCCTCCCCTATATAAGCCCCTCCCATCCGGGAGCACCTCAGTTTTGTAGCAAAGCAATAAGTGTCCCCAAAGAGGGGCGGGAGCTCTGTGTCCCGTGATGTACTCCAAGAAAAGGATTTTACAGGTAAGCTGTTATAAAAATCCTATTTTCTTTCTCGTACATCACGGGACACAGAGCGACATAGTCATTACTAATGGGATGTCCTAAAGCAATGCCCAATGAGGGGGGGGATACACCATATATAAGCTGAGCGCTATCAGACATGAGGATCTTTTGCGGCCTGCAACACACTGCGCCCAAAGGCGACATCCTCCTGACTTCTAACGTCCACCTGGTAGAACCTAGTAAACGTGTGTACTGAAGACCATGTTGCGGCCTTACAGATTTGAGCCAGGGAGGCCTGGTGATGCACTGCCCATGAAGTTCCAACTGCTCTCGTGGAGTGCGCTCTAACTTTGAACGGAGGCGGTCTCCTTCTCAAGCCATAAGCTTGCATAATGACCTGTCGAATCCACTTGGCTAAAGTGGATTTTGACGCTGCCTGACCCTTTCTGGGGCCTTCCGGCAGAATAAACAAAGTATCCGTTCTGCGAATCTGAGCAGTGGCTTTTAGATAAGCTTTAACTGCTCTTACTACATCCAAAGAATGCAATAACTTTTCCTCTACCGAAGTAGGTTTAGGGAAAAAAGAAGGAAGAACCACATCTTGGTTCAAATGAAACCTCGATACCACCTTAAGAAGAAAGGCTGGATGAGGACGTAACACTACTCTGTCCTTATGGATAACCAGATATGGCTCTTTACAGGACATAGCTGCTAATTCCGATACTCTTTTAGCCGAACAAATGGCTACTAGAAAAATCAATTTCCTGGTGAGAAGCACTAAGGAAATATGCTGTAATGGTTCAAATGGTTGTTTCTGTAGAACCGACAGAACCAAGTTTAGATCCCATGGACATATGGGAATACTAACCCGAGGGCTAATACGCATCACTCCTTGTATAAAGGCTTTGACTAGTGAATGCGAAGCCAAGGGCCTTTGAAAAAATATTGACAAGGCCGAAATCTGACCCTTGATAGTACTCAAGGCAAGCTTCCTATCTACAGCCCATTGTAGGAAGTCCAGAATCCTACCTATTACGTACTTACGTGGATGCCATTTCTTGGCCTCACACCACGCGATGTACGCCTTCCAGATTCTATAGTAGATCTGCCTGGATACCGGCTTCCTGGCATTGATCATGGTAGATACCACAGCATTAGAGAGCCCTCTCTTTTTTAGAATGTGGGCTTCAATAGCCAGGCCGTCAAACTTAGGGCTGGTAAGGAAGGGTGGTATATCGGTCCTTGCGAAAGCAGGTCCGGACGATGTGGGAGGGTCCAAGGACTCCCCACAGACATTTTTACAATCTCCGCGTACCATGCTCTTCGGGGCCACGCTGGAGCCACCAGAATCACTGGTTTCTTTTCTACCCTGATTCTGCGGAGTAATCGAGGTAACAATTGTGGCGGTGGGAATGCATATATCAGCTTGAACTGATCCCAAGGGAACACTAGGGCATCCGAGCCGCACGCTAGGGGACCCCTTGTCCAAGAGACAAACCTGTCCACTTTTGTGTTGAACCTGGATGCTAGCAGATCTACATCCGGTGTTCCCCACCGCTGACATATTGTCCGGAAAACCTCGGGATGAAGGGACCATTCCCCTGGGCATAATTGTTGGCGACTTAGAAAGTCCGCCTTCCAATTCTCCACTCCTGGAATGAATACCGCAGATATGGCTGGGACATATCTTTCTGCCCATCTCAGGATGTAATTTACTTCCCTTTGGGCTGCACGACTCCTGGTGCCCCCCTGACGATTGATATATGCCACTGCTGTGGCATTGTCTGATTGAACTCTGACAGGGGACCCTTGGAGTTTGGATGTCCATGCTACTAGGGCATACCGGGCTGCTCGTATCTCTAAGAGATTGATGGGCAGGGCCTTTTCTGCTTCTGACCACTTGCCCTGGAGAGACCATTGCTCCAGTACTGCTCCCCAGCCTATAAGGCTGGCATCTGTAGTGACCACCTTCCAGGAAATCGGACTGAAGGATTTCCCTCTTTCCAGATTCTGGGGAACCAACCACCAGCGGAGGCTCTTGCGAACGGAAGGGGACAAGGACATTGGTAAGTCCAGAGCCTGAACTTTTTTGTTCCAGGCTGACAGTATGGCCCTTTGAAACTTCCTTGAATGGAATTGACCGTAGGGTACTGCTTCGAATGATGCCACCATTTTTCCCAGCAGCCTCATGCACAGGCGTATGGATGGCTGTCTTTTTGAACCCACTAAGTGGATCAAATCTCTCAAAGACGACCCCTTTTCTTGAGGCAAGAAAATTTTTCTCTGGTCTGAATCCAGCCTTAGCCCCAAGTATTCCAGACTTTTGACTGGTTTTAGGGCTGACTTGTCTCGGTTGATAATCCAACCGTGATATTCCAGAAACTTGATTGTCTCGTGAACAACCACTTCTAGTTTTTCCACTGAGTGGTCTATCAGCAACAAGTCGTCTAGATATGCCATTATCGTTACACCTCGTGTTCTTAGATTGGCCAATAATGGGGCCAGAATTTTTGTGAACACTCTTGGTGCTGTGGCCAGACCGAAGGGTAAGGCTCTGAACTGAAAATGGCGCCCTTCTACCGCAAAGCGTAGAAATTTTTGGTGGGCTGGAAAGATGGGAATGTGCAAATAAGCATCTTTGATGTCGATCGAGGCTAACCATTCCTCCCCTTGTAGGGCAGTGGCCACCGATCGGATCGACTCCATCGGAAAGTCCTGATATACAGGAATTTGTTTAGCCCTTTTAGATTTAATATGGGCCTCACGTCCCCGTTTGGCTTCGGAACTGTAAAGAGGTTTGAGTAAAACCCGAACCCCCATTCTTCCAGGGGAACCTCTATAATTACTGCTTGGAGCAATAATTGTTCCAGTGCCAACAGGAGGGATCCTCTCTTCTGGGGATCCCTTGGCACGTTTGACCTTATAAAGCGGGAAGGAGGGGAGTTTTTTAACTCCAATTTGTATCCCAGATTTACTGCGGAGAGCACCCATCTGTCTCGGATCGTGTCCCGCCAGGTTTCTGTGAACAACTGAAGTCTTCCCCCCACCCGATTGGGTGGGGGCAACCCTTCATGCATTTGACTTTGGGGGAGGTTTTGTACCTCTCCTGCTCCAGGGCTTCTTGTTACCCTGCAACTGTCCCTGATTTTTACCTCCGGGATTTGACCGAGGAGGCCGTCGGAACTGTTTCACAGCCGATGTCCTAGGGACTGGAGAAGCCGGCCTCTTAAAAGAGGGACCTCTAACTCTATTTTTAACCGGCAAAAGTGTACTTTTACCGCTGGAAATTCTCTGGATATACTTGTCCAGGTCTTCCCCGAATAAGCGCTCCCCATGAAATGGGAAGCTGACCAGCAATTTTTTACAGGGAGCTTCAGCAGACCAGTTTTTGAGCCATAGAAGCCTGCGCATATGTACTACAGACAGCGTAAGGTGGGAGGCCTGATGGATTGAATCCTTTATGGCGTCCACCGCAAAGCATAAGGCTCTAGGTAGATCAGCTAGGGCAAGAGCCTGCTGATCTGGCAAGTCCCTTAAGACCTGTTTCAACTGATCCTTCACTGCTTGGCAGACCCCAATAGCTGCCACTGCTGGTTGTGTCACCAATCCTGCTGTAGAAAAAGCAGATTTTAATAAGGACTCCAATTTTTTATCTATTGGGTCCTTGAACATTTGGACATTATCCACCGGACATGTCAGTGATTTATTCACACAAGAGATGGCTGCGTCCACTGTAGGGACCCTCCATTTCCTGATGAACTTATCCTCCATGGGATAGACCACCGGAAATCTCTTAGGGGGAGTAAATATTTTGTCAGGATGCTCCCAATCCTGGTAAATGAGCCCTTCCAGTAAAGGATGGATCGGAAAGGAACAAACAGTCTGGGGAGCTTTTAGCGACCCCAACGAGGAGACCGAAGTGGATGATGGCTCCGCAAGTGGCATTTTAAATGCTGATCGGACCATATTAGTCAGGGACTGAACCCATAACTTTTCAGCATGAGATGCTGAGAACGGCTCTTCCACTGTTGATTCCTCTACAACCGAATCGACCTCATCCTGATCCCCTTCAGGTAGGTCGATCTCTGTATGGGACTGTTGCTCTGTTAACAGGCACTCTGAGGGAGGAGACGGAGATCGGGCGCTTTTCTCCTGTGACAGGGAAGCCGCGATCAATGCTGACAATCTCTCTTCCAGCCCTCCCAGAGCTGAGGAAAAAACCTCCTCTGTTACATACACAGGAGCAGGTGAACTGAGGACAGCCACAGTACCAGGTACTCCTGGGGGTGCTCTACGGTCACTAACCTCTGATTCTTCAGGGGAGACTGGTGCAGCCAAAGCATGCCCAAGATCCTCAGAGCCCGATGGAGACCCCCTATTCCTCCTGGAATTTCTAGTCCCGGAGTTTTTAGACGGCATATTCCTAAGCCACAAAGCTGAGGTATTCCAGCCGAAATACACCAGTTACTGACAATAGTCTAGCATAAATGCTGCTATAAGAAACAGTTGGTGTCTACTAATGTGCCTTTCTAGGGGATGCCTGTATCAACCGCTTGCTGTATGCCCTTTTTTAAATGTTGCCAGCTCTGTCTCTGTACTTCATAGCCAGCTCACCACACAAAATTGTGGTTTTTAACATGCTGGGACGCCCGCACATGCGCAGAAGCGCTGCGGCGCGCACAGAGCGTCATCCCCCAGGCTCCGCCCCCTTTCCCGGCTCACCTCGCGGCCACGTGCGCCTTCGGCGCTAATTTTGAAAAATGGAAACTAGGGACAAGAGCCAGGGCCCCTCTTTGCCGCAGGCCGGGGGATGGACGAGCATTGCAACATGGCAGAGGAAGCAGTTTCCCATAAGAGAACTCACCATCTGCCTGGACTTGCTCTGCTGAGAAGAAACTAGTCCACATGACAAGAAAACATTCCACAGCGGCCTCTAGTGGACAAACACAGGTACCGCAGTCTAATATATTAAATATATATAAAAAAAATTTTTTTTTTTTTTTTCTTGACCACCATTAAAAATTATTAAATTTTTTTAGTAGTTACAGGCATGCACAGAATTTTGCGGGAATACCATTAGGTAACAGACAGAAAGACAAATTAGGCTTGGGGGTCCCCCAATAGAACCAAGTTCCTGGGGGCCCCCACTTACCTGTTCCCCGCCGCAGGACTTTGTTTGGTCCACAAAAGCCCAAACTTCACCTATCACGGCAGGCATTGTAATCAAACCTTCAGGGACCGGGTTCCCAAGGATTCCACTCCCCTGGACCTGTATAGCACCCTGCACAGAAAACATCTTGGTCGTGGGTATGACCAGAGCTCTGGATCCCAGGGTCCAGCTCTCCTAAGAGAAGCATTACAGGCAAAACCTTGCTCTTCTCTGCAAGGCCCGGGTACCGACCGTTTAGCTATGAAGCTTTTTTGGTCGGATCCGGAATAGCTTACTGAGGCCCAAAAGAACCTGTACGCAAGCTCAGTGAAAAACACATGTTTCTTCTTGGCCAACACCTTAGACACTGGCAAAAAACTGAGGTGCTCCCGGATGGGAGGGGCTTATATAGGGGAGGGTACTTCCGGTTTTGGAAGTTGCCAGTGCCAGCACCTGACGGTATCTATATAACCCATTAGTAATGACTATGTCGCTCTGTGTCCCGTGATGTACGAGAAAGAAAAGGGGCAATCTAAAGCTTCCAGCATGCATGGGGACAAAGGGGACATTCTCAGCATATTACAATCATGGTAATTAGGGAAGGATGAAAGAAATACAAGACATTAGCATACATGAAATACATAAAATGTGATGTTAAAGGAGAAAACTTACCCTAATATAGTCCTCCTGCAGGACTTGGATGATGGCAGAACAGGTCTCTGGGATTATGAGGCCCAGAGCCTGGGGGGAGATGCCTGTCGTGAACTTCAAGTCCTGAAGACTTCTCCCTGTCGCCAGATAACGTAACGTGGCGATGAGCCTCTGCTCAGCACTGATGGCTTCCCGCATAACGGTGTGTCCTGCCTGGTAATATAGGGGGACACCAAAGCCAACAGTTCCTGAAAAACGGGGTCAGACATCCGCAGAAAATTCCTGTAGTCCTCAGGATTATTGTCGACGATCTCCCGCAGCAGAGGCATATGGCAGAATTGGTCCCGCTGGAGCAACCAATTCTTGGTCCATGAACTCCTCCTCACACCATTCATGGACTGGTCTTGGTCCAAAACAAGCAGACCAACACCAAGCGCACGCACAGCACGAACTCGACGACGAGAACGTCCAGGCGACTTGGCTAGGAAACGGTCATCTTATCAGAACGTACAGAACAGAACGCACTTTAGAACAGCAAGGCCTATGAATAACGAACTGAAAAACAGAAACGAACGGGCAAGAACGCACTGTAAAACAGATACGACCTGCCTAGACGCCCTGAAAGTTAAGATACGAACCCACAAGCACAAACTGAACCTCAGAAAACGAACTGAAAAGCACGAAGACTGAAAAGCGCGAATCGTCTCTTCCCAAACTTTTACTTCACACGCGGTAACACAAGATCAGCAAAAGCAGCCCAAGGGGTGGCGCCAAGAAAATCGATCTTCCCCTTTATAGTGCCGTCGTACGTGCTGGACGTGAGCGCGGAGAACAACGAGGAAATAGAAAAGCCCGGAGCAAAAAGACAGAATGCCATAGGCGGAGGGCTGGGCATGACTGAGTGAACAGAGTATGTAATAAGAGAAGATTAACTATTGGCTAATGGAAATATAGAGGGGAGGGGTGAAGGCTAGATAAAAGGAAGACCCCGCCCCTCTGAGTTAACACAGCGCAGGGGAAAGTTTCCAGCAGCATGTCAGCTAGCAGCAGCATGTCTTCTGTAGACAAACTTCTGGCCCAGCTTCGGGCAGAGGCTGCGACACGGGGCGAGGATTGGCTCCAGGAGACCCTGGGGCCGATGCCTTCAAGTCCGGCCGGGTCACAAGGTACCGCGGGGAGAGAGGCTGGGCGAGCTCGGAGGTCTAGACCCCCGGATCGCTACTCACCGGGCCCCTCCCCGAGAGCTCAGCGGCAGATTGGGAGTCCCCTTAGGGCCCCTTCGGGCCCCAGGCTAAGCGCGCCGCTTTGCCCAAGGCGGGGGGTACCGGAAGGAATCCCCCTCAAGTGCGGAGCTCAGCAGGGGCCGCACCGGGAGTTCCGGTGTGGCCGATAGGCCCGCGCGGCGCATGGAGTCGGATCAGGCGGGCCTGGCCCCTCGGGGGTCCCCGGCGGGTTTGGGGCTCCTGCGGGGGTCATCGGTGGCCGCGGCGTCCGGGCATCCCCCCCTTTGGCCGGACATCGGGTGCAGGAGGCTGCGGGAGGTGGTGTGCCAGTGAGTGATGACGGCGGTGCGGGTGAGCAGAGACAGCGTGGAGGCAAGGCGGTTAAGAAATCGGCGGGCGGGTCAGGTGCGCGGAGGTGGGACCAATCGGGTCCTGACCCCTCGGCTTCCAGGGACGGGTCACCTGGTGAGCTATCGTCCGGTGGTGAGGAGCTGGCTGGTGTGCTGTCAGACGGTGAAGTGTGCAGCTCGGAGGAGGATCGGAGACCCGGACGGTCGGAGGCAGCGGTGGATTCGAGTGGATCGGCTGGTGTGAGTTCTTCCAGGCAGCCCGGTAAGTCCCTTTCAATTGTTTCTGCTGGGGGCCAGGAGGGGAATGGTGCCCAGGTGGGTATGTCAGCTGCGGGTGTGGGTTTTGCGGTGCATGTTCGGGGTCAAGATGATGGACAGGCAGGGGGGGGGGTGCGTTCCAGGATGGGGGAGGTGCACGGCCGGACGGGCTGCAGGGGTTTCTTGCGGGCATCAAATCCTTAGTCAGCCAATTTGAACAGGGGGATGGCGGGCGAGTCAGTCCGGCAGCGGCGTGGGTCCCGCCAACAGGGACGGCTGGGCCCGCTGCCGTGGTGGGGTCACCGGTTACACCTGCGGGGAATATTGGGGTGGGGGATGCTGTAGGGTTGGGTCCTGCAGCTGTGGCCACAAAAGAGGGTGGTGCGGTGGAACAGGCGGCAAAGCAGGATGTCATTAGGTTGGATGATGCTGCTAAATGTGAGATGTATGTGTGTTATGAGGCATTGCTGGGATCTCACCTGAAACCCGAAGTGAAGGAAAAGATATGGAAAGGTGAGTATGTGGAGATGTTCTCACTTCTGCCATTAGAGAAGTTTCCTCTGGACAGGGTAAAACCGGATGATTCCAAAAAAGAGGATGAGGAGAAGAGGAGATATAGGCTGATCCCACGGACGTTTACAAACTGGTTGCAAGCGTTCTCCATCATGGCTAGTGTTATAGGGCAGAAGAACCCGGAACATTGTTCGGCACTATTTGGTTATCAGGACTCTATAGGGGAAGCATACAGAGTGTACGGGGGCACGGTGTGGCTCAGATATGATGGACAATTCAGGCAGAGGAGAGCGGTGAGGCCTGGTCTGCGGTGGGATAATAAAGACATCAGCTTATGGATGCGGTTGATGACAGCGCCGATGGCTTCTAGTCAGTTTTTTCAGGGGGGGGGCCGGTGGAACCTCTTCCCCAGGACAATCGGCCGGGAAACAAAAGGGGGTGTGCTGGCAATATAATGAGGGCTCCTGCAAGTTTGGGGGGTCCTGTCGTTTCAAGCATGAGTGCTCCGGTTGCGGAGGCTCCCATACACAGTGTCAGGAGATACGCACCTGATCAGCGAGTCCGTTGGAGCAGAGAGAGGTCACCCGTACGGATCCGACTCACGGGCCCCTGGTAGTGCAGACAGGAGGCACGGGAGTGCGGAAGGGTAAGAGAGCCTGAGAGTGGTTCAAGAGAGCGGCTCCGGATCCTGGGTTCAGAAGGGTAGCGAGCCAGGCAGGCTGCAGGCAGGTAGGTAGGCAGGCCGGTATACAGAGCAGCGTAGCGGGGCAGAAGCAGAAGGGGCGGTCAGACAGGCAGGGTTCGGCAACGTTCGGGCAATGTGGCACAGCGGGGTAGGCAGGTTCAGGGTCAAAGACAGGCCGAGGTCGGGTGCAGGCAGATAGCAAGGAAAGTCCAGTAACAAGCCGGGTGGTCAGAAGGTCGGATTCCAGGCGAACAACAGGAGCAGGATACACAGGGGACTGCAGATCAGACAGCACTGGTCTGAAGTGTTCCAGTAGTTTAAATAAGCAAACCGGCGTGCGCGGGCGCGCGCACGGCGTGCGCGTGCACGCGCCCGCAATGCGCGCACATGCACCCGCACGCACCGGCGCGCACAGGCACGCGCACCCGCGATCCAGGAAGTGTACCAGCGCGGATGGAGACATGCAAAACCACAGCGCGCATCGGCGCACGCGAACGCACACCGAAGCGACCACCGACGCGCCCGGCAAGGTACGTACACTGACAGTGTCCCCCCCTTTAGGGCAGCCTCCGGATGCCCAATTGAGCGATCTTCGTGGCGTGAGACCTCCTGAAAGCTTGCATGAGTTCCTCCGCATGTATGCCATTTTCGGGTTCCCAAGAATTATCTTCTGGGCCGTAACCCCTCCACTTAACCAGATACTGTACTTGGTTGTGTCTCTTCCTACAGTCCAGGATTGCCTCTACCTCAAACTCCTCCTCGCCGTCAATCAGAACCGGTTCCGGTGGGCCAATGCTACGGCCAGCGAAGGGGTTAGGGACAACCGGCTTTAACAGAGTCACATGAAAGACTGGATGGACCTTCAGGGAGTTGGGTAGGTCGAGCTCATATGCTACATTGTTGATCCTCCGTTTTACCGAGAAAGGTCCCATGAACTTAGGGCCCAATTTCCTGGACGGGCAGGCCATCTTTAGGTTAATCGTGGATAACCACACCTGGTTGCCGGGCTCCAGAATGAGTTCCCCTCTCCTTTTCCTATCAAACATCCTCTTGTTGTACTCCTGGGTCTTGGACATGGTCTCCTGTAGAAGTTTGTTATTGGAGAAGAAGAAATCCATTGTTTCGGATACCGCAGGGACAGTGCATTCGGGTATGGTACTTGGCAAGAAGGAGGGATGGAATCCATAGTTGGCAAAGAATGGGGTTTGCTTAGTGGCAGAGTGCAGGGAATTGTTGTAAGCGAATTCAGCAATGGGGAGTAGGGAGGCCCAATCATCCTGGGAGAAGGAGGAAAAACAACGGAGGTACTGCTCTAATGTTTGGTTGGTCCTCTCAGTTTGGCCATTCGTCTGGGGATGATATGCCGAAGAAAAAGCCAACTTGATTTCCAGGGAATCACAAAGAGCCTTCCAAAATCTGGAGGTGAACTGGGTGCCTCGGTCTGAGACAATGCTTGCCGGGACTCCATGAAGCCTCACTATTTCCCTGATAAAAACCCTTGCCGTTTCCATGGCGGAAGGTGTACCTTTCATGGGCAAAAAATGAGCCATCTTGGACAGCCTGTCAACGACAACGAAGACCGTGGAGAACCCTTCGGACAGAGGGAGCTCCACTATAAAGTCCATCGACACCATCTTCCAGGGTCTTTCAGGGACAGGTAGAGGTTTCAGTAGACCCCAGGCCCTCATCCGGCTATTCTTGTTCCGGGAGCAGGTGTTGCATGAGTCCACGTATCTCTTGCAGTCACTACCCAGCTGCGGCCACCAGAACGTGCGCTTGATGAGCTCGGCCGTTTTCAGGGTACCAAAATGTCCGGCCAACTTGTGGTCATGGCAAAGCTCCAGAACAGCTATCCGAAGACCCTCAGGGACCAGAATCTTGCCCTCGTGCCTGATCAGACCATCTTGTGCCCTGACACAGTCCTCCGGAAGCAAGGTCAAGCCAGCAGACGCCCGCTTAATACGGGGCATAAGGTCTTCTTGGAGTAGCAGGAAGTTCCCGGCAGGGAGGATGGTGTCAACAGGTAAGTTCTCCTCAGGAGTGCTGAACATTCGGGACAGTGCGTCCGGTTTAATGTTTTTTGAGCCCGGCCTGTAGGTGATGTGGAACAAAAACCTTGAGAAAAAAAGTGCCCACCTTGCCTGCCTTGGCTTCAACCTCTTGGCTGTTCTCAGGTACTCGAGGTTCTTGTGGTCCGTGTAAACCAAAATGGGGTGTGCCGCCCCCTCGAGCAGGTAACGCCATTCTTCTAATGCGGCCTTGATAGCCAGGAGTTCCCGGTCACCCACGTCATAGTTACGTTCCGCCGTGGAAAGCTTGCGCGAGAAGAAGGCCACTGGAAAAAGTAAGGCTTTAGCCCCCTGACGCTGGGATAGCACAGCCCCCACTGCATTTTCGGACGCGTCCACTTCCAGGACGAAAGGTACTGCGGGGTCAGGGTGCTTCAAGATGGAGGCAGAGACGAATAACTCCTTCAGTTTGTCAAAGGCAGCTTGGGCTCTAGGGGACCAGTAGAAGCGGTCTCCTTGTTTGGTCAGTTCGGTAAGGGGGGCGACAATTGCAGAGAAACTTCTGATGAACTTCCGGTAGAAATTGGAGAATCCGATGAAGCGCTGGACCCCTTTTTTATCTGTGGGGGCAGGCCAGTCCAGGATAGCCGACACCTTCTGAGGGTCCATTTTAATGCCCTCAATTGAGATGATCAGACCGAGAAACTGGATGCTTTGCCGCTCGAACTCACACTTCTCTGGCTTGGCATAAAGCCCATGTCGTCTAAGCCGAACAAGGACATTCCGGACATGCCTGCGATGGTCGTCTACAGAGGAGGAGAATATTAAGATATCGTCCAGGTATACTATGACGAACAAGTCCAGGTAATCACGGAAGATGTCATTGACAAAATGTTGAAAGCTAGCCGGCGCGTTACACAGTCCGAACGGCATAACCAGGTACTCGTAGTGCCCGAACCGTGTGCGGAAGGCCGTCTTCCACTCATCCCCCTCTCGAATGCGGATCAGGTTGTACGCTCCTCGGAGATCAAGCTTGGTGAATATGACCGCCGTTCCCAGCCTCTGGAACAGTTCCGGCACGAGAGGTAAGGGGTAACGGTTTTTAATGGTGATCCTGTTCAACTGCCGATAATCAATACAGGGGCGTAGGGAATGGTCCTTTTTTTCAACGAAAAAGATACCCGCACCTGCAGGTGAGGTGGACGGGCGGATGAACCCTTTCTTTAGGTTATCGTCAATGTAGACTTTCAGGGTACCCAATTCCTGCTCAGTCAGCGGGAAGATCCTCCCAAAAGGTACTTCGGTCCCAGGCAAAAGTTCTATAGGGCAATCATATGGTCTGTGAGGAGGAAGGGTTTCTGCTCCCTTCTTACTGAACACGTCCAGAAAATCATGATAGGGTTCAGGGATGGTTTTCTGAAGGTCAGGGTCTGTGCCCAGACAGAGCCGGTGAGGGTGGTCGGTAGAGGCTTGTTGCAGGCAGTGTTGCAGGCAATAATCAGAGAGGAATTTAACTCTCCCTGTAGCCCAGTCAATGTCGGGGTTACGGGCTTGCAGCCAGGGCATCCCCAGAATGACGGGGAATAGCGGAGAGGAGATGGCATCCAGACTTAGGAACTCCTGATGGTGGGTTGCCACCGAGGTCATCAGAGGGACGGTTTCCTGAGTGACGGGGCCGGATTTGATAATAGAGCCATCAGCGAGATGTACTGCAAGTCCCCGGGGTTTCGGCCGCAGGGGAATGTGATGACTGGCAGCAAATGTCAAATCAATAAAGCAGCTGCATGCCCCCGAATCAATTATGGCGGGTACTAGGATTGCGGAAGTCCTTCCGGGGAGCTGTAAAGAAATGGAGAGAGCCAAGTGAGAAGTTGGATTAGGCAACAAAGAGGCACAAGTAGAAGAGACAGGCAGGCACTTACGCATCTTAGCCGGACAGGATCTCACGTAGTGTCCCGGTTCGCCACAATACATGCACAGATTGTTACTACGCCTATGCTGGCGTTCTTCGGGAGAGAGCGATGGGCGCAGTAAGCCCAGTTGCATGGGTTCTGGGTCGTCTAACGCCGGAAACGGGGGCGCCGGAGGTGCAAGACGAGCCGGGTTTGAGACCTTGGGGAGCAACCAGGTGGGTTGGGGCTGACTGGAGGTCCTCTCGGAGCGACGCTCTCTCAGGCGTCGGTCTATCTGAATTGCCAGATCTATTAACTTGTCCAGGGTTTGAGGAACTCCGACACGTGCTAGCTCGTCCTTGAGCTGATCCGACAGGCCCATCCGGAATTGGTAGCGCAAAGCAGCGTCATTCCACTCTGTGTCAGAGCTCCAACGTTTGAATTCTGCCGCATAGTCCTCGGCCGCTCTGCGACCTTGCAGGAGGGAGTGGAGAACAGATTCTGCGGTAGCCGCTTGTTGCGGATCCTCATAGAGTTGAGACATTGCGGCAAAGAACGTGGCAAGGGTCTCCAAGGAGGCATCTTTCTGCTCTAGAAGGCGGTGAGCCCAGGCCTGCGGCTCGTCGGTCAGTAGGGAGATGACGAAGCCCACTTTGGTTGCTTCCAGGGAAAAGGTGCGGGGTTGTAGGGCGAAGAAAAGCTTGCAAGCGTTGCGGAACGCTCGGTATTTGCTGCGATTGCCCGCAAACTTCTCGGGTGTAGGGACCCTGGGTTCCGGAGGAAGCATGACGACGGAGGGTGTAGCCGGATACCCCGTGGATGTGGTGCCTTGCGGGCTGGCAGGCGAGGACAGGACTTGAACTCTTTCCTCCAACCTGGTATAGCCGGCCTGGAGGTCTTTCACGGCTTGCGTCAGCCCGTTCAGGTGTCGGCATAATTCCTCCATGGGATCCCTCCCCTGCTCGGACTCGGACATGGCTGTCTGATACTGTCAGGAGATACGCACCTGATCAGCGAGTCCGTTGGAGCAGAGAGAGGTCACCCGTATGGATCCGACTCACGGGCCCCTGGTAGTGCAGACAGGAGGCACGGGAGTGCGGAAGGATAAGAGAGCCTGAGAGTGGTTCAAGAGAGCGGCTCCGGATCCTGGGTTCAGAAGGGTAGCGAGCCAGGCAGGCTGCAGGCAGGTAGGTAGGCAGGCCGGTATACAGAGCAGCGTAGCGGGGCAGAAGCAGAAGGGGCGGTCAGACAGACAGGGTTCGGCAACGTTCGGGCAATGTGGCACAGCGGGGTAGGCAGGTTCAGGGTCAAAGACAGGCCGAGGTCGGGTGCAGGCAGATAGCAAGGAAAGTCCAGTAACAAGCCGGGTGGTCAGAAGGTCGGATTCCAGGCGAACAACAGGAGCAGGATACACAGGGGACTGCAGATCAGACAGCACTGGTCTGAAGTGTTCCAGTAGTTTAAATAAGCAAACCGGCGTGCACGGCGCGCGCGTGCACGCGCCCGCAATGCGCGCACATGCACCCGCACGCACCGGCGCGCACAGGCATGCGCACCCGCGATCCAGGAAGTGTACCAGCGCGGATGGAGACATGCAAAACCACAGCGCGCATCGGCGCACGCGAACGCACACCGAAGCGACCACCGACGCGCCCGGCAAGGTACGTACACTGACACACAGGCTAGATGCTTTAAGCGAGGTAAGGGGCGGGCCGGGGACTCTGGGCAGAAAAGGGAGGACTCCGGTGATGGTGGAAAGGATGCGGCTGTTCCTCGGTAGGTATCCGGACAAGGGGGCGGCAAGGTTGTTGGAGCAAGGGTTTTCAGAGGGGTTTCGCATTCCATGTTCTTTGCAGGTTATTCCCCCGATCACACGCAATCTGCGATCGGCCTTGCAGCAACCTGCAGTGGTCACGGAAAAGCTGCGCAAGGAGGTTGCTTTGGGCCGGATGGGGGGTCCTTTCCGGTCCCCTCCCCTGGTGAACTTGGTGGTCTCCCCGCTCGGGGTGGTACCTAAGAAGGAGCCCAACAAGTTCCGCCTCATTCACCACCTATCTTTCCCGAAGGGCAGGTCGGTCAATGACGCTATTGATCCGGAAGCATGTACGGTCAGTTACACTTCCTTTGATGCTGCGGTGGGGTGGGTTCGCCGGTATGGCCAGGGGGCGCTGATGGCAAAAACAGACATAGAGGCGGCGTTTAGATTGTTGCCGGTTCACCCGGATAGTTTTCACCTCCTGGGATGTCAGTGGGACAATGAGTTCTATGTGGATAAGTGCTTGCCTATGGGATGCTCCATATCGTGCGCACTGTTCGAACAGTTCAGTTTGTTCGTGGAATGGGTGGTCAGGGATGTGTCGGGGGTGAATTCAATCATTCACTACTTGGACGATTTCCTTTGCGTGGGTCCGGCCTCATCCAGAATCTGCGCTGTGCTCCTGGCCACATTGGAGCACGTTGCAGAGCGGTTTGGGATACCATTGGCACCTGACAAAACGGAGGGACCTCGCACGGTTATCACGTTTTTGGGTATTGTCCTGGATTCGGAGGCCATGGAGTGCCGCCTACCATTGGACAAATTGGAGTCGCTCAAGACTGAGCTGAAGGTCAAGATGGGGGTAAAGAAAGTGCAGCTTAGGGTTTTACAGTCGCTACTGGGAAAGCTCAATTTTGCGTGCCGCATTCTGCCAATGGGCAGGGTGTTTTGCAGACGGCTGTCAGCTAGCACGACTGGGGTACGGTCCCCCACGCACTTTGTGAGTTTGGGCAGAGAACACAAGGTGGACTTGCGGGTTTGGCATTCATTCCTGGAGTCTTTCAATGGGAGAGCGTTATGGATGTCGGGCCCTATTAGCAATTTTGATTTAGAACTATACACAGATGCAGCTGGGGGGGCAGGTTTTGGGGCTTACTTTCAGGGCAGGTGGAGTGCGGGCCCATGGCCGTAGTCCTGGATGGACGCTGGTTTCACCAAGAATTTGGTTCTGTTGGAACTGTTCCCGGTGGTGCTGGCGGTAGAGTTGTGGGGGGCGTGTTTCAGGGATCTGAAAGTGCGTTTTCACGGGGACAACCTGGGGGTAGTACAAGTCATCAACAAAGTGTCGGCATCTTCCCCCCCCCCCGGTGGTGCGTCTTCTGCGCCATCTGGTGTTGAGATGTTTGCAGCTCAATGTGTTTGTGTATGCGGTGCACCTTCCGGGGGTGGACAATGTCATAGCTGATGCGCTGTCTCGCTTTCAGTGGGACAGATTCCGAGAGTTGGCACCGGGGGCGGAGCAGCGTGGGGTCCCTTGTCCAGGCTGGCTGTGGAAGATTCCGTTGGAATAGTGTCAGGTTGGATCAAAAAATCGGTGAGTACGGGCACATGGGGGACGTATGAGAAGGTGTGGTTGGAATGGAAAGAGATGGTTCGTCTGGTTATTGGTGCTGTATTTCCTGGCTAGAAACATGGAGGCCCGTGTGTCCAGGTCCAGTTTGGGTAAGAAGATGGCAGGCTTGGCCTTTTTGTTCAAATGGCAAGGTTGCCCCGATTTTACAAAAGATTTTTGGGTGCGGCAGGCACTTAAGGGTTATTGGCGGGGGGGCAGAAGCCGGATGGCAGGCGACCGGTTACGTTTGCTCTCTTGGTCAAGATCATGGGGCAGTTACAGGGCTTATGTTCATCCCCATACGAAGTTTTGTTGTTCACGGTGGCATTCTCACTGGCATTCTTTGGAGCATTCAGAATAGGTGAGTTGGTCAGCCCGTCAAAAGCAGTACACGGGGGGTTGCTTGATAGCGAGGTGGGCTGGACGGAGCAAGGGGTGTCGCTGGTGCTGAGGAGGTCTAAGACGGACCAGATGGGCAGAGGTAAGTTGGTCCAGGTTTTTCCGGTCCCAGGTTCCCTGTTGTGCCCGGTAAGGGCTGTAAAAGGGTACTTGGAGGTGCGACCGTCGGGGGTGTGTTCCTTTTTGGTACACGAGGACGGAATCCCACTTTCAAGGTATCAGTTCATTGTGGTGTTCAGGAAGTCCCTTCGGGCTTTGGGACTCAAGGAAAATGAATTTTCCTCGCACTCTTTTAGGATCGGGGCAGCTACGGAGGCGGCCAGATGTGGGATGGATGAGGAGGCGGTTAAGAAGATAGGCCGCTGGGAATCCAGGAGGTTCCGGTTATACGTATGCCCACAGCTACTGGTGGGACTGGAATAATGTGGGGGTACAAGTCATGGGGCGTTGTTTATGTTTTGGTTTGGGTTTCTGTTCGGATTGCTGGGAATGTATAAGGGTGATGGGAGATTCTCATGGGGAATGTCTTCTTGCAATTACAGGTCAAATGCAGGCATTGGTCTGGATACTGGGCCATTTGTTTGTTTTCTGGGGGGCTAAGAGAGCCGATGTTCGTCATGAGGGTCGGCAGCTGGGGTTCCCAAGACCGGAGGCGTGTGTCCGCTGGCTGGGAATTCCAGGAATGTTGTGGAGTAAGATGGTTGCGGAGGTGCACCGTTTTGCGCATTTGGACAGGCCACCTGACGTTCTGGTACTGCACGTAGGTGGCAACGACTTGGGTTTCAGGTCCATGCTAGAAGTGACTCGGGATATGAAGTCTGATTTCCTGAGGCTAAGGATGTCATTCCCGGACATGATTATCGTCTGGTCAGACATGGTGGCATGGGTAGAGTGGAGGGGGCTAGGTCCGTGGCTGGAATCAACAGGGCCCAGAGGAAAATTAACCGAGACATGGGCAAGTTTGTGGTACGGAATGGTGGGTTGGTGGTCCGACATTTCGAATTGGAGGTGGATACATGGCGGTATCTACGAAGGGATGGGGTCCATCTGAACGATGTGGGGACTGATTTATGGTCTTTGGGTTTGCAGGATGGGATTCAACGAGCCCTTAAGGTTTGGAGGGGCACCAAAGGGTAAAGGTGTTTTCCCTTCGGTGCGGTGGCGGGTGTTTGGTCTTTGCGGGAGAAGGAAGTACCTTGAATAAGCAAGTGGTCAGGAACCATCGGTGGTATGGGTTCTGAGGATGGTTTCCAGCTAACAGGAGTTTAGCTGGATGAGTTGGATAATGGGGGCACTGCGGTCAGTGGTCGTCTCTGAGTAGCTGATCGGCTTGAGGCCTATGACCATTGGTAAGGTACCGCAGTGTCCCGGGATAATAAGAATTTAATATGATGAGGAATATCGGGTTAATATGATTATGGCGAATTTGAGGTTCCTGCAAAGACCAACACTAGGGGGCAATATTTCTGTTATGTTTCTGGGTTTATGTGTTTTGATGGTTAAAGTTTTTGATAAAAAATAAAGGAGACTGCTACGGCCATGTTTTACTCCAAAACAGCAATGTGTGGTCTCTTTGATTAAGATAAGTAGTGATGAGCCGAACACCCCCGGGTTCGGTTCGCACCAGAACCCGCGAACGGACCGAAAGTTCGCACGAACATTAGAACCCTATTAAATACAATGGATGCGAACGTTCGAATTCTAAAGTGCTAATTATAACGACTATTATGAATGTTATTGTCCTAAAAAGGGTTTGGGAACCCGGGTTCTGCACCAGGGGACATGTATCAATGCAAAAAGAAGTTTTAAAAACGGACGTTTTTCGGGAGCAGTCATTTTAATGATGCATAAAGTGAAAAAAAAAAGTCAAATATTCCTTTAAATATCGTACCTGGGGGGTGTCTAAAGTATGCCTGTGAAGTGCCACGTGTTTCCCGTGTTTAGAACTGTCCCTGCACAAAATTACATTTCTAAAGGAAAAAAAAAGCCATTTAAAACTGCTTGCGGCTTTAATGTAATGTCTGGTCCCGGTAATATGGATGAAAATCTTTAAGAAAAATGGCATAGCTACCCCATGACCCCCCCCCCTACCCCAGCCCATTACCAGCCCCTTTGGGTCTTGTATGGATATTAAGGGGAACCCCGCACCCAAAATAAAAAAGACCCTATATACTCTGAACAGCCGTATACAGGCGGTGCATACAAGACAGGGACTGTAGGTTTGTTCTTATGTAGAATCTGTTTGTAATTTTGAACAGCTACATTGTTTAAGTGTAGCTCCAGCCCAAAAATCTATTTTTAAGCTTTTTGGAAAACATAGGGAACGGTTATCACCCCTGTAACATTTGTTTTGCTGTCTGTGCCCCTGTTCAGAACATTTCACCTCACTTTGCGTCCCAATGACAACTGTTTTTGAAATGTGGTGTTTTTATTGAAACAAGGATTGCTGATAAAGCATCAGTACAGAGGAGACACCTTTCTCCCATATTAATTCTTACAGGAGAGAATTTCCCTTCCTAGGGGTAGATTTCCTCTCACTTCCTGTTGTCTTCTTCCGTTTGCAAGTAGTAGTCGTTTGTAAGTTGGATGTTTGAAAGTAGGGACCTGCCGTATATACTCTGCAGAAATTGGCCCCTTAGGTGTTGGTGTTGGCACAACACTGAAAGCACTCACAGTTATTCTTGGTGGGTGCTGGAACGCCCTGCTGTCAACTATTATATCAGGAATTGTAATTACATGCCATTGTTGAACAGTGGTAGTAAAAATTGGGCCTTTGATGGTGGTGCTGGTGCCACAACACTGTAAGGCCTGACAGTTACTCTTGGTGGGCGCAGCAATGGGCCCTGCTGTGAATTATTAGATCAATAATTATAATTGCATGCCCCTGTTGAACAGGGGCTGAAAAATTGGGCCTTAGGCACTGGTGGCACAACACTGCAACCCCTCACAGATACTGTACTTGGAGCACAGCAATGACGCCTGTTGCAAAGTATTGCATCAAAAATTGTAATTACACGCCCCTGTTAAACAGGGGCTGAAAAATTGGGCCTTAGCCACTGGTGGCGGCACCCATAAACCAAAATGATCTTCCAAGCTATCATCATTAATCGGATCATTGAGGAGGAGGAGGAGGATAGCCAGTCAACATAACAGCACAGGCACTCAGCATCAGCATCAGTCTTGAAGGGATGTGACATTTTAAAATCAATTAGTCTGTTATATCAGCATCAGGTGTGTGGTAGCTGGTGGTGATCCAAGACTGGTTCATCTTGATGAAAGTCAGTCGATCAACCGAGTCGGTGGACAGGCGCACCCTGTGATCCGTGACAAATCCTCCAGCAGCACTGAATGTGCGTTCCGAAAGAACGCTGGATGCAGGACAGGCCAGTAGCTCAATTGCATACTGTGCAAGCTCTGGCCAGTGATCCATCCTCAAGACCCAGTAAGCCAGAGGATTTTCGGTGGGGAAGGTGTCCAAGTCTGACCTTGCCCCTAGATATTCCTGCACCATGTTTATCAGACGCTGGCGATGGTTTCTGGAACCGATCATACTTTGGGGCTGCGGACTAAAGAATTGTCTGAACGCATCGGTCAGATGGCCACCTTCCCCACCGCTCCTTCTTTGACTGGCCGAAGCCTCAGCAACTCGTTGTCCAGGACCAGGAGTTTGTAACCTCCCAGTCTCTGGGAACGCGTTGCACAGACCTTTCTGCAAGGCCTCCCGGAGTTGTCTCATCCTCTGCTCCCTCTGCGACGGTAACATAAGGTCCGCAACCTTACCCTTGTACCGTGGATCAAGGAGAGTGGCCAGCCAGTAATGGTCCCTCTCCTTGATCCGAAGAATACGAGGATCCTTCCGCAGACTTTGCAGGATCAGGGAGGCCATGCAGCGTAGGTTAGCTGAGGCATTCAGTCCGGAGTCCTCTGGGTCACTAAGGATGACATGATCCGCAGCCACCTCCTCCCAGCCACGTACAAGTCCACTGGTTTCTTGGGACTGTAAATCATCCCTAAAAGACTGCTGCTGATGATGCTGAGTGCCAGGCTCCACCTCCATGCTGACACAATCCTCCTCCTCCTCCTCTTCCTGTGCGATGGGTGGGACAGAAGGAACACTGTCTGGGTAAAGGGGGCCTTGAGAGGCAAGGAAGTCCTCCTCTTCCTGCCTCTGTTCTGCCTCAAGTGCCCTGTCCATTATTCCACGCAGCGTGTGCTCCAACAGGTGGACAAGAGGTACAGTGTCACTGATGCATGCACTGTCACTGCTCACCATCCTCGTGGCCTCCTCAAATGGTGCCAGGACAGTGCATGCATCCCTGATCATGCCCCACTAGCGTGGAGAAAAAAAACCAAGCTCCCCTGACCCTGTCCTGGTGCCGTAGTCGCACAGGTACTCATTGATGGCCCTCTGCTGCAGCATGGCCAACGTTGAGTTCCACCTGGTGGGCATGTCACATATAAGGCGGTTCTTGGGCAGGTTCAACTCCTTTTGCAGCTCAGCCAGGCGAGCACTGGCATTATAAGATCTGCGGAAATGCACACAGACTTTCCTGGCCTGCCTCAGGACATCCTGTAAGCCCGGGTACCTGCCCAAGAACCGCTGCACCACCAGGTTAAGGACGTGAGCCACACAGGGCACATGGGTCAGTTGTCCCTGTCGGAGGGCGGAGAGGAGGTTGGTGCCATTGTCGCAAACCACCATTCCTGGCTTAAGCTGGCGTGGCGTCAACCACCTCTCGGCCTGGCCCTGCAGAGCAGACAGGACCTCTGCCCCAGTGTGGCTTCTGTCCCCCAAACACACCAGCGCAAGCACGGCATGGCATCTTTTTGCCTGCGTACTTGCGTAGCCCCTTGAACGCCTACGGAGCACCGCTGGTTCAGAGGACAAAGCACAGGAAGAGGCCATGGAGGAAGAAGAAGAGGAGGGGGTGGAGGAAAGAGGTGTGTCACAACCAGTAGTAGCATTTTGGAGGCGTGGCGGTGGAACAACCTCCAACACTACTGCACCTTGTCCTGCATCCTTCCCAGCTGCCAAAAGAGTGACCCAATGGGCCGTGAAAGAAAGGTAACGTCCCTGTCCATGCCTGCTGGACCATGAGTCAGCGGTAATATGCACCTTACCGCTGACCGCCCTGTCCAGCGAGGCCAAGACATTGCCTTCCACATGCCGGTAGAGAGCCGGAATAGCCTTCCGTGAGAAAAAGTGGCGTTTGGGAACCTGCCACTGAGGAACCGCACATTGCACAAACTCACGGAAGGGGGCCGAGTCTACCAACTGAAAAGGCAGCAGTTGAAGCGCTAGCAATTTAGCCAAGCTAGCATTCAACCGCTGGGCATGTGGATGGCTGGGAGTGAACTTCTTTTGATGGTCCAGCAGCTGGGGCAGGGAAATTTGCCTGCTAGAATCGGACGTCGGTGTACTGCTAGCAGAGTGGCCGCAAGTACTTGGCTGTGACACACCTAATTCTACACCTTCATTCCTCTCAGTGCATGTTTCAGAGAGGACTGAAGTTATAGTGGGGTTGGAGATCCCAGCTGATGCGGTGCAAGGAGAGGTCCGCTTTGTTCTTTGGTGTGGGTCTTTGAGGTAGGCTTGCCAACGAGCTGCATGGCAGGTCAACATATGTCTGGTCAGGCATGTGGTACCCAAGCGGCTGATGTTTTGGCCACGCGATATACGCTTAAGACATATGTTGCAAACAGCAGCTGTGCGATCTGATGCACTAGCCTCAAAAAAGGCCCACACCAAAGAACTTTTTGAATGACGGGCAGAGGCAGCGCCCTGCACAGGCGGAGCTCTGCGGTGTGATTCCGTCGGTGTACTGCCCTTACGCTGGCCACCAAAGGGCATCCTGCCTCGTTGGAGATGTGCCTCCTCCTCATCCTCCTCCTCCTCCTCTCTCCTATTAGGCACCCACGTGGAGTCAGTGACCTCATCATCCCCTCCCTCCTCATCACTGGAGCCAATCTGGCAGTATGCTGCAGCTGCTGGAACATGACTGCCAGATTGGTGTCCTTCTTGGGCATCCCCTCTGTCTGCTCTCACGCTACTGCCTTCCTGTAGCTGGGTTTCATCATCAGACCCTTCGAAACGCTGGGCATCCTCCTGGAGCATGTACCCAACACTGTGCTCAAACAGTTCGGGGGACTCCTCAGGAGGAGGACATGGAGGGTCTAGGGAAGGAGTGACTGATGATGAGGCTGACATTGATACCAGGGAAGAGGACGCTTTGGCAGCTGCTTTGCCAGTACCCTGAGCCTGGGTGAGAGAGGATGAGGAGGAGGAGGAGGGCTTGGTCATCCACTCTACCAAGTCTTCGGCATGATGTGGCTCAACATGTCCAGCTGCCGAAAAGAAGGACAAGCGTGTCCCATGGCCATGTGCTGATGACAATGCACCGCGTCCACGACCAGCACTGTTGCCCCCAGACACTTTGCCTGCTTGCCCTCTTTTATTGCCTCCTGACTGTCTGCCTCTCCTTGTTTGCCTTCCAGACATTCTAATGGATGGCCTGCAGGGAGATGGGAAAAAAGCAATAAGGGCTACCTTCAGGTGTCCTTCTCTGTCCCTTTACTTAAGGATTTCTAAATATGGTTGAGGATGATTGCTTTCGCACAGAATAGCACAATGACAATTTCCCTGACTGTCCAAAAAACAAGGATTTCAAAGATGGTTGATGAGGAATGCTTTAGAACAGTATAGCACAATGAGAATTTCCCTCACTGTCCTTCCCTGTCCCTACAAACAAGGATTAGCACAGTAAAACACACTGACACTCTCCCTACCTATAGTTTTCTGTCCCTATAAAAAATGTTTTTTTAAAGATGGTTGATGATCAATGCTTTAGCACAGTATAGCACAAGGAGAATTTCCCTCACTGTCCTTCCCTGTCCCTACAAACAAGGATTAGCACAGTAAAACACACTGGCACTCTCCCTACCTATAGTTTTCTGTCCCTATAAAAAAGTAGGATTTTTATAACAGCTTACCTGTAAAATCCTTTTCTTGGAGTACATCACGGGACACAGAGCAGCATAGTCATTACTATGTGGGTTATATAGAATTACCTTCAGGTGCTGGCACTGGCAACTTCCAAAACAGGAAGTACCCTCCCCTATATAAGCCCCTCCCATCCGGGAGTACCTCAGTTTTGTAGCAAAGCAATACGTGTCCCCAAAAGAGGGGTGGGAGCTCTGTGTCCCGTGATGTACTCCAAGAAAAGGATTTTACAGGTAAGCTGTTATAAAAATCCTACTTTCTTGTTCATACATCACGGGACACAGAGCAGCATAGTCATTACTATGTGGGACGTCCCAAAGCAATGCCAAATGAGGGGGGGGATACACCATACATAAGCTGGGCGCCATCAGGCATGAGGATCTTTTGCGGCCTGCAACACACTGCGCCCAAAGGCGACATCCTCCTGACTTCTAACGTCCACCTGGTAGAACCTAGTAAACGTGTGTACTGAAGACCATGTTGCGGCCTTACAAATTTGAGCCAGGGAGGCCTGGTGATGCACTGCCCATGAAGTTCCAACTGCTCTCGTTGAGTGCGCCCTAACTTTGAACGGAGGCGGTCTACTTCTCAAGCCATAGGCTTGTATTATGACCTGTCGAATCCACTTGGCTAAAGTAGATTTTGATGCTGCCTGACCCTTTCTGGGGCCTTCCGGCAGAACAAACAAAGAATCCGTTCTACGAATCTGAGCAGTGGCTTTTAGATAAGCTTTAACTGCTCTTACTACATCCAAAGAATGCAATAACTTTTCCTCTACCGAGCTTGGTTTGGGGAAAAAAGAAGGAAGAACCACATCCTGGTTCAAGTGAAACCTCAATACCACCTTAGGAAGAAAGGCTGGGTGAGGGCGTAATACTACTCTGTCCTTATGGATAACCAGATATGGCTCTTTACAGGACATGGCGGCTAATTCCGACACTCTTTTAGCCGAACAAATGGATACTAGAAAAATCAATTTTCTGGTGAGTAGAACCAAGGAAATGTGCCGCAAAGGTTCAAACGGCTGCTTCTGCAGAACCGACAGAACCAAATTTAGATCCCATGGGCATATGGGAGCTTTAATCGGTGGAATAATACGAGTCATCCCTTGCATAAAGGTTTTGACAAGTGAATGCATAGCCAGGGGCCTTTGAAATAGTATTGATAAGGCCGAAACCTGGCCATTGATAGTACTTAAGGCAAACTTCCTGTCTACAGCCCACTGCAGGAAGTCCAGAATTCTGCCTATAACGTACTTACGTGGATGCCATTTTCTGGCCTCGCACCAAGTGATGTACGCCTTCCAAACTCTATAGTAGATCTGCCTGGATACAGGCTTCCTGGCATTGATTATAGTTGATACCACAGAGTTAGAGAGACCTCTCTTCTTTAGGATGTGGGATTCAATAGCCAGGCCGTTAAACTTAGAGTTAGTAAGGAAGGGTGGTATATCGGTCCTTGCGAAAGCAGGTCCGGACGACGTGGAAGGGTCCAAGGACTCCCCACAGACATTTTGATGATCTCCGCGTACCAGGCCCTTCGGGGCCACGCTGGAGCCACCAGGATCACCGGCTTCTTCTCCAACCTGACTCTGCGAAGGAGTCGAGGCAACAATTGTAGCGGAGGGAATGCATATATCAGTCTGAACTGATCCCAAGGGAACACCAGAGCATCCGAGCCGCAAGCGAGGGGATCCCTTGTCCGGGAGACAAATCTGTCCACCTTTGCGTTGAATCTGGATGCTAGCAGATCTACATCCGGTGTTCCCCACCGCTGACATATTGCTCGGAAGACCTCGGGATGAAGGGACCATTCCCCTGGGCATAACTGTTGGCGACTCAGAAAGTCCGCCTTCCAATTCTCCACCCCTGGAATGAAGACAGCTGATATACATGGGACATGCTTTTCTGCCCATTCCAGGATGTGACTTACTTCCCTCTGGGCTGCACGACTCCTGGTGCCTCCCTGATGATTGATATATGCCACTGCTGTGGCATTGTCTGATTGAATTCTGACAGGGGACCCTTGGAGTCTGGATGTCCAGGCTACTAGGGCGTACCGGGCTGCTCGTATCTCTAAGAGATTGATGGGCAGGGTTTTTACTACATTTGACCATCTGCCCTGGAGAGACCATTGCTCCAGTACTGCCCCCCAGCCTATAAGGCTGGCATCTGTAGTGACCACCTTCCAAGATATCGGGCTGAAGGGTTTTCCCTTCTGGAGATTCTGGGGGATCAACCACCAGCAGAGACTCTTCCGAACGGAAGGGGACAAAGCCATCGGGAAGTCTAGAGCCTGAACTTTTCCGTTCCAGGCTGACAATATGGCCCTCTGTAAATTCCTTGAGTGGAATTGGGCGTATGGCACAGCTTCGAATGATGCTACCATCTTTCCTAGCAGCCTCATGCACAGGCGTATGGACGGCTGTCTTTTTGCACAAAGCAGACGGACCAAGCCCCTCAAAGAGGATACCTTGTCTAGAGGTAATAAAATCTTCTTCTGGTCTGAATCCAGCCGTAGCCCTAGATATACCAGGTTTTTCACTGGCTGTAGGGCTGACTTGTCCAGGTTGATGACCCAACCGTGAGATTCTAGATACTTGATTGTATCGACAATTACCACTTCTAGCTTGGCAACTGAGTGGTCCATCAACAACAGGTCGTGTAGGTATGCCATTATCGTTACACCCCGTGTTCTTAGATCGGCCAACAGTGGGGCCAGAATTTTTGTGAACACTCGTGGTGCTGTGGCCAGACCGAATGGTAAGGCTCTGAACTGAAAATGGCGCCCTTCTACTGCAAAGTGTAGAAATTTTTGATGACCTGGAAAGATGGGAACATGCAAGTAAGCATCTTTGATGTCGATCGAGGCTAACCATTCCTCCCCTTGTAGGGCAGCGGTGACCGATCGGATCGACTCCATCCGGAAAGACCGGACGTTTAGAAATTTGTTTAGACTCTTTAGGTCCAATATGGGTCTTATGTCCCCGTTTGGCTTCGGGACTGTGAAAAGGTTTGAGTAGAAACCCAACCCCCACTCTTCCATAGGAACCTCCATAATTACTCCTTGGAGCAATAGTTGTTCTAACGCTAATAGGAGAGACCCTCTTTTCAGAGGGTCTCTTGGCATGCCTGACCACATAAAATGGGAAGGAGGAGACTCTTTTAACTCCAACTTGTATCCCAGAGTTACTGCGGAGAGCACCCATCTGTCTTTGATCGTCTCCCGCCAGGTCTCTGCGAACAACTGAAGTCTTCCCCCCACCCTTTTGAGTGGGGGCAGCCCTTCATAGGCTTGACTTGGAGGCTGGTTTAGTACCCCTTCGGATCCAGGGTTTCTTATTACCCTGTGACTGTCCCTGATTTTTACCCCCTGAGTTTGACCGAGGAGGCCGTCGGAACTGCTTAGTAGCAGACGTCGCAGGGATAGGAGAGGTAGTCCTCTTAAAAGATGGACCCCTAGACCTCTTCTTACTCGGTAAGAGAGTACTTTTACCACTGGAAATCTTCTGGATATACTTATCCAGGTCCTCGCCAAAAAGGCGTTCCCCATGAAATGGGAAGCTAACTAAGAGCTTCTTACAGGGAGCTTCAGCAGACCAGTTTTTGAGCCACAGAAGCCTACGCATATGTACCAAAGACAGCGTGAGGCGGGAGGCCTGATGGATAGAATCCTTGATGGCGTCAACCGCAAAGCATAATGCTCTAGGCAGATCAGCCAGAGCCTGGGCCTGCTGGTCTGGAAAATCCCTCAGGACCATTTTCATTTGATCCTTTAAAGCTTGGCAGACCCCAATAGCTGCCACTGCTGGCTGTGTAACAGCCCCTGCTGTGAAAAAAGCAGATTTTAATAAAGATTCCAATTTTTTATCCACTGGATCTTTGAACATTTGAACATTATCTACTGGACATGTCAGTGATTTGTTCACAGAAGAGATGGCTGCATCCACCGTAGGAACATTCCATCTCTGGGTGAACTTTTCCTCCATGGGATAGATCACCGGAAATTTCTTAGGCGGAACAAATAGTTTATCAGGATGTTCCCAGTCCTGGTATATAAGTCCTTCCAATAATGGATGTATTGGAAAGGAGCAATTAACCTGGGGAGCTTTTAGCGACCCCAATGAGGAGACAGCAGTAGTTGATGGTTCAACAAGAGGCATTTTAAATGCAGATCGAACCATGTCAGTTAGGGTCTGGACCCACAATCTTTCAGTCTGTGATGCTGAAAATGGTTCATCTACTGTCGATTCCTCAAAAACAGAGTTAACCTCCTCCTGATCCCCTTCAGGTAGGTCGGTCCCTTCCTGGGACTGTTGCTCTGCCAACAGGCACTCTAATGGAGGTGATGGAGATCTGGCGCGCTTTCTTTCCTGCAGAGAAGAAGCGATCAATGCTGCCAATCTCTGCTCCAATCCCTCCAGAGTTGAGGAAAATAGGATTTTTATAACAGCTTACCTGTAAAATCCTTTTCTTGGAGTACATCACGGGACACAGAGCGACATAGTCATTACTAATGGGTTATATAGATACCGTCAGGTGCTGGCACTGGCAACTTCCAAAAGCGGAAGTACCCTCCCCTATATAAGCCCCTCCCATCCGGGAGCACCTCAGTTTTGTAGCAAAGCAATAAGTGTCCCTAAAGAGGGGCGGGAGCTCTGTGTCCCGTGATGTACTCCAAGAAAAGGATTTTACAGGTAAGCTGTTATAAAAATCCTATTTTCTTTCTCGTACATCACGGGACACAGAGCGACATAGTCATTACTAATGGGATGTCCTAAAGCAATGCCAAATGAGGGGGGGGATACACCATATATAAGCTGAGCGCTATCAGACATGAGGATCTTTTGCGGCCTGCAACACACTGCGCCCAAAGGCGACATCCTCCTGACTTCTAACGTCCACCTGGTAGAACCTAGTAAACGTGTGTACCGAAGACCATGTTGCGGCCTTACAGATTTGAGCCAGGGAGGCCTGGTGATGCACTGCCCATGAAGTTCCAACTGCTCTCGTGGAGTGCGCTCTAACTTTGAACGGAGGCGGTCTCCTTCTCAAGCCATAAGCTTGCATAATGACCTGTCGAATCCACTTGGCTAAAGTAGATTTTGACGCTGCCTGACCCTTTCTGGGGCCTTCCGGCAGTATAAACAAAGTATCCGTTCTGCGAATCTGAGCAGTGGCTTTTAGATAAGCTTTAACTGCTCTTACTACATCCAAAGAATGAAATAACTTTTCCTCTACCGAAGTAGGTTTGGGGAAAAAAGAAGGAAGAACCACATCTTGGTTCAAATGAAACCTCGATACCACCTTAGGAAGAAAGGCTGGATGAGGACGTAACACTACTCTGTCCTTATGGATAACCAGATATGGCTCCTTACAGGACATAGCTGCTAATTCCGACACTCTTTTAGCCGAACAAATGGCTACTAGAAAAATCAATTTCCTGGTGAGAAGCACCAAGGAAATATGCTGTAATGGTTCAAATGGTTGTTTCTGTAGAACCGACAGAACCAAGTTTAGATCCCATGGACATATGGGAATATTAACCGGAGGACTAATACGCATCACTCCTTGTATAAAGGCTTTGACTAGTGAATGCGAAGCCAAGGGCCTTTGAAAAAATATTGACAAGGCCGAAATCTGACCCTTGATAGTACTCAAGGCAAGCTTCCTATCTACAGCCCATTGTAGGAAGTCCAGAATCCTACCTATTACGTATTTACGTGGATGCCATTTTTTGGCCTCACACCAGGCGATGTACGCCTTCCAGATTCTATAGTAGATCTGCCTGGATACCGGCTTCCTGGCATTGATCATGGTAGATACCACAGGATTAGAGAGCCCTCTCTTTTTTAGAATGTGGGCTTTCATAGCCAGGCCGTCAAACCTAGGGCTGGTAAGGAAGGGTGGTATATCGGTCCTTGCAAAAGCAGGTCCGGACGATGTGGGAGGGTCCAAGGACTCCCCACTGACATTTTACAATCTCCGCGTACCACGCTCTTCGGGGCCACGCTGGAGCCACCAGAATCACTGGTTTCTTTTCTACCCTGATTCTGCGGATTAATCGAGGTAACCATTGTGGCGGTGTGAATGCATATATCAGCTTGAACTGATCCCAAGGGAACACTAGGGCATCCGAGCCGCAAGCTAGGGGATCCCTTGTCTGAGAGACAAACCTGTCCACCTTTGCATTGAATCTGGATGCTAGAAGGTCTACATCCGATGTTCCCCACCGCTGACATATTGTCCAGAAAACCTCGGGGTGAAGGGACCCTTCCTCTGGGCATAATTGCTGGCGACTTAGAAAGTCCGCCTTCCAATTCTCCACTCCTGGAATGAATACCGCAGATATGGCTGGGACATATCTTTCTGCCCATTTCAGGATGTAATTTACTTCCCTCTGGGCTGCACGACTCCTGGTGCCCCCCTGATGATTGATATATGCCCCTGCTGTGGCATTGTCTGATTGAATTCTGACAGGGGACCCTTGGAGTTTGGATGTCCATGCTACTAGGGCATACCGGGCTGCTCGTATCTCTAAGAGATTGATGGGCAGGGCCTTTTCTGCATCCGACCATCTGCCCTGGAGAGACCATTGCTCCAGTACTGCTCCCCAGCCTATAAGGCTGGCATCTGTAGTGACCACCTTCCAAGAAATCGGACTGAAGGATTTCCCTTTTTCCAGATTCTGGGGAACCAACTACCAACGGAGGCTCTTGCGAACGGAAGGGGACAAGGACATTGGTAAGTCTAGGGCCTGAACTGTTTTGTTCCAGGCTGACAGTATGGCCCCTTGCAAATTCCTTGAATGGAATTGACCGTAGGGTACTGCTTCGAATGATGCCACCATTTTTCCCAGCAGCCTCATGCACAGGCGTATGGACGGCTGTCTTTTTTGTACCCACTAAGTGGATCAAATCTTTCAAAGACAACACCTTTCCTCGAGGCAAGAATATTTTTCTCTGGCCTGAATCCAACCTTAGCCCCAAGTATTCCAGACTTTTGACTGTTTTTTAGGGCTGACTTGTCTCGGTTGATAATCCAACCGTGAGATTCCAGATACTTGATTGTCTTGTGAACGACCACGTCTAGTTTTTTCACTGAGTGGTCTATCAGCAACAATTCATCTAGATATGCCATTATCATTACACCTTGTGTTTTTAGATTGGCCAATAAAGGGCCAGAATTTTTGTAAACACTCGTGGTGCTGTGGCCAAACCGAAGGGTAAGGCTCTGCTGAAAATGGCGCCCTTCTACTGCAAAGCGTAGAAATTTTTGGTGGACTGGAAAGATGGGAATGTGCAAATAAGCATCTTTGATGTCGATCGCGGCTAACCAATCCTCCCCTTGTAGGGCAGTGGCCACCGCGGATCGACTCCATCGGAAAGTCCTGATATACAGGAATTTGTATAGCCCTTTTAGAATTAATATGGGCCTCCCGTCCGCGTTTGCTTCGGGACTGTAAAGAGGTTTGAGTAAAACCCGAACCCTCATTCTTCCAGGGGAACCTCCACAATTACTCCTTGGAGCAATAGTTGTTCTAGTGCCAACAGGAGGGACTCTCTCTTCCGGGGATCCCTTGGCACGTTTGACCTCAAAAATGGGAAGGAGGAGAGTCTTTTAACTCCAAACTGTATCCCCCACATACTGCGGAGAGCACCTATCTGTCTTGATCGTGTCCCGCCCGGTCTCTTGCGAACAACTGGAGTCCTCCCCCCACCCGACTGAGTGGGGGACCCTTCATGAATTTAACTTTGGGGGAGGTTTTGTACCTCCCCTGACCCAGGGTTTCTCATTACCCTGCTATTGTCCCTGTTTTTTACCCCCGGGAATTGACCGAGGAGGCCGTCGGAACTGTTACACAGCCGATGCCCCAGGGACTGGAGAAGCAGGCCTCTTAAAGAGGGACTTCTGACTCTGTTTTTAACCGGCAAGAGCGTATTTTTACCGCTGGAAATTTTCTGGATATATTTGTCCAGGTTTTCCCTGAATAAGCGTTCACCATGAAATGGGACGCTAACCAGCCATTCTTTACAGGGAGCTTCAGCAGACCAGTTTTTGAGCCATAGAAGCCTACGCATATGTACTATAGACAGCGTAAGGCGGGAGGCCTGATGGACTGAATCCTTTATGGCGTCAACCGCAAAGCATAAGGCTCTAGGTAGATCAGCTAGGGCAAGGCGTGCTGATCTGTCAAGTCCCTCAAGACCTGTTTCAACTGATCCTTCACTGCTTAGCAGACCCCAATAGCTGCTACTGCTGGTTGTGTCACCAAGCTTGCTGTAAAAAGAAGCAGACTTTCATAAGGACTCCAATCTTTTATCTATTGGGTTCTTGAACATTTGGACATTATCCACTGGACATGTCAGTGATTTATATATACAAGAGATGGCTGCGTCCACTGTAGGGACCTTCCATTTTTTTTTTTTTTTTTGATGAACTTATCCTCCACGGGATAGACCACCGGAAATCTCTTGGGGGAATAAATATTTTCTCAGGACGTTCCCAATCCTGGTAAATAAGCCCTTTCAGTAAAGGGTGAAGTGGAAAAGAACAGACAGTCTGGGGGCTTCTAGCGACCCCAACGAGGATACAGTAGTGGTTGATGGTTCCGCAAGGTGCATTTTAAATGCCGATCGGACCATGTTAGTCAGAGACTGAACCCATAATCTTTCAGCTTGAGATGCTGAGAAAAGGTTCCCCCACTGTTGATTCCTCTATAACAGAATCAACCTCATCCTGATCCCCTTCAGGCAGGTCGATCCCTGTATGGGACTGTTGCTCTGCTAACAGGCACTCTGAAGGAGGAGATGGAGATCGGGCGTGCTTTCCCTGACAGGGAGGCAGCGATCAATGTTGACAATCTCTCTCTAATCCTCCCAGAGCTGAGGAAAAAACCTCCTCTGTTACATACACAGGAGCAGGTGAACTGAGGACAGCCACAGTACCAAGTACCCCTGCGGGGTCTCTACGGTCACTTACCTCTGAACTTCAGGGGAGACTGGTGCAGCAGAAGTATGCCCAAGATCCTCCGAGCCCGATGAGACCCCCTTCGCTTCCTGGAAGATTCAGTTCCGGAGCTTCTGGACGGCATATTCCTAAGCCTAAAGCTGAGGTATTCCAGCCGTAATACACCACTTTTACTGAGAATAGTCTAGCACAATTGCTGCTATATCACAGTTGGTGTCTACTAATGTGCCTTTCTAGGGGATGCCTGTATCAACCGCTTGCTGTATGCCTTTAAATGTTGCCAGCTCTGTCTCTGTACTTCATAGCCAGCTCACCACACAAAATTGTGGTTTTTAACATGCTGGGACGCCCGCACATGCGCTGCGGCGCGCACAGAGCGTCATCCCCCAGGCTCCGCCCCCTTTCCCGGCTCACCTCTATATATAGAGGCGCGTGCACGCGCACGCACGCGCGCGGCCACGTGCGCCTTGGGCGCTAATTTCGAAAAATGGAAACTAGGGACAAGAGCCAGGGCCCCTCTTTGCCGCAGGCCGGGGGATGGACGAGCACTGCAACATGGCAGAGGAAGCAGTTTCCCATAAGAGAACTCACCATCTGCCTGGACTTGCTCTGCTGAGAAGAAACTAGTCCACATGACAAGAAAACATTCCACAGCGGCCTCTAGTGGACAAACACAGGTACCGCAGTCTAATATATTAAATATATATATATATATATATAAAAAAAAAATTTTTTTTCTTGACCACCATTAAAAATTATTACATTTTTTTAGTAGTTACAGGCATGCACAGAATTTTGCGGGAATACCATTAGGTAACAGACAGAAAGACAAATTAGGCTTGGGGTCCCCCAATAGAACCAAGTTCCTGGGGGCCCCCACTTACCTGTTCCCCGCCGCAGGACTTTGTTTGGTCCACAAAAGCCCAAACTTCACCTATCACGGCAGGCATTGTAATCAAACCTTCAGGGACCGGGTTCCCAAGGATTCCACTCCCCTGGACCTGTATAGCACCCTGCACAGAAAACATCTTGGTCGTGGGTATGACCAGAGCTCTGGATCCCAGGGTCCAGCTCTCCTAAGAGAAGCATTACAGGCAAAACCTTGCTCTTCTCTGCAAGGCCCGGGTACCGACCGTTTAGCTATGAAGCTTTTTTGGTCGGATCCGGAATAGCTTACTGAGGCCCAAAAGAACCTGTACGCAAGCTCAGTGAAAAACACATGTTTCTTCTTGGCCAACACCTTAGACACTGGCAAAAAACTGAGGTGCTCCCGGATGGGAGGGGCTTATATAGGGGAGGGTACTTCCGGTTTTGGAAGTTGCCAGTGCCAGCACCTGACGGTATCTATATAACCCATTAGTAATGACTATGTCGCTCTGTGTCCCGTGATGTACGAGAAAGAAAAAACCTCCTCTGTTATATATGCAGGAGCAGGTGGACTGAGGACAGCCGCAGTACCTGGCACTCCCGGGGGTTCCTTATGGGTATTAACCTCTGATTTCTCAGGGGAGGAAGGTGCAGATGACTGCTCCAGATCCTCAGAGCCCGATGGAGACCCCCTACACTTCCTGAGAGGTATATCTCGGAGTTTTTTAGGCGGCATATTCCTTAGTTCAAAGCTGAGGTATTCCAGCCGCAATACACCCCTTTACTGAAATAGTCTAATGCAATTTGCTGCTATGTACATCAGTGGGTGTCTACTAATGCGTCTTTCTGGGGATGCCTGTATCAACCGCCCGCTGTAAGCCCCTATACCATGCTACCAGCTCCTTTTCATGCTCTGTGTCCATAGCAAGCAGCGTGGACTGAGTCCTTTTATCTTGCTGGGACGCCCGCACATGCGCAGAAGCGCTGGGCGCACAGAGCGCGTCATCCGCCAGGCTCCGCCCCCTTTTTTGAAGCTAAATCTTTTAAAAAGAAAGCGTGTGTGCGCGCGCGCGCGTGCACGTGTGCGCTCTTGGCGCCATGTAGGGAGAGGAGCCAGGGTCCCTGTTTCACCAGGACTCGGGGATGGAAGGAAACTACTTGGCAGCATGACAGAGGAATGCAGCTTCCCTGATAGAGAGCTCACTCATCTGCCTGGACTTTCACCATGGAAGGAATAGTCCCAAGAAAAAAGACGTTCCACAGCGGCCTCTAGTGGACAAACACAGGTACCGCACTTTTGTCTTTTTTTTTTTTTTTTTAAACCTCCTTTATGAAAAACATTTCCAGGTTTACAGTTTTTAAAACTTCCTTTATGAAAAAACATTTCTAGGATTTCTTAGGCATATACAGCTATTAGCGGGAATACCTTTTAGGTAACAGGCAGAAAGACATATTAGGCTTGGGGGTCCCCTCAATAGAACCAAGTTCCTGAGGGGCCCCCACTTACCTTTTCCCCGCCGCAGGACTTTGTTTGGTCCACAGAAGCCCAAACTTCACCTTTCACGGCAGGCATTGTACTAGACCTTCAGGGACCGGGTTCCCAAGGATTCCACTCCCCTGGACCTGTATAGCACCCTGCACAGATAGCCTCTTGGTCGTGGGTATGACCAGAGCTCTGGATCCCAGGGTCCAGCCCTCCTAAGAGAGGCATTACAGGCAAAACCCTGCTCTTCTCTGCAAGGCCCGGGTACCGACCGTTTAGCTATGAAGCTTTTTTGGTCGGATCCGGAATAGCTTGCTAAGGCCCAGAGAACCTGTACGCAATCCCAGATGAATACATGTTAACCTTGGCCAACACCTTAGACACTGGCAAAAAACTGAGGTGCTCCCGGATGGGAGGGGCTTATATAGGGGAGGGTACTTCCTGTTTTGGAAGTTGCCAGTGCCAGCACCTGAAGGTAATTCTATATAACCCACATAGTAATGACTATGCTGCTCTGTGTCCCGTGATGTATGAACAAGAAATGTTTTTTTAAAGATGGTTGATGATCAATGCTTTAGCACAGTATAGCACAAGGAGAATTTCCCTCACTGTCCTTACCTGTCCCTACAAACAAGGATTAGCACAGTAAAACACACTGACACTCTCCCTACCTATAGTTTTCTGTCCCTATAAAAAATGTTTTTTTAAAGATGGTTGATGATCAATGCTTTAGCACAGTATAGCACAAGGAGAATTTCCCTCACTGTCCTTCCCTGTCCCTACAAACAAGGATTAGCACAGTAAAACAGACTGACACTCTCCCTACCTATCCTTCTCTTTCCCTAAACTAAAGGAATCCAGGTTAAGCAAGAAAAAAAAATGTCACTGTCCCTGCCTATGCTTCTCTTTCCCTGCTCCGGAACACACTACACTAGGCCGCCGTGCTGGCGGCCTTTTATAGTGTGGGGCTTGTACTAAACACCCTCAGCAATAATTGGCCACAGGCATCCTGCCTGTGGCCAATCATTGCTCTCCTCGCTGCCGGCGCTGTGATTGGCCAAGCATGCGGGGTCACAGTGCATGCTTGGCCAATCACAGCGCCTGGATGACACTGCGATGGCGTAGTGCATTGTGGGCCGCGAATTAGGCGCGAACGGCCCAAATCGTTCGTTGTTCGGCGAACGATCGAACAGCCGATGTTCGAGTCGAACGTATGTTCGACTCGAACACCGAGCTCATCCCTACTCCTCATCACTGGAGCCAATCTGGCAGTATGCTGCAGCTGCTGGAGCATGACTGCCAGATTGGTGTCCTTCTTGAGCATCCCCTCTCTCTGCTCTCACGCTACTGCCTTCCTCTAGCTGGGTATCATCATCAGATCCTTCGAAACGCTGGGCATCCTCCTGGAGCATGTACCCAACACTGTGCTCAAACAGTTCGGGGGACTCCTCAGGAGGAGGACATGGTGGGTCTAGGGAAGGATTGGCTAATGAAGATAATGATACCAGAGAAGAGGACGCTTTGGCAGCTGCTTTGCCAGTACCCTGAGCCTGGGTGAGAGAGGATGAGGAGGATGAGGTGGGCTTGGTCATCCACTCTACCAAGTCTTCGGCATGATGTGGCTCAACATGTCCAGCTGTCGAAAAGAAGGACAAGCGTGTCCCATGGCCATGTGCTGATGACAATGCACCGCGTCCACGACCAGCACTGTTGCCCCCAGACACTTTGCCTGCTTGCCCTCTTTTTTTGCCTCCTGACTGTCTGCCTCTCCTTGGTTGCCTTCCAGACATTTTAATGGATGGCCTGCAGGGAGATAGGAAAAACAGCAATAAGGGCTACCTTCAGGTGTATACTGTGCAGGAGGCTTAGCAACAATGACACTGACACTGTCCCCTGCCTATCCTTCTCTGTCCCTAAACACAAGGATTTGCAATATGCTTCAGCAAGATTGGTTTAGCACAGAATAGCACACTGATAGTTTCCACGAGTGTCCTTCTCTGTCCCTAAACTCAAGGATTTCAAATATGGTTCAGCAAGATTGGTTTAGAACAGAATAGCACACTGACACTTTCCCTCACTGTACCTCTCTGTCCCTAAACTCAAGGATTTCAAATATGGTTCAGCAAGATTGGTTTAGAACAGAATAGCACACTGACACTCTCCCTACCTATCCTTCTCTGTCCCTAAACACAAGGAATCCAGGATTAGTAAAGGAAAAATAATGACACTGTCCCTGCCTATGCTTCTCTTTCCCTGCTCCGGAACACACTACACTAGGCCGCCGTGCTGGCGGCCTTTTATAGTGTGGGGCGTGTACTAAACACCCTCAGCAATAATTGGCCACAGGCATCCTGCCTGTGGCCAATCATTGCTCTCCTCGCTGCCGGCGCTGTGATTGGCCAAGCATGCGGGGTCACAGTGCATGCTTGGCCAATCACAGCGCCTGGATGACACTGCGATGGCGTAGTGCATTGTGGGCCGTTCGCGTCACTCGAATTTGGCGCGAACGGCCCAAATCGTTCGTTCTTCGTCGAACGATCGAACAGCCGATGTTCGAGTCGAACGTATGTTCGACTTGAACACAAAGCTCATCCCTAAAGATAAGTAAGGTATGGGGTATAATGTGGTGGGCAGTACTGGAATACATCGGTTATACAATAGTCATGGGAAATGTCAGTGTGTACGCATAGAAAGCTTGACGAGAAACTCGTCAAGGTTAACAAGAATCTCGTCGAAGAAAACGACGTGTTTTTAACGACGAGAAACTCGGTCGTGTGTACGTGGCTTCAGACATGGAAATCTATCACTCACCTCTCAGGGCTTCCACCTTCCTGTCTCCCTCGCTGTATGTCTTCTGAATGGTGGTGATTCTGCAGATACAGAAGGTGGTTGGAGGAGGTCACTGTCTGTCCACATAGAACCTTCATTTACATGGTGACAATACAGCACGGGGCCATTCATAAACCACCTTCACTGTGACACCCCCCCCCCATATATATATATATATACACACACACAGTATATTATATACAAGTACCAATCATTCCACACCATAGTCAGGGAGGCTCCGGCTGCTCTGTGTGTTGTCTCAGATCAGGCAGTATGGTTGCACCACACCAATGTAGGATATGGCATGAAGGTGATTGTCTGGACTGACCTTCAGCAGAGACTCTCATTGGATGCAACTAGGAGGCTCTGCTGTCAGACGTGGAGTGATAAGTTCCCAGCAGTCGGGGACACCGGAGGACAACGAGAAGATGAATTTCCTGTTATTGTGCGACTCTTCCTTCCATGTCACCTTCTGATAACCAGTAATGCTGAGTCTCCGAATAATACGATCAACACCACCCCGTGCCAAAACACAGCAATCTAATATATCCCTCCATAGTATCCCTTTATATTATCCCTCCAAAGTATCCCTTTATAATATCCCTCCATAGTATCCCCTCCATAATATCCCCTTATAATATCCCTCCATAGTATCCCTTTATAATATCCCACCATAATATCCCCTCCATAGTATCCCTTTATAATATCCCTCCATAGTATCCCTTTATAATATCCCTCCATAGTATCCTTTTATAATATCCCCTCCATAGTATCCCTCTATAATATCCCTCCATAGTATCCCCTCCATAGTATCCCTTTATAATATCCCTCCATAGTATCCCTTTATAATATCCCCTCCATAGTATCCCTCTATAATATCCCTCCATAGTATCCCCTCCATAGTATCCCTTTATAATATCCCTCCATAGTATCCTTTTATAATATCCCCTCCATAGTATCCCTCTATAATATCCCTCCATAGTATCCCCTCCATAGTATCCCCTCCATAGTATCCTTTTATAATATCCCTCCATAGTATCCCTTTATAATATCCCTCCATAATATCCCCTCCATAGTATCCCTTTATAATATCCCCTCCATAGTATCCCTTTATAATATCCCCTCCATAGTATCCCTTTATAATATCCCTCCATAGTATCCCTTTATAATATCCCCTCCATAGTATCCCTCTATAATATCCCTTTATAATATCCCTCCATAGTATCCCTTTATAATATCCCTCCATAGTATCCTTTTATAATATCCCCTCCATAGTATCCCTCTATAATATCCCTCCATAGTATCCCCTCCATAGTATCCCTTTATAATATCCCTCCATAGTATCCCTTTATAATATCCCCTCCATAGTATCCCTTTATAATATCCCTCCATAGTATCCTTTTATAATATCCCCTCCATAGTATCCCTCTATAATATCCCTCCATAGTATCCCCTCCATAGTATCCCTTTATAATATCCCTCCATAGTATCCCTTTATAATATCCCCTCCATAGTATCCCTCTATAATATCCCTCCATAGTATCCCCTCCATAGTATCCCTTTATAATATCCCTCCATAGTATCCTTTTATAATATCCCCTCCATAGTATCCCTCTATAATATCCCTCCATAGTATCCCCTCCATAGTATCCCCTCCATAGTATCCTTTTATAATATCCCTCCATAGTATCCCTTTATAATATCCCTCCATAATATCCCCTCCATAGTATCCCTTTATAATATCCCCTCCATAGTATCCCTTTATAATATCCCTCCATAGTATCCTTTTATAATATCCCCTCCATAGTATCCCCTCCATAGTATCCCTTTATAATATCCCTCCATAGTATCCTTTTATAATATCCCTCCATAGTATCCTTTTATAATATCCCCTTATAGTATCCCTCTATAATATCCCTCCATAGTATCCCCTCCATAGTATCCCCTCATAATATCCCTCCATAGTATCCCTCTATAATATCCCTCCATAGTATCCCTCTATAATATCCCTCCATAGTATCCCTCTATAATATCCCTCCATAGTATCCCTCCATAGTATCCCCTCCATAGTATCCCTCCATAGTATCCTTTTATAATATCCCTCCATAGTATCCCTCTATAATATCCCTCCATAGTATCCCCTCCATAGTATCCCTTTATAATATCCTTTTATAATATCCCTCCATAGTATCCTTTTATAATATCCCTCCATAGTATCCTTTTATAATATCCCTCCATAGTATCCTTTTATAATATCCCTCCATAGTATCCTTTTATAATATCCCTCCATAGTATCCTTTTATAATATCCCTCCATAGTATCCCTCTATAATATCCCTCCATAGTATCCCCTCCATAGTATCCCTTTATAATATCCTTTTATAATATCCCTCCATAGTATCCTTTTATAATATCCCTCCATAGTATCCCTTTATAATATCCCCTCCATAGTATCCCTTTATAATATCCCTCCATAGTATCCCCTCCATAGTATCCCTTTATAATATCCCTCCATAGTATCCCTCTATAATATCCCTCCATAGTATCCCCTCCATAGTATCCCTCTATAATATCCCTCCATAGTATCCCTTTATAATATCCCTCCATAGTATCCTTTTACAATATCCCCTCCATAGTATCCCTTTATAATATTCCTCCATAGTATCCCTCTATAATATCCCTCCATAGTATCCTTTTATAATATCCCTCCATAGTATCCCCTCCATAGTATCCCTCTATAATATCCCTCCATAGTATCCCTTTATAATATCCCTCCATAGTATCCTTTTATAATATCCCCTCCATAGTATCCCTTTATAATATCCCTCCATAGTATCCTTTTATAATATCCCTCCATAGTATCCCCTCCATAGTATCCCTTTATAATATCCCTCCATAGTATCCTTTTATAATATCCCTCCATAGTATCCCTCCATAGTATCCCCTCCATAGTATCCCCTCCATAGTATCCCCTCCATAGTATCCCCTCCATAGTATCCCCTCCATAGTATCCCTCTATAATATCCCTCCATAGTATCCTTTTATAATATCCCTCCATAGTATCCCCTCCATAGTATCCCCTCCATAGTATCCCTCTATAATATCCCTCCATAGTATCCCTTTATAATATCCCTCCATAGTATCCCTCTATAATATCCCTCCATAGTATCCCTTTATAATATCCCTCCATAGTATCCTTTTATAATATCCCCTCCATAGTATCCCTTTATAATATCCCTCCATAGTATCCCTCTATAATATCCCTCCATAGTATCCTTTTATAATATCCCTCCATAGTATCCCCTCCATAGTATCCCTTTATAATATCCCTCCATAGTATCCTTTTATAATATCCCTCCATAGTATCCCTCTATAATATCCCTCCATAATATCCCCTCCATAGTATCCCTTTATAATATCCCCTCCATAGTATCCCCTCCATAGTATCCCCTCCATAGTATCCTTTTATAATATCCCTCCATAGTATCACTCTATAATATCCCTCCATAGTATCCTTTTATAATATCCCTCCATAGTATCCCCTCCATAGTATCCCTTTATAATATCCCTCCATAGTATCCTTTTATAATATCCCTCCATAGTATCCCTCTATAATATCCCTTCATAGTATCCCCTCCATAGTATCCCCTCCATAGTATCCCTTTATAATATCCCTCCATAGTATCCCTCCATAGTATCCCCTCCATAGTATCCCCTCCATAGTATCCCTCCATAGTATCCCCTCCATAGTATCCCCTCCATAGTATCCCCTCCATAGTATCCCCTCCATAGCATCCCCTCCATAGCATCCCCTCCATAGTATCCCCTCCATAGCATCCCCTCCATAGTATCCCTCCATAGTATCCCTCCATAGTATCCCCTCCATAGTATCCCCTTTATAATATCCCTCCATAGTATCCCCTCCATAGCATCCCCTCCATAGTATCCCCTCCATAGCATCCCCTCCATAGTATCCCCTCCATAGCATCCCCTCCATAGTATCCCTCCATAGTATCCCTCCATAGTATCCCCTTTATAATATCCCTCCATAGTATCCCCTCCATAGCATCCCCTCCATAGTATCCCCTCCATAGTATCCCCTCCATAGTATCCCCTCCATAGTATCCCTTTATAATATCCCTCCATAGTATCCCTCCATAGTATCCCCTCCATAGTATCCCCTCCAAAGTATCCCCTCCATAGTATCCCCTCCATAGTATCCCCTCCATAGCATCCCCTCCATAGCATCCCCTCCATAGTATCCCCTCCATAGCATCCCCTCCATAGTATCCCTCCATAGTATCCCTCCATAGTATCCCCTCCATAGTATCCCCTTTATAATATCCCTCCATAGTATCCCCTCCATAGCATCCCCTCCATAGTATCCCTCCATAGTATCCCTCCATAGTATCCCCTCCATAGTATCCCCTCCATAGTATCCCCTCCATAGTATCCCCTCCATAGTATCCCCTCCATAGTATCCCCTTGTGACATTGGGGTGCTCAGTGATAGACGCTCTTTCGGTGAGTCCACATCAGACGGACATTATAGTTAAAATGGAAAAAACAAAAGCAAAATGTCCATTCAGGATTCCCACGCAGGGGTTCAAACTTCATTCCGCACACAAAATGAGAAACATACCAAGCCACCTGGCTCTCTTGTCAGCACTTCCTCTGCCCCCTGGACTCACTGGCTTCCTCAGTCTCCCCGACTCTGAAGGCTGCCCAGTCTTTCCCAGTCCCTGGCCAAAGAATCCCCTTTACATGGGCCACAGGCCCGACCGCTCTCCAGACCCAGGTCAGTCTTCACACAGCGGAAACCAGCGGCTCCCTCTCCACCATCCTCCACTCTCTGCTCTCACCAGCCCCGCGTTATATGTATGCACCTGGGCACACACCCCGCTGGCTGTCCACAAGACCCGGACACAGGGGTGGAGATCCCGTCCCACCCAAGACTCTGAGGAATCTCCAAACTACAGAGCCCCATCTGAAAATAGTAAAACCCGGAGAAAGCTGCCAGAGCAGATTTCTCCTCTCAAAATAATTGCTCTGTAGCCTTGCAGTCACCTGACATGCAAACTCTGTTTCCTTATCAACCCCATTTTCCCAGAGACAGGGAATCTCACTATTACATCCTCCATAGTATCCCTCTATACACCCCCTCCCATTCTATTACCAGATGTAGACTGTGACAGACCCAACCAGGACAGGGGCTTTTGGAGGGGACTGCAGGGTGGCCTCTTGCCTACTTACCATGGGCCCTGGCTTATAAGGGGGCTCTATTCTTGGGAGGTGTGTGCCTGGGGGACCCTTGGATTCAAGTCCATGTCTCTCCATAACACACATACTCTGGGAACTGGGGGACCCTGATTCATATTTGGGGTCTCTATGCCCAAACCAGCAATGACTGCTTTAGACTGAGACTCAGAGCAGATGTTTATATAATCAGCTCAGAGCGACCTGATACTGGGGTCCCCTGATACTGGGGTCCCCTGATACTGGCGGGCCCCCGATACTGGCGGTCCCCCGATACTGGCGGTCCCCCGATACTGGCGGTCCGCCGATATAATCTGTTTATTAAGGTGTTATGTGTGTCTCTCCCATTGTGTGCCTTCTAGGTGTGCATTTTCATTGTAATTGAGTAACCCATTGTTTCCGTCTGTCTGATCATCGGAGATGTGATTAATATTGTGCTCGCTGTACCTTGTTAGGGAAGCATTGCGCAGGGGACCGTCACAGTTATGTGTTTATAATAATGTGTAATGTACTTTGTGTATCCAGGGTGGTGGGCTGGGTGTCGGACGGTCTGGGCCCTCCATGAATAATCAAGGCTTGTTGTTAAATAGCGTACTGTGTATGTTTATATTGGCCGTTCCTTAGATGTGCTAATTGTCAAGGATCATGTCATCAAGCTCTTATCTGATCTTGCATGGTATAAATTCTGTGTGAACTTACAATAAATAATTCCAGTCTGCACCTAAGCTAGTGTCGTCTAGTCCTTGGGTGTTCAGCTATAATACCCAGTTCCTGGGTCCAGACTGGAGGAAGCTATATATCTTTGTAGAGGCACCCAGGAATTCCGTCACATAGACATTGTTACCCCCCCCCCACACTTTCTATTACCGGATGTAGACATCGCACCCCCCCCATTCTATTACCGTATGGCCTCACTGCCCTGTAGGGAGGTGGGAACTCTCTCTATATGATCCCCCCAGTCCATGTCCTCGGCTCTGGAGCTCTGTGCCGGCAGTGGGACCTTCTTGTGCCAGAATGAGGATCTGATGAAGAAGAGCGGCTCCTGCCTCGTCCCGTACTTATCTGATAGAAAACACACAGAGGTGACACAGTGAGGGGGATGGCAGGACATCCAATCACAGCCATTGGTGACCACTTACCTGGCAGGACTTTATCCAAGTAAAGGGTGAGCAGGGTATAGAAGATGGTGTCCAGGGTCAAGCTGATGCAGCTGGAGAGGACGTGGGAGGAGTCACCCGCCATGTCTGAGAAGAACACCCCCCGCAGGTCATTTTCCAGGTGGACACTCTGAAAACACAGACAAGTCATATTTACCCAGAATGTCTCACTGCCCATGTGTGCACCCCATTCACCTCCCCACATTTGTAGGGCAAGGACACCCCCCCGGGATATTATATTCATTGGTGATGTAACCAACTCTCATCACTGCTCCGCACCCTCCCAGCCTCTCATCACTGCTCCGCACCCTCCCAGCCTCTCATCACTGCTCCGCGCCCTCCCAGCCTCTCATCAATGCTCCGCGCCCTCCCAGCCTCTCATCAATGCTCCGCGCCCTCCCAGCCTCTCATCAATGCTCCGCGCCCTCCCAGCCTCTCATCACTGCTCCGCGCCCTCCCATCCTCTCATCACTGCTCCGCGCCCTCCCAGCCTCTCATCACTGCTCCGCGCCCTCCCAGCCTCTCATCAATGCTCCGCACCCTCCCATCACTGCTCCGCACCCTCCCAGCTTCTCATCAATGCTCCGCACCCTCCCAGCCTCTCATCAATGCTCCGCACCCTCCCAGCCTCTCATCAATGCTCCGCACCCTCCCAGCCTCTCATCACTGCTCCGCACCCTCCCAGCCTCTCATCACTCCTCTGCGCCCTCCCAGCCTCTCATCACTGCTCTGCACCCCCCCCATTACTGCTCTCAGTGAGGAGAGCTCCACCCAGAAGTGACAAGGACCCCAGCAGTATCTTCAGTGCCTAGACTCCACCCATCTGCCAGAGACTCCCCACCAACCAGCAGCACAGAAAATCAAAAAGGGAAGACATTTGTATTATGAAGGACCAAATCTGTGACATCTCCATCCTACACCGAGTATTTATCATCCCCGGGATTCCCAACCACACCCGGACACAGATACCAGCACTGCCACAACACACAGCAAGAAGCACTTACCTCTGTCAATCCCACAGCAAAGGCGAAGGGGTGAAATACGCTCAGCAACACTTCCACTGCCTTTGGAAGATTCTTAATGAGAAGCAGAAGGCCAAACAAAGACATGAAGAGCGTGATGAAAAATCCCACAATGGCAGTTACTCGTGGATTCCTGAAGAGGGCGCTCAACATGAACGTGAAACTGATCTGTGAAGAAAGAACAACACCAGTCCAAAGAGGAAGACCAGAACCAGGTGATGCCCCCATATACTCCAACATACAGGGAGTCCTACATACATACCAACACCAGTCCATTGAGGAAGACCAGCACCGACAAGATATTCTGGGTTCCAGGGATAAGAGATAGTGAGACCATCTTCAGCCACCAGTTTCAGAGACTTGGGATTTAATATGCTTTTCTGCTGAGGAGGAATAACTTAGTGAGCCTCCAGCAGAAGAGCTGGCATCAGAGCCGAACATCACTGAGCTCTGCCCAGCACCAACAGCAGCTTCAGCCTTCCTGAGAGAAGAAGCATCTGGCCTTTCTCCCACGCCACTGACAGGAACATGGGATTTCATGCCAGCAGCATCTGTGGAGTTACAACAAACCTCTCCAGCAGAAGCACTGGCTGCGGGGCAGAGCGTTGCCAACCTCTGCCCAGCACCATCAGTGGTCCCGGGGATCCAGGGAGAAGAGATGGTGAACCTCTATCCCCTGCCACCAGCTCCAGAGACTGGGGATTTAATAGACTTTTCTGAGGAGGTGTCAGTGTACGTACCTTGCCGGGCGCGTCGGTGGTCGCTTCGGTGTGCGTTCGCGTGCGCCGATGCGCGCTGTGGTTTGGCATGTTTCCGTCCGCGCTGGTACACTTCCTGGATCGCGGGCGCGCGTGCCTGTGCGCGCCGGTGCGTGCGGGTGCATGTGCGCGCATTGCGGGCGCGTGCACGCACGCACCGGCGCACGCCGGTTTGCTTATTTAAACCCCTGGAACACTTCAGACCGGTGCTGTCTGATCTGCAGTCCCCTGTGTATCCTGCTCCTGTTGTTCGCCTGAAATCCGACCTTCTGACCACCCGGCTTGTTACTGGACTTTCCTTGCTATCCGCCTGCACCCGACCTCGGCCTGTCTTTGACCCTGAACCTGCCTACCCCGCTGTGCCACATTGCCTGAACGTTGCCGAACCCTGCCTGTCTGACCGCCCCTTCTGCTTCTGCCCCGCTACGCTGCTCTATATACCTGCCTGCCTATCTACCTGCCTGTAGCCTGCCTGGCTAGCTACCCTCCTGAACCCAGGATCCGGAGCCGCTCGCTTGGAACCGATCTCAGGCTCTCTTACCCTTCCGCACTCCCGTGCCTCCTGTCTGCACTACCAGGGGCCAGTGAGTCGGATCCGTACGGGTGACCTCTCTCTGCTCCAACGGACTCGCTGATCAGGTGCGTATCTCGCTGACAGTATCAGACAGCCATGTCCGAGTCCGAGCAGGGGAGGGATCCCATGGAGGAATTATGCCGGCACCTGAACGGGCTGACGCAAGCCGTGAAAGACCTCCAAGCCGGCTATACCAGGTTGGAGGAAAGAGTTCAAGTCCTGTCCTCGCCTGCCAGCCCGCAAGGCACCACATCCACGGGATATCCGGCTACACCCTCCGTCGTCATGCTTCCTCCGGAACCCAGGGTCCCTACACCCGAGAAGTTTGCGGGCAATCGCAGCAAATACCGAGCGTTCCGCAACGCTTGCGAGCTTTTCTTCGCCCTACAACCCCGCACCTTTTCCCTGGAAGCAACCAAAGTGGGCTTCGTCATCTCCCTACTGACCGACGAGCCGCAGGCCTGGGCTCACCGCCTTCTAGAGCAGAAAGATGCCTCCTTGGAGACCCTTGCCACGTTCTTTGCCGCAATGTCTCAACTCTATGAGGATCCGCAACAAGCGGCTACTGCAGAATCTGTTCTCCACTCCCTCCTGCAAGGTCGCAGAGCGGCCGAGGACTATGCGGCAGAATTCAAACGTTGGAGCTCTGACACAGAGTGGAATGACGCTGCTTTGCGCTACCAATTCCGGATGGGCCTGTCGGATCAGTTCAAGGACGAGCTAGCACGTGTCGGAGTTCCTCAAACCCTGGACAAGTTAATAGATCTGGCAATTCAGATCGACCGACGCCTGAGAGAGCGTCGCTCCGAGAGGACCTCCAGTCAGTTCCAACCCACCTGGTTGCTTCCCAAGGTCTCAAACCCGGCCCGTCTTGCACCTCCGGCGCCCCCGTCTCCGGCGTTAGATGACCCAGAACCCATGCAACTGGGCTTACTGCGCCCATCGCTCTCTCCCGAAGAACGCCAGCATAGGCGTAGTAACAATCTGTGCATGTACTGTGGCGAACCGGGACACTACGTGAGATCCTGTCCGGCTAAGATGCGTAAGTGCCTGCCTGTCTCTTCTACTTGTGCCTCTTTGTTGCCTAACCCAACTTCTCACTTGGCTCTCTCCATTTCTTTACAGCCCCCCGGAAGGACTTCCGCAATCCTAGTACCCGCCATAATTGATTCGGGGGCATGCAGCTGCTTTATCGATTTGACATTTGCTGCCAGTCATCACATTCCCCTGCGGCCGAAACCCCGGGGACTTGCAGTACATCTCGCTAACGGCTCTATTATCAAATCCGGCCCCGTCACTCAGGAAACCGTCCCTTTGATGGCCTCGGTGGCAACCCACCATCAGGAGTTCCTAAGTCTGGATGCCATCTCCTCTCCGCTATTCCCCGTCATTCTGGGGATGCCCTGGCTGCAAGCCCATAACCCCAACATTGACTGGGCTACAGGGAGAGTTAAATTCCTCTCAGACTATTGCCTGCAACACTGCCTGCAACAAGCCTCTACCGACCACCCTCACCGGCTCTGTCTGGGCACAGACCCTGACCTTCAGAAAACCATCCCTGAGCCCTACCATGATTTTCTGGACGTGTTCAGTAAGAAGGGAGCAGAAACCCTTCCTCCTCACAGACCATATGATTGCCCTATAGAACTTTTGCCTGGGACCGAAGTACCTTTTGGGAGGATCTTCCCGTTGACTGAGCAGGAATTGGGCACCCTGAAAGTCTACATTGACGACAACCTAAAGAAAGGGTTCATCCGCCCGTCCACCTCACCTGCAGGTGCGGGCATCTTTTTCGTTGAAAAAAAGGACCATTCCCTACGCCCCTGTATTGATTATCGGCAGTTGAACAAGATCACCATTAAAAACCGTTACCCCTTACCTCTCGTGCCGGAACTGTTCCAGAGGCTGGGAACGGCGGTCATATTCACCAAGCTTGACCTCCGAGGAGCGTACAACCTGATCCGCATTCGAGAGGGGGATGAGTGTAAGACGGCCTTCCGCACACGGTTCGGGCACTACGAGTACCTAGTTATGCTGTTCGGACTGTGTAACGCGCCGGCTACCTTTCAACATTTTGTCAATGACATCTTCCGTGACTACCTGGACTTGTACGTCATAGTATACCTGGACGATATCTTAATATTCTCCTCCTCTGTAGACGACCATCGCAGGCATGTCCGGAATGTCCTTGTTCGGCTCAGACGACATGGGCTTTACGCCAAGCCAGAGAAATGTGAGTTCGAGCGGCAAAGCATCCAGTTTCTCGGTCTGATCATTTCAATTGAGGGCATTAAAATGGACCCTCAGAAGGTGTCGGCTATCCTGGACTGGCCTGCCCCCACAGATAAAAAAGGGGTCCAGCGCTTCATCGGATTCTCCAATTTCTACCGGAAGTTCATCAGAAGTTTCTCTGCAATTGTCGCCCCCCTTACCGAACTGACCAAACAAGGAAACCGCTTCTACTGGTCCCCTAGAGCCCAAGCTGCCTTTGACAAACTGAAGGAGTTATTTGTCTCTGCCTCCATCTTGAAGCACCCTGACCCCGCATTACCTTTCGTCCTGGAAGTGGACGCGTCCGAAAATGCAGTGGGGGCTGTGCTATCCCAGCGTCAGGGGGCTAAAGCCTTACTTTTTCCAGTGGCCTTCTTCTCGCGCAAGCTTTCCACGGCGGAACGTAACTATGACGTGGGTGACCGGGAACTCCTGGCTATCAAGGCCGCATTAGAAGAATGGCGTTACCTGCTCGAGGGGGCGGCACACCCCATTTTGGTCTACACGGACCACAAGAACCTCGAGTACCTGAGAACAGCCAAGAGGTTGAAGCCAAGGCAGGCAAGGTGGGCACTTTTTTTCTCAAGGTTTTTGTTCCACATCACCTACAGGCCTGGCTCAAAAAACATTAAACCGGACGCACTGTCCCGAATGTTCAGCACTCCTGAAGAGAACTTACCTGTTGACACCATCCTCCCTGCCGGGAACTTTCTGCTGCTTCAAGAAGACCTTATGCCCCGTATTAAGCGGGCGTCTGCTGGCTTGACCTTTCTTCCGGAGGACTGTGTCAGGGCACAAGATGGTCTGATCAGGCACGAGGGCAAAATTCTGGTCCCTGAGGGTCTTCGGATAGCTGTTCTGGAGCTTTGCCATGACCACAAGTTGGCCGGACATTTCGGTACCTTGAAAACGGCCGAGCTCATCAAGCACACGTTCTGGTGGCCGCAGCTGGGTAGTGACTGCAAGAGATACGTGGACTCATGCAACACCTGCTCCCGGAACAAGAATAGCCGGATGAGGGCCTGGGGTCTATTAAAACCTCTACCTGTCCCTGAAAGACCCTGGAAGATGGTGTCGATGGACTTCATAGTGGAGCTCCCTCTGTCCGAAGGGTTCTCCACGGTCTACGTTGTCGTTGACAGGCTGTCCAAGATGGCTCATTTTTTGCCCATGAAAGGTACACCTTCCGCCATGGAAACGGCGAGGGTTTTTATCAGGGAAATAGTGAGGCTCCATGGAGTTCCGGCAAGTATTGTCTCAGACCGAGGCGCCCAGTTCACCTCCAGATTTTGGAAGGCTCTTTGTGATTCTCTGGAAATCAAGTTGGCATTCTCTTCGGCATACCACCCCCAGACGAATGGCCAAACTGAGAGGACCAACCAAACATTAGAGCAGTACCTCTGTTGTTTTTCCTCCTTTTCCCAGGATGATTGGGCCTCCCTACTCCCCATTGCTGAATTCGCTTACAACAACTCCCTGCACTCTGCCACTAAGCAAACCCCATTCTTTGCCAACTATGGATTCCATCCCTCCTTCTTGCCAAGTACCATACCCGAATGCACTGTCCCTGCGGTGTCCGAAACAATGGATTTCTTCTTCTCCAATAACAAACTTCTACAGGAGACCATGTCCAAGACCCAGGAGTACAACAAGAGGATGTTTGATAGGAAAAGGATAGGGGAACTCATTCTGGAGCCCGGCAACCAGGTGTGGTTATCCACAATTAACATAAAGATGGCCTGTCCGTCCAGGAAATTGGGCCCTAAGTTCATAGGACCTTTCTCGGTAAAAAGGAGGATCAACAATGTAGCATATGAGCTCGACCTACCTAACTCCCTGAAGGTCCATCCAGTCTTTCATGTGACCCTGTTAAAGCCGGTTGTCCCTAACCCCTTCGCTGGCCGTAACATTGGCCCACCGGAACCTGTTCTGATTGACGACGAGGAGGAGTTTGAGGTAGAGTCAATCCTGGACTGTAGGAAGAGACACAACCAGGTACAATATCTGATTAAGTGGAGGGGTTACGGCCCAGAAGATAATTCTTGGGAACCCGAAAACGGCATACATGCGGAGGAACTCATGCAAGCTTTCAGGATGTCTCACTCCACGAAGATCGCTCAATTGGGCATCCGGAGGCTGCCCTAAAGGGGGGGGCACTGTCAGTGTACGTACCTTGCCGGGCGCGTCGGTGGTCGCTTCGGTGTGCGTTCGCGTGCGCCGATGCGTGCTGTGGTTTGGCATGTTTCCGTCCGCGCTGGTACACTTCCTGGATCGCGGGCGCGCGTGCCTGTGCGCGCCGGTGCGTGCGGGTGCATGTGCGCGCATTGCGGGCGCGTGCACGCGCGCACCGTGCGCGCGCCGGCGCACGTCGGTTTGCTTATTTAAACCCCTGGAACACTTCAGACCGGTGCTGTCTGATCTGCAGTCCCCTGTGTATCCTGCTCCTGTTGTTCGCCTGAAATCCGACCTTCTGACCACCCGGCTTGTTACTGGACTTTCCTTGCTATCCGCCTGCACCCGACCTCGGCCTGTCTTTGACCCTGAACCTGCCTACCCCGCTGTGCCACATTGCCTGAACGTTGCCGAACCCTGCCTGTCTGACCGCCCCTTCTGCTTCTGCCCCGCTACGCTGCTCTATATACCTGCCTGCCTACCTACCTGCCTGTAGCCTGCCTGGCTAGCTACCCTCCTGAACCCAGGATCCGGAGCCGCTCGCTTGGAACCGATCTCAGGCTCTCTTACCCTTCCGCACTCCCGTGCCTCCTGTCTGCACTACCAGGGGCCCGTGAGTCGGATCTGTACGGGTGACCTCTCTCTGCTCCAACGGACTCGCTGATCAGGTGTGTATCTCGCTGACAGGAGGAACAACCCAATGAGCCCCCAGCAGAAGCGCTGGCAGCTGGACAAGGGGAAGTAGTCAGCGTTTCTTCTCCCCAGCGAAAGTGTAAGGACCAGAGGGGATATGCGACTAGCGATATCCCTCCCCATTGGCTGGAAGGGGCTTCGGTAGATTGAGCAGTCAGTCCAACTCTCCAGCGCCAGTGTAGGGACTCGGGAGGACAGGAAGTCATCCTCACTCCACAGCGGGAGTCCAGGAATCCAAGAGATGGAGCAACCGGCCCATCTCTCCAGCCGGAGTTTAAGGAAAAAGGGAGGGGAGGAAGCTGTCCTCACTCTCCAGTGGCAAATTCACAGTTCAGAAGAGAAGGTGGTCATCCTTCCTCGCCAGCTACAGATCCACAGTCCGGGAGAGGAGGCAGTCGTCCTCCCTCCCCAGTGGCAGATCCACAGCCTGGGAGCAGAGGAAGCCATCCTCCTGCCTCAACAGTCAGCCCAAGCGGAGGAAACTGTCTTCCCTCCCCAGGAAGGATCAGTGCACCTGGGAGACAGTACCAGGGAAATGTCTTCCCAGCAGCTGGATGAGAGTACAGGAGATGGAACAACCGCCTCATCTCCCCCGCAGTAGTTCAAGGAAAGATGTCCTTCTTTCCCAGTGGCAGATTCACAGTCTGGGAGAAGTGCTGGCAAGAGGGCAGAGTGCTGCTGTCCCATGCCTAGCACCTACAGTGTCTCTACGGCTCCAGGGAGCCGGGGCAGTCGCCCCTCTCCCCAGCAGCAGACCAAGCCATGGAAGGGTAAAGACCACACAGCTGAAGCACTGGCAGCCGGACAGAGGGTCCACGACCTCTGTCCCACACCTACCGATGACCTCCCTTCCCTACGGCCAAGAGTGGAGATCATGTGGACCGAATATGTGGCTTCACTCTGCCTGACTAATGCATGTCCAGACCAGGTGGAGGTCTGTGACCTCGTTCGTCTATCTCTGATGAGGAAGAAATGTGACAATCCCAACCTGGACAGGGGATTTTGGACGGGACTGCGGGTTACCCTTTTGCCTACTGACCATTGGCCTTGGCTTATGAGGGGGCTCTATTCTTTGGGAGGGGTGTGCCTGGGGGAACTTTGGAGTGGTTTTGCTTCAGATTCAGGTCCATGTCACCCCAAAACACACAGACTCTGGGAACTGGAAAACCCAGATACAGATTTGGGGCCTCTATGCCCAAACCAGCATTGACTGCTTCAATCTCCCCACCCCCCCCCCCCCCAGACTCTGAGCAGATGTTAACATAAATCAGCTCAAAACATCCTTATGCTGGGGTCTCCTGCTATAATCTGTTTATGAAGGTGTCTTTCTCTCATGGCATAATTTCCCCATTGTGGGCTTCCTAGGTTCCCATTCTTAATTGAGTCCTTTATTGTTTCTGCCTGTCTACTAATCCTCTTGGAGATGTGACTAACATTGTGTCCCCTTTACCTTGTTACCAAACCATTGTGGGAAGTTTGTTAAAAGTGGTTGTAAACCCACTTTGACAACTTGCACCTACAGGTAAGCCTAAATTAAGGCTTACCTGTAGGTGCAAGAAATATCTCCTTAACCTACACGGTTAAGGAGATATTTGCTGAAAACACAGCACCAATGTCTACGGCACATGCACGCCATAGACAACGGCGCAGGCGCACTAGCGGGCCGGCTTCTTGCCGGTTTTCTGAATGGGATCTTGCCGGCCCGAGCGCGCATGCGTGTGACGTCATCGCCGCTCCGGCCAATCACAGCGCTGGAGCGGCGATAACAGGAAGGGACATCGAGGCAAGATGGCGGAGGAGGGGAACGAGGAGCAGTTTGGGGGCTTCGATCTCAGGTAAGTCATTCATAATGAGCTAGTATGCTATGCATACTAGCTCATTATGCCTTTCTTTTGCAGGGTTTTTTTCCTCTTTAATGTTAGCTGTTCGTTGGATGTATTGATGATATTACTGTTTACAGTTTGCATTGTTTTAAATAAGCTTTTACCTGATTTTGTGTGGTATATTGTGCCTTGAAAAAAAGTATTCATACCCCTTGAAATTTCCCACATGTTGTCATGTTACAACCAAAAAAGGTAAATGTATTTTATGGTGATTTGGTGTGATAGACCAACTCAAGGGGGTTTATTTACCAAAGCTAGAGAGGGCAAAGGTAGTCACAGTTCTGCAGAGAAACCAATCAGCTTCCAACCTCAGCTTGTTTAATTAAGCTTTAGCAATAAAACCTGGAAGCTGATTGGTTTCTCTGCAGAATTGTGACTACTTTTGCCCTCTGTAGCTTTAGTAAATAAACCCTAAAGTGTCACATAATTGTGAAGTGGAATGAAAATGATAAATGATACAAATAAATATGTGAAAAGTTTGGGGGGGCATTTGCATGGCGCCCCCCGGAGTCCATACTTTGTAGAACCCCCTTTCTCTACAAGTCTTTTTGGGGGTGTCTCTACCAGCTTTGCACATCTAGAGAGGGACATTTCTGCCCATTATTCTTTGTAAAATATCTCAAGTTCTGTCAGATTGGATGGAGAGCGTCTGTGATCAGCAATTTTCAAGTCTTGCCACAGATTCTCAATGGGATTTAGGTCTGGACTGTGACTGGGCCATTCTAACACATGAATATGCTTTGATCTAAATCATTCCATTGTAGCTCTGGCTGTATGATTCGGGTCAAGTCTTTTGCAAACTCTAACAGGTTTTCTTCTAAGATTGTCCTGTATTTGTCTCCATCCATCTTCCCATCAACTCTGACCAGCTTCCCTGTCCCTGCTGAAGAAAAGCATCCCCACCACATGATGCTGCCACCACCATGTTTCACGGTGGGGATGGTGTGTTCAGGGGGATGGGCAGTGTTAGTTTTCCCCCCACACATAGTGTTTTACTTTTAGGCCAAAAAGTTGAATTTTGGTCTCATCTGACCAGAGCACCTTCTTCCACATGTTTGCTGTGTCCCCCACATGATTGCTGTGTCCCCCACATGATTGCTGTGTCCCCCACATGGCTTCTCACAAACTACAAACAGGACTTCTTATGACTTTCTTTCCCCAATGTCTTTCTTCTTGTCACTCTTCCATAAAGGGCAGATTTGTGGAGAAGCACGACTAATAGTTGTCCTGTGGACAGATTCTCCCTCCTGAGCTGTGGATCTCTGCAGCTCCTCCAGAGTTACCATGGACCTCTTGGCTGCTTCTCTGATGAATGCTCTCCTTGCCCGGCCTGTCAGTTTAGGTGGACGGCCATGTCTCGGTAGGTTTGCAGTTGTGCCATACTCTTTCCATTTTCCGATGATGGATTGAACAGAGCTCCGTGAGATCTTCAAAGATTGGGAGATTTTATTATAACCTAACCCTGCTTTATACTTCTCCACAACTTTATCCCTGACCTGTCTGGTGTGTTCCTTGGCCTTCATGATGCTGTTTGTTCACCAGGGATGAGCTTCGAGTTTGAGTCAAACTCATGTTCGACTCGAACATTGCCTGTTGGCCGAACAGCGAACAATTTGGGGTGTTCGCGGCAAATTCGAAACGTCTATGGGAGAAATCTAAAGTGCTAATTTTTAAGGCTAATATGCAAGTTATTGTCCTAAAAGGTGTTTGGGGACCCGGGTCCTGCCCCAGGGGACATGTATCAATGCAAAAAAAAGTTTTAAAAACGTCAGTTTTTTCAGGAGCAGTGATTTTAATAATGCTTAAAGTGAAACAATAAAAGTGAAATATTCCTTAAAATTTCGTACCTGGGGGGTGTGTATAGTATGCCTGTAAAGTAGCGCTTGTTGTGCGGCAAAAAGTGTCATTTCTGAAAGAAAAAAAGTCATTTAAAACTCACTCGCGGCTATAATGAATTGTCGGCTGCCGGCAATTCATAGAAAAGTCATTGATAAAAAAAAAATTTTAAACAAAATGCGTGGAGGTCCCCCCAAATTCAATTACCAGGCCCTTCAGGTCTGGTAGGGATATTAAGGGGAACCCTGCCGCAAATTAAAAAAAATCCCCCAAATATCCAGTGTTACTAGAAGCTAAGTGTCCCTGTCAGTGACAATCATCCTCCACAGCTGAGGCTCCGGCCTAAAATGCAGACCCGAAGGTAAACGGTTTGCTCATATCTCTGCATCCTATATCAGAGAGGTTGTGGTGTGCATCTCCCCCTTCTCCCAGATACCCCTAGACGAGGAGAACCAGCCGTGAAGAGAGGGGAGAAGCTGGGGGAGGACCGCTACACTTCTATGCACCAAACCATATTTACATAGGAAACGCTGTTGCGCACTTGCGCAATCTTTCGCGCCGACCATTAGCAAGCGCAGCCAATGTAATCTTCAACATTTCTGTCTGAATTCTGTAGATAACTTTCCTAGTTTACCATCTTCTGTTACCCGGCTAAAAAGTATGTCTAGAATATTCTGTCCGGAACATGTAGATCTGTCTTACAACTAATCAGCCTTTTTACACCCGTCTTCCAGCTACTCAACTGCACATGTGACAGAGCCGCCATCTTATCTTTGCCTGACACGCCGCACATGTGACAGAGCCGCCATGTTATCCTCGCCTGACACGCCCCACATGTGACAGAGCCGCCATCTTATCCTCGCCTGACACACCGCACATGTGACAGAGCCGCCATCTTATCCTCGCCTGACACACCGCACATGTGACAAAGCCGCCATGTTATCCTCGCCTGACACGCCGCACATGTGACAGAGCCACCATTTTATCCTCGCCTGACACGCCCCACATGTGACAAAGCCACCATCTTATCCTCGCCTGACACGCCGCACATGTGACAGAGCCACCATTTTATCCTCGCCTGACACGCCCCACATGTGACAGAGCCGCCATCTTATCCTCGCCTGACACGCCGCACATGTGACAGAGCCGCCATCTTATCCTCGCCTGACACACCACACATGTGACAGAGCCGCCATCTTATCCTCGCCTGACACACCGCACATGTGACAAAGCCACCATCTTATCCTCGCCTGACACGCCGCACATGTGACAGAGCCGCCATCTTATCCTCGCCTGACACGCCGCACATGTGACAAAGCCACCATCTTATCCTCGCCTGACACACCGCACATGTGACAAAGCCACCATTTTATCCTCGCCTGACACACCGCACATGTGACAAAGCCACCATCTTATCCTCGCCTGACACACCGCACATGTGACAAAGCCACCATCTTATCCTCGCCTGACACGCCGCACATGTGACAAAGCCACCATTTTATCCTCGCCTGACACACCGCACATGTGACAAAGCCACCATTTTATCCTCGCCTGACACACCGCACATGTGACAAAGCCACCATCTTATCCTCGCCTGACACGCCGCACATGTGACAAAGCCACCATTTTATCCTCGCCTGACACACCGCACATGTGACAGAGCCGCCATCTTATCCTCGCCTGACACGCCGCACATGTGACAGAGCCGCCATCTTATCCTCGCCTGACACGCCGCACATGTGACAGAGCCGCCATCTTATCCTCGCCTGACACGCCGCACATGTGACAGAGCCACCATTTTATCCTCGCCTGACACGCCGCACATGTGACAGAGCCACCATTTTATCCTAGCCTGACACGCCGCACATGTGACAAAGCCGCCATCTTATCCTCGCCTGACACGCCGCACATGTGACAAAGCCGCCATTTTATCCTCGCCTGACACGCCGCACATGTGACAGAGCCACCATTTTATCCTCGCCTGACACGCCGCACATGTGACAGAGCCACCATTTTATCCTCGCCTGACACGCCGCACATGTGACAGAGCCACCATTTTATCCTCGCCTGACACGCCGCACATGTGACAGAGCCACCATTTTATCCTAGCCTGACACGCCGCACATGTGACAGAGCCACCATTTTATCCTCGCCTGACACACCACACGTGACAAAGCCACCATTTTATCCTCGCCTGACACACCGCACATGTGACAAAGCCACCATTTTATCCTCGCCTGACACACCACACGTGACAGAGCCACCATTTTATCCTAGCCTGACACGCCGCACATGTGACAAAGCCACCATTTTATGCTCGCCTGACACACCACACATGTGACAGAGCCACCATTTTATCCTCGCCTGACACGCCGCACATGTGACAGAGCCACCATTTTATCCTCGCCTGACACACCGCACATGTGACAGAGCCACCATTTTATCCTAGCCTGACACGCCGCACATGTGACAAAGCCACCATTTTATCCTCGCCTGACACACCGCACATGTGACAGAGCCACTATTTTATCCTAGCCTGACACGCCGCACATGTGACAAAGCCACCATTTTATCCTCGCCTGACACACCGCACATGTGACAGAGCCACCATTTTATCCTCGCCTGACACGCCGCACATGTGACAGAGCCACCATTTTATCCTAGCCTGACACGCCGCACATGTGACAAAGCCGCCATCTTATCCTCGCCTGACACACCGCACATGTGACAAAGCCGCCATTTTATCCTCGCCTGACACGCCGCACATGTGACAGAGCCACCATTTTATCCTCGCCTGACACACCGCACATGTGACAAAGCCACCATCTTATCCTCGCCTGACACGCCGCACATGTGACAGAGCCACCATTTTATCCTAGCCTGACACGCCGCACATGTGACAGAGCCACCATTTTATCCTCGCCTGACACGCCGCACATGTGACAGAGCCACCATTTTATCCTCGCCTGACACACCGCACATGTGACAGAGCCACCATTTTATCCTAGCCTGACACGCAGCACATGTGACAAAGCCGCCATCTTATCCTCGCCTGACACGCCGCACATGTGACAGAGCCACCATTTTATCCTAGCCTGACACGCCGCACATGTGACAGAGCCACCATTTTATCCTCGCCTGACACACCGCACATGTGACAAAGCCACCATTTTATCCTCGCCTGACACACCGCACATGTGACAGAGCCACCATTTTATCCTATCCTGACACACCACACATGTGACAGAGCCACCATTTTATCCTCGCCTGACACGCCGCACATGTGACAGAGCCACCATTTTATCCTAGCCTGACACGCCGCACATGTGACAGAGCCACCATTTTATGCTCGCCTGACACACCGCACATGTGACAAAGCCACCATTTTATCCTCGCCTGACACGCCGCACATGTGACAGAGCCACCATTTTATCCTAGCCTGACACGCCGCACATGTGACAAAGCCGCCATCTTATCCTCGCCTGACACGCCGCACATGTGACAAAGCCGCCATTTAATCCTCGCCTGACACGCCGCACATGTGACAGAGCCACCATTTTATCCTCGCCTGACACGCCGCACATGTGACAGAGCCACCATTTTATCCTCGCCTGACACGCCGCACATGTGACAAAGCCACCATTTTATCCTCGCCTGACACGCCGCACATGTGACAGAGCCACCATTTTATCCTCACCTGACACACCGCACATGTGACAGAGCCACCATTTTATCCTAGCCTGACACGCCGCACATGTGACAAAGCCACCATTTTATCCTCGCCTGACACACCGCACGTGACAAAGCCACCATTTTATGCTCGCCTGACACACCGCACATGTGACAAAGCCACCATTTTATGCTCGCCTGACACACCGCACATGTGACAGAGCCACCATTTTATCCTCGCCTGACACACCGCACATGTGACAGAGCCACCATTTTATGCTCGCCTGACACACCGCACATGTGACAAAGCCACCATTTTATGCTCGCCTGACACACCACACGTGACAGAGCCACCATTTTATCCTCGCCTGACACGCCGGACATGTGACAAAGCCACCATTTTATCCTCGCCTGACACGCCGGACATGTGACAAAGCCACCATTTTATCCTCGCCTGACACACCGCACATGTGATAGAGCCACCATTTTATCCTCGCCTGACACACCGCACATGTGACAGAGCCACCATTTTATCCTCGCCTGACACACCGCACATGTGACAAAGCCACCATTTTATCCTCGCCTGACACGCCGCACATGTGACAGCCACCATTTTATCCTCGCCTGACACGCCGCACATGTGACAGAGCCACCATTTTATTGTAGCCTGACACGCCGCACATGTGACAAAGCCGCCATCTTATCCTCGCCTGACACACCGCACATGTGACAAAGCCACCATTTTATCCTCGCCTGACACACCGCACATGTGACAAAGCCACCATTTTATCCTCGCCTGACACGCCGCACGTGTGACAGAGCCACCATTTTATCCTCGCCTGACACGCCGCACATGTGACAGAGCCACCATTTTATCCTCGCCTGACACACCGCACATGTGACAAAGCCACCATTTTATCCTCGCCTGACACGCCGCACATGTGACAAAGCCACCATTTTATCCTCGCCTGACACGCTGCACATGTGACAGAGCCACCATTTTATCCTAGCCTGACACGCCGCACATGTGACAAAACCGCCATCCTATCCTCGCCTGACACACCGCACATGTGACAAAGCCACCATTTTATCCTCGCCTGACACGCCGCACATGTGACAAAGCCACCATTTTATGCTCGCCTGACACGCCCCACATGTGACAAAGCCACCATTTTATGCTCGCCTGACACACCACACCTGACAGACCCACCATTTTATCCTCGCCTGACACGCCGCACACGCTTTAGCTTGTTACATATGTGTGTTTCACATGGGCGCATCTGCGTTCTCCAGAGCGCACAACTGATTATACATCGGGCACTTAGTGCTCATTGTAATTCTGATCATGTTAATGAGCTTTTCCTCATCACATGGAGAATATTCCTTCCACTTTCATTCCTTTCATTCACTTCTTTTTGAAACAACTCAATAATCATTCTAGAGATCTTCCTCCTATCAACAATATTCTCCATGTGATAAGGAAAAGCTCATTAACATGATCAGCATTACAATGAGCAAGTGCCCGATGTCTGTTTCATATTTAAGAATGTGTCTGCGCAACGATTCCGCGAATCCGGCGCAAGTCGCCAGCATGCGCCATGTCGCAATAATTATTCCTGCCCGCGCAAATGCGCCAACATTTTCTTAAATCAGCCCCTATGTATTGCCGGGAGCCGACAATTCATTAATAGCCGCGAGTGAGTTTTAAATGACTTTTTTCCTTCAGAAATGACACTTTGTGCAGGGACAGTTCTAAGCACGGGAAACATGCGCTATTTAACAGGCATACTATACACACCCCCCAGGTACGAAATTTAAAGGAATATTTCACTTTTATTGTTTCACTTTAAGCATTATTAAAATCACTGCTCCCGAAAAAACTGACGTTTTTAAAACTTTTTTTGCATTGATACATGTCCCCTGGGGCAGGACCCGGGTCCCCAAACACTTTTTAGGACAATAACTTGCATATTAGCCTTTAAAATTAGCACTTTAGATTTTGAACGTTCGAGTCCATTGTATTTAATAGGATTCTCAAGTTCATGCAAACTTTAGGTCTGTTCGCAGGTTCTGGTGCCAACTGAACAGGGGGGTGTTCGGCTCATCCCTATTGTTCACTAAGGTTCTCTAACAAACCTCTGAGGACTTCACAGAACAGCTGTATTTTTACTGAGATTAAGGACTCTATTTACTAATTAGATGACTTCTGAAGGCAATTGTTTCCACTGGATTTTCCTTAGGGGTATCAGAGTAAAGGGGGCGCCATACAAATGCCCCTCCCCCCACACTTTTCACATATTTATTTGTATCATTTATCATTTTGATTTTCCTTCCACTTCAAAATTATGTGCCACTTTGTGTTGGTCTATCACATAAAATACATTTACGTTTTTTGGTTGTAACATGAAAAAATGTGGAAAATTTTGAGGGGTATGAATACTTTTTCAAGGCACAGTATACCACACAAAATCAGGTAAGAGCTTATCCTACACAATGCAAACCGTAAACAGTAATATCAGTACATCCAATGAACAGCTAACATTAACATAAACATCCCACAATGGTTTGGTAGCAAGGTAAAATGGACACAATGTTAATTTGTGTGTGAATTTACAATAAAATCAGTTCCAGTTTGCACCTAAGCTAGTGTTGTCTAGTTCTTGGGTGCAATGCTCAGCTATAATACCTGGTTCCAGAGTGGAGGAAGCTGTATCTTTGCAGAAGCACCCAAGTGGGGTGCCAGGTGGTCCATCACACACCCATATATTCCAACATACAGGGAGTCCTACATACTGACACCAGTCCATGGAGGATGACCAGGACCAGGTGATACCCCCTTATATAATGAGTTTTACATACAAATGCAGTCCATAGAGGATGAACAAGAGATACCCCCATATTCATATACAAGAAGTTCTACTTACTGATGCCAGCCCATAAAGGATGAACAGGACCAGAATGACACCATAGGAGCTTTCGATAAACATAAAGTTCTTCACAACAAGTGTCATCAGATTGGCTATAATGAAGACGTAGACTGTGTAGAGGAGACCCCAGGACAACCTGCACAATCACATCAGGACAGTTGTCAGAAGAGAAGAAGAAGTACAGAATCTGGAGATATCTAATATCTATCGTTCTTGTGGCACTGATAAGACAAAAACTGGGAACTTCGTATCTGGGTCTATGGAATAAAGTATTGACCCCCCAACCTCTGACTACCTCTGACCATGACTGAAGTTCATTCTGCAGCCACACACATTTGTTTGCATCCAGGCTCGTCCCACCCCACAAAGTACAATCTGCAGCCACACTTCCTGATGAGGATATGTAATATAACCACCCAGGTGTAGTCTTAGGTAATGCAAAATAACACTTCAGTGATCCGCCAGATCTGAGAGAGAACCCAATGATACACATGAACAGTTGCGGAGTGTTATCAAAAGGTCTCTAGTTTATTAAACCCAGATTCACAGTATTTATGCAGTTTGTAAAGACGATAAAGTGGGGGCTTAGGAGGGACTTCCTTTATTAAGATAAGACATACGTCATCTCTTTAGCAAGCATCTGCTTCCATCCTGACAATGCAAATTCCTGTTTTCATCTCAATGATGTGTGTTACAGTTAGAACCGGAAATGTATTCTGGGCTCTGTCTTAAACCACAAAATAAAGTCTATGTAGGTGAGAAACAGATGTTGCCTACAAAACGGGAAGTATCTTCCTGGACATGGCTTAACCACAAACTGTCAAACTCTTTCATTCTAGGGTTACCGACCTACCTCACACACAGCCCATGAGCAAGCAGACTGACTGACCCTCCTGACTCCTCCCATCCTGCATAGCCCAATCTGCAGCCTGGCTTACTGACCCACCTCTTACCCACGCCATATCCTGTCCAATCACACAATCAGGTCTTATGACCCACTTTCAGGCTCCTCTCACCTCACAAAGCCTATGTGCAACCTCTGAACGTCCTGACTCCTCCCACCCTGCCCAATCATTGATTCAGAGGGAATTTCTAACAAGTCTGCCGCAACCAGTATATAAAAGGGACACCCATTGGTCACATACCAGAAGGCGAGGTCCTTCAGCCTCATCATCTTCATGATTTCCTGCATTTGGCGCCGTTCTCTGGAGACGTAGCGTGACAGCAGGTAAGTCAAGGACACATAGCACATACACATACCGGTAATGAAAATACCAGTCTGCATCATTGGCCTTCTCATGTATTGTGTAGATCTCATCCGAACAACTTGGATAGACGTCATTGTGTCCATAACCGACTTCCCAGTGGTCATCTGGAGGGATACAATATGGTATAGTGACTGGAGAATACAGGAGAACTGGATAGAGGTTTCCAATACAGTCATGTAGTCCTCAAGGCGCCCCAACAGGTCATGTTTTCGGGATTTCCCTCAGATGAAATGGCTGTACAGAATAATCTGAAGCCAGAAAACATGACCTGTTGGGGCGCCTTGAGGACTGGAGTTGAGAAACACTGCTGTAGAGGATCATTCTATATACAATATATACAATATTCCCACCATACAATCACCAACATGTGAGAATTGGCCACAAGTGTCCTCCCCATGGTGTGAGATGCCACAGTCTTATAGAGTGTCAGGTGGAACTTGTAGGCATGAGCAGTCTACCAGGAGGAGGTTCACAAGAACCCATACACAAGCAGATGATCGGCAGAGGCAGGACGCTTTGGAAATGTATGGGGCTTCTTCTTAGGAAGAAACAGATTTACATGATAAAGGTGCTTCAGATCTTCTCCCCGGCTGGTATGTAGACAGAAGTTCTGGTACTGGAGGGACACAATGTCCGGGGCACCATGATAAAGGTGCTTCAGATCTTCTCCCCGGCTGGTATGTAGACAGAAGTTCTGGTACTGGAAGGACACAATGTCCGGGCACCATGATAGAGGTGCTTCAGATCTGTAACGGGAAGGCCCGGGGAACTCAGAATCGCTTAGAAAGTATGAGATACCCTTGCTTCAGCTCCCCCAATGCCTCTTATGTGTCAACCACCCTGTGTCTCTATTAGGGGCACAGGGTAAAAGGAAACCCCAATATGGTCTATGATAGCCATATTCAATGCTGCACATACATTGTATCTAGATTGGATGTGTACTGTGAGGGGGGGGGGGGGGGGTTGTGTAATCATTGCTGTGAGGAGTTAAGGTGATTTGCATTCTATTGTCTATTATGAATTAAGTCTGCTACTGTGACGATGTGGATTGGAGCTTGGTAGACCGGCTGGCTGCATATTATGGGATGTTGAAGTGTCTCCTGTGAGGAGGGGGGGGAATCACCCCTCCTGCTAAGACTGTTTACTGAAGGAGAAGTTTGAACACACCTGACCTGTATCACCATTGTCATTGGACAGTTTAACCCGCCCTGTTCCCCAAGGATGGGAGGGGAGGGTTTTGAAGAGAAATGTGTTACCATGTGTTTTGAAAATAAAGGGATTCCCTGTTTTGGAACTTGAATACAGAGCGTTGTCTCGTATCTGGGGGGAGAATCATTCGTATGGGGTCTTATTCGGCTGGTTGGAGTGTCTGGTGGCTGTCGTGTGGTTGGAAAGGGAATATTCTAACGGTGTTAACCCCTTTCATACTTGGGGTGCCGTTACAATTGGTGGCAAGCAGTGGGATTGATCCCCACAGCCAGAAGGACAGCTACAAGAGGACACAGGACAATGGAGGCACAGTATGAACGGCTAAAGCTCTCTTCCCTCAAGGACTTACTGGAGAACCGGGGAAGACCGGCCAACAACCGTAAGAAGAGGGACATTATCAAAGAACTAGTCGAAATGGATGGAACCGAAAGGCCCAGCGTAACAGACAGGACACCCAAAGAGGCAAGTTTTGATCGGGCTGTTAAACTAAGACTGGCACATTATGGTCCTAACCCTCCAGTGGAGATCATAGACCTAGTTATAGCGGCTGTGGATGCAAATTGGCTACATCAAAAAGGTGCTGCAGCAGCAGAAGTCACAGCAGCACCAACTGCAAGGAGAAGAGAGGTACAGATACCAGCCTCCATGGAAGAGGAAGTCAGAAGGAGGTTACAAGAGATGCAGATACAGCATAGAGGACCAGTATCAGAGGAGGTCCTGCTGGGATGGTCTGATTCGATCCGCTGCGAACTCTGGAAGAAAGCGCTAGCTCTCGAGCAGCAACACCAGGGAAAGGTTCTCCCCTCCATCTATGTAAGGTACTGGTCGCAGTATGATGTACGAATGCCGTTATTGGGGGAACAACCAAAGCAGAAGTGGACAACTGAGTTAAGCAGGCTGATCCGGGCAAAGATGCGGTTGGACGAGAGCTACAGAGCCCTCCGGTGGTATGTAGCCCAAGAGTACCCTTGGTCAGCGGATGACAGCTCCACGGAAGGCTTTGACTAGGATGGCCTGGGATTGTTGTATTGGAGGCTGTCCAGTGACCCTGACTTTGGGAGTGATCGGGAGTGGCGTTTGGAGGAAATAATGGAGCACAGAGAGCGAAAACTGAATGTCTCGGAAGGGAACTGGGCAGAGGAAGATTTGGAGTTTCTGGCCATTCAGGAATGGGAGCTGGAGAAATCGCCTATAGACAGCTGCTAGAATCTGCTCAGCAGCAGGGTGGTGCTACCTGTGCCGGGGACTATCAGGAAATACCAGTTGACAACTATGAAATCCTGGCTGAAGAATCGGCAGTGGAAAATCTGGAGATTGCCATCCCCAAAGCAGAAGTGCTGACTGACCTTGAGGATCCTGTTCCTGCTTGGGATGATCTTGGATGGAGGAATGTACCTGTCCAGCAGCATGCCAGAGAATCGGCAGTGGAAAATCTGAAGATTGCCATCCCTAAAGCCGAAGTGAATGATATGGAGTTCCAGGGAGCTAGCCTGGCTGAAGAATCGGCAGTGGAAAATCTGAAGATTGCCATCCCTAAAGCTGAAGTGGATGATATGGAGTTCCAGGGAGCTAGGGCAGTTGGCTCATCTTCCCAGCCACAGATTACAGAAGGTATGGACTTAAGTGACTGTTCAGAGGATGTTAGGGATTATGCATCGCCTGCTTAAGTACTGGCAGCAGGACAAAGTACTACAGACCCCTGCTCTACACCCGTGGCAGTTTTGGAGGCCCGAGGTGAGAAGGTGATGGTTCCTCTTTCCCAGGGGATTTCAGAGATGCAGGGAGGAGAAGCAGCCCTTTTCCCTCCTCAACAATTAGCCAGAGCAGATGGTGTGGAGTCTCCAGCAGAAGTGCTGGCAACAGGGCAGAGTGATAGCAACCTCTGCCCAGCACCGGAAACAACTGTGGAGTTTCAGGGAGCCGGGGCAGTTGGCCCATCTCTCCAGCAACAAGCTGAGGTGGTAAAGCTTTTACCCCCAGCTGAATCACTGGCAGCAGGGCAGAATGCTACTGGCCTCTGCACACAACTGCCACTTGAGCGGATATCGGTGGATGGGACTACGGTCTCCACTCACAGCAACCCAGCGGAAGAGCTGGCAACAGAGCAGAGTGCCGCGGGCCTCTGCTCTCAACTAACAGAAGAGGGAGTTCCTGTGGTACTGGATGGGACTTCGGCCCTCACTGACACAACCCCAGAAAATGGTGTGACACTGGGACAGGAGGATGTCAGCCTTGCTTTGCAAGCACTGGGGGATTCTCACCTACCACAAGTGGATGGGACTTCGGTCTCCACTTGTGTACCTCGGGGATGCTGGGCAGTCGGCCCGGATCCCCAGCGGCATGAAAGACTGAGCCCAGTCACCCTGTCTTCTCCCCAGCGGCGGGTATGTTCTCTGAGAGAGGCAGAGGTTGGCTGGGTAAGTGATGCTCTGTTTGGAGCAATTTATTTGGGGTACTGTGTGGATACCGGCATTAGAAGAAGGGACCTATGGACTAACTTCGGAGTCAACCCGTCTGGGGTCCCCTCCTCTGTTAGTCTCCTGCCGAAAGGGGAGAGATGTAACGGGAAGGCCCGGGGAAGTCAGAATCGCTTAGAAAGTATGAGATACCCTTGCTTCAGCTCCCCCAATGCCTCTCATGTGTCAACCACCCTGTGTCTCTATTAGGGGCACAGGGTGAATGAAAACCCCAATATGGTCTATGATAGCTGTAACGGCACCCCAATCTCAAGGGGTATTAACGCCGTTTACGCCCTGTGTCCAAAGTGACCCCACTGTCACAATAGCCATATTCAATACTGTACATACATTGTATCTTGATTGGATGTGTACTGTGAGGGGGGGGGGGTGTAATCATTGCTGTGAGGAGTTAAGGTGATTTGCATTCTATTGTCTATTATGAATTAAGTCTTCTACTGTGACAATGTGGATTGGAGCTGGTCGACCATCTGGCGGCATATTATGGGATGTTGAAGTGTCGTCTGTGAGGAGGGGGGGGAATCACCCCTCCTGCTAAGACTGTTTACTGAAGGAGAAGTTTGAACACACCTGACCTGTATCACCATTGTCATTGGACAGTTTAACCCGCCCTGTTCCCCAAGGATGGGAGGGGAGGGTTTTGAAGAGGAATGTGTTACCATGTGTTTTGAAAATAAAGTCATTCCCTGTTTTGGAACTTGAATACAGAGCGTTGTCTCGTATCTGGGGGGAGAATCATTCGTATGGGGTCTTATTCGGCTGGTTGGAGTGTCTGGTGGCTTTCGTGTGGTTGGAAAGGGAATATCCTAACGGTGTAAACCCCTTTCATACTTGGGGTGCCGTTACAAGATCTTCTCCCCGGCTGGTATGTAGACAGAAGTTCTGGTACTGGAGGGACACAATGTCCGGGGCACCATGATGAAGGTGCTTCAGATCTTCTCCCCAGCTGGTATGTAGACAGAAGTTCTGGTACTGGAGGGACACAATGTCCGGGGGGACCATGATAAAGGTGCTTCAGATCTTCTCCCGGCTGGTATGTAGACAGAAGTTCTGGTACTGGAGGGACACAATGTCCGGGGCACCATGATGAAGGTGCTTCAGATCTTCTCCCCGGCTGGTATGTAGACAGAAGTTCTGGTACTGGAGGGACACAATGTCCGGGGGGACCATGATAAAGGTGCTTCAGATCTTCTCCCCGGCTGGTATGTAGACAGAAGTTCTGGTACTGGAGGGACACAATGTCCGGGGCACCATGATGAAGGTGCTTCAGATCTTCTCCCCGGCTGGTATGTAGACAGAAGTTCTGGTACTGGAGGGACACAATGTCCGGGGCACCATGATGAAGGTGCTTCAGATCTTCTCCCCGGCTGGTATGTAGACAGAAGTTCTGGTACTGGAGGGACACAATGTCCGGGCACCATGATGAAGGTGCTTCAGATCTTCTCCTCGGCTGGTATGTAGACAGAAGTTCTGGTACTGGAGGGACACAATGTCCGGGCACCATGATGAAGGTGCTTCAGATCTTCTCCCCGGCTGGTATGTAGACAGAAGTTCTGGTACTGGAAGGACACAATGTCCGGGGCACCATGATGAAGGTGCTTCAGATCTTCTCCCCGGCTGGTATGTAGACAGAAGTTCTGGTACTGGAGGGACACAATGTCCAGGGCACCATGATGAAGGTGCTTCAGATCTTCTCCCCGGCTGGTATGTAGACAGAAGTTCTGGTACTGGAGGGACACAATGTCCGGGGCACCATGATAAAGGTGCTTCAGATCTTCTCCCCGGCTGGTATGTAGACAGAAGTTCTGGTACTGGAGGGACACAATGTCCGGGGCACCATGATGAAGGTGCTTCAGATCTTCTCCCCGGCTGGTATGTAGACAGAAGTTCTGGTACTGGAGGGACACAATGTCCGGGGCACCATGATGAAGGTGCTTCAGATCTTCTCCCCGGCTGGTATGTAGACAGAAGTTCTGGTACTGGAAGGACACAATGTCCGGGGCACCATGATGAAGGTGCTTCAGATCTTCTCCCCGGGTGGTATGTAGACAGAAGTTCTGGTACTGGAGGGACACAATGTCCGGGGCACCATGGTGAGACTCACTATTTGCTGTCTGTGCTCCCCATGTGCCCATATATGCACACCAGTGCCAGATGTAATGAAGTTCTATGGAGTCCCGATTGTGTACAGGGGATCCCCGGAATGAAGGCCATTGTGTACAGGGGATCCCCGGAATGAAGGCTATTGTGTACAGGGGATCCCCCGTGTTGTGGAAATTTTATATATAAGATTTATGTGGACATTTTATTCTAGGATGTGCGTTTTATAGAATGTCATCTGTCTCCCTGTGTCTGATGTTTAATCGAGGAGCGCTCTAGCAGAGCGCACTTGGGTTGAATCGAGACCAGCGGTAAAAACGGTCAGTATGAAAACCTTCTTATGGGATTGAAACGTGTTCTCTGCGTGTGTGGGCGTTTGTTGGTTTGTAGATATCAAGCGCAATGTGCTGGACTGCATGCTTTCCAATGGCTATACACTTTAGAGAAGCGAAGTCCGCATAATGAGAGAAACCTATTAATTCTCTCTTGCGGACTTCGTTATCCGCTTTATGGATACATATCTGTATTTATAAGAGGACATTGATATCTGCCTTGTCGGTGTACTTGTACCGTATATTGACAACAGCAGTAGCAATGTCCCCGCAGATTGTCCCAAAACTATAAGAACAAGTAGAATGATCTCACTAGATCCTGTTTACTTTGAACAGTATTGTGTGGGCTCCATGCTGATTAAGATGGGGGGTGTGCACTTCCTCCCCTTTCCCTCCTGTGAGTGCCCTCCCCTTTACTGTTTGTCATTTCCTGTGATGTCATTTTGTATTAAGGGAAGTGATTGGCTGTTGGGGCCATCACTTCCTGTTTTGTTATCCTTTTGTTTCCAATGAATAAAAGAATCCGGGTGGCTGAGCTCTGGCCCCAGACGCTTGAGACTCCAGCTTGAAGCAGCATCGTTTCTGATTCTACCTGGTGCCATTGAAGTACTTCATATTCCTTGTACCAAAGAGCTTGATACAAACGTGCTTTTAAGCACGAAGGAATTGTTTTGTGCTTTGTGTGCATTTAGACGCTGGAAGTCCACATTTAGGAGCGGTGTGGATTTGCGTACAAAGCCCAAGGGAATTCTTCCACGACATTTCGGCGAGCCAGCTTGGAGCCAACGTAGTTCCAGCGCAGCGATCCGAGAGGAGAGATTGGATCCGCGGTTCTGGGACAGGAAAAGGCCGGCAAAGTTTGGTAAGACAGACTCCATTTCAACTTTTGAAATTTTTGTTGTTCTAGAACCGGAATCTGGTCTCTCTGCTCGCTGTTGCAGGTAACTCCGCTTAGCAAAAGAACAAATTTTTTGCGGTTTCACTCTTTGTGTACAAGGACGGGGATTTATATTTGTACTGGGAGGGATAGCTGTATTGGCTTGGGATAGAAGTCTATATTACTGTCCTCTGTGTAGACCCCATAGTCAATACAGCCTAGAGGGTCTTTGTATGGGGTTTATGTTAAATGTAAAACCATTTCCTGTTGTACAACGTGACGGTATGCATGGAGTGTGCTAGTTGATGTTTTAAATGTGCGGCAGAGATTGAATGACAAAACATTGTGTGGCTGAGTTATTTCATAGTGCTGGTCACCGTGTGAAATAACTTTTGTAAAGTGTGTAGCTATTATAGTTCGTCTAACGTTTAGTATGAGTTAAGTAGCACAGTCTGTTTTGTGTTAAAACAGTGATTTTTGTTTGTAAGAGGCACGGTTTGGTCTTGTTTTGAAGACACCATTTTGTTTTCCTTTGTTTGTTCAGCCATGTGGCCTGAGGACATCATCTTGTTTTGAAGACACCATTTTGTTTTCCTTTGTGTTTGTTCAGCCATGTGGTCTGAGGACACCATCTTGTTTTGAAGACACCATTTTGTTTTCCTTTGTGTTTGTTCAGCCATGTGGTCTGAGTCACCATTTTTGTTTTTCTTTGTATGAATCCAATCTTCAGGTTTAGTTATTTTTTGCATATTTTTTTGTAAAACGATTGTGTTTTCTTTTGGTTTTAATTTCAGTTTAAAGTGAAGACTTTGCTTTACACTGCATTTCAATAGATAGTAAAACTAACTTTAACTGAGTTTTTGTACTCTTAACGGGGTGTGTGTTTTAATTTTTTTTTTTTTAATTTTTAATTGTTTGGGCATTTTCTTTGAGTTTCTCAGAAGGCAATTCATGCCCCTCCCCCATTGTTTTTGGTTTTAGAGCTGCATCTTTTATTGTATAGCTTGCGGTAGGAAAGAAAGGCTTTGGTTTTAAAACTCGCTTTATATTCACTTTTATTGTTAATTGAGTTACTTTTGCGCAGCAAGTAGTCAATTTTTTGTTCACGCTCAGACTGTTAGTTTATTAGTTTGATCGTGTAACTACTGAGACATCGTACAACTGCTGAAATAGACAACAGAAGGCTATCCCCATTTAATTTTTTTATTTTATTTTTGTGATTATTTAGAGAAGCCACATTGCTCTGTAGCGAAAAATAAACGGAAGTGTGCTGTGCAGTTTAATCTGACGACGCAGTGTACAGTCGTACAGAGGTATGTATGCATACACTGTAAGGGGTAGAGACATAATTCGGGGGGTGGTCTGTGGTTGTTGACTAATCATTGGGCATAGTTATTACGAGTATTGCGGTGTAAAAGAGTAGTACTCTGTAGTTCTGTGCCAAAAGTGTTGGGGCAACAAGCCATAGAGTTAATAACACCTCGGTTAGGTTTTCTAGTTGGGGGACTGGACCAGATATAGTGGTTGCAGTTCGTCAATCCACCGTAGAAGAAGGCACCTGACGGTGCTCTCCTAAATAGGTGCAGGGGTTTTTCCTGGACGCAGGAATAAGACTATAAGCCGATTCAAATCGCCATGGGCAATTTGAAGTCCATGCAAGGGAAGGAATGTGAGGCTTCCCAGAGTCAGACGGCTGCACAGTACATGAAATCTAGCTTTGGGGCAAAGGTCATGAAACCTCTAAAGGAATGGCATAGTTGGTCCAAGGATACTACTTGGGCTATTCCTCTAGAGGGGACATTTGATGCCTGGAGGTGGGAGAAATTCATAACTGAGTTTAAACCCAGGCTCTGGGCAGCAAAAACCTTAGATGTAGCTGAGCTGTGGCTTCAGAAGTCTATTATGGTAAGCAGACAGGGTATACAGAAGGCAGTTTCAGTCCGGAAGAACCGCATTATGTACACCTGGCCTGAGGGGATAGCAGTGACTGGTGATCCAATGCTGGAAGCGGAAGAGGCTCTTTCTGGGCTAACTCTGCTGAGGCAGGCTGGATCCACCAACACTAGATCTGTTGTAGTTTCCTCTGATGCTTCTGCCATCACCAATCTAACCAACCCTACTCTGCACTCTCCAACTAACATCTCTCTCTTTCCCACGTCTCCATCTAACCATGTCACCTCTGACGCTAAACCTCAAGCTAACCCTCTCTATCAGTCGCCTTTCCCCATATCTGGGGCATTTTCTCCGCCGATTGCGGCTAATTATGAATCATTTTCAACTGGTGATCTATAGATGCTATGTGAGTCTAAGGGAATTGAGACCAGACTAAGGAACCGTGGGGATTGCATAACTGCGCTGAGAGCTTTTGACTCAGTCATACCTACCATCTACCCTTCATTGGTTGGCTTCCAGACAGGGAACGTTGTGGGCAAGGTAGCACACATTAGCCAACCAATGAAGCCACAACCTCCAAAGTACACACCTAGCCCCACTTATGTCACTGAACCTGGTACTTACCCAGTCCGGGTGCAACAATATGAGGGTGTTCCAAATACCAACGGTGAAAGGACTTTGGGGGAAAGGGTGGTATGGCATGTCCCTTTTGCTTCCTCAGAAATCAGGACCATACTGGCCGAACTGCCTGACTATAGAACAAATCCACGAGGGTTCGTGAGAATGTTTTGTCAAAATCAATTTAGCTACGGCATGAGCGGAACAGATTGTGCCCAGGTTCTGAGGGCGAAAGTAGGAGAAGAACTGGCAGGGGTTATAATCTCCCGTTGCGGCATTGTCACCCACGAACAAGCCACTTCTGGAGGTAAGCAATTCTGTGTGGCCCTGCTAGCCAAACTTCCAGAGTTGTATGGTGCATCTTCTACCACAGATGTGATGAAACTCAGTCAAAACCCAGGCGAGGTATGTGCTTGTTTCTGGCGTCGCCTGAAACAAGCTGCATTGGATGCAGATCTGGAGGTTGGTCCGGATGTGCCAACCGACGGAGGTAAGTTATCCGCCATTCACCTTTTGCTAAGAGCCAAATTTTTAGAAGGCATCCATATGAAAATTCGAGACCGGCTATTATTAGCCAGACCCGAATTTAATGAAATGAGAATACCTGCCATTCTATCCACTCTCTCCGCTATAGAGAGAGAGATGGATAGGAAGAAACAGGACAAAGCATCCAAAATCCTTGTGTCTCAAGCCCCTTCTGCAGGACAGACGGGCCAGGATGGTGGGAAAAAGACACAACGCTGGAAAGCCCGAACTTGTTACATCTGTGGAAAGGAAGGACATCTAAGGCGCGACTGCCCTAACAGACCCAAGGGTAAGTGGCAGTTCATCCCAGACGATCCGGTACCAGGCTCACGCGATCCAACAACTTCAGTTGTAGCGATGGCCAGCCACGACTATGATTCTTCATAGGACGTTGGCAAAGCGGTGTCAGGACATATCAACCTGTTTATCAAGGAATTAAAATATCCCCTCCCTTGCCTCATTGACACCGGTGGCGTTCGAACTGTTCTGAGATCCAAAGATCTCAGAGGCAAGGTTCCCCTTTCTGGGGAGACTATACCCACTGTGGGTCTAACAGGTCAGACAGTGTCTCTACATACCACCAAACCACTCCATTGTAGGTTGGGCCAACACACAGAAGCCATTAAGTCGGTACTGGTATCGGATGATGTTCCCATCAACCTATTGGGAGCTGATATTTTATCTGAGATACAAGCGGTCATTGAGTACACTCCAACAGGTGTTGTGGTTAGCAGTGCATTGACGGATGAGCGCCTATGTGCAATGGTGGCTCTACCGTATATGATAGAACCTGGTTGTTTTCTGGGGTTGGATGTGCTAGCAGAAGTGGATCCCAAACTTTGGGCGTTTGATAAGTATGATGTGGGTCTTCTGCCGGTCCCGCCAACCACAGTAAACATCAGACCAGGGAGTATTTTGCCCCAATTACCACAATACCCTTTGAGTGTGGCTCAGATGGATAGCCTTAAAATCCAAATAGACCGGTACCTGCTGATAAAAGTTCTTACGCCAACCAAATCCCCCTGTAACACCCCTTTGTTTCCAGTGGCTAAAAAGTCTGTCAAGGGTCAGGAAACAACTTTCTGTTTAGTACATGATTTAAGGGCTATCAATAAAATCATTATCAGCGATGCCCCTTTGGTACCCAACCCACACACCTTGTTGGCCTCTATACCACCTAACGCAATTTTCTTCAGTGTTATTGATCTGACTAATGCATTTTTTTCTGTACCACTGGACCCCCAGTGCCAGTACCTTTTTGCTTTTTCATTCCAGGGTCGACAACTGACTTAGACACGTCTCGTTCAGGGGTCTGTGACTAGTCCCTCGGAGTACAGTTGCAAACTTAAAATAGTGTTGGATCAATGGACCCCAACGAATCCAGAGGTGGTGCTGATCCAGTATGTTGATGACTTGCTGCTTTGTTGCCCTGCAAGGGATGTCTGTTATCAGCATACTGTCTCATTGCTTAACCATCTGGCGTCCACGGGGAATAAAGCTAGCAAGGAGAAATTGCAGTTTTGTAGGGAGAAGGTCACCTTTTTAGGACATTGTATATCTCAGGGTACTCGACACCTGACAACCCAGAGAATTCAGACACTGAAAGACTTCCCGAAACCCCGAAACGCACGACAAACGAGAGCCATTCTCGGTCTTATCAACTACTGTAGAGACTGGGTCCCTAACATCTCTTCGACTTTACGAAATCCTATCCCAAACTCCCTTTCAACTGACTGATGATAACTGGTCAACCCTACAGGACTTGATCCAAGAACTCTCCAAAGCACCTGCTTTAGGTTTGCCCAACTATGACCTCCCCTTCTACCTTTTCTGCTATGAAAGCAAAGGCCACGCCACTGGAGTACTGACCCAACTACATTGGTCCAGGTACCGACCCATCATGTATCTATCAACTGCATAAGATCCAGTCATTCGAGGTTCACCAGGTTGTGTATGAGCCGTAGCCGCCTGCGCTGTATTGTTACAGAAGGTAGGTGACATAGTCTTGGACTCCCCACTGACCTTCTATACTCCCCATTCAGTGCAGGAAATCCTAAATCAAGTTCAGACAAAACACCTCTCTGTTGCCAGATTGACTAAGTACGAAGTGGCTCTCCTAACCCCTACTAACCTGACTTTAAGACGATGCACCATTTTAAACCCAGCCTCTCTTCTTCCTACTGAGGAGGAAGAGAAGGGGGGAGATATTGGTGTTAAAAATGATACTCAAACCTTCCAGACTAACAATACCAACCTCTCTACCTCTAACCAACTTGTTAATTTAGAAGGACAACATGCTGATGATCACCACGACTGTGTTTCTCTGATGGAACTCGAGTCAACAACCATCAGCCCGGTGAAGGAGACCCCCATCCCAAACGCTAAAAACCTTTTTGTCGATGGTTCCAGGTATTACACCCCAGATGGTAAGCCACACACAGGTTATGCAGTGACTACACTCAGTGAAATTGTGGAAAAGGGTTCATTGAGTTCCAACATGTCTGCACAGGAAGCTGAGCTGTGGGCACTGGCAAGAGCCTGTGAGACCCAAGAGGGTCAAAGGATCAATATCTACACGGATTCTAGGTATGCTTTTGGGATAGCCCATGATTTTGGTCCTATCTGGAAAGCAAGAGGCTTTCTGACTAGTTCAGGGAAGCCCGTGAAACATGCGCAGTTAATCAACAGGTTATTCGTTGCTTTCAACCTGCCGCGTGAGATAGCCATTCTAAAAGTTAAGGCCCACACGACTGATAGGACTTTGGAGGCTGATGGCAATGCCTTGGCAGATAGAGCTGCCAAAGAAGGTGCTCTGCACCCTCCTGTGAAAACCCTGATGCTAGCCATCCCCTCTGATGTGTCTCTGGAAGAGTTTAAGAGACTACAGTCACAAGCGGAATTACATGAAAAGAGGAGATGGACAGCACTAGGGGCCATGAGAGGTCCAGATGACATCTGGGGTCTTGGTAAAAAATGGTGTCTGCCAAGATCGCTTTTTCCAATGATGGCCCATTCGGCTCATTATCCAGGGCATCAGTCAAAGATGGTTATGTGTGCGCAGGTGGATGAGCATTGGATCGCCCCTGGATTTACTACTGCAGCTGCTAATTTTGCAGCAGCCTGCCTGGTTTGCGCATTGCACAATCCAGGTAGGACGGTACCAGTACCCAAACGACATTCCCCCCGACCAGAATATCCATTTCAGCGCATCCAGATAGACTACATTACATTGCCAAGGAGTGGGCCGTACGAACACGTCTTAGTCTGTGTAGATATGTTTTCAGGTTGGCCGGAGGCATGGCCGGTTCAGAAAGCAAACGCCACAACCACAGCCAAAAAGATCCTGTCCGAAATAGTGTGTCGCTGGGGCCTACCTGAAACGATCGAGTCGGATCGAGGCTCCCACTTCACTGGTCAAATATTTGCAGAAGTATGTAAAGCCCTCCATATCAATCAGGGATTACACACTCCTTATCATCCCCAAAGTAGTGGTAGGTTGAAAGGTTAAACGGAACCCTTAAAAACAAAATCTCCAAAATAATAGCTGATACTGGGAAACCTTGGCCTGAATGTCTCCCCATAGCTCTCCACTCCATCAGAAATGCACCTAGACGACCTCACGGGTTATCTCCATATGAGGTTTTGTTCGGATGTCAACCAAAAACAGGGTTGTACTTTCCCCAGCAGCTGTCGTCTTTACATTCTCAGCTGATGGGGTATGTGCAGTCACTGCAACGTGAGCTAAAAAAAATCCACCACAGGGTTCATGAGTCCCTTCCAGACCCTGACTCAATAACCGGTTTACATTCTATCCAACCAGGTGACTGGGTTGTTGTAAAGAAATACCAGAGGACGGGACTAGAATCGAGATACGTCGGACCATTCCAGGTTCAGCTGACCACGCCGACCTCACTAAAGCTTGAAGAACGGGACAACTGGATCCACGCCAGCCACTGCAAGAAGCTGCTCAACTACATCAAAGAATGAGTAGTATCTTCTTTATTTATAGTTTTAGTTTAGTGTATTTTAGCAAGGGTAATGATGAAAAGCATCCCAATTTATTGTTTAAAATGCATCTCCAGCTGGCAAAAATGGCGAACAGGACCAACTGCTGGGTATGCTCCAAACCTCCACCAAGCCTTGATGCCCCGGCAATGACAGCAGTACATGCGATATATGATGTCCGTATCGGTCGTGATGAGGTGCTCCTGTTGCCTGATTGGACGCGTGACCAGAGCCTGAGCAGATGACCACATTTTCCTCAATGAGATAAGACGCCCCGAAGCCCAACCAACGTATCAGATGCAGAGGATTCCAGACCGATCGGCGATTACTACAGCTCACCATTTCGTACCCTCCTTATAAGTCATGTCTCCTGAAGAACAGAATCTACATGTCAAGCCGCGTTTTCCTTTTTATGGATTGTAAGGACTGATTCATTTCCAGGTGTAAGAAGATCAAGTTTTGAGAGACACATGGGAGCATATGACAAAAAGGAGGGACTGTTGTGGAAATTTTATTATATAAGATTTATGTGGACATTTTATTCTAGGATGTGCGTTTTATAGATTGTCATCTGTCTCCCTGTGTCTGATGTTTAATCGAGGAGCGCTCTAGCAGAGCGCACTTGGGTTGAATCGAGACCAGCGGTAAAAACGGTCAGTATGAAAACCTTCTTATGGGATTGAAACGTGTTCTCTGCGTGTGTGGGCATTTGTTGGTTTGAAGATATCAAGCGCAATGCGCTGGACTGCATGCTTTCCAATGGCTATACACTTTAGAGAAGTTATCCACTTTATGGATACATATCTGTATTTATAAGAGGACATTGATATCTGCCTTGTCGGTGTACTTGTACCGTATATTGACAACAGCAGTAGCAATGTCCCCGCAGATTGTCCCAAAACTATAAGAACAAGTAGAATGATCTCACTAGATCCTGTTTACTTTGAACAGTATTGTGTGGGCTCCATGCTGATTAAGATGAGGGGTGTGTACTTCCTCCCCTTTCCCTCCTGTGAGTGCCCTCCCCTTTACTGTTTGTCATTTCCTGTGATGTCATTTTGTATTAAGGGAAGTGATTGGCTGTTGGGGCCATCACTTCCTGTTTTGTTATCCTTTTGTTTCCAATGAATAAAAGAATCCGGGTGGCTGAGCTCTGCCCAGACGCTTGAGACTCCAGCTTGAAGCAGCATCGTTTCTGATTCTACCTGGTGCCATTGAAGTACTTCATATTCCTTGTACCAAAGAGCTTGATACAAACGTGCTTTTAAGCACGAAGGAATTGTTTTGTGCTTTGTGTGCATTTAGACGCTGGAAGTCCACATTTAGGAGCGGTGTGGATTTGCGTACAAAGCCCAAGGGAATTCTTCCATGACACCCGGAATGAAGGTCATTGTGTACAGGGGATCCCCGGAATGAAGGTCATTGTGTACAGGGGATCCCCGGAATGAAGGTCATTGTGTACAGGGGATCCCCAGGAATGAAGGTCATTGTGTACAGGGGATCCCCAGGAATGAAGGTCATTGTGTACAGGGGATCCCCAGGAATGAAGGTCATTGTGTACAGGGGATCCCCAGGAATGAAGGTCATTGTGTACAGGGGATCCCCCGGAATGAAGGTCATTGTGTACAGGGGATCCCCAGGAATGAAGGTCATTGTGTACAGGGGATCCCCCGGAATGAAGGTCATTGTGTACAGGGGATCCCCGGAATGAAGGTCATTGTGTACAGGGGAACCCCGGAATGAAGGTCATTGTGTACAGGGGAACCTCGAAATGAAGGTCATTGTGTACAGGGGAACCTCAGAATGAAGGTCATTGTGTACAGGGGAACCTCGGAATGAAGGTCATTGTGTACAGGGGAACCTCGGAATGAAGGTCATTGTGTACAGGGGATCCCCGGAATGAAGGTCATTGTGTACAGGGGAACCCCGGAATGAGGGTCATTGTGTACAGGGGAACCCCGGAATGAGGGTCATTGTGTACAGGGGATACCCCGGAATGAAGGTCATTGTGTACAGGGGAACCTCGGAATGAAGGTCATTGTGTACAGGGGATCCCCGGAATGAGGGTCATTGTGTACAGGGGATCCCCTGGAATGAAGGTCATTGTGTACAGGGGATCCACGGAATGAAGGTCATTGTGTACAGGGGAACCTCGGAATGAAGGTCATTGTGTACAGGGGAACCTCGGAATGAAGGTCATTGTGTACAGGGGAACCTCAGAATGAAGGTCATTGTGTACAGGGGATCCCCGGAATGAAGGTCATTGTGTACAGGGGAACCCCGGAATGAGGGTCATTGTGTACAGGGGATACCCCGGAATGAAGGTCATTGTGTACAGAGGAACCTCGGAATGAAGGTCATTGTGTACAGGGGATCCCCGGAATGAAGGTCATTGTGTACAGGGGATCCCCGGAATGAAGGTCATTGTGTACAGGGGATACCCCGGAATGAAAGTCATTGTGTACAGGGGATCCCCGGAATGAAGGTCATTGTACAGAAACAGAACATTAAACATGCACACACAGCTGTTTTAGGGTCCCCCACTTACTTCAATGATGGCGGAGTTGATGGTCGCCTGTAAGAAGAGGAACCCCGAGTGCCAGTAACGTGTCGGGGTGCAGGACATTCTGGTATCATTAGTACATGCGCCTGTACAGAGAGAAGAGGAAGAGCGGCTGATGGGAGGTCAGAGATATTTCTGGGTGATTATTAATATCACCAAATTGTAGGATCCATTATCTACTCCGTGGTCCCGATCCCACTCAGACTGACCGGGGGGGGGGGGGACTGCGAGCCTCTGATTCAGAGACCACGTACTGCTCCTACACCCCGATATTCTACAGGACACAGACCACGTACTGCTCATACACCCCAATATTCTGCAGGACACAGACCACGCACCGCTCATACACCCCAATATTCTGCAGGACAGAGACCACGCACCGCTCATACACCCCGATATTCTGCAGGACACAGACCACGTACTGCTCATACACCCCAATATTCTGCAGGACACAGACCACGTACTGCTCATACACCCCAATATTCTGCAGGACACAGACCACGCACCGCTCATACACCCCAATATTCTGCAGGACAGAGACCACGCACCGCTCATACACCCCGATATTCTGCAGGACACAGACCACGCACCGCTCATACACCCCAATATTCTGCAGGACAGAGACCACGCGCCGCTCATACACCCCAATATTCTGCAGGACGCAGACCACGTACTGCTCATACACCCCAATATTCTGCAGGACACAGACCACGCGCCGCTCATACACCCCAATATTCTGCAGGACAGAGACCACGCACCGCTCATACACCCCGATATTCTGCAGGACGCAGACCACGTACTGCTCATACACCCCAATATTCTGCAGGACACAGACCACGTACTGCTCATACACCCCAATATTCTGCAGGACACAGACCACGCACCGCTCATACACCCCAATATTCTGCAGGACAGAGACCACGCACCGCTCATACACCCCGATATTCTGCAGGACGCAGACCACGTACTGCTCATACACCCCAATATTCTGCAGGACACAGACCACGTACTGCTCATACACCCCAATATTCTGCAGGACACAGACCACGCACCGCTCATACACCCCAATATTCTGCAGGACACAGACCACGCACCGCTCATACACCCCGATATTCTGCAGGACACAGACCACGTACTGCTCATACACCCCAATATTCTGCAGGACACAGACCACGCACCGCTCATACACCCCGATATTCTACAGAACACAGACCACGTACTGCTCATACACCCCGATATTCTACAGGACACAGACCACGCACCGCTCATACACCCCAATATTCTGCAGGACAGAGACCACGCACCGCTCATACACCCCGATATTCTGCAGGACACAGACCACGTACTGCTCATACACCCCAATATTCTGCAGGACACAGACCATGTACTGCTCATACACCCCAATATTCTGCAGGACACAGACCAGGCACCGCTCATACACCCCAATATTCTGCAGGACACAGACCACGCACCGCTCATACACCCCGATATTCTGCAGGACACAGACCACGTACTGCTCATACACCCCAATATTCTGCAGGACACAGACCACGTACTGCTCATACACCCCAATATTCTGCAGGACACAGACCACGCACCGCTCATACACCCCGATATTCTACAGAACACAGACCACGTACTGCTCATACACCCCGATATTCTACAGGACACAGACCAAGCACCGCTCATACACCCCAATATTCTGCAGGACTCAGACCACGCACCGCTCATACACCCCAATATTCTGCAGGACAGAGACCACGCACCGCTCATACACCCCAATATTCTGCAGGACAGAGACCACATACTGCTCATACACCCCGATATTCTGCAGGACAGAGACCACACACCGCTCATACACCTCAATATTCTGCAGGACAGAGACCACGTACTGCTCATACACCCCGATATTCTACAGGACACAAACCACGTACTGCTCATACACCCCAATATTCTGCAGGACACAGACCACACACTGCTCATACACCCCAATATTCTGCAGGACACAGACCACGTACTGCTCATACACCCCAATATTGTGCAGGACAGAGACCACGTACTGCTCATACACCCCAATATTCTGCAGGACAGAGATTACTGACTCTGAACAATTCACTTCATTGTTCATTAAAAACATCTTCTCAATAAATGTGCCACTACTAAAGAGTCCACACATCAACTTCAGTGATCCCTTCTGTGCAGGGGATGCAATTTAAGCAACATTTCAGGAAAATAATTAAGTATAGACTGACGCGGTCTGTAATTTGTGGACTAGACTGACGCGGTCTGTAATTTGTGGACTAGACTGACGCGGTCTGTAATTTGTGGACTAGACTGACGCGGTCTGTAATTTGTGGACTAGACTGACGCGGTCTGTAATTTGTGGACTAGACTGACACGGTCTGTAATTTGTGGACTAGACTGACGCGGTCTGTAATTTGTGGACTAGACTGACGCGGTCTGTAATTTGTGGACTAGACTGACGCGGTCTGTAATTTGTGGACTAGACTGACGCGGTCTGTAATTTGTGGACTAGACTGACACGGTCTGTAATTTGTGGACTGGACTGACGCGGTCTGTAATTTGTGGACTGGACTGACGCGGTCTGTAATTTGTGGACTAGACTGACGCGGTCTGTAATTTGTGGACTGGACTGACGCGGTCTGTAATTTGTGGACTAGACTGACACGGTCTGTAATTTGTGGACTAGACTGACGCGGTCTGTAATTTGTGGACTAGACTGACGCGGTCTGTAATTTGTGGACTGGACTGACGCGGTCTGTAATTTGTGGACTAGACTGACACGGTCTGTAATTTGTGGACTAGACTGACGCGGTCTGTAATTTGTGGACTGGACTGACGCGGTCTGTAATTTGTGGACTAGACTGACGCGGTCTGTAATTTGTGGACTAGACTGACGCGGTCTGTAATTTGTGGACTGGACTGACGCGGTCTGTAATTTGTGGACTGGACTGACGCGGTCTGTAATTTGTGGACTGGACTGACGCGGTCTGTAATTTGTGGACTGGACTGACACGGTCTGTAATTTGTGGACTAGACTGACGCGGTCTGTAATTTGTGGACTGGACTGACGCGGTCTGTAATTTGTGGACTAGACTGACGCGGTCTGTAATTTGTGGACTAGACTGACGCGGTCTGTAATTTGTGGACTGGACTGACGCGGTCTGTAATTTGTGGACTAGACTGACGCGGTCTGTAATTTGTGGACTGGACTGACGCGGTCTGTAATTTGTGGACTGGACTGACACGGTCTGTAATTTGTGGACTAGACTGACACGGTCTGTAATTTGTGGACTGGACTGACGCGGTCTGTAATTTGTGGACTAGACTGACACGGTCTGTAATTTGTGGACTAGACTGACGCGGTCTGTAATTTGTGGACTAGACTGACGCGGTCTGTAATTTGTGGACTGGACTGACGCGGTCTGTAATTTGTGGACTAGACTGACGCGGTCTGTAATTTGTGGACTAGACTGACGCGGTCTGTAATTTGTGGACTGGACTGACGCGGTCTGTAATTTGTGGACTAGACTGACACGGTCTGTAATTTGTGGACTAGACTGACGCGGTCTGTAATTTGTGGACTAGACTGACGCGGTCTGTAATTTGTGGACTGGACTGACGCGGTCTGTAATTTGTGGACTAGACTGACGCGGTCTGTAATTTGTGGACTAGACTGACGCGGTCTGTAATTTGTGGACTAGACTGACGCGGTCTGTAATTTGTGGACTGGACTGACGCGGTCTGTAATTTGTGGACTGGACTGACGCGGTCTGTAATTTGTGGACTAGACTGACACGGTCTGTAATTTGTGGACTGGACTGATGTTGTCTGTAACATGTGATACAACCATAGGTTGGCAGCACTGTGTACAGAAGGGGACATGGCTGGGGTGAGATGGCGATGGGAGGGTGCGGGCGGTGTGGCTCCAGTCACCCTGTACAACCAGTGAGGTCAGAAGAAGATAAGAGGTTTCCCTCACACTCTGATCTGTCAGTGAGTGGCCTCCTTCTCACCTGGGATGCCCAGATAGTCATTGGGGCTGCTGATGGTATAAATATGATATTGGATGTGATACTTCAACTCATCCTGGAACACCAATCCAAACGTGTTATTACTCAAGTCCATCAGGTCTTCTTTATTCCCATATTCCTGAACTACGAGAAGAAAGCATGAAAGGATGGAACCCGACAAATGTCTATATACACCCAACCCACCATTGTCTCTGATATCACTGCCCCTGACCCCTGGAGCCCCCCTCATACCCCTTATCACTACCCCTGACCTCTGGAGCCCCCCTCATATCCCTTATCACTACCCCTGACCCCTGGAGCCCCCCTCATACCCCTTATCACTACCCTGACCTCTGGAGCCCCCCCCCTCATACCCCTTATCACTGCCCCTGACCCCTGGAGCCCCCTTATCACTGCCCCTGACCCCTGGAGCCCCCCCCTCATACCCCTTATCACTGCCCCTGACCCCTGGAGCCCCCCTCATATCCCTTATCACTGCCCCTGACCCCTGGAGCCCCCTCATATCCCTTATCACTGCCCCTGACCCCTGGAGCCCCCCTCATACCCCTTATCACTACCCCTGACCTCTGGAGCCCCCCTCATATCCCTTATCACTACCCCTGACCCCTGGAGCCCCCCCCTCATACCCCTTATCACTGCCCCTGACCCCTGGAGCCCCCCTCATATCCCTTATCACTACCCCTGACCTCTGGAGCCCCCCCCTCATACCCCTTATCACTACCCCTGACCCCTGGAGCCCCCCCTCATACCCCTTATCACTGCCCCTGACCCCTGGAGCCCCCCTCATATCCCTTATCACTACCCCTGACCCCTGGAGCCCCCCTCATATCCCTTATCACTACCCCTGACCCCTGGAGCCCCCCTCATATCCCTTATCACTACCCCTGACCCCTGGAGCCCCCCCCTCATACCCCTTATCACTACCCCTGACCCCTGGAGCCCCCCCTCATACCCCTTATCACTGCCCCTGACCCCTGGAGCCCCCTTATCACTGCCCCTGACCCCTGGAGCCAGTGGCGTCTCCAGCTTTCTTATTTAGGGGGGGCACATGGGGGGACAGGGACAAAAGTAGGGGGGCAACTATAAAATGCAATTATATATATATATATATATATATATATATATCCTGGGGCCCTTTACTACGATCTCACAACGGGCCCTTTCACATGTTCTGCAGTGAGCTCCCTTCCTACTATACTGGGGCCCCCCCAGGGTGGCAGAAAACAAGAGATATATGTCACCAGCACACCAAGAAAATATAAGGGTCCAAAGCAGTGGGAGAACTATTGTCAGGGTCACCTGTGGCCAGGTGACAGATGCACACCGTAGGGGGACAGGAGTGCACCGCGAGGTAGTGAACCCTATGGCTGGCTTCTGTGGATAGGAAACTGGGTGGTTGTGGAAAGCGGGACCAGAGGAGCACAACCGGGATCCCAACGGAAGCGAGAGCCAAGATTCCCCAGGGCGCGGAGTCTAAGACCCAGCTGGTCTTCTCCAGGGCCTCTAGTGGTGAGGATGTTACGCTGCAGGCTGGGACCAGGTCGCGGCCCCTGGAGTTTCCTAGCTCACGCCCCGTAGGATAAGGGGAAGCAGCAGCACACGATAGAGAGAACCGAATAACAAGCCGAAGGTCAGGGGCCACAAGCAGACAAGGATAACGAAGAACGAGCCGAAGGTCAAGGGTCACGAGCAGACAGGGATGGTCGGGGACAAGCCAATAACGTAACAGAGAGACAGACGTAGCACACGGCAGGCAGGAACCCAAACACACAATGCCTAACAAACACGTTGATCAGCAAAGCAGGCTTGCAGTGCACAGGTTAATATAGTGTTCAGTGATAGGGCCTGGGGTGGAGTCAGGCTGGGAGGAGATTATAAAGGAAGCCAGGTGAAGGAGGTCTGGTCTCTAGATGAACACATGAGGAGGAAGGTAAGATGGCAGACAGACATTAATGCATATCCATGACAGTACCCTCCCTCTTATGGGCCCTCCCCCGCCTGGACCCAGGCTTAAAGGGAAATCTCTGATGAAACCTTCTCAACAGATGAGGTGCAGCGACATCAGATGCAGCGATCCAAGACGCCTCCTCAGGACCAAAACCTCTCCAATGCACAAGGTACTGAAGAATGCCTCTGCAGAGCCGAGAATCCAGAACTTGTCTAACCTCGTACTTAAAATTATCCTCAGAGACCGAAAACGAGGTAGGGAGATGACAAGAAGATCTATTGAGGACCAAAGGCTCTCTAGGAATAAGCAAGGGCATGAGAGGATCAACAGGAATCTGAGGAGGGTCCCCTAGACCCTTAAAGGGGAACTGGTCATCTTGCACAGGACCATCAGACTGGGCAGATGTCAGTGGAACCCTGAAGTCAGGTTGGTTAGAAGGTGACATGTCGCCGGAGTCAAGCTGAATAGCTGAAGGACAAGCAGAATGTCCCGAACAAGAAAAAGTAAGAGGCTCACTGGGCATGGGCTGGACTGGCATAACTAGTACAGAGGCAGAGTGAATAGCTGAGTCAGGTGTAGCGACTGCAGGACTTGTAGACAAGCTAGCCTGGCTGTGCGTCCAAGGGTGGTTAGGGACAGAGAAATGTAAGTGGTTATGCAACCTGGAATGAATGACCGGCTCAGATTCACAGGGGGCAACCTTGGGTAGACAGGAGGAGGAACAGGAGGGACCCCAAGCCAGGATCTGTCCAGTAGTCCAGTCCACATGAGGAGAATGGAGCTGTAACCATGGGAGACCCAAAATTATAGGCGTTGAGGCCTTGGGTAAGATAAGGAAGGATATCCACTCCTGGTGGAGTGTCCCTACCGACATCTTAACAGGGAGGGTCTGGAAGCGGATAGGTCCCCCTGGGAGAACAGTACCATCAATCGCCAAGACCACCAATGGCGTGGTGAGGGGCAAAAGAGTAAGTCTCATGGACGATGCGATTTCCCAGTCCATGAAATTACCAGCGGCTCCGGAATCCAGATATGCTGAGACCGAATGAGAAGAAGCACCAACATGAAGGAACACAGAAAGCAGAAGACGAGAAGGGGAAGGTGATATTTCTGGGTCCAATACTCCACTTTCCAGATGAAGTGGACCCGAACGTTTTTCTGGACAAAGAGAGCAAGTGTCACGAAAATGACCTTTGCCCCCACAGTAAAGACACAGACCAAGAGTTCTGCGCCTAGCACGTTCCTCGGGGGATAGCCTGGTCCGACCCAGCTGCATGGGTTCCTCAGCTGGTAGGAGATGCTCTACGGGTCGAAGAGAGGGGAGCTCAGGCTGACTAAGAACCAAGGAGTGCTGGCGTTGCTTTTCTAAGGTCCTCTCCTGAAAGCGAATATCGATCTGGTTACACAAGGAGATAACGCCGGCCAGATCAGTGGGGATGGTTCTTCCTGCTAATTCATCCTTCACTCTATCAGACAGGCCATGCAAAAAGGTTGCGACTAAGGCCTCATTGTTCCAGCTCAACTCAGCCGACAGTATGCGGAAATGAAGGGCATACTGTCCCACAGAAGCAGACTCTTGGCGGAGACGTAAAAGGGCGCTGGCCGCTGAAGAGACACGAGCCGGTTCTTCGAAGATATTCCGAAAAAGTTTCAAGAAGCCAGACAGGCTAGAAACCACTGGATCATTCAGTTCCCACAGAGGGGCTGCCCAGGCTAAAGCTTCACCAGAGAGGAGGGAAATGATATAGGCTACCTTAGCCCGATCAGACAGGAAGTTTTGGGGCTGGAGCTCAAAATGAATCGTGCATTGGCTAAGGAACCCCCTGCAAGCCTTGGAGTCCCCAGAGAAACGGGACGGAGCTGGCAGCTGTAGTGAGTGTGTGGCTGCGACTGGTGCAATAGGTGCAGCCGCTGGTTGTATTTGAGGTTGCGGATTCAGGGTTCCCAAGGAGGCCTGAAGCTGCTCAAAGCGAGAAGCCAGATCCTGGAGGAATCGCATCACCTGAGTCTGATTCGATTCCTGGGTTTCAAGTCTGCAAACTATGCCCTGCAATGGATCATCCGCGGGTAGCGGGATGTCAGCCGGGTTCATGGCTGATCAAACTGTCAGGGTCACCTGTGGCCAGGTGACAGATGCACACCGTAGGGGGACAGGAGTGCACCGCGAGGTAGTGAACCCTATGGCTGGCTTCTGTGGATAGGAAACTGGGTGGTTGTGGAAAGCGGGACCAGAGGAGCACAACCGGGATCCCAACGGAAGCGAGAGCCAAGATTCCCCAGGGCGCGGAGTCTAAGACCCAGCTGGTCTTCTCCAGGGCCTCTAGTGGTGAGGATGTTACGCTGCAGGCTGGGACCAGGTCGCGGCCCCTGGAGTTTCCTAGCTCACGCCCCGTAGGATAAGGGGAAGCAGCAGCACACGATAGAGAGAACCGAATAACAAGCCGAAGGTCAGGGGCCACAAGCAGACAAGGATAACGAAGAACGAGCCGAAGGTCAAGGGTCACGAGCAGACAGGGATGGTCGGGGACAAGCCAATAACGTAACAGAGAGACAGACGTAGCACACGGCAGGCAGGAACCCAAACACACAATGCCTAACAAACACGTTGATCAGCAAAGCAGGCTTGCAGTGCACAGGTTAATATAGTGTTCAGTGATAGGGCCTGGGGTGGAGTCAGGCTGGGAGGAGATTATAAAGGAAGCCAGGTGAAGGAGGTCTGGTCTCTAGATGAACACATGAGGAGGAAGGTAAGATGGCAGACAGACATTAATGCATATCCATGACAACTATCAGGGTTGCAAAGGTTGTCTTGCCACCGGGCCCTGGTGTTCTGCCACTGTGGGGTTCCCCAGCTGTCCTGTTATTGACAGCGCTGGTCTGGCATCTGTCTCCTTGGCACCGCAGTCTATTAGGACTTTGTGCTGGTGACATTATGGGTGCATGCAGGGGAAGGCTGGCACTATTGGTTATAGAGAGCCGAGCCCCCAGCTGGTCACCTAGCAGCAGTAATGCTGTATACCCTTCTCTGTTGACATGTTGATCGGGATGTGATCCAGGTGATTGATGCTCCCAGTCAGATCTAATAAACACAGTATTTATTAGCATCAAGAGTACAACCACATATATATAATCAACCGTATGTTCAGCAGCCATGTGGGCTCTATGCCTGTAAAGTGTGGGCTTTGATCAATAAAATCACTGATATTTAACACTAGGAATTGTCTAGGAGCATCACCTGGATTGCATCCCGATCAGCATGTCAGAGAAGGCTCCACTGCTGCTAAGAAACCTGCAGGGAGCTCAACTGTCTACAACCAATAGAGATGGGCTTGGGTGTGTTTGAAATCCCACATGTCCGATCCCACCAGGAAGCCGACACTCCACAGTGCTAATCACAGCCAGTGAGACATTTCCTGATCTGTGGAGCTGCGGACCGGGAAATGTCTCACTGCCTGTGATTAGCGCCAGGGATGGACTGGCCATAGGGACTACCGGGAGTTTCCTGGTGGGCCGATGGCTCAGTGGGCCGTTTTAAAAAAAAAAATTTTTTTTTTTCTTTTGTGGGACGTTTTTTTTAGGAAATTCGTCGGCAGTGGGAGCGTGGCAGCAAACAGTGGCCCACAAAAAAATAATTTTTTTTTTTTTTTTTTTTTTTTTTGTTGCCCGTTTTTTTATGCAGTTCTGCGGCAGCGGGAGCGTAGCAGCAAACAGCGGCAGGAATTCGGGGAAGGTGGCCAGCGAGGAGGGCAGTTGGATGTAAAATTCCGAGGAGGGAGAAGAGCTCCACCCCCTCCCTGACCACCGAAGAGGCGAACAGTGGCGAGCGCGGCCACCCCGGCGCTCCCAGAACCTTGATTCCTCCACCTCCTCTCTGCTCCAGGAACCATGCAGCCCGGGCCGCAGGGCAGGCTGACTGGGAGCCCGGAGGAAGAGAACATGTGCCACTGTAAGGAGCAGAGCAGCAAGAGCACCCCCCGGATCAAGAGGGAGACTCGGCGCTGCTGGCCATCAGGTACATCCTACACAAACATGCCAGAACACTGAGACAGCTGGGAGGTGAGCAGAGGAGGGACTGCAGAAAGGGACAGTGCTATGTGGTCTGTCTCAGCCCTCCCCTCTGTCTCTCTGCCCCTCTGTCTTTCAGTCCCCCCCCCGCTGTCTCTCAGTCCCCCCGCTGTCTCTCAGTCCCCCCCGCTGTCTCTCAGTCCCCCCGCTGTCTCTCAGTCCCCCCTCTGTCTCTCAGTCCCCCCTCTTTCACCCCCCACTACCTCTCAGACCCCCCCTCTGTCTCTCAGACCCCCCTCTGTCTCTCAGACCCCCCTCTGTCTCTCAGACCCCCCTCTGTCAGTCCCCCCTCTTTTAGCCCCCTCCTCTGTCTCAGCCCCTTCTGTCTCTCAGACCCCTCCTCTGTCTCTCAGACCCCTCCTCTGTCTCTCAGACCCCTCCTCTGTCTCTCAGACCCCCCCTCTGTCTCTCAGACCCCCCTCTTTTAGCCCCCTCCTCTGTCTCTCAGACCCCTCCTCTGTCTCTCAGACCCCTCCTCTGTCTCTCAGACCCCTCCTCTATCTCTCAGCTCTCCTCCTCTATCTCTCAGCTCTCCTCCTCTGTCTCTCAGCTCCCCCTCTGTCTCTCAGCTCCCCCTCTGTCTCTCAGCTCCCCCTCTGTCTCTCAGCTCCCCCTCCACTGTCTCTCAGCTCCCCCTCCACTGTCTCTCAGCTCCCCCTCCACTGTCTCTCAGCCCCCTCTGTCTCTCATCTCTCCCCCTCTGTCTCTCATCTCTCCCCCTCTGTCTCTCATCTCTCCCCCTCTGTCTCTCATCTCCCTCCCTCTGTCTCTCATCTCCCTCCCTCTGTCTCTCAGCTCCCCCCTCTGTCTCTCAGTCCCCCCTCTGTCTCTCAGACCCCCCTCTGTCTCTCAGACCCTCCTCTGTCTCTCAGACCCCTCCTCTGTCTCTCAGCTCCCCCTCCTCTGTCTCTCAGCTCCCCCTCCTCTGTCTCTCAGCTCCCCCTCCTCTGTCTCTCAGCTCCCCCTCCTCTGTCTCTCAGCTCCCCCTCCTCTGTCTCTCAGCTCCCCCTCCTCTGTCTCTCAGCTCCCCCTCCTCTGTCTCTCAGCTCCCCCTCCACTGTCTCTCAGCTCCCCCTCCACTGTCTCTCAGCTCCCCCTCCACTGTCTCTCAGCTCCCCCTCCTCTGTCTCTCAGCTCCCCCTCCACTGTCTCTCAGCTCCCCCTCCACTGTCTCTCAGCTCCCCCTCCACTGTCTCTCAGCTCCCCCTCCACTGTCTCTCAGCTCCCCCTCCACTGTCTCTCAGCTCCCCCTCCACTGTCTCTCAGCTCTTTCTCCACTGTCTCTCAGCTCTCCCCCTCTGTCTCTCATCTCTCCCCCTCTGTCTCTCATCTCTCCCCCTCTGTCTCTCATCTCTCCCCCTCTGTCTCTCATCTCTCCCCCTCTGTCTCTCAGTCCCCCCCTCTGTCTCTCAGTCCCCCCCTCTGTCTCTCAGACCCCCCTCTGTCTCTCAGCTCCCCCTCCTCTGTCTCTCAGCTCCCCCTCCTCTGTCTCTCAGCTCCCCCTCCTCTGTCTCTCAGCTCCCCCTCCTCTGTCTCTCAGCTCCCCCTCCTCTGTCTCTCAGCTCCCCCTCCTCTGTCTCTCAGACCCCCCTCTGTCTCTCAGTCCCTCCTCTGTCTCTCAGCCCCCCCTCTGTCTCTCAGCCCCCCCTCTGTCTCTCAGACCCCCCTCTGTCTCTCAGACCCCCCTCTGTCTCTCAGCTCCCTCCTTCTGTCTCTCAGCTCCCTCCTTCTGTCTCTCAGCTCCCTCCTTCTGTCTCTCAGCTCCCTCCTCTGTCTCTCAGCTCCCTCCTCTGTCTCTCAGCTCCCTCCTCTGTCTCTCAGCTCCCTCCTCTGTCTCTCAGCTCCCTCCTCTGTCTCTTAGACCCCTCCTCTGTCTCTTAGACCCCTCCTCTGTCTCTTAGACCCCTCCTCTGTCTCTTAGACCCCTCCTCCTCTGTCTCTCAGCCCTCCTCCTCTGTCTCTCAGCCCTCCTCCTCTGTCTCTCAGCCCTCCTCCTCTGTCTCTCAGCCCTCCTCCTCTGTCTCTCTGCCCTTTCCTCTGTCTCTCTGCCCTTTCCTCTGACTCATTCACTCCCTGACTCTTAGGCTGCTTTCACACTGGGGCGGGCATTGACGGTAAAACGCTGCTAGTTTTAGCAGCACTTTACTGTCATTTTAGCTGCGCTATTCGGCTTCTAGCAGGTGCTTTTAACCCCAGCTAGCAGCCAAATTAAAGGTTAAATGCGCTAGCGTAGCGCTGCCGCCAAAGTGCTTTGCAGGCGCTTCAGCAGCGGTGGCCATTCATTTCAATGGGCAGGAGTGGTGTGTACACCGCTCCTCCACCGCCCCAAAGATGCTGCTTGGAGGACTTTTTTTAACGCCCTGGCAGCGTCCCAGTGTGAAAGCACTCGACTTTCACACTAGGACTGCAGCGGAGGCGTTTTTCAGGCGCTTTACAGGTGCTATTTTTAGCCCAAAAGCGCCTGAAAAACGCCTCAGTGTGAAAGGGGTCCTACACTGACCCCATCTCTTTTACACTCACTCACTCTCTCTTACACTCACCCACCCCCTTTCACCCCCTTCCCCTCCCTCTCTCTCATTCCCCTCTCGCTCACCCTCTCATGATATACAATAATGGATGTAGGGGCCTTTTGGTGGGCGTGATTTTTTGGGGGGGTGGGGGGGCAGCATTTTATTGAATGAAAGTGGGCCGGTCTGAATGAAGTCCAGGGCCAAATTTTTGTCCCAGTCCAGCCCTGATTAGTGCTGTGCAGTGTGGGCTTCCTGGCAGGCTCTGGCATGTGGAATTTTGAACATGCCCAGCCCATCTCTAACAACAAATTTCCAATGTGCTGCCACCGCTACCATTGAGACAGAGACTAGCGCTGTGAATAGCCGGGACAGGACAGCAACTCTGGTTGTTCCAGCACTGGTCCACACTGGGAGGATTCCCCCATCCACCTATAATGTGTAGATGGGGGAATTGGATCATTTCCTTTTTTTTTTCATTCAACCTAATAGTTGAATGGAAAAAAGTGATCAATATATGGGCTGCCTAAAAGCCAAGACCAGCCATAGACAGTTTAAATCTCAGCTGGTTCAGCAGGAACTGGCTGAGATTTGAACCATTAATGAGCAGATTCTCTTATGATTATCACTAGTGGTTGCTATAGCCACTAGTGATAATCACTGTTTGTCGGGAGAATACAATTGCTGGGCAGGAGGGATATTCCCCTGTCAGCACTGTCTGTGTTGATGGGGGAATCATGCAAGTTTCTTTCCTGCAATCTGTGGATGCAGGAAAGAAATTTGCACCGTCTATTACCTGCCTAACTGAAAGTGAAAGTAAATTGTGAATGTCTTGAAAGAACAGGAGAGGGGGAGGGAGACAGATGGGGGAGAGAAGGGATGGAGATAATGCAGTTCAGTGATTACAGAGTACTGCAGTCTGCAGTGCACACACTTACCCACGGTCCAGGCTAGAATCTCAGGCATCATTCACACACAGCCAGAAATGCTGCTGATTTTCATATTTCCCGCCCACACATCCCCTCTCTTCAAATACAGCACGCCGGGATAGTGTGGGCGGGACTGGAAGGAGGGAGGGAGGAGGAGCTGTATTCCTCCCTGCTCGTATATGAGGAGAGTGAGGGGGGGTGGCTGGACTCGCTGGGCTGTGAAAGAGTGTCATAGACTGACACTCGGCTCAGCTTGCAGTCACCACTCTCGGAATTTACAGGCTGGTTCTCCTGTCCTAAGGACGGGAGAAATCAGTCTGTTTTTTCAGTAACTGAGATGAAGGCTTGGGCCCCCCTCCCACAGTGCTCGTGGAGTCCTTCCCGCAACTCGCTCTTCTCCGTGCCAATGAGGATGCAGGGAAAGGAGCAGATCGGGCGGCTGTGGTTGTGTGAGCGCTCGCATTATGCAGTGTCAGCGAGCTGAGGGAGGGGGGGAGGAATCCCCCGCAGGAGCTGACTGGGGACGCTCTACCTCTCAGGAGAGACTATGTTACCCCAGCAGTAGCCCGAGCGGAAAAAAAAAATGCAAAAAATTTTTTTTTATTTTTTTTTTGGGGGGGGGGGGCACATGGTGGGGCACAGCATAATGTTGGGGGGCCTGGGCCCCCTCTGGTCCCCCCGTAGGGACGCCATTGCCTGGAGCACCCTCATACCCCTATCCCCCTTATCACTGCCCCTGACCCCTGGAGCCCCCCTCATACCCCTTATCACTACCCCTGACCCCTGGAGCCCCCCTCATACCCCTTATCACTAACCCTGACCCCTGGAGCCCCCCCTCATACCCCTTATCACTGCCCCTGACCCCTGGAGCCCCCTTATCACTGCCCCTGACCCCTGGAGCGCCCTCATACCCCTATCCCCCTTATCACTGCCCCTGACCCCTGGAGCCCCCCTCATACCCCTTATCACTACCCCTGACCCCTGGAGCCCCCCCCTCATACCCCTTATCACTACCCCTGACCCCTGGAGCCCCCTTATCACTGCCCCTGACCCCTGGAGCCCCCCTCATATCCCTTATCACTGCCCCTGACCCCTGGAGCCCCCTTATCACTGCCCCTGACCCCTGGAGCGCCCTCATACCCCTATCCCCCTTATCACTGCCCCTGACCCCTGGAGCCCCCTCATACCCCTTATCACTACCCCTGACCCCTGGAGCCCCCCCCCCTCATACCCCTTATCACTGCCCCTGACCCCTGGAGCCCCCCTCATATCCCTTATCACTGCCCCTGACCCCTGGAGCCCCCTCATATCCCTTATCACTACCCCTGACCCCTGGAGCCCCCCCCTCATATCCCTTATCACTGCCCCTGACCCCTGGAGCCCCCTCATATCCCTTATCACTACCCCTGACCCCTGGAGCCCCCTCATATCCCTTATCACTACCCCTGACCCCTGGAGCCCCCCCCCCCCTCATATCCCTTATCACTACCCCTGACCCCTGGAGCCCACCCCCTCATATCCCTTATCACTGCCCCTGACCCCTGGAGCCCCCTCATATCCCTTATCACTGCCCCTGACCCCTGGAGCCCCCTCATATCCCTTATCACTACCTCTGACCCCTGGAGCCCCCCTCATATCCCTTATCACTGCCCCTGACCCCTGGAGCCCCCTCATATCCCTTATCACTACCCCTGACCCCTGGAGCCCCCCCCTCATATCCCTTATCACTACCCCTGACCCCTGGAGCCCCCTTATCACTGCCCCTGACCCCTGGAGCCCCCCCCTCATACCCCTTATCACTACCCCTGACCCCTGGAGCCCCCCTCATATCCCTTATCACTACCCCTGACCCCTGGAGCCCCCCCCTCATATCCCTTATCACTACCCCTGACCCCTGGAGCCCCCCCCCTCATATCCCTTATCACTACCCCTGACCCCTGGAGCCCCCCCCTCATATCCCTTATCACTGCCCCTGACCCCTGGAGCCCCCTCATATCCCTTATCACTACCCCTGACCCCTGGAGCCCCCCCCCTCATATCCCTTATCACTACCCCTGACCCCTGGAGCCCCCCCCCCTCATACCCCTTATCACTACCCCTGACCCCTGGAGCCCCCTTATCACTGCCCCTGACCCCTGGAGCCCCCCCCCTCATACCCCTTATCACTACCCCTGACCCCTGGAGCCCCCCTCATATCCCTTATCACTACCCCTGACCCCTGGAGCCCCCCCCCTCATACCCCTTATCACTACCCCTGACCCCTGGAGCCCCCCTCATATCCCTTATCACTACCCCTGACCCCTGGAGCCCCCCTCATATCCCTTATCACTACCCCTGACCCCTGGAGCCCCCCCCTCATACCCCTTATCACTGCCCCTGACCCCTGGAGCCCCCTCATATCCCTTATCACTGCCCCTGGAGCCCCCCTCATATCCCTTATCACTACCCCTGACCCCTGGAGCCCCCTTATCACAGCCCCTGACCCCTGGAGCCCCCCCCCCTCATACCCCTTATCACTACCCCTGACCCCTGGAGCCCCCCTTATATCCCTTATCACTACCCCTGACCCCTGGAGCCCCCCCCTCATACCCCTTATCACTACCCCTGACCCCTGGAGCCCCCCTCATATCCCTTATCACTACCCCTGACCCCTGGAGCCCCTTTATCACTACGCCTGACCCCTGGAGCGCCCTCATACCCCTATCCCCCTTATCACTACCCCTGACCCCTGGAGCCCCCCCTCATACCCCTTATCACTACCCCTGACCCCTGGAGCCCCCTTATCACTGCCCCTGACCCCTGGAGCCCCCCTCATATACCTTATCACTGCCCCTGACCCCTGGAGCCCCCTCATTATTCTATCCCCCCTTATCACTGCCCCTGACCCCTGGAGCCCCCTCAAACCCTTATCACTGCCCCTGACCCCTGGAGCCCCCTCATTATTCTATCCCCCCTTATCACTACCCCTGACCCCTGGAGCCCCCCCCCCCTCATACCCCTTATCACTGCCCCTGACCCCTGGAGCCCCCTTATCACTGCCCCTGACCCCTGGAGCCCCCCTCATACCCTTATCACTGCCCCTGACCCCTGGAGCCCCCTCATATCCCTTATCACTGCCCCTGACCCCTGGAGCCCCCCCATTATTCTATCCCCCCTTATCACTGCCCCTGACCCCTGGAGCCCCCTCAAACCCTTATCACTGCCCCTGACCCCTGGAGCCCCCTCATTATTCTATCCCCCCTTATCACTACCCCTGACCCCTGGAGCCCCCCCCCCTCATACCCCTTATCACTGCCCCTGACCCCTGGAGCCCCCTTATCACTGCCCCTGACCCCTGGAGCCCCCCTCATACCCTTATCACTGCCCCTGACCCCTGGAGCCCCCTCATATCCCTTATCACTGCCCCTGACCCCTGGAGCCCCCCCATTATTCTATCTCCCCTTATCACTACCCCTGACCCCTGGAGCCCCCCCCCTCATACCTCTTATCACTGCCCCTGACCCCTGGAGCCCCCTTATCACTGCCCCTGACCCCTGGAGCCCCCTCATATCCCTTATCACTGCCCCTGACCCCTGGAGCCCCCTCATTATTCTATCCCCCCTTATCACTGCCCCTGACCCCTGGAGCCCCCTTATCACTGCCCCTGACCCCTGGAGCCCCTCTCATATCCCTTATCACTACCCCTGACCCCTGGAGCCCCCCCCTCATACCCCTTATCACTACCCCTGACCCCTGGAGCCCCCCCCCCTCATACCCCTTATCACTACCCCTGACCCCTGGAGCCCCCTTATCACTGCCCCTGACCCCTGGAGCCCCCCTCATATCCCTTATCACTGCCCCTGACCCCTGGAGCCCCCTCATTATTCTATCCCCCCTTATCACTGCCCCTGACCCCTGGAGCCCCCTCATACCCTTATCACTGCCCCTGACCCCTGGAGCCCCCCTCTCATACCCCTTATCACTACCCCTGACCCCTGGAGCCCCCCCCTCATACCCCTTATCACTGCCCCTGACCCCTGGAGCCCCCTCATACCTCTATCCCCCTTATCACTGCCCCTGACCCCTGGAGCCCCCTTATTACCGCCCCTGACCCCTGGAGCCCCCTTATCACTGCCCCTGACGCCTGGAGCCCCCTTATCACTGCCCCTGACCCCTGGAGCCCCCCCCTCATACCCCTTATCACTGCCCCTGACCCCTGGAGCCCCCCTCTCATACCCCTTATCACTACCCCTGACCCCTGGAGCCCCCCCTCATACCCCTTATCACTGCCCCTGACCCCTGGAGCGCCCTCATACCCCTATCCTCCTTATCACTGCCCCTGACCCCTGGAGCCCCCTTATTACCGCCCCTGACCCCTGGAGCCCCCTTATCACTGCCCCTGACCCCTGGAGCCCCCTCATACCCCTTATCACTGCCCCTGACCCCTGGAGCCCCCTTATCACTGCCCCTGACCCCTGGAGCCCCCCCTCATACCCCTTATCACTGCCCCTGACCCCTGGAGCCCCCTCATACCCTTATCACTGCCCCTGACCCCTGGAGCCCCCTCATACCCCTATCCCTCTTATCACTGCCCCTGACCCCTGGAGCCCCCCCTCATACCCCTTATCACTGCCCCTGACCCATGGAGCCCCCTCATTCCCCTAACCCCTCCTTATCACTGCCCCTGACCCCTGGAGCCCCCTCATTCCCCTATCCCCCTTATCACTGCCCCTGACCCCTGGAGCCCCCTCATCACTGCCCCTGACCCCTGGAGCCCCCCTCATACCCTTATCACTGCCCCTGACCCCTGGAGCCTTCCCCTCATACCCCTTATCACTGCCCCTGACCCCTGGAGCCCCCTCATACCCCTATCCCCCCTTATCACTGCCCCTGACCCCTGGAGCCCCCCCTCATACCCCTTTTCACTACCCCTGACCCCTGGAGCCCCCCCCTCATACCCCTTATCACTGCCCCTGACCCCTGGAGCCCCCTCATACCCCTATCCCCCCTTATCACTGCCCCTGACCCCTGGAGCCCCCTCATTCCCCTATCCCCCCTTATCACTGCCCCTGACCCCTGGAGTCCCCTCATACCCCTATCCCCCCTTATCATTGCCCCTGGAGCCCCCTCATACCCCTATTCCTCCCCCCTTATCACTGCCCCTGACGCCCCCTCATACCCCTATCCCCCTTATCACTGCCCCTGACCCCTGGAGCCCCCTCATACCCCTATCCCCCCTTATCACTGCCCCTGACCCCTGGAGCCCCCTCATACCCCTATCCCCCTTATCATTGCCCCTGACCCCTGCAGCCCCCTCATACCCCTATCCCCCCCTTATCACTGCCCCTGACCCCTGGAGCCCCCTCATTCCCCTATCCCCCCTTATCACTGCCCCTGACCCCTGGAGCCCCCTCATACCCCTATCCCCCCTTATCACTGCCCCTGACCCCTGGAGCCCCCTCATTCTCCTATCCCCCTTATCACTGTCCCTGACCCCTGGAGCCCCCTCATCACTGCCCCTGACCCCTGGAGCCCCCTCATACCCCTATCCCCCTTATCACTGCCCCTGACCCCTGGAGCCCCCTCATTCCCCTATCCCCCCTTATCACTGCCCCTGACCCCTGGAGCCCCACTTAATGACTTCAATAATGTCAGCCCCGTCATTACTGCACTTACCTGTCATTTGGCTGCTCTGGCTTAGCTTCTTTAGGACGTCTCTATTGGCAGATGTGTTGTTCACATAACCAACAATGAAATATGTTTTATCAAACTCATCCAATCTCCCGAGGGACACGGCGGGTGACAGCGTATTGTTGGGGCTATTTTGTGACGTGGCGGCAACAATGAACATCAGAAACACGAAGGCCAAATTCTGCATCCATTCCTGTAAGGAGACAGAGAGGGAAGTCCATTGGAAGCTGGATGTGCGGCGGTCAGGTGTCATCCAGGATAACATGTGGGGGTACCGACCCTCTATTCTCCCACCGTGTGGGGGTACCGACCCTTTATCCTCCATCCATGTCCGGGTACCGACCCTCTATTCTCCCACCGTGTGGGGGTACCGACCCTCTATTCTCCCACCGTGTGGGGGTACCGACGCTCTATTCTCCCACCGTGTGGGGGTACCGACCCTCTATTCTCCCACCGTGTGGGGGTACCGATCCTCTATTCTCCCACCGTGTGGGGGTACCGACCCTCTATTCTCCCACCGTGTGGGGGTACCGACCCTCTATTCTCCCACCGTGTGGGGGTACCGACCCTCTATTCTCCCACCGTGTGGGGGTACCGACCCTCTATTCTCCCACCGTGTGGGGGTACTGACCCTCTATTCTCCCACCATGTGGGGGTACCGACCCTTTATCCTCCATCCATGTCCGGGTACCGACCCTCTATTCTCCCACCGTGTGGGGGTACCGACCCTCTATTCTCCCACCATGTGGGGGTACCGACCCTTTATCCTCCATCCATGTCCGGGTACCGACCCTCTATTCTCCCACCATGTGGGGGTACCGACCCTTTATCCTCCATCCATGTCCGGGTACCGACCCTCTATTCTCCCACCGTGTGGGGGTACCGACCCTCTATTCTCCCACCGTGTGGGGGTACCGACCCTCTATTCTCCCACCGTGTGGGGGTACCGACCCTCTATTCTCCCACCGTGTGGGGGTACCGACCCTCTATTCTCCCACCGTGTGGGGGTACCGACCCTCTATTCTCCCACTGTGTGGGGGTACCGACCCTCTATTCTCCCACCATGTGGGGGGTACCGACCCTTTATCCTCCATCCATGTCCGGGTACCGACCCTCTATTCTCCCACCGTGTGGGGGTACCGACCCTCTATTCTCCCACCATGTGGGGGTACCGACCCTTTATCCTCCATCCATGTCCGGGTACCGACCCTCTATTCTCCCACCATGTGGGGGTACCGACCCTTTATCCTCCATCCATGTCCGGGTACCGACCCTCTATTCTCCCACCGTGTGGGGGTACCGACCCTCTATTCTCCCACCGTGTGGGGGTACTGACCCTCTATTCTCCCACCGTGTGGGGGTACCGACCCTCTATTCTCCCACCGTGTGGGGGTACCGACCCTCTATTCTCCCACCGTGTGGGGGTACTGACCCTCTATTCTCTCACCGTGTGGGGGGGTACCGACCCTCTATTCTCTCACCGTGTGGGGGTACCAACCCTCTATTCTCCCACCGTGTGGGGGTATCGACCCTCTATTCTCCCACCGTGTGGGGGTACAGACCATCTATTCTCCCACCATGTGGGGGGTACCGACCCTCCATCCTCCCACCATGTGGGGGTACCGACCCTCCCCCGCACAGATGACGTCTCCCCCGCACAGACGACGACGTCTCCCCCGCACAGGCCATAGCTGCCGACTGTATCACTCGGCCCCGCCCCTGGCGTGCCGTGTCATTGATTGGCTGCGCTGCTATCAATCATCCAATGAATGAGCTGAGAAGCCGTCCGAGAAGCCAGCGCGTTTACGACGCGGGATTTTCGAGGGCTCAGGTAAGTAAATGGGGGGGGGGGTGATAATCCTCAGATGTTTTTTCACCTTAATGCATAGAATGGACCTTTACAAGACTTTTGACAGTGACCGCCCCCCCCCCCCCCGTTTTACTCACCTGAGCCCTTCAATCCCTCGGCGGAGACACTCTCTAGCTCTCTGCCCGGGGTCCCGGCTCTTGATTGGATAGATTGATAGCAGACCATTGGGTCTATGGACGCAAATGCTGGACTCGGGAGCGCGCCTGCAAGGTAACCCCCCCGGGAGAGCGCTTCTCCTAGGCGGTTATACGATGCAGGGAGGAGCCGCTGGGGGACCCCAGATGATGAGGATCGGGGGCCACACAGTGGAGGTAAGTGTGACGTGTTTGTTTTTCAATGAGGATTACAAACCCCTCTAATGTAACCTGTCAAGTAAAGAAAATAAATAAATAAATTGTGTTTTTTATTAAACGTTCTTCTGTTTGACCTTTATTAACACTTCATTTACTCCAATCAGCCTTAATTAACTCCTTATTCCCCTTCTCCATATAATTATTATTTTCCTGCTAATCTTTTTTTTGTGCTCTTCTATTTTATAAATGAATAATAATTATAACTTTTTTTAAGTTTGCTTTGTTCATTAATATTTCTAGATTTACACGTTTCACATTGAAAAAAGCACAAAATGTAAAAAAAAAGAAATGTATTTGATTTGTAAAGAACTTTTCACCATGGCTGAAGTGTACATTGAATTCCCAGTGGACCTCCACCATAGGTAAGCCTTCTCCTCTCCATTTTATGGCATTTAGGCCTCGTACACACGGCCGGGATTCTCGTGGAAAAAAACATGTCGTTTTTTTCGCCGAGATTCTTGGACAAGAAACTTGTCCCGGCCGAGTGTACAGACGCTCGATTCAAAGAACCCGCGGTTCTTTGAAAGGAGCGTACGCGGTGACGTCATCGACTACGACGAGCATGCGCTTGTCACATTCGATGCCGTCGCCGCCATCTTGGTATACCCTACGTATGCCTAGGAAGCTACCGCGCATGCGTCGAATTCATTTCGAACATGCGCGGGCTTCCGGGAGGACAGGTAAGTGTACACACACTCACTTTTCTCGTCGAGAAACATGCCGAGGAGAATCTCGACGAGAAAATAGAGAGCAGGTTCTCTATTTTCTCGTCGAGGTTCCTTGTCGGTTTTCTCGACGAGAAACCCGCTAGCAGCGTACACACGACCGATTTACTCGGCAAGACCTCTCTGCCAGCAAGTTTCTTGCTGGTTCTTGCCGAGAAAATCGATCGTGTGTACGAGGCCTTCGGGACAGATGCTATTCAAACCTCAAACTTCTATTGATTCATTATGAAGTTTTGAAACAATCAGATTCTTTACAAACATCATTAGTATTTAGCAAGAAATCCTTTTTCTTTTTATTGGTTGCAGTACGGGCATTTTCCCCCACCTCTTGGGAGCAAAGTCTACATCTGGGATTGTTCTACTTTGTAACAGTATTCCATGTCTGTGGTCCAACATGGAAAAAAACGTTGGCCTTTATATAAGAAAGTAGACTGGTACTATTGATATCTGATCAGCGGGTAGGTGTTTTGGCCTCCACATTCTCTTTCCTTTAGTTATTTGTGTGATTATTGGATGGTGATCTTGAGCCAATTATCCAATACCCTATGTTCTTGTGCATTCAGTAACATGACTTTATAGGTTGCCTTATACTCTCTATGGCCTGGAACACTCTGCGATGGTTCTCTTTTTCCTTGGCGGCCGGTCCTGTCTGATTTGGGGAACTTTGAATGTTTAGTGCATTCATATCACCTCTGCATTTGTGTGCGATTTTGTGGCTTTTGGGTGAGTTCTGTTTTGAAACTTGGGTCCTGACTGTATATTATATGTACATATATACTTTCTACTCTCTACATCAATATGACATCATCAAATTGTCTGTACAGTCTGTCCAACTGCATGGGCATATTTATATTGTGGGCATGTTCCTAAATTAATGTTGTTTTTCACATATATGCAAATTCTTATCTTTCAGAATGGCCTACGTGTAATGTCAAAGTCCTGAAGAAGCTCGTTTAAGAGCGAAACTAGTAGAGTCACGTAGAACGTTAGTTTGTCATCCACTGTGACCGTTTTTGTCTTTTATGATTGTGAATGGTCCCCCTTTTAATTTGCATATTATCATGTTTTTTATGTATTTACCAATAAAATTTTTGTTATATTTTACTCAATTTTCTCTTATGAACTACTTTGTTATGAACACCGCTTAAAAATCCCTGAGCAAGTATTTGCTCAATCCCCCCCAAAAAAAAAAAAATTCTGTATACAGAAGAGTCGCGGTAGAGATCGGTAATTTGTATCGGCAAGCAATAAAAAAAAAAAAAGTATCCGAATTCATACAGCTTGTCTGAGAATTCAGAAAGCAGGGGGCGGAGAGCTGAAATGACAATCTGTAGAGCAAAGTGACAGCTGATTGGAGTGAAGGGAAGGGAAGGGAAAGCTGAGGCTGTCAATCACAGGCTGTGTGCTGGAGCTCCTCACTTGTCACCTTGTATCTCTTGGTGTCAGGAAAACTTGTCAGAAGTGACTCATGCAGATAGCAGAGGTAGGAGGTGGGGGCAGGGGGGGGGAAGGAGGAGGGCAGAGGGGAAAGGAAGAAGGGGGGAGGAGGAGACTCATGCTGATAGCAGAGAAAGGAGGAGGGGCAGGGGTAGAAAAGAGGAGGGGCAGGGGGAGGAAGGAGGGGGAGGAGGAAACTCATGCTGATAGCAGAGAAAGGAGGAGGGGCAGGGGTAGAAAAGAGAAGGGGGAGGGGAAAGGAAGAAGGGGGAGGAGGAGACTCATGCTGATTGCAGAGAAAGGAGGAGGGGCAGGGGTAGAAAAGAGAAGGGGGAGGGGAAAGGAAGAAGGGGGAGGAGGAGACTCATGCTGATTGCAGAGAAAGGAGGAGGGGCAGGGGTAGAAAAGAGAAGGGGGAGGGGAAAGGAAGAAGGGGGAGGAGGAGACTCATGCTGATTGCAGAGAAAGGAGGAGGGGCAGGGGTAGAAAAGAGGAGGGGGAGGGGAAAGGAAGAAGGGGGAGGAGGAGACTCATGCTGATTGCAGAGAAAGGAGGAGGGGCAGGGGTAGAAAAGAGAAGGGGGAGGGGAAAGGAAGAAGGGGAGGAGGAGACTCATGCTGATTGCAGAGAAAGGAGGAGGGGCAGGGGTAGAAAAGAGAAGGGGGAGGGGAAAGGAAGAAGGGGGAGGAGGAGACTCATGCTGATTGCAGAGGAAGGAGGAGGGGCAGGGGTAGAAAAGAGAAGGGGGAGGGGAAAAGAAGAAGGGGGAGGAGGAGACTCATGCTGATTGCAGAGAAAGGAGGAGGGGCAGGGGTAGAAAAGAGGAGGGGCAGGCGGAGGAAGAAGGGGGAGGAGGAGACTCATGCCGATTGCAGAGAAAGGAGGAGGGGCAAGGGTAGAAAAGAGAAGGGGGAGGGGAAAGGAAGAAGGGGGAGGAGGAGACTCATGCTGATAGCAGAGAAAGGAGGAGGGGCAGGGGGAGGGGAGAAGAAGAAGGGGGAGGAGGAGACTCATGCTGATTGCAGAGAAAGGAGGAGGGGCGGGGGTAGAAAAGAGAAGGGGGAGGGGAAAGGAAGAAGGGGGAGGAGGAGACTCATGCTGATTGCAGAGAAAGGAGGAGGGGCAGGGGTAGAAAAGAGAAGGGGGAGGGGAAAGGAAGAAGGGGGAGGAGGAGACTCATGCTGATTGCAGAGAAAGGAGGAGGGGCAGGGGTAGAAAAGAGGAGGGGCAGGGGGAGGAAGGAGGGGGAGGAGGAGACTCATGCTGATAGCAGAGGAAGGAGGAGGGGCAGGGGTAGAAAATAGAAGGGGGAGGGGAAAGGAAGAAGGGGGAGGAGGAGACTCATGCTGATTGCAGAGAAAGGAGGAGGGGCAGGGGTAGAAAATAGGAGGGGGAGGGGAAAGGAAGAAGGGGGAGGAGGAGACTCATACTGATAGCAGAGAAAGGAGGAGAGACAGGGGTAGAAAAGAGGAGGGGCAGGGGGAGGAAGGAGGGGGAGGAGGAGACTCATGCTGATTGCAGAGAAAGGAGGAGGGGCAGGGGTAGAAAAGAGAAGGGGGAGGGGAAAAGAAGAAGGGGGAGGAGGAGACTCATGCTGATTGCAGAGAAAGGAGGAGGGGCAGGGGTATAAAAGAGAAGGGGGAGGGGAAAGGAAGAAAGGGGAGGAGGAGACTCATGCTGATTGCAGAGAAAGGAGGAGGGGCAGGGGTAGAAAAGAGGAGGGGCAGGGGTAGAAAAGAGGAGGGGCAGGGGGAGGAAGAAGGGGGAGGAGGAGACTCATGCTGATTGCAGAGAAAGGAGGAGGGGCAGGGGTAGAAAAGAGAAGGGGGAGGGGAGAAGAAGAAGGGGGAGGAGGAGACTCATGCTGATTGCAGAGAAAGGAGGAGGGGCAGGGGTATAAAAGAGAAGGGGGAGGGGAAAAGAAGAAGGGGGAGGAGGAGACTCATGCTGATTGCAGAGAAAGGAGGAGGGGCAGGGGTAGAAAAGAGGAGGGGCAGGGGGAGGAAGAAGGGGAGGAGGAGACTCATGCTGATTGCAGAGAAAGGAGGAGGGGCAGGGGTAGAAAAGAGAAGGGGGAGGGGAGAAGAAGAAGGGGGAGGAGGAGACTCATGCTGATTGCAGAGGAAGGAGGAGGGGCAGGGGTAGAAAAGAGGAAGGGGAGGGGAAAGGAAGAAGGGGGAGGAGGAGACTCATGCTGATTGCAGAGAAAGGAGGGGCAGGGGTAGAAAAGAGGAGGGGCAGGGGGAGGAAGAAGGGGGAGGAGTAGACTCATGCTGATTGCAGAGAAAGGAGGAGGGGCAGGGGTAGAAAAGAGAAGGGGGAGGGGAAAAGAAGAAGGGGGAGGAGGAAAATCATGCTGATAGCAGAGAAAGGAGGAGGGGCAGGGGTAGAAAAGAGAAGGGGGAGGGGAAAGGAAGAAGGGGGAGGAGGAGACTCATGCTGATTGCAGAGAAAGGAGGAGGGGCAGGGGTAGAAAAGAGAAGGGGGAGGGGAAAGGAAGAAGGGGGAGGAGGAGACTCATGCTGATTGCAGAGGAAGGAGGAGGGGCAGGGGTAGAAAAGAGGAGGGGGAGGGGAAAGGAAGAAGGGGGAGGAGGAGACTCATGCTGATTGCAGAGAAAGGAGGAGGGGCAGGGGTAGAAAAGAGGAGGGGCAGGGGGAGAAAGAAGGGGGAGGAGTAGACTCATGCTGATTGCAGAGAAAGGAGGAGGGGCAGGGGTATAAAAGAGAAGGGGGAGGGGAAAAGAAGAAGGGGGAGGAGGAGACTCATGCTGATTGCAGAGAAAGGAGGAGGGGCAGGGGTAGAAAAGAGGAGGGGGAGGGGAAAGGAAGAAGGGGGAGGAGGAGACTCATGCTGATTGCAGAGAAAGGAGGAGGGGCAGGGGTAGTAAAGAGAAGGGGGAGGGGAAAGGAAGAAGGGGGAGGAGGAGACTCATGCTGATTGCAGAGAAAGGAGGAGGGGCAGGGGTATAAAAGAGGAGGGGCAGGGGGAGGAGGAGACTCATGCTGATAGCAGAGAAAGGAGGAGGGGCAGGGGTAGAAAAGAGGAGGGGCAGGGGGAGGAAGAAGGGGGAGGAGGAGACTCATGCTGATTGCAGAGAAAGGAGGAGGGGCAGGGGGAGGGGAGAAGAAGAAGGGGGAGGAGGAGACTCATGCTGATTGCAGAGAAAGGAGGAGGGGCAGGGGGAGGGGAGAAGAAGAAGGGGGAGGAGGAGACTCATGCTGATTGCAGAGAAAGGAGGAGGGGCGGGGGTAGAAAAGAGAAGGGGGAGGGGAAAGGAAGAAGGGGGAGGAGGAGACTCATGCTGATTGCAGAGAAAGGAGGAGGGGCAGGGGTAGAAAAGAGAAGGGGGAGGGGAAAAGAAGAAGGGGAGGAGGAGACTCATGCTGATTGCAGAGAAAGGAGGAGGGGCAGGGGTAGAAAAGAGAAGGGGGAGGGGAAAGGAAGAAGGGGGAGGAGGAGACTAATGCTGATTGCAGAGAAAGGAGGAGGGGCAGGGGTAGAAAAGAGAAGGGGGAGGGGAAAGGAAGAAGGGGGAGGAGGAGACTCATGCTGATTGCAGAGAAAGGAGGAGGGGCAGGGGTAGAAAAGAGAAGGGGGAGGGGAAAAGAAGAAGGGGGAGGAGGAGACTCATGCTGATTGCAGAGAAAGGAGGAGGGGCAGGGGTAGAAAAGAGAAGGGGGAGGGGAAAGGAAGAAGGGGGAGGAGGAGACTAATGCTGATTGCAGAGAAAGGAGGAGGGGCAGGGGTAGAAAAGAGAAGGGGGAGGGGAAAGGAAGAAGGGGGAGGAGGAGACTCATGCTGATTGCAGAGAAAGGAGGAGGGGCAGGGGTAGAAAAGAGGAGGGGGAGGGGAAAGGAAGAAGGGGGGAAGAGGAGACTCATGCTGATAGCAGAGAAAGGAGGAGGGGCAGGGGTATAAAAGAGAAGGGGGAGGGGAAAAGAAGAAGGGGGAGGAGTAGACTCATGCTGATTGCAGAGAAAGGAGGAGGGGCAGGGGTATAAAAGAGAAGGGGGAGGGGAAAAGAAGAGGGGGGAGGAGGAGACTCATGCTGATTGCAGAGAAAGGAGGAGGGGCAGGGGTAGAAAAGAGAAGGGGGAGGGGAAAGGAAGAAGGGGGAGGAGGAGACTCATGCTGATTGCAGAGAAAGGAGGAGGGGCAGGGGTATAAAAGAGAAGGGGAGGGGAAAAGAAGAAGGGGGAGGAGGAGACTCATGCTGATTGCAGAGAAAGGAGGAGGGGCAGGGGTATAAAAGAGAAGGGGGAGGGGAAAAGAAGAAGGGGGAGGAGGAGACTCATGCTGATTTCAGAGAAAGGAGGAGGGGCAGGGGGAGGGGAGAAGAAGAAGGGGGAGGAGGAGACTCATGCTGATTGCAGAGAAAGGAGGAGGGGCAGGGGTAGAAAAGAGAAGGGGGAGGGGAAAGGAAGAAGGGGGAGGAGGAGACTCATGCTGATTGCAGAGAAAGGAGGAGGGGCAGGGGTAGAAAAGAGGAGGGGCAGGGGGAGGAAGAAGGGGGAGGAGGAAACTCATGCTGATTGCAGAGAAAGGAGGAGGGGCAGGGGTATAAAAGAGAAGGGGGAGGGGAAAAGAAGAAGGGGGAGGAGGAGACTCATGCTGATTGCAGAGAAAGGAGGAGGGGCAGGGGTAGAAAAGAGAAGGGGGAGGGGAAAGGAAGAAAGGGGAGGAGGAGACTCATGCTGATTGCAGAGAAAGGAGGAGGGGCAGGGGTATAAAAGAGAAGGGGGAGGGGAAAAGAAGAAGGGGGAGGAGGAGACTCATGCTGATTGCAGAGAAAGGAGGAGGGGCAGGGGTATAAAAGAGAAGGGGGAGGGGAAAAGAAGAAGGGGGAGGAGGAGACTCATGCTGATTGCAGAGAAAGGAGGAGGGGCAGGGGGAGGGGAGAAGAAGAAGGGGGAGGAGGAGACTCATGCTGATTGCAGAGAAAGGAGGAGGGGCAGGGGTAGAAAAGAGAAGGGGGAGGGGAAAGGAAGAAGGGGGAGGAGGAGACTCATGCTGATTGCAGAGAAAGGAGGAGGGGCAGGGGTAGAAAAGAGGAGGGGCAGGGGGAGGAAGAAGGGGGAGGAGGAGACTCATGCTGATTGCAGAGAAAGGAGGAGGGGCAGGGGTAGAAAAGAGAAGGGGGAGGGGAAAGGAAGAAGGGGGAGGAGGAGACTCATGCTGATTGCAGAGAAAGGAGGAGGGGCAGGGGTAGAAAAGAGGAGGGGCAGGGGGAGGAAGAAGGGGGAGGAGGAGACTCATGCTGAGTGCAGAGAAAGGAGGAGGGGCAGCGGTATAAAAGAGAAGGGGGAGGGGAAAAGAAGAAGGGGGAGGAGGAGACTCATGCTGATTGCAGAGAAAGGAGGAGGGGCAGGGGTAGAAAAGAGAAGGGGGAGGGGAAAGGAAGAAGGGGAGGAGGAGACTCATGCTGATTGCAGAGAAAGGAGGAGGGGCAGGGGTAGAAAAGAGAAGGGGGAGGGGAAAGGAAGAAGGGGGAGGAGGAGACTCATGCTGATTGCAGAGAAAGGAGGAGGGGCAGGGGTAGAAAAGAGAAGGGGAGGGGAAAGGAAGAAGGGGGAGGAGGAGACTCATGCTGATTGCAGAGAAAGGAGGAGGGGCAGGGGTAGAAAAGAGAAGGGGGAGGGGAAAAGAAGAAGGGGGAGGAGGAGACTCATGCTGATAGCAGAGAAAGGAGGAGGGGCAGGGGTAGAAAGGAGGAGGGGGAGGGGAAAGGAAGAAGGGGGGGAGGAGGAGACTCATGCTGATAGCAGAGAAAGGAGGAGGGGCAGCGGTATAAAAGAGAAGGGGGAGGGGAAAAGAAGAAGGGGGAGGAGGAGACTCATGCTGATTGCAGAGAAAGGAGGAGGGGCAGGGGTAGAAAAGAGAAGGGGGAGGGGAAAGGAAGAAGGGGGAGGAGGAGACTCATGCTGATTGCAGAGAAAGGAGGAGGGGCAGGGGTAGAAAAGAGGAGGGGCAGGGGGAGGAAGAAGGGGGAGGAGGAGACTCATGCTGAGTGCAGAGAAAGGAGGAGGGGCAGCGGTATAAAAGAGAAGGGGGAGGGGAAAAGAAGAAGGGGGAGGAGGAGACTCATGCTGATTGCAGAGAAAGGAGGAGGGGCAGGGGTAGAAAAGAGAAGGGGGAGGGGAAAGGAAGAAGGGGAGGAGGAGACTCATGCTGATTGCAGAGAAAGGAGGAGGGGCAGGGGTACAAAAGAGAAGGGGGAGGGGAAAGGAAGAAGGGGGAGGAGGAGACTCATGCTGATTGCAGAGAAAGGAGGAGGGGCAGGGGTAGAAAAGAGAAGGGGAGGGGAAAGGAAGAAGGGGGAGGAGGAGACTCATGCTGATTGCAGAGAAAGGAGGAGGGGCAGGGGTAGAAAAGAGAAGGGGGAGGGGAAAGGAAGAAGGGGGAGGAGGAGACTCATGCTGATAGCAGAGAAAGGAGGAGGGGCAGGGGTAGAAAGGAGGAGGGGGAGGGGAAAGGAAGAAGGGGGGGAGGAGGAGACTCATGCTGATAGCAGAGAAAGGAGGAGGGGCAGCGGTATAAAAGAGAAGGGGGAGGGGAAAAGAAGAAGGGGGAGGAGGAGACTCATGCTGATTGCAGAGAAAGGAGGAGGGGCAGGGGTAGAAAAGAGAAGGGGGAGGGGAAAAGAAGAAGGGGGAGGAGGAGACTCATGCTGATAGCAGAGGGAGGAGGGGCAGGGGGAGGAATCAGGAGGGGATGGAGACTAATGCTGATAGCAGAGCAGGGAGGAGGGGCAGGGGGAGGAAGGAGGAGGGGGAGGAGACTCATGCTGATAGCATAGCAGGGAGGAGGGGCGGGGGGAGGAAGGAGGAGGGGGAGGAGACTAATGCTGATAGCAGAGCAGGGAGGAGGGGCAGGGGGAGGAAGGAGGAGGGGGAGGAGACTAATGCTGATAGCAGAGCAGGGAGGAGGGGCAGGGGGAGGAGACTCATGCTGATAGCAGAGAAAGGAGGAGGGGCAGCGGTATAAAAGAGAAGGGGGAGGGGAAAAGAAGAAGGGGGAGGAGGAGACTCATGCTGATTGCAGAGAAAGGAGGGGCGGGGGTAGAAAAGAGAAGGGGGAGGGGAAAAGAAGAAGGGGGAGGAGGAGACTCATGCTGATAGCAGAGGAAGGAGGAGGGGCAGGGGGAGGAATCAGGAGGGGATGGAGACTAATGCTGATAGCAGAGCAGGGAGGAGGGGCAGGGGAGGAAGGAGGAGGGGGAGGAGACTCATGCTGATAGCATAGCAGGGAGGAGGGGCAGGGGGAGGAAGGAGGAGGAGACTAATGCTGATAGCAGAGCAGGGAGGAGGGGCAGGGGAGGAAGGAGGAGGGGGAGGAGACTCATGCTGATAGCATAGCAGGGAGGAGGGGCAGGGGAGGAAGGAGGAGGGGGAGGAGACTCATGCTGATAGCATAGCAGGGAGGAGGGGCAGGGGGAGGAAGGAGGAGGGGGAGGAGACTAATGCTGATAGCAGAGCAGGGAGGAGGGGCAGGGGGAGGAAGGAGGAGGGGGAGGAGACTAATGCTGATAGCAGAGCAGGGAGGAGGGGCAGGGGGAGGAAGGAGGAGGAGACTAATGCTGATAGCAGAGCAGGGAGGAGGGGCAGGGGAGGAAGGAGGAGGGGGAGGAGACTCATGCTGATAGCATAGCAGGGAGGAGGGGCAGGGGGAGGAAGGAGGAGGGGGAGGAGACTAATGCTGATAGCAGAGCAGGGAGGAGGGGCAGGGGGAGGAAGGAGGAGGGGGAGGAGACTAATGCTGATAGCAGAGCAGGGAGGAGGGGCAGGGGGATAGCAGAGTCTCCATCCCCTCTTGATTCCTCCCACTGCCCCTCCTCCACTATCAGTATGAGTCTCCTCCTCCCCTCCTTCCTTTCCCCTCCCCCTCTTTACTCTGCCATCTACCCTTAACCCTAGTCACACCTAACAAACACATAGTGACCCCCCACCTTACCTCAAACCATCTAGCAATGGTCTCTGATGAACGGTGGACTTTATCTTTATATATTCTTGAGGTGAGCCTGGGGTTCTCGGTCACCCTGTGCCCCTAATAGACACTAATAGGAGGGGCCGGGGAACTGGACAAGGAGATTCCAGAGCTCTCCAAGGTAACCTGGGTTCCACAAGCCCCCCACCCAAAGTGACTCCCGTCACAAATAGGATACAGGCACTTAAATACATAACAACCCCCACCCCACCTCAAACTATCTAGCAGTCGGAAAGGTGGAATTCATTTATCTTCATATATTTCTTGAGGGATATTGTTCAGAAATATTACTGTCCCAAGTGAAAGGACCCAATAGAACCCGTGATAACCGGGGTAACACAAAATGCTGAGTCTGGTGTGGTTGTACGGTGAGTCTGGTGGGGTTGTACGGTGAGTCTGGTGTGGTTGTACGCTGAGTCTGGTGGGGTTGTACGGTGAGTCTGGTGTGGTTGTACGCTGAGTCTGGTGTGGTTGTACGGTGAGTCTGGTGTGGTTGTACGGTGAGTCTGGTGTGGTTGTACGGTGAGTCTGGTGTGGTTGTACGGTGAGTCTGGTGGGGTTGTACGGTGAGTCTGGTGTGGTTGTACGGTGAGTCTGGTGGGGTTGTACGGTGAGTCTGGTGTGGTTGTACGGTGAGTCTGGTGTGGTTGTACGGTGAGTCTGGTGTGGTTGTACGGTGAGTCTGGTGGGGTTGTACGTGAGTCTGGTGGGGTTGTACGCTGAGTCTGGTGTGGTTGTACGGTGAGTCTGGTGGGGTTGTACGGTGAGTCTGGTGTGGTTGTACGCTGAGTCTGGTGTGGTTGTACGGTGAGTCTGGTGTGGTTGTACGGTGAGTCTGGTGTGGTTGTACGGTGAGTCTGGTGTGGTTGTACGGTGACTCTGGTGTGGTTGTACGCTGAGTCTGGTGTGGTTGTACGGTGAGTCTGGTGGGGTTGTACGGTGAGTCTGGTGGGGTTGTACGGTGAGTTTGGTGTGGTTGTACGGTGAGTCTGGTGTGGTTGTACGGTGAGTCTGGTGTGGTTGTACGGTGAGTCTGGTGTGGTTGTACGGTGAGTCTGGTGGGGTTGTACGTGAGTCTGGTGTGGTTGTACGCTGAGTCTGGTGTGGTTGTACGCTGAGTCTGGTGTGGTTGTACGGTGAGTCTGGTGGGGTTGTACGGTGAGTCTGGTGTGGTTGTACGGTGAGTCTGGTGTGGTTGTACGGTGAGTCTGGTGTGGTTGTACGGTGAGTCTGGTGTGGTTGTACGGTGAGTCTGGTGTGGTTGTACGGTGAGTCTGGTGGGGTTGTACGGTGAGTCTGGTGTGGTTGTACGGTGAGTCTGGTGGGGTTGTACGGTGAGTCTGGTGGGGTTGTACGCTGAGTCTGGTGTGGTTGTACGGTGAGTCTGGTGGGGTTGTACGGTGAGTCTGGTGTGGTTGTACGGTGAGTCTGGTGTGGTTGTACGCTGAGTCTGGTGTGGTTGTACGGTGAGTCTGGTGTGGTTGTACGGTGAGTCCGGTGGGGTTGTACGGTGAGTCCGGTGGGGTTGTACGCTGAGTCCGGTGTGGTTGTACGGTGAGTCTGGTGGGGTTGTACGGTGAGTCCGGTGTGGTTGTACGCTGAGTCTGGTGTGGTTGTACGGTGAGTCTGGTGGGGTTGTACGGTGAGTCTGGTGTGGTTGTACGGTGAGTCTGGTGTGGTTGTACGGTGAGTCCGGTGTGGTTGTACGGTGAGTCCGGTGTGGTTGTACGCTGAGTCCGGTGTGGTTGTACGGTGAGTCTGGTGGGGTTGTACGGTGAGTCTGGTGTGGTTGTACGGTGAGTCTGGTGGGGTTGTACGGTGAGTCTGGTGGGGTTGTACGCTGAGTCTGGTGTGGTTGTACGGTGAGTCTGGTGTGGCTGTACGGTGAGTCTGGTGTGGTTGTACGGTGAGTCTGGTGTGGTTGTACGGTGAGTCTGGTGGGGTTGTACGGTGAGTCTGGTGTGGTTGTACGGTGAGTCTGGTGGGGTTGTACGGTGAGTCTGGTGTGGTTGTACGGTGAGTCTGGTGGGGTTGTACGGTGAGTCTGGTGTGGTTGTACGGTGAGTCTGGTGTGGTTGTACGCTGAGTCTGGTGTGGTTGTACGGTGAGTCTGGTGTGGTTGTACGGTGAGTCTGGTGTGGTTGTACGGTGAGTCTGGTGTGGTTGTACGCTGAGTCTGGTGTGGTTGTACGGTGAGTCTGGTGGGGTTGTACGGTGAGTCTGGTGGGGTTGTACGGTGAGTCTGGTGTGGTTGTACGGTGAGTCTGGTGGGGTTGTACGCTGAGTCTGGTGTGGTTGTACGGTGAGTCTGGTGTGGTTGTACGGTGAGTCTGGTGTGGTTGTACGGTGAGTCTGGTGGGGTTGTACGGTGAGTCTGGTGTGGTTGTACGGTGAGTCTGGTGGGGTTGTACGGTGAGTCTGGTGGGGTTGTACGGTGAGTCTGGTGTGGTTGTACGGTGAGTCTGGTGTGGTTGTACGCTGAGTCTGGTGTGGTTGTACGGTGAGTCTGGTGTGGTTGTACGGTGAGTCTGGTGTGGTTGTACGGTGAGTCTGGTGTGGTTGTACGGTGAGTCTGGTGTGGTTGTACGCTGAGTCTGGTGGGGTTGTACGGTGAGTCTGGTGTGGTTGTACGGTGAGTCTGGTGGGGTTGTACGGTGAGTCTGGTGTGGTTGTACGCTGAGTCTGGTGTGGTTGTACGCTGAGTCTGGTGTGGTTGTACGGTGAGTCTGGTGTGGTTGTACGGTGAGTCTGGTGGGGTTGTACGGTGAGTCTGGTGTGGTTGTACGCTGAGTCTGGTGTGGTTGTACGGTGAGTCTGGTGGGGTTGTACGGTGAGTCTGGTGGGGTTGTACGGTGAGTCTGGTGTGGTTGTACGGTGAGTCTGGTGTGGTTGTACGGTGAGTCTGGTGTGGTTGTACGGTGAGTCTGGTGTGGTTGTACGCTGAGTCTGGTGGGGTTGTACGGTGAGTCTGGTGTGGTTGTACGGTGAGTCTGGTGTGGTTGTACGGTGAGTCTGGTGGGGTTGTACGGTGAGTCTGGTGTGGTTGTACGCTGAGTCTGGTGGGGTTGTACGGTGAGTCTGGTGGGGTTGTACGGTGAGTCTGGTGTGGTTGTACGGTGAGTCTGGTGTGGTTGTACGGTGAGTCTGGTGTGGTTGTACGGTGAGTCTGGTGGGGTTGTACGGTGAGTCTGGTGTGGTTGTACGGTGAGTCTGGTGTGGTTGTACGGTGAGTCTGGTGTGGTTGTACGGTGAGTCTGGTGGGGTTGTACGGTGAGTCTGGTGGGGTTGTACGGTGAGTCTGGTGTGGTTGTACGGTGAGTCTGGTGTGGTTGTACGGTGAGTCTGGTGGGGTTGTACGGTGAGTCTGGTGTGGTTGTACGCTGAGTCTGGTGGGGTTGTACGGTGAGTCTGGTGGGGTTGTACGGTGAGTCTGGTGGGGTTGTACGGTGAGTCTGGTGTGGTTGTACGCTGAGTCTGGTGTGGTTGTACGCTGAGTCTGGTGTGGTTGTACGGTGAGTCTGGTGGGGTTGTACGGTGAGTCTGGTGTGGTTGTACGGTGAGTCTGGTGGGGTTGTACGGTGAGTCTGGTGTGGTTGTACGCTGAGTCTGGTGTGGTTGTACGCTGAGTCTGGTGTGGTTGTACGGTGAGTCTGGTGGGGTTGTACGGTGAGTCTGGTGTGGTTGTACGGTGAGTCTGGTGTGGTTGTACGCTGAGTCTGGTGGGGTTGTACGCTGAGTCTGGTGGGGTTGTACGGTGAGTCTGGTGGGGTTGTACGGTGAGTCTGGTGGGGTTGTACGGTGAGTCTGGTGTGGTTGTACGGTGAGTCTGGTGGGGTTGTACGCTGAGTCTGGTGGGGTTGTACGGTGAGTCTGGTGGGGTTGTACGGTGAGTCTGGTGTGGTTGTACGGTGAGTCTGGTGGGGTTGTACGGTGAGTCTGGTGTGGTTGTACGCTGAGTCTGGTGTGGTTGTACGCTGAGTCTGGTGTGGTTGTACGGTGAGTCTGGTGGGGTTGTACGGTGAGTCTGGTGGGGTTGTACGGTGAGTCTGGTGTGGTTGTACGCTGAGTCTGGTGGGGTTGTACGGTGAGTCTGGTGTGGTTGTACGGTGAGTCTGGTGGGGTTGTACGGTGAGTCTGGTGGGGTTGTACGGTGAGTCTGGTGTGGTTGTACGGTGAGTCTGGTGGGGTTGTACGCTGAGTCTGGTGTGGTTGTACGGTGAGTCTGGTGTGGTTGTACGGTGAGTCTGGTGGGGTTGTACGGTGAGTCTGGTGGGGTTGTACGCTGAGTCTGGTGTGGTTGTACGGTGAGTCTGGTGGGGTTGTACGGTGAGTCTGGTGTGGTTGTACGGTGAGTCTGGTGTGGTTGTACGCTGAGTCTGGTGTGGTTGTACGGTGAGTCTGGTGTGGTTGTACGGTGAGTCCGGTGTGGTTGTACGCTGAGTCTGGTGTGGTTGTACGGTGAGTCCGGTGGGGTTGTACGGTGAGTCCGGTGTGGTTGTACGCTGAGTCCGGTGTGGTTGTACGGTGAGTCTGGTGTGGTTGTACGGTGAGTCTGGTGTGGTTGTACGGTGAGTCCGGTGTGGTTGTACGGTGAGTCCGTTGTGGTTGTACGCTGAGTCTGGTGTGGTTGTACGGTGAGTCTGGTGGGGTTGTACGGTGAGTCTGGTGTGGTTGTACGGTGAGTCTGGTGGGGTTGTACGGTGAGTCTGGTGGGGTTGTACGCTGAGTCTGGTGTGGTTGTACGCTGAGTCTGGTGGGGTTGTACGGTGAGTCTGGTGTGGTTGTACGGTGAGTCTGGTGTGGTTGTACGGTGAGTCTGGTGTGGTTGTACGGTGAGTCTGGTGGGGTTGTACGGTGAGTCTGGTGGGGTTGTACGGTGAGTCTGGTGGGGTTGTACGCTGAGTCTGGTGTGGTTGTACGCTGAGTCTGGTGGGGTTGTACGGTGAGTCTGGTGTGGTTGTACGGTGAGTCTGGTGTGGTTGTACGGTGAGTCTGGTGTGGTTGTACGGTGAGTCTGGTGTGGTTGTACGGTGAGTCTGGTGGGGTTGTACGCTGAGTCTGGTGTGGTTGTACGGTGAGTCTGATGTGGTTGTACGGTGAGTCTGGTGTGGTTGTACGCTGAGTCTGGTGGGGTTGTACGCTGAGTCTGGTGTGGTTGTACGGTGAGTCTGGTGTGGTTGTACGGTGAGTCTGGTGTGGTTGTACGCTGAGTCTGGTGGGGTTGTACGGTGAGTCTGGTGGGGTTGTACGGTGAGTCTGGTGTGGTTGTACGGTGAGTCTGGTGGGGTTGTACGGTGAGTCTGGTGTGGTTGTACGGTGAGTCTGGTGTGGTTGTACGGTGAGTCTGGTGTGGTTGTACGCTGAGTCTGGTGTGGTTGTACGGTGAGTCTGGTGTGGTTGTACGGTGAGTCTGGTGTGGTTGTACGGTGAGTCTGGTGTGGTTGTACGCTGAGTCTGGTGGGGTTGTACGGTGAGTCTGGTGTGGTTGTACGGTGAGTCTGGTGGGGTTGTACGGTGAGTCTGGTGGGGTTGTACGGTGAGTCTGGTGTGGTTGTACGGTGAGTCTGGTGTGGTTGTACGGTGAGTCTGGTGTGGTTGTACGCTGAGTCTGGTGTGGTTGTACGGTGAGTCTGGTGTGGTTGTACGGTGAGTCTGGTGTGGTTGTACGATGAGTCTGGTGTGGTTGTACGCTGAGTCTGGTGGGGTTGTACGGTGAGTCTGGTGTGGTTGTACGGTGAGTCTGGTGGGGTTGTACGGTGAGTCTGGTGGGGTTGTACGGTGAGTCTGGTGGGGTTGTACGGTGAGTCTGGTGTGGTTGTACGCTGAGTCTGGTGTGGTTGTACGGTGAGTCTGGTGTGGTTGTACGCTGAGTCTGGTGTGGTTGTACGGTGAGTCTGGTGGGGTTGTACGGTGAGTCTGGTGTGGTTGTACGGTGAGTCTGGTGGGGTTGTACGGTGAGTCTGGTGTGGTTGTACGGTGAGTCTGGTGTGGTTGTACGCTGAGTCTGGTGGGGTTGTACGGTGAGTCTGGTGGGGTTGTACGGTGAGTCTGGTGTGGTTGTACGGTGAGTCTGGTGTGGTTGTACGGTGAGTCTGGTGTGGTTGTACGCTGAGTCTGGTGGGGTTGTACGGTGAGTCTGGTGTGGTTGTACGGTGAGTCTGGTGGGGTTGTACGGTGAGTCTGGTGTGGTTGTACGCTGAGTCTGGTGTGGTTGTACGCTGAGTCTGGTGTGGTTGTACGGTGAGTCTGGTGGGGTTGTACGGTGAGTCTGGTGTGGTTGTACGGTGAGTCTGGTGTGGTTGTACGCTGAGTCTGGTGGGGTTGTACGCTGAGTCTGGTGTGGTTGTACGGTGAGTCTGGTGTGGTTGTACGGTGAGTCTGGTGTGGTTGTACGGTGAGTCTGGTGGGGTTGTACGGTGAGTCTGGTGTGGTTGTATGGTGAGTCTGGTGTGGTTGTACGGTGAGTCTGGTGGGGTTGTACGGTGAGTCTGGTGTGGTTGTACGGTGAGTCTGGTGTGGTTGTACGCTGAGTCTGGTGTGGTTGTACGGTGAGTCTGGTGGGGTTGTACGGTGAGTCTGGTGTGGTTGTACGGTGAGTCTGGTGGGGTTGTACGGTGAGTTTGGTGTGGTTGTACGGTGAGTCTGGTGTGGTTGTACGGTGAGTCTGGTGTGGTTGTACAGTGAGTCTGGTGTGGTTGTACGGTGAGTCTGGTGGGGTTGTACGTGAGTCTGGTGTGGTTGTACGCTGAGTCTGGTGTGGTTGTACGCTGAGTCTGGTGGGGTTGTACGGTGAGTCTGGTGTGGTTGTACGCTGAGTCCGGTGTGGTTGTACGGTGAGTCTGGTGGGGTTGTACGGTGAGTCTGGTGTGGTTGTACGGTGAGTCTGGTGTGGTTGTACGGTGAGTCTGGTGGGGTTGTACGGTGAGTCTGGTGTGGTTGTACGGTGAGTCTGGTGTGGTTGTACGGTGAGTCTGGTGTGGTTGTACGGTGAGTCTGGTGTGGTTGTACGGTGAGTCTGGTGTGGTTGTACGGTGAGTCTGGTGGGGTTGTACGGTGAGTCTGGTGTGGTTGTACGGTGAGTCTGGTGGGGTTGTACGGTGAGTCTGGTGGGGTTGTACGCTGAGTCTGGTGTGGTTGTACGGTGAGTCTGGTGGGGTTGTACGGTGAGTCTGGTGTGGTTGTACGCTGAGTCTGGTGTGGTTGTACGCTGAGTCTGGTGTGGTTGTACGGTGAGTCCGGTGTGGTTGTACGGTGAGTCCGGTGGGGTTGTACGGTGAGTCCGGTGTGGTTGTACGCTGAGTCTGGTGTGGTTGTACGGTGAGTCTGGTGGGGTTGTACGGTGAGTCCGGTGTGGTTGTACGCTGAGTCCGGTGTGGTTGTACGGTGAGTCTGGTGGGGTTGTACGGTGAGTCTGGTGTGGTTGTACGGTGAGTCTGGTGTGGTTGTACGCTGAGTCCGGTGTGGTTGTACGGTGAGTCTGGTGGGGTTGTACGGTGAGTCTGGTGTGGTTGTAAGGTGAGTCCGGTGTGGTTGTACGGTGAGTCCGGTGTGGTTGTACGGTGAGTCCGGTGTGGTTGTACGCTGAGTCTGGTGTGGTTGTACGGTGAGTCTGGTGGGGTTGTACGGTGAGTCTGGTGTGGTTGTACGGTGAGTCTGGTGGGGTTGTACGGTGAGTCTGGTGTGGTTGTACGGTGAGTCTGGTGTGGTTGTACGCTGAGTCTGGTGGGGTTGTACGGTGAGTCTGGTGTGGTTGTACGGTGAGTCTGGTGTGGTTGTACGGTGAGTCTGGTGTGGTTGTACGGTGAGTCTGGTGTGGTTGTACGGTGAGTCTGGTGGGGTTGTACGCTGAGTCTGGTGTGGTTGTACGGTGAGTCTGGTGTGGTTGTACGGTGAGTCTGGTGTGGTTGTACGCTGAGTCTGGTGGGGTTGTACGCTGAGTCTGGTGGGGTTGTACGGTGAGTCTGGTGGGGTTGTACGGTGAGTCTGGTGTGGTTGTACGCTGAGTCTGGTGTGGTTGTACGGTGAGTCTGGTGGGGTTGTACGGTGAGTCTGGTGTGGTTGTACGGTGAGTCTGGTGGGGTTGTACGGTGAGTCTGGTGTGGTTGTACGGTGAGTCTGGTGGGGTTGTACGGTGAGTCTGGTGTGGTTGTACGGTGAGTCTGGTGTGGTTGTACGGTGAGTCTGGTGTGGTTGTACGGTGAGTCTGGTGTGGTTGTACGGTGAGTCTGGTGTGGTTGTACGGTGAGTCTGGTGTGGTTGTACGGTGAGTCTGGTGTGGTTGTACGCTGAGTCTGGTGTGGTTGTACGGTGAGTCTGGTGTGGTTGTACGGTGAGTCTGGTGTGGTTGTACGGTGAGTCTGGTGGGGTTGTACGGTGAGTTTGGTGTGGTTGTACGGTGAGTCTGGTGTGGTTGTACGGTGAGTCTGGTGTGGTTGTACGGTGAGTCTGGTGTGGTTGTACGGTGAGTCTGGTGGGGTTGTACGTGAGTCTGGTGTGGTTGTACGCTGAGTCTGGTGTGGTTGTACGCTGAGTCTGGTGTGGTTGTACGGTGAGTCTGGTGGGGTTGTACGGTGAGTCTGGTGTGGTTGTACGGTGAGTCTGGTGTGGTTGTACGGTGAGTCTGGTGTGGTTGTACGGTGAGTCTGGTGTGGTTGTACGGTGAGTCTGGTGTGGTTGTACGGTGAGTCTGGTGTGGTTGTACGCTGAGTCTGGTGGGGTTGTACGGTGAGTCTGGTGTGGTTGTACGGTGAGTCTGGTGGGGTTGTACGGTGAGTCTGGTGTGGTTGTACGGTGAGTCTGGTGTGGTTGTACGGTGAGTCTGGTGTGGTTGTACGGTGAGTCTGGTGTGGTTGTACGGTGAGTCTGGTGGGGTTGTACGGTGAGTCTGGTGTGGTTGTACGGTGAGTCTGGTGTGGTTGTACGGTGAGTCTGGTGGGGTTGTACGGTGAGTCTGGTGTGGTTGTACGGTGAGTCTGGTGGGGTTGTACGGTGAGTCTGGTGGGGTTGTACGGTGAGTCTGGTGTGGTTGTACGGTGAGTCTGGTGTGGTTGTACGCTGAGTCTGGTGTGGTTGTACGGTGAGTCTGGTGGGGTTGTACGGTGAGTCTGGTGTGGTTGTACGGTGAGTCTGGTGTGGTTGTACGGTGAGTCTGGTGTGGTTGTACGGTGAGTCTGGTGTGGTTGTACGGTGAGTCTGGTGTGGTTGTACGGTGAGTCTGGTGTGGTTGTACGGTGAGTCTGGTGTGGTTGTACGGTGAGTCTGGTGGGGTTGTACGGTGAGTCTGGTGTGGTTGTACGGTGAGTCTGGTGGGGTTGTACGGTGAGTCTGGTGTGGTTGTACGGTGAGTCTGGTGGGGTTGTACGCTGAGTCTGGTGTGGTTGTACGGTGAGTCTGGTGGGGTTGTACGGTGAGTCTGGTGTGGTTGTACGCTGAGTCTGGTGTGGTTGTACGCTGAGTCTGGTGTGGTTGTACGGTGAGTCCGGTGTGGTTGTACGGTGAGTCCGGTGGGGTTGTACGGTGAGTCCGGTGTGGTTGTACGCTGAGTCTGGTGTGGTTGTACGGTGAGTCTGGTGGGGTTGTACGGTGAGTCCGGTGTGGTTGTACGCTGAGTCTGGTGTGGTTGTACGGTGAGTCTGGTGGGGTTGTACGGTGAGTCTGGTGTGGTTGTACGGTGAGTCTGGTGTGGTTGTACGCTGAGTCCGGTGTGGTTGTACGGTGAGTCTGGTGGGGTTGTACGGTGAGTCTGGTGTGGTTGTACGGTGAGTCTGGTGTGGTTGTACGGTGAGTCCGGTGTGGTTGTACGGTGAGTCCGGTGTGGTTGTACGCTGAGTCCGGTGTGGTTGTACGGTGAGTCTGGTGGGGTTGTACGGTGAGTCTGGTGTGGTTGTACGGTGAGTCTGGTGGGGTTGTACGGTGAGTCTGGTGGGGTTGTACGCTGAGTCTGGTGTGGTTGTACGCTGAGTCTGGTGGGGTTGTACGGTGAGTCTGGTGTGGTTGTACGGTGAGTCTGGTGTGGTTGTACGGTGAGTCTGGTGTGGTTGTACGGTGAGTCTGGTGTGGTTGTACGGTGAGTCTGGTGTGGTTGTACGGTGAGTCTGGTGGGGTTGTACGCTGAGTCTGGTGCGGTTGTACGGTGAGTCTGGTGTGGTTGTACGGTGAGTCTGGTGTGGTTGTACGCTGAGTCTGGTGGGGTTGTACGCTGAGTCTGGTGTGGTTGTACGGTGAGTCTGGTGTGGTTGTACGGTGAGTCTGGTGTGGTTGTACGCTGAGTCTGGTGGGGTTGTACGGTGAGTCTGGTGGGGTTGTACGGTGAGTCTGGTGTGGTTGTACGGTGAGTCTGGTGGGGTTGTACGGTGAGTCTGGTGTGGTTGTACGGTGAGTCTGGTGGGGTTGTACGGTGAGTCTGGTGGGGTTGTACGGTGAGTCTGGTGTGGTTGTACGCTGAGTCTGGTGTGGTTGTACGCTGAGTCTGGTGTGGTTGTACGGTGAGTCTGGTGTGGTTGTACGGTGAGTCTGGTGTGGTTGTACGCTGAGTCTGGTGTGGTTGTACGGTGAGTCTGGTGTGGTTGTACGGTGAGTCTGGTGTGGTTGTACGGTGAGTCTGGTGGGGTTGTACGGTGAGTTTGGTGTGGTTGTACGGTGAGTCTGGTGTGGTTGTACGGTGAGTCTGGTGTGGTTGTACGGTGAGTCTGGTGTGGTTGTACGGTGAGTCTGGTGGGGTTGTACGTGAGTCTGGTGTGGTTGTACGCTGAGTCTGGTGTGGTTGTACGCTGAGTCTGGTGTGGTTGTACGGTGAGTCTGGTGGGGTTGTACGGTGAGTCTGGTGTGGTTGTACGGTGAGTCTGGTGTGGTTGTACGGTGAGTCTGGTGTGGTTGTACGGTGAGTCTGGTGTGGTTGTACGGTGAGTCTGGTGTGGTTGTACGGTGAGTCTGGTGTGGTTGTACGCTGAGTCTGGTGGGGTTGTACGGTGAGTCTGGTGTGGTTGTACGGTGAGTCTGGTGTGGTTGTACGGTGAGTCTGGTGTGGTTGTACGGTGAGTCTGGTGTGGTTGTACGGTGAGTCTGGTGGGGTTGTACGGTGAGTCTGGTGGGGTTGTACGGTGAGTCTGGTGGGGTTGTACGGTGAGTCTGGTGGGGTTGTACGGTGAGTCTGGTGTGGTTGTACGGTGAGTCTGGTGTGGTTGTACGGTGAGTCTGGTGGGGTTGTACGGTGAGTCTGGTGTGGTTGTACGGTGAGTCTGGTGTGGTTGTACGCTGAGTCTGGTGTGGTTGTACGGTGAGTCCGGTGGGGTTGTACGGTGAGTCCGGTGGGGTTGTACGGTGAGTCCGGTGTGGTTGTACGGTGAGTCTGGTGGGGTTGTACGGTGAGTCTGGTGTGGTTGTACGCTGAGTCTGGTGTGGTTGTACGCTGAGTCTGGTGTGGTTGTACGGTGAGTCTGGTGGGGTTGTACGGTGAGTCTGGTGTGGTTGTACGCTGAGTCTGGTGGGGTTGTACGGTGAGTCTGGTGGGGTTGTACGTGAGTCTGGTGTGGTTGTACGGTGAGTCTGGTGTGGTTGTACGGTGAGTCTGGTGGGGTTGTACGGTGAGTCTGGTGTGGTTGTACGCTGAGTCTGGTGTGGTTGTACGGTGAGTCTGGTGTGGTTGTACGGTGAGTCTGGTGTGGTTGTACGGTGAGTCTGGTGTGGTTGTACGGTGAGTCTGGTGGGGTTGTACGGTGAGTCTGGTGTGGTTGTACGCTGAGTCTGGTGTGGTTGTACGGTGAGTCTGGTGTGGTTGTACGGTGAGTCTGGTGTGGTTGTACGGTGAGTCTGGTGGGGTTGTACGGTGAGTCTGGTGTGGTTGTACGGTGAGTCTGGTGTGGTTGTACGGTGAGTCTGGTGTGGTTGTACGGTGAGTCTGGTGTGGTTGTACGGTGAGTCTGGTGTGGTTGTACGGTGAGTCTGGTGTGGTTGTACGGTGAGTCTGGTGTGGTTGTACGGTGAGTCTGGTGGGGTTGTACGGTGAGTCTGGTGTGGTTGTACGGTGAGTCTGGTGGGGTTGTACGGTGAGTCCGGTGGGGTTGTACGGTGAGTCCGGTGGGGTTGTACGGTGAGTCTGGTGGGGTTGTACGCTGAGTCTGGTGGGGTTGTACGGTGAGTCTGGTGGGGTTGTACGCTGAGTCTGGTGTGGTTGTACGCTGAGTCTGGTGTGGTTGTACGGTGAGTCTGGTGTGGTTGTACGGTGAGTCTGGTGTGGTTGTACGGTGAGTCTGGTGGGGTTGTACGGTGAGTTTGGTGTGGTTGTACGGTGAGTCTGGTGTGGTTGTACGGTGAGTCTGGTGTGGTTGTACGGTGAGTCTGGTGTGGTTGTACGGTGAGTCTGGTGGGGTTGTACGTGAGTCTGGTGTGGTTGTACGCTGAGTCTGGTGTGGTTGTACGCTGAGTCTGGTGTGGTTGTACGGTGAGTCTGGTGGGGTTGTACGGTGAGTCTGGTGTGGTTGTACGGTGAGTCTGGTGTGGTTGTACGGTGAGTCTGGTGTGGTTGTACGGTGAGTCTGGTGTGGTTGTACGGTGAGTCTGGTGTGGTTGTACGGTGAGTCTGGTGTGGTTGTACGGTGAGTCTGGTGTGGTTGTACGCTGAGTCTGGTGGGGTTGTACGGTGAGTCTGGTGTGGTTGTACGCTGAGTCTGGTGGGGTTGTACGGTGAGTCTGGTGTGGTTGTACGGTGAGTCTGGTGGGGTTGTACGGTGAGTCTGGTGGGGTTGTACGCTGAGTCTGGTGGGGTTGTACGGTGAGTCTGGTGGGGTTGTACGGTGAGTCTGGTGTGGTTGTACGGTGAGTCTGGTGTGGTTGTACGGTGAGTCTGGTGTGGTTGTACGGTGAGTCTGGTGGGGTTGTACGGTGAGTCTGGTGTGGTTGTACGGTGAGTCTGGTGTGGTTGTACGGTGAGTCTGGTGGGGTTGTACGCTGAGTCTGGTGTGGTTGTACGGTGAGTCTGGTGTGGTTGTACGGTGAGTCTGGTGTGGTTGTACGCTGAGTCTGGTGGGGTTGTACGCTGAGTCTGGTGGGGTTGTACGGTGAGTCTGGTGGGGTTGTACGGTGAGTCTGGTGTGGTTGTACGCTGAGTCTGGTGTGGTTGTACGGTGAGTCTGGTGGGGTTGTACGGTGAGTCTGGTGTGGTTGTACGGTGAGTCTGGTGGGGTTGTACGGTGAGTCTGGTGTGGTTGTACGGTGAGTCTGGTGTGGTTGTACGGTGAGTCTGGTGTGGTTGTACGGTGAGTCTGGTGTGGTTGTACGGTGAGTCTGGTGTGGTTGTACGCTGAGTCTGGTGTGGTTGTACGCTGAGTCTGGTGTGGTTGTACGGTGAGTCTGGTGTGGTTGTACGGTGAGTCTGGTGTGGTTGTACGGTGAGTCTGGTGGGGTTGTACGGTGAGTTTGGTGTGGTTGTACGGTGAGTCTGGTGTGGTTGTACGGTGAGTCTGGTGTGGTTGTACGGTGAGTCTGGTGTGGTTGTACGGTGAGTCTGGTGGGGTTGTACGTGAGTCTGGTGTGGTTGTACGCTGAGTCTGGTGTGGTTGTACGCTGAGTCTGGTGTGGTTGTACGGTGAGTCTGGTGGGGTTGTACGGTGAGTCTGGTGTGGTTGTACGGTGAGTCTGGTGTGGTTGTACGGTGAGTCTGGTGTGGTTGTACGGTGAGTCTGGTGTGGTTGTACGGTGAGTCTGGTGTGGTTGTACGGTGAGTCTGGTGTGGTTGTACGCTGAGTCTGGTGGGGTTGTACGGTGAGTCTGGTGTGGTTGTACGGTGAGTCTGGTGGGGTTGTACGGTGAGTCTGGTGTGGTTGTACGGTGAGTCTGGTGTGGTTGTACGGTGAGTCTGGTGTGGTTGTACGGTGAGTCTGGTGTGGTTGTACGGTGAGTCTGGTGGGGTTGTACGGTGAGTCTGGTGTGGTTGTACGGTGAGTCTGGTGGGGTTGTACGGTGAGTCTGGTGTGGTTGTACGGTGAGTCTGGTGGGGTTGTACGGTGAGTCTGGTGGGGTTGTACGGTGAGTCTGGTGTGGTTGTACGGTGAGTCTGGTGTGGTTGTACGCTGAGTCTGGTGTGGTTGTACGGTGAGTCTGGTGGGGTTGTACGGTGAGTCTGGTGTGGTTGTACGGTGAGTCTGGTGTGGTTGTACGGTGAGTCTGGTGTGGTTGTACGGTGAGTCTGGTGTGGTTGTACGGTGAGTCTGGTGTGGTTGTACGGTGAGTCTGGTGTGGTTGTACGGTGAGTCTGGTGTGGTTGTACGGTGAGTCTGGTGGGGTTGTACGGTGAGTCTGGTGTGGTTGTACGGTGAGTCTGGTGGGGTTGTACGGTGAGTCTGGTGTGGTTGTACGGTGAGTCTGGTGGGGTTGTACGCTGAGTCTGGTGTGGTTGTACGGTGAGTCTGGTGGGGTTGTACGGTGAGTCTGGTGTGGTTGTACGCTGAGTCTGGTGTGGTTGTACGCTGAGTCTGGTGTGGTTGTACGGTGAGTCCGGTGTGGTTGTACGGTGAGTCCGGTGGGGTTGTACGGTGAGTCCGGTGTGGTTGTACGCTGAGTCTGGTGTGGTTGTACGGTGAGTCTGGTGGGGTTGTACGGTGAGTCCGGTGTGGTTGTACGCTGAGTCCGGTGTGGTTGTACGGTGAGTCTGGTGGGGTTGTACGGTGAGTCTGGTGTGGTTGTACGGTGAGTCTGGTGTGGTTGTACGCTGAGTCCGGTGTAGTTGTACGGTGAGTCTGGTGGGGTTGTACGGTGAGTCTGGTGTGGTTGTACGGTGAGTCTGGTGTGGTTGTACGGTGAGTCCGGTGTGGTTGTACGGTGAGTCCGGTGTGGTTGTACGCTGAGTCCGGTGTGGTTGTACGGTGAGTCTGGTGGGGTTGTACGGTGAGTCTGGTGTGGTTGTACGGTGAGTCTGGTGGGGTTGTACGGTGAGTCTGGTGGGGTTGTACGCTGAGTCTGGTGTGGTTGTACGCTGAGTCTGGTGGGGTTGTACGGTGAGTCTGGTGTGGTTGTACGGTGAGTCTGGTGTGGTTGTACGGTGAGTCTGGTGTGGTTGTACGGTGAGTCTGGTGTGGTTGTACGGTGAGTCTGGTGTGGTTGTACGGTGAGTCTGGTGGGGTTGTACGCTGAGTCTGGTGCGGTTGTACGGTGAGTCTGGTGTGGTTGTACGGTGAGTCTGGTGTGGTTGTACGCTGAGTCTGGTGGGGTTGTACGCTGAGTCTGGTGTGGTTGTACGGTGAGTCTGGTGTGGTTGTACGGTGAGTCTGGTGTGGTTGTACGCTGAGTCTGGTGGGGTTGTACGGTGAGTCTGGTGGGGTTGTACGGTGAGTCTGGTGTGGTTGTACGGTGAGTCTGGTGGGGTTGTACGGTGAGTCTGGTGTGGTTGTACGGTGAGTCTGGTGGGGTTGTACGGTGAGTCTGGTGGGGTTGTACGGTGAGTCTGGTGTGGTTGTACGCTGAGTCTGGTGTGGTTGTACGCTGAGTCTGGTGTGGTTGTACGGTGAGTCTGGTGTGGTTGTACGGTGAGTCTGGTGTGGTTGTACGGTGAGTCTGGTGGGGTTGTACGGTGAGTCTGGTGGGGTTGTACGGTGAGTCTGGTGTGGTTGTACGCTGAGTCTGGTGGGGTTGTACGGTGAGTCTGGTGTGGTTGTACGGTGAGTCTGGTGGGGTTGTACGGTGAGTCTGGTGTGGTTGTACGGTGAGTCTGGTGGGGTTGTACGGTGAGTTTGGTGTGGTTGTACGGTGAGTCTGGTGTGGTTGTACGGTGAGTCTGGTGTGGTTGTACGGTGAGTCTGGTGTGGTTGTACGGTGAGTCTGGTGGGGTTGTACGTGAGTCTGGTGTGGTTGTACGCTGAGTCTGGTGTGGTTGTACGCTGAGTCTGGTGTGGTTGTACGGTGAGTCTGGTGGGGTTGTACGGTGAGTCTGGTGTGGTTGTACGGTGAGTCTGGTGTGGTTGTACGGTGAGTCTGGTGTGGTTGTACGGTGAGTCTGGTGGGGTTGTACGTGAGTCTGGTGGGGTTGTACGGTGAGTCTGGTGGGGTTGTACGCTGAGTCTGGTGTGGTTGTACGGTGAGTCTGGTGTGGTTGTACGGTGAGTCTGGTGTGGTTGTACGGTGAGTCTGGTGTGGTTGTACGGTGAGTCTGGTGTGGTTGTACGCTGAGTCTGGTGGGGTTGTACGGTGAGTCTGGTGTGGTTGTACGGTGAGTCTGGTGTGGTTGTACGGTGAGTCTGGTGTGGTTGTACGGTGAGTCTGGTGTGGTTGTACGGTGAGTCTGGTGGGGTTGTACGGTGAGTCTGGTGGGGTTGTACGGTGAGTCTGGTGGGGTTGTACGGTGAGTCTGGTGGGGTTGTACGGTGAGTCTGGTGTGGTTGTACGGTGAGTCTGGTGTGGTTGTACGGTGAGTCTGGTGTGGTTGTACGGTGAGTCTGGTGGGGTTGTACGGTGAGTCTGGTGTGGTTGTACGGTGAGTCTGGTGTGGTTGTACGGTGAGTCCGGTGTGGTTGTACGGTGAGTCCGGTGGGGTTGTACGGTGAGTCCGGTGGGGTTGTACGGTGAGTCCGGTGTGGTTGTACGGTGAGTCTGGTGGGGTTGTACGGTGAGTCTGGTGTGGTTGTACGCTGAGTCTGGTGTGGTTGTACGGTGAGTCTGGTGTGGTTGTACGCTGAGTCTGGTGTGGTTGTACGGTGAGTCTGGTGGGGTTGTACGGTGAGTCTGGTGTGGTTGTACGCTGAGTCTGGTGGGGTTGTACGGTGAGTCTGGTGGGGTTGTACGTGAGTCTGGTGTGGTTGTACGGTGAGTCTGGTGTGGTTGTACGGTGAGTCTGGTGGGGTTGTACGGTGAGTCTGGTGTGGTTGTACGCTGAGTCTGGTGTGGTTGTACGGTGAGTCTGGTGTGGTTGTACGGTGAGTCTGGTGTGGTTGTACGGTGAGTCTGGTGTGGTTGTACGGTGAGTCTGGTGGGGTTGTACGGTGAGTCTGGTGTGGTTGTACGCTGAGTCTGGTGTGGTTGTACGGTGAGTCTGGTGTGGTTGTACGGTGAGTCTGGTGTGGTTGTACGGTGAGTCTGGTGGGGTTGTACGGTGAGTCTGGTGTGGTTGTACGGTGAGTCTGGTGGGGTTGTACGGTGAGTCTGGTGGGGTTGTACGCTGAGTCTGGTGCGGTTGTACGGTGAGTCTGGTGTGGTTGTACGGTGAGTCTGGTGTGGTTGTACGGTGAGTCTGGTGGGGTTGTACGGTGAGTCTGGTGTGGTTGTACGGTGAGTCTGGTGTGGTTGTACGGTGAGTCTGGTGTGGTTGTACGGTGAGTCTGGTGTGGTTGTACGGTGAGTCTGGTGTGGTTGTACGGTGAGTCTGGTGTGGTTGTACGGTGAGTCTGGTGGGGTTGTACGGTGAGTCTGGTGTGGTTGTACGGTGAGTCTGGTGGGGTTGTACGGTGAGTCCGGTGGGGTTGTACGGTGAGTCTGGTGGGGTTGTACGGTGAGTCCGGTGGGGTTGTATGGTGAGTCTGGTGGGGTTGTACGCTGAGTCTGGTGGGGTTGTACGGTGAGTCTGGTGGGGTTGTACGCTGAGTCTGGTGTGGTTGTACGCTGAGTCTGGTGTGGTTGTACGGTGAGTCTGGTGTGGTTGTACGGTGAGTCTGGTGTGGTTGTACGGTGAGTCTGGTGTGGTTGTACGGTGAGTCCGGTGGGGTTGTACGGTGAGTCTGGTGGGGTTGTACGGTGAGTCTGGTGTGGTTGTACGGTGAGTCTGGTGGGGTTGTACGCTGAGTCTGGTGTGGTTGTACGGTGAGTCTGGTGTGGTTGTACGGTGAGTCTGGTGTGGTTGTACGGTGAGTCTGGTGGGGTTGTACGGTGAGTTTGGTGTGGTTGTACGGTGAGTCTGGTGTGGTTGTACGGTGAGTCTGGTGTGGTTGTACGGTGAGTCTGGTGTGGTTGTACGGTGAGTCTGGTGGGGTTGTACGTGAGTCTGGTGTGGTTGTACGCTGAGTCTGGTGTGGTTGTACGCTGAGTCTGGTGTGGTTGTACGGTGAGTCTGGTGGGGTTGTACGGTGAGTCTGGTGTGGTTGTACGGTGAGTCTGGTGTGGTTGTACGGTGAGTCTGGTGTGGTTGTACGGTGAGTCTGGTGTGGTTGTACGGTGAGTCTGGTGTGGTTGTACGGTGAGTCTGGTGTGGTTGTACGGTGAGTCTGGTGTGGTTGTACGCTGAGTCTGGTGGGGTTGTACGGTGAGTCTGGTGTGGTTGTACGCTGAGTCTGGTGTGGTTGTACGGTGAGTCTGGTGGGGTTGTACGGTGAGTCTGGTGTGGTTGTACGCTGAGTCTGGTGGGGTTGTACGGTGAGTCTGGTGTGGTTGTACGGTGAGTCTGGTGGGGTTGTACGGTGAGTCTGGTGTGGTTGTACGCTGAGTCTGGTGGGGTTGTACGGTGAGTCTGGTGGGGTTGTACGGTGAGTCTGGTGTGGTTGTACGCTGAGTCTGGTGTGGTTGTACGCTGAGTCTGGTGGGGTTGTACGGTGAGTCCGGTGTGGTTGTACGCTGAGTCTGGTGTGGTTGTACGGTGAGTCTGGTGGGGTTGTACGGTGAGTCTGGTGTGGTTGTACGGTGAGTCTGGTGGGGTTGTACGGTGAGTCTGGTGGGGTTGTACGCTGAGTCTGGTGTGGTTGTACGGTGAGTCTGGTGTGGTTGTACGGTGAGTCTGGTGGGGTTGTACGCTGAGTCTGGTGGGGTTGTACGGTGAGTCTGGTGTGGTTGTACGCTGAGTCTGGTGGGGTTGTACGGTGAGTCTGGTGGGGTTGTACGGTGAGTCTGGTGTGGTTGTACGCTGAGTCTGGTGTGGTTGTACGGTGAGTCTGGTGTGGTTGTACGGTGAGTCTGGTGTGGTTGTACGCTGAGTCTGGTGTGGTTGTACGCTGAGTCTGGTGTGGTTGTACGGTGAGTCTGGTGGGGTTGTACGGTGAGTCTGGTGTGGTTGTACGGTGAGTCTGGTGTGGTTGTACGGTGAGTCCGGTGTGGTTGTACGGTGAGTCTGGTTAGTGCAGACCCGACCGGGGTTCTTGGTCACCCTGTACCCCTAATAGACACATAGGAGGGGCCGGGGAACTGTACAAGGAGTTTCCAGAGCTCTCCAAGGTCAGCTGGGTTCCACAAGCCCCCCACCCAAAAGTGACTCCCGTCACAGTTGGTGTAAGTAGGAGGATTAGTGCCCCATCATTGGTGTCAGTGAGAGGAATAGTGCCCCATCATTGGTGTCAGTGGGAGGAATAGTGCCCCATCATTGGTGTCAGTGGGAGGAATAGTGCCCCATCATTGGTGTCAGTGAGAGGAATAGTGCCCCATCATTGGTGTAAGTGGGAGGAATAGTGCCCCATCGTTGGTGTAAGTGGGAGGATTAGTGCCCCATTATTGGTGTCAGTGGGAGGATTAGTGCCCCATCATTGGTGTCAGTGGGAGGATTAGAGCCCCATCATTGGTGTCAGTGGGAGGATTAGTGCCCCATCATTGGTGTCAGTGGGAGGATTAGTGCCCCATTATTGGTGTCAATGAGAGGAATAGTGCCCCATCATTGGTATCAGTGGGAGGAATAGTGTCCCATCATTAGTGTCAGTGGGAGGAATAGTGCCCCATCATTGGTGTCAGTGGGAGGATTAGTGCCCCATTATTGGTGTCAATGAGAGGAATAGTGTCCCATCATTGGTATCAGTGGGAGGAATAGTGTCCCATCATTAGTGTCAGTGGGAGGAATAGTGCCCCATCATTGGTGTCGGTGGGAGGAATAGTGCCCCATCGTTGGTGTAAGTGGGAGGATTAGTGCCCCATTATTGGTGTCAGTGGGAGGAATAGTGCCCCATCATTGGTGTCAGTGGGAGGATTAGTGCCCCATCATTGGTGTCAGTGGGAGGATTAGTGCCCCATCATTGGTGTAAGTGGGAGGATTAGTGCCCCATTATTGGTGTCAGTGAGAGGAATAGTGCCCCATCATTGGTGTCAGTGGGAGGATTAGTGCCCCATTATTGGTGTCAGTGAGAGGAATAGTGTCCCATCATTGGTGTAAGTGGGAGGTTTAGTGTCCCATCATTGGTGTAAGTGGGAGGAATAGTGCCCCATCATTGGTGTAAGTGGGAGGATTAGTGCCCCATTATTGGTGTCAGTGGGAGGATTAGTGCCCCATCATTGGTGTCAGTGGGAGGAATAGTGCCCCATCGTTGGTGTAAGTGGGAGGATTAGTGCCCCATCATTGGTGTAAGTGGGAGGATTAGTGCCCCATCATTGGTGTAAGTGGGAGGATTAGTGCCCCATTATTGGTGTCAGTGGGAGGATTAGTGCCCCATCATTGGTGTCAGTGGGAGGAATAGTGCCCCATCCTTGGTGTAAGTGGGAGGATTAGTGCCCCATCATTGGTGTCAGTGGGAGGAATAGTGCCCCATCATTAGTGTCAGTGGGAGGAATAGTGCCCCATCATTGGTGTCAGTGGGAGGATTAGTGCCCCATCGTTGGTGTAAGTGGGAGGATTAATGCCCCATCGTTGGTGTAAGTGGGAGGTTTAGTGCCCCATCATTGGTGTCAGTGGGAGGATTAGTGCCCCATCATTGGTGTCAGTGGGAGGAATAGTGCCCCATCATTGGTGTCAGTGGGAGGAATAGTGCCCCATCATTGGTGTCAGTGGGAGGAATAGTGCCCCATCATTGGTGTCAGTGGGAGGATTAGTGCCCCATCATTGGTGTAAGTGGGAGGATTAGTGCCCCATTATTGGTGTCAGTGGGAGGATTAGTGCCCCATCATTGGTGTCAGTGGGAGGATTAGTGCCCCATCATTGGTGTCAGTGGGAGGAATAGTGCCCCATCATTGGTGTAAGTGGGAGGATTAGTGCCCCATCATTGGTGTAAGTGGGAGGATTAGTGCCCCATCATTGGTGTAAGTGGGAGGAATAGTGCCCCATCATTGGTGTCAGTGGGAGGAATAGTGTCCCATCATTGGTGTCAGTGGGAGGAATAGTGCCCCATCATTGGTGTCAGTGGGAGGAATAGTGTCCCATCATTGGTGTCAGTGGCGGGAATAGTGCCCCATCATTGGTGTAAGTGGGAGGAATAGTGCCCCATCGTTGGTGTAAGTGGGAGGAATAGTGCCCCATTATTGGTGTCAGTGGGAGGAATAGTGCCCCATCATTGGTGTCAGTGGGAGGATTAGTGCCCCATTATTGGTGTCAGTGGGAGGAATAGTGCCCCATCATTGGTGTAAGTGGGAGGAATAGTGCCCCATCGTTGGTGCCAGTGGGAGGATTAGTGCCCCATTATTGGTGTCAGTGGGAGGATTAGTGCTCCATCCTTGGTGTCAGTGGGAGGAATAGTGCCCCATTATTGGTGTCAGTGGGAGGAATAGTGTCCCATCATTGGTGTCAGTGGGAGGATTAGTGCCCCATCGTTGGTGTCAGTGGGAGGATTAGTGCCCCATCGTTGGTGCCATTGGGAACCATTGAGGGGATACCAGGGGGGAACTATTGAGGGGATACCAGGGGGGAACCAATGAGGGGATACCAGGGGGGAACCATTGAGGGGATACCAGGGGGGAACCATTGAGGGGATACCAGGGGGGAACCATTGAGGGGATACCAGGGGGGAAACAATGAGGGGATACCAGGGGGGAAACAATGAGGGGATACCAGGGGGGAACCAATGAGGGGATACCAGGGGGGAACCACTGAGGGGATACCAGGGGGGAACCAATGAGGGGATACCAGGGGGGAACCATTGAGGGGATACCAGGGGGGAACCATTGAGGGGATACCAGGGGGGAACCAATGAGGGGATACCAGGGGGGAACCAATGAGGGGATACCAGGGGGGAACCATTGAGGGGATACCAGGGGGGAACCATTGAGGGGATACCAGGGGGGAACCATTGAGGGGATACCAGGGGGGAACCAATGAGGGGATACCAGGGGGGAACCATTGAGGGGATACCAGGGGGGAACCAATGAGGGGATACCAGGGGGGAAACAATGAGGGGATACCAGGGGGGAACCATTGAGGGGATACCAGGGGGGAACCATTGAGGGGATACCAGGGGGGATCCATTGAGGGGATACCAGGGGGGAACCATTGAGGGGATACCAGGGGGGAACTATTGAGGGGATACCAGGGGGGAACCATTGAGGGGATACCAGGGGGGAACCAATGAGGGGATACCAGGGGGGATCCATTGAGGGGATACCAGGGGGGAACCACTGAGGGGATACCAGGGGGGAACCATTGAGGGGGTACCAGGGGGGAACCAATGAGGGGATACCAGGGGGGAACCATTGAGGGGATACCAGGGGGGAAACAATGAGGGGATACCAGGGGGGAACCATTGAGGGGATACCAGGGGGGAAACAATGAGGGGATACCAGGGGGGAACCATTGAGGGGATACCAGGGGGGAACCAATGAGGGGATACCAGGGGGGAACCATTGAGGGGATACCAGGGGGGAAACAATGAGGGGATACCAGGGGGGAACCACTGAGGGGATACCAGGGGGGAACTATTGAGGGGATACCAGGGGGGAACCATTGAGGGGATACCAGGGGGGAACCATTGAGGGGATACCAGGGGGGAAACAATGAGGGGATACCAGGGGGAACCATTGAGGGGATACCAGGGGGGAAACAATGAGGGGATACCAGGGGGGAACCATTGAGGGGATACCAGGGGGGAAACAATGAGGGGATACCAGGGGGGAACCATTGAGGGGATACCAGGGGGGAACCAATGAGGGGATACCAGGGGGGAACCAATGAGGGGATACCAGGGGGGAACCATTGAGGGGATACCAGGGGGGAACCAATGAGGGGATACCAGGGGGGAACCATTGAGGGGATACCAGGGGGGAACCAATGAGGGGATACCAGGGGGGAACCATTGAGGGGATACCAGGGGGGAACCATTGAGGGGATACCAGGGGGGAACCATTGAGGGGATACCAGGGGGGAACCATTGAGGGGATACCAGGGGGAACCATTGAGGGGATACCAGGGGGGAACCATTGAGGGGATACCAGGGGGGAACCATTGAGGGGATACCAGGGGGGAACCATTGAGGGGATACCAGGGGGGAACCATTGAGGGGATACCAGGGGGGAACCATTGAGGGGATACCAGGGGGGAACTATTGAGGGGATACCAGGGGGGAACCATTGAGGGGATACCAGGGGGGAACCATTGAGGGGATACCAGGGGGGAACCAATGAGGGGATACCAGGGGGGAAACAATGGGAGGGAAATGTGAAAGAAAATAAAAAGCCAAACCTCAGGATAGGGGGGGAGGGGAGGGGGGGGTTGGGACAATCCTCAGAAAGGGAAAAAGGGCATGAGATTTGGGACAAGAAACTATAGTGTCACCCTTAGGAAGGGAAACAATAGGCTGAGAATGGGGAGGGGAATATTGAGGTGGGGTGACCCCCCCAGGAGGATCCCTGAGAGTTGTACTTACCAGAAGAGAATGCCATTTTCTTCTCCATTTCAGCAGAATATTCTTCCAGAGGAGCGAGAGGGTCTGGTGGACCAGGCTGGGGTCTCTCTGGATTCCCCGGGACATCTGGAACACAAGGCATTGGGACGGGTGAAGATCGGTATACACAGCCCGCAGTTGTGTCCTTAGTGCCCCGTGTCTATGACTTCAGTGGGAAGTTCATCACAGGAAGAAGGAATGAAGAGGACGCCTGAGCACTCTTCTAACACTGACGTCACACAGAGATTTACTGACATCACTTTTATCTGTCAGGAAACAAAATTTCCCTCCCAGGTGCCATGACAGCGCTACATAAACATGTGCATCTCGAAAAAATCGTTTTGCTTCGTATAGATTCCTTAATCTAGTTATTTTGGTTCGTTAAATTGGGTTGATTCGTATTCAGAATTCGTTTGTCTTTTTAGAATTTTCTTCTTATTTACTGATTTGAAACATTGGAATTTGGTTGGAATTCAATGTAACATGTGATTCAAATTTTCCATTCGAATTTCGGCAATTCGGAGGAATTCCGATTACTTATTCGGAGCATTCGGTAAACTTTCTTTATACTGTAATTTGGATATTTCCGAATCTCTGCATATCGAAACATTCATCCGAATAATTATTCAGAACCAAATGAACCGCACATGTCTAGTGCTACACACCTACCTGTGTCACCGCCACCTACCTACCCTCTCTATATTCATGGTTTACATTGGTGACACTGAGGACACAGACTGACCCCCCCACTGAGCTTCCATCTGGGGTGCGGAACCTTCCCTCCCTCATTGTATCAGGGGATGGAGACTTTCTCCAACAAGACGAGTGCAATTCATGGAAAACCGGAATGTTCTCAATCCTCCCGGGAGGAGAGATCAGCATTCTACTCCAGATGTTCGTGTAGCGGCCTCCTCTCTCTCCTCTCTCTCTTCTCAGCTCGTCTGTCTCTTCTCAGCTCGTCTGTCTCTTGTCTAGGGGTACTTTAGAGGAGAGAGAGAGAGAACAGAGAGAGAGGAGAGAGAGAGAGAGAGCCGGGAGGAGAGATCAGCATTCTACTCCAGATGTTCGTGTAGCGGCCTCCTCTCTCTCCTCTCTCTCTTCTCAGCTCGTCTGTCTCTTCTCAGCTCGTCTGTCTCTTGTCTAGGGGTACTTTAGAGGAGAGAGAGAGAGAACAGAGAGAGAGGAGAGAGAGAGCCGGGAGGAGAGATCAGCATTCTACTCCAGATGTTCGTGTAGCGGCCTCCTCTCTCTCCTCTCTCTCTTCTCAGCTCGTCTGTCTCTTCTCAGCTCGTCTGTCTCTTGTCTAGGGGTACTTTAGAGGAGAGAGAGAGAACAGAGAGGAGAGAGAGAGAGAGAGCCGGGAGGAGAGATCAGCATTCTACTCCAGATGTTCGTGTAGCGGCCTCCTCTCTCTCCTCTCTCTCTTCTCAGCTCGTCTGTCTCTTCTCAGCTCGTCTGTCTCTTGTCTAGGGGTACTTTAGAGGAGAGAGAGAGAGAACAGAGAGAGAGGAGAGAGAGAGAGAGAGCCGGGAGGAGAGATCAGCATTCTACTCCAGATGTTCGTGTAGCGGCCTCCTCTCTCTCCTCTCTCTCTTCTCAGCTCGTCTGTCTCTTCTCAGCTCGTCTGTCTCTTGTCTAGGGGTACTTTAGAGGAGAGAGAGAGAGAACAGAGAGAGAGGAGAGAGAGAGCCGGGAGGAGAGATCAGCATTCTACTCCAGATGTTCGTGTAGCGGCCTCCTCTCTCTCCTCTCTCTCTTCTCAGCTCGTCTGTCTCTTCTCAGCTCGTCTGTCTCTTGTCTAGGGGTACTTTAGAGGAGAGAGAGAGAACAGAGAGGAGAGAGAGAGAGAGAGCCGGGAGGAGAGATCAGCATTCTACTCCAGATGTTCGTGTAGCGGCCTCCTCTCTCTCCTCTCTCTCTTCTCAGCTCGTCTGTCTCTTCTCAGCTCGTCTGTCTCTTGTCTAGGGGTACTTTAGAGGAGAGAGAGAGAGAACAGAGAGAGAGGAGAGAGAGAGCCGGGAGGAGAGATCAGCATTCTACTCCAGATGTTCGTGTAGCGGCCTCCTCTCTCTCCTCTCTCTCTTCTCAGCTCGTCTGTCTCTTCTCAGCTCGTCTGTCTCTTGTCTAGGGGTACTTTAGAGGAGAGAGAGAGAGAACAGAGAGAGAGGAGAGAGAGAGCCGGGAGGAGAGATCAGCATTCTACTCCAGATGTTCGTGTAGCGGCCTCCTCTCTCTCCTCTCTCTCCTCTCTCTCTTCTCAGCTCGTCTGTCTCTTCTCAGCTCGTCTGTCTCTTGTCTAGGGGTACTTTAGAGGAGAGAGAGAGAACAGAGAGGAGAGAGAGAGAGAGAGCCGGGAGGAGAGATCAGCATTCTACTCCAGATGTTCGTGTAGCGGCCTCCTCTCTCTCCTCTCTCTCTTCTCAGCTCGTCTGTCTCTTCTCAGCTCGTCTGTCTCTTGTCTAGGGGTACTTTAGAGGAGAGAGAGAGAGAACAGAGAGAGAGGAGAGAGAGAGCCGGGAGGAGAGATCAGCATTCTACTCCAGATGTTCGTGTAGCGGCCTCCTCTCTCTCCTCTCTCTCTTCTCAGCTCGTCTGTCTCTTCTCAGCTCGTCTGTCTCTTGTCTAGGGGTACTTTAGAGGAGAGAGAGAGAGAACAGAGAGAGAGGAGAGAGAGAGCCGGGAGGAGAGATCAGCATTCTACTCCAGATGTTCGTGTAGCGGCCTCCTCTCTCTCCTCTCTCTCTTCTCAGCTCGTCTGTCTCTTCTCAGCTCGCCTGTCTCTTGTCTAGGGGTACTTTAGAGGAGAAAGAGAGAACAGAGAGAGAGGAGAGAGAGAGAGAGAGCCGGGAGGAGAGATCAGCATTCTACTCCAGATGTTCGTGTAGCGGCCTCCTCTCTCTCCTCTCTCTCTTCTCAGCTCGTCTGTCTCTTCTCAGCTCGTCTGTCTCTTGTCTAGGGGTACTTTAGAGGAGAGAGAGAGAACAGAGAGAGAGGAGAGAGAGAGAGAGAGAGAGGAGAGATCAGCATTCTACTCCAGATGTTCGTGTAGCGGCCTCCTCTCTCTCCTCTCTCTCCTCTCTCTCTTCTCAGCTCGTCTGTCTCTTCTCAGCTCGTCTGTCTCTTGTCTAGGGGTACTTTAGAGGAGAGAGAGAGAACAGAGAGAGAGGAGAGAGAGAGAGAGAGCCGGGAGGAGAGATCAGCATTCTACTCCAGATGTTCGTGTAGCGGCCTCCTCTCTCTCCTCTCTCTCTTCTCAGCTCGTCTGTCTCTTCTCAGCTCGTCTGTCTCTTGTCTAGGGGTACTTTAGAGGAGAGAGAGAGAACAGAGAGGAGAGAGAGAGAGAGAGCCGGGAGGAGAGATCAGCATTCTACTCCAGATGTTCGTGTAGCGGCCTCCTCTCTCTCCTCTCTCTCTTCTCAGCTCGTCTGTCTCTTCTCAGCTCGCCTGTCTCTTGTCTAGGGGTACTTTAGAGGAGAGAGAGAGAACAGAGAGAGAGGAGAGAGAGAGAGAGAGAGGAGAGATCAGCATTCTACTCCAGATGTTCGTGTAGCGGCCTCCTCTCTCTCTTCTCAGCTCGTCTGTCTCTTCTCAGCTCGTCTGTCTCTTGTCTAGGGGTACTTTAGAGGAGAGAGAGAGAACAGAGAGAGAGGAGAGAGAGAGAGAGAGCCGGGAGGAGAGATCAGCATTCTACTCCAGATGTTCGTGTAGCGGCCTCCTCTCTCTCCTCTCTCTCTTCTCAGCTCGTCTGTCTCTTCTCAGCTCGTCTGTCTCTTGTCTAGGGGTACTTTAGAGGAGAGAGAGAGAACAGAGAGAGAGGAGAGAGAGAGAGAGAGAGAGAGGAGAGATCAGCATTCTACTCCAGATGTTCGTGTAGCGGCCTCCTCTCTCTCCTCTCTCTCCTCTCTCTCTTCTCAGCTCGTCTGTCTCTTCTCAGCTCGTCTGTCTCTTGTCTAGGGGTACTTTAGAGGAGAGAGAGAGAACAGAGAGAGAGGAGAGAGAGAGAGAGAGCCGGGAGGAGAGATCAGCATTCTACTCCAGATGTTCGTGTAGCGGCCTCCTCTCTCTCCTCTCTCTCTTCTCAGCTCGCCTGTCTCTTCTCAGCTCGTCTGTCTCTTGTCTAGGGGTACTTTAGAGGAGAGAGAGAGAACAGAGAGAGAGGAGAGAGAGAGAGAGAGAGCCGGGAGGAGAGATCAGCATTCTACTCCAGATGTTCGTGTAGCGGCCTCCTCTCTCTCCTCTCTCTCTTCTCAGCTCGTCTGTCTCTTCTCAGCTCGTCTGTCTCTTGTCTAGGGGTACTTTAGAGGAGAGAGAGAGAACAGAGAGAGAGGAGAGAGAGAGAGAGAGAGCCGGGAGGAGAGATCAGCATTCTACTCCAGATGTTCGTGTAGCGGCCTCCTCTCTCTCCTCTCTCTCTTCTCAGCTCGTCTGTCTCTTCTCAGCTCGCCTGTCTCTTGTCTAGGGGTACTTTAGAGGAGAGAGAGAGAACAGAGAGAGAGGAGAGAGAGAGAGAGAGCCGGGAGGAGAGATCAGCATTCTACTCCAGATGTTCGTGTAGCGGCCTCCTCTCTCTCTTCTCAGCTCGTCTGTCTCTTCTCAGCTCGTCTGTCTCTTGTCTAGGGGTACTTTAGAGGAGAGAGAGAGAACAGAGAGGAGAGAGAGAGAGAGAGCCGGGAGGAGAGATCAGCATTCTACTCCAGATGTTCGTGTAGCGGCCTCCTCTCTCTCCTCTCTCTCTTCTCAGCTCGTCTGTCTCTTCTCAGCTCGCCTGTCTCTTGTCTAGGGGTACTTTAGAGGAGAGAGAGAGAACAGAGAGAGAGGATAGAGAGAGAGAGAGAGGAGAGATCAGCATTCTACTCCAGATGTTCGTGTAGCGGCCTCCTCTCTCTCCTCTCTCTCTTCTCAGCTCGTCTGTCTCTTCTCAGCTCGTCTGTCTCTTGTCTAGGGGTACTTTAGAGGAGAGAGAGAGAACAGAGAGAGAGGAGAGAGAGAGAGAGAGAGCCGGGAGGAGAGATCAGCATTCTACTCCAGATGTTCGTGTAGCGGCCTCCTCTCTCTCCTCTCTCTCTTCTCAGCTCGTCTGTCTCTTCTCAGCTCGTCTGTCTCTTGTCTAGGGGTACTTTAGAGGAGAGAGAGAGAACAGAGAGAGAGGAGAGAGAGAGAGAGAGCCGGGAGGAGAGATCAGCATTCTACTCCAGATGTTCGTGTAGCGGCCTCCTCTCTCTCCTCTCTCTCTTCTCAGCTCGTCTGTCTCTTCTCAGCTCGTCTGTCTCTTGTCTAGGGGTACTTTAGAGGAGAGAGAGAGAACAGAGAGAGAGGAGAGAGAGAGAGAGAGAGCCGGGAGGAGAGATCAGCATTCTACTCCAGATGTTCGTGTAGCGGCCTCCTCTCTCTCCTCTCTCTCTTCTCAGCTCGTCTGTCTCTTCTCAGCTCGTCTGTCTCTTGTCTAGGGGTACTTTAGAGGAGAGAGAGAGAACAGAGAGAGAGGAGAGAGAGAGAGAGAGCCGGGAGGAGAGATCAGCATTCTACTCCAGATGTTCGTGTAGCGGCCTCCTCTCTCTCCTCTCTCTCTTCTCAGCTCGTCTGTCTCTTCTCAGCTCGTCTGTCTCTTGTCTAGGGGTACTTTAGAGGAGAGAGAGAGAACAGAGAGAGAGGAGAGAGAGAGAGAGAGAGCCGGGAGGAGAGATCAGCATTCTACTCCAGATGTTCGTGTAGCGGCCTCCTCTCTCTCCTCTCTCTCTTCTCAGCTCGTCTGTCTCTTCTCAGCTCGTCTGTCTCTTGTCTAGGGGTACTTTAGAGGAGAGAGAGAGAGAACAGAGAGAGAGGAGAGAGAGAGCCGGGAGGAGAGATCAGCATTCTACTCCAGATGTTCGTGTAGCGGCCTCCTCTCTCTCTTCTCAGCTCGTCTGTCTCTTCTCAGCTCGCCTGTCTCTTGTCTAGGGGTACTTTAGAGGAGAAAGAGAGAACAGAGAGAGAGGAGAGAGAGAGAGAGAGAGGAGAGATCAGCATTCTACTCCAGATGTTCGTGTAGCGGCCTCCTCTCTCTCCTCTCTCTCCTCTCTCTCTTCTCAGCTCGTCTGTCTCTTCTCAGCTCGTCTGTCTCTTGTCTAGGGGTACTTTAGAGGAGAGAGAGAGAACAGAGAGAGAGGAGAGAGAGAGAGAGAGCCGGGAGGAGAGATCAGCATTCTACTCCAGATGTTCGTGTAGCGGCCTCCTCTCTCTCCTCTCTCTCTTCTCAGCTCGTCTGTCTCTTCTCAGCTCGTCTGTCTCTTGTCTAGGGGTACTTTAGAGGAGAGAGAGAGAACAGAGAGGAGAGAGAGAGAGAGAGCCGGGAGGAGAGATCAGCATTCTACTCCAGATGTTCGTGTAGCGGCCTCCTCTCTCTCCTCTCTCTCTTCTCAGCTCGTCTGTCTCTTCTCAGCTCGCCTGTCTCTTGTCTAGGGGTACTTTAGAGGAGAGAGAGAGAACAGAGAGAGAGGAGAGAGAGAGAGAGAGAGGAGAGATCAGCATTCTACTCCAGATGTTCGTGTAGCGGCCTCCTCTCTCTCTTCTCAGCTCGTCTGTCTCTTCTCAGCTCGTCTGTCTCTTGTCTAGGGGTACTTTAGAGGAGAGAGAGAGAACAGAGAGAGAGGAGAGAGAGAGAGAGAGCCGGGAGGAGAGATCAGCATTCTACTCCAGATGTTCGTGTAGCGGCCTCCTCTCTCTCCTCTCTCTCTTCTCAGCTCGTCTGTCTCTTCTCAGCTCGTCTGTCTCTTGTCTAGGGGTACTTTAGAGGAGAGAGAGAGAACAGAGAGAGAGGAGAGAGAGAGAGAGAGAGAGAGGAGAGATCAGCATTCTACTCCAGATGTTCGTGTAGCGGCCTCCTCTCTCTCCTCTCTCTCCTCTCTCTCTTCTCAGCTCGTCTGTCTCTTCTCAGCTCGTCTGTCTCTTGTCTAGGGGTACTTTAGAGGAGAGAGAGAGAACAGAGAGAGAGGAGAGAGAGAGAGAGAGCCGGGAGGAGAGATCAGCATTCTACTCCAGATGTTCGTGTAGCGGCCTCCTCTCTCTCCTCTCTCTCTTCTCAGCTCGCCTGTCTCTTCTCAGCTCGTCTGTCTCTTGTCTAGGGGTACTTTAGAGGAGAGAGAGAGAACAGAGAGAGAGGAGAGAGAGAGAGAGAGAGCCGGGAGGAGAGATCAGCATTCTACTCCAGATGTTCGTGTAGCGGCCTCCTCTCTCTCCTCTCTCTCTTCTCAGCTCGTCTGTCTCTTCTCAGCTCGTCTGTCTCTTGTCTAGGGGTACTTTAGAGGAGAGAGAGAGAACAGAGAGAGAGGAGAGAGAGAGAGAGAGAGCCGGGAGGAGAGATCAGCATTCTACTCCAGATGTTCGTGTAGCGGCCTCCTCTCTCTCCTCTCTCTCTTCTCAGCTCGTCTGTCTCTTCTCAGCTCGCCTGTCTCTTGTCTAGGGGTACTTTAGAGGAGAGAGAGAGAACAGAGAGAGAGGAGAGAGAGAGAGAGAGCCGGGAGGAGAGATCAGCATTCTACTCCAGATGTTCGTGTAGCGGCCTCCTCTCTCTCTTCTCAGCTCGTCTGTCTCTTCTCAGCTCGTCTGTCTCTTGTCTAGGGGTACTTTAGAGGAGAGAGAGAGAACAGAGAGAGAGGAGAGAGAGAGAGAGAGAGCCGGGAGGAGAGATCAGCATTCTACTCCAGATGTTCGTGTAGCGGCCTCCTCTCTCTCCTCTCTCTCTTCTCAGCTCGTCTGTCTCTTCTCAGCTCGTCTGTCTCTTGTCTAGGGGTACTTTAGAGGAGAGAGAGAGAGAACAGAGAGAGAGGAGAGAGAGAGCCGGGAGGAGAGATCAGCATTCTACTCCAGATGTTCGTGTAGCGGCCTCCTCTCTCTCCTCTCTCTCTTCTCAGCTCGTCTGTCTCTTCTCAGCTCGCCTGTCTCTTGTCTAGGGGTACTTTAGAGGAGAAAGAGAGAACAGAGAGAGAGGAGAGAGAGAGAGAGAGAGGAGAGATCAGCATTCTACTCCAGATGTTCGTGTAGCGGCCTCCTCTCTCTCCTCTCTCTCCTCTCTCTCTTCTCAGCTCGTCTGTCTCTTCTCAGCTCGTCTGTCTCTTGTCTAGGGGTACTTTAGAGGAGAGAGAGAGAACAGAGAGAGAGGAGAGAGAGAGAGAGAGCCGGGAGGAGAGATCAGCATTCTACTCCAGATGTTCGTGTAGCGGCCTCCTCTCTCTCCTCTCTCTCTTCTCAGCTCGTCTGTCTCTTCTCAGCTCGTCTGTCTCTTGTCTAGGGGTACTTTAGAGGAGAGAGAGAGAACAGAGAGAGGAGAGAGAGAGAGAGAGCGGGAGGAGAGATCAGCATTCTACTCCAGATGTTCGTGTAGCGGCCTCCTCTCTCTCCTCTCTCTCTTCTCAGCTCGTCTGTCTCTTCTCAGCTCGCCTGTCTCTTGTCTAGGGGTACTTTAGAGGAGAGAGAGAGAACAGAGAGAGAGGAGAGAGAGAGAGAGAGAGGAGAGATCAGCATTCTACTCCAGATGTTCGTGTAGCGGCCCTCCTCTCTCTCTTCTCAGCTCGTCTGTCTCTTCTCAGCTCGTCTGTCTCTTGTCTAGGGGTACTTTAGAGGAGGAGAGAGAGAACAGAGAGAGAGGAGAGAGAGAGAGAGAGCCGGGAGGAGAGATCAGCATTCTACTCCAGATGTTCGTGTAGCGGCCTCCTCTCTCTCCTCTCTCTCTTCTCAGCTCGTCTGTCTCTTCTCAGCTCGTCTGTCTCTTGTCTAGGGGTACTTAGAGGAGAGAGAGAGAACAGAGAGAGAGGAGAGAGAGAGAGAGAGAGAGAGAGGAGAGATCAGCATTCTACTCCAGATGTTCGTGTAGCGGCCTCCTCTCTCTCCTCTCTCTCCTCTCTCTCTTCTCAGCTCGTCCTGTCTCTTCTCAGCTCGTCTGTCTCTTGTCTAGGGGTACTTTAGAGGAGAGAGAGAGAACAGAGAGAGAGGAGAGAGAGAGAGAGAGCCGGGAGGAGAGATCAGCATTCTACTCCAGATGTTCGTGTAGCGGGCCTCCCTCTCTCTCATCTCTCTCTTCTCTCTCTTCTCAGCTCGTCTGTCTCTTCTCAGCTCGTCTGTCTCT